>SZVJ01000014.1:1200000-2400000 GCA_029467805.1 Pleurotus eryngii var. eryngii | reverse complement strand
ATATCCATTCAGATCAAAGACTTTGCATCAATTTGCAGGTTCTGTGAACTTCCTGGGTGCAAAACCATCTGCTACCCAAACCATCAACAAATGTTCCTGTGGTCTGTAAACTATGTGGACCTGACAAAGATACTGGCTTCCAACCAACTTACTAGAAGTACTTCCTCTTTGTGCACATCAAACAGGCCCACCCTCTGTATTGGAATACTGCAGAGAACCTCCCACAACATCTTCCACCCTACCTTATTGAAAGACTGATGGTTACAAATGAAGAACTGAGTCTAATCCATGCACAGAAGAAGCTAGTACCCCAAGCAAAGGCAAGCACTCCTGTTGTATCATTGCCATTAGGCCCACACTGTTAGGGCAACACAAATACTACAAGAGTAAACACGGGCTCTACAAGACATCAAGTGAGTAAGTTGTTTATATGAAAGAGTAGGGGCTTAGTCTGAGAAGGAGGAAGGTTGAAGACGCTGACTGGGCACTAGTATAGTGGCAATTCCAAGAGAACGAGTTGTCATCTCTGGGTGTGGTATTCAGCCTTATATACTACTACTACATACATATGCCTCGTGTCTATTACACACCTTATCCTGCTGGGATTCCATGGAACGATTAGTGCATCACCATGAGGCATGATGTCATGGACTGCGCCCATGAGGTTAAGGTGAGGTTCTGACTAAGGTGATTATAAATACGGGGGCTGATGTGTAAGCGTGATATGGTAATAGATGAGTAAGCGCGACATTGTAAGTTCCCTATGTGTCTGTCATGCGATGCATAGGGGTGAGAGAAAAGGAAAAAGAAAGGAAAAGAAAGAAAAGGAAAGTCGAACTGTAACACACACAATCACTGCTCAAAGGCTCCTAGGACAAATGGAAGCAAACAGAGTGCCAGTGCAAGTAATCCACCTGCCTTTTCCCTTTTCCCCATGCCTTACTGCCTTCTACATTACTGTGGCCTGTGAATTAATCCCCCCACTTTAGCTATTCATACTTACCATTAGAATGTTCTATAGTTCTTAGTACTCATACCTTCTTCATACATATCATCTGACACCTAATGTAATTCCTGTAACTGTTAGGAGCCACACTCGCAGGGCTCGGGGCTACATAGAGTTGCGGGGGGGGGGAAACGAGGGAAGCGAGGACATACAGGCTTGGCTTCAGCTACTGGCTGCGCCTCCCACACTCTTGCATGCCCTGTATTTCAGGGATGGGTCCTATGCAGGTACTGAGGGTACAAGCGGAGGCGAAGAGGGAGTGTTGTGGACCTCAGTGAAGAGGTGAGGAGCGAGTGCAGAGAAGGAACTAATATTCGAACTGAGGTAACTGTATGTACGGTACAGGACTATATACTTGAGGAACACGTGGTGTCCGCATGTTCACGAAATAGCAAGGAGTCCAGTGGTAATAACTACAGTGAGCTTGAATATGTACATAGTCTGTAATATGGGAGGTCCAGGTAGCCACATGTATGCGCGGCCTGAGTCCATCACCAGAATGCACGTGAAACATGCCCCTAGGGGCCTCCTGGATGCGCCCATAACAGTAACATACATTTAGCACTCCTCTCTTGAGTACTTAGTTACTTCCAAGTTCTGACAAACATAGCTACCCTACTTAGCATGCTCTGTAGATGTTAATTACTTGTCCTTGGCAACCTCTAGAAAAGGAATGGTACACTGCCAAGACTTGGATAAGGTGGTAGGTGGGTGGGCATCTAAAGGATGGATTTTTTGCAGGTAGTTTTTGCACATTACAGTTCCTGATGCCCCTCAGTCTGGATTCTGAAACTTCTGCAACTGCTACCAACATTGAGACTGATCAGTAAAATTCTGTGGAAAAGGTACACCACAGAGTTTTGCAGTATTTGGGCATGCATAGACAGGTATGCTTCTGTACCTGGGCTTCCAGGCAAAGGTAGACAGTAAGTAGCTAAGTTCATGGATCAAGTGTTACCTAGAATAGTCACATGTGTTATATACTGATCCTCAGCCTCTTAGGGGTATACCCTTTAGCTCCTTTCTGGACACTTGGACACTCAGAACCCTCAGGCTCCACCCTTGAGGTATAGGCATGGTGTACAGTACTATGATTCACTTGTTACATGTTTCATGTACATGTATACTTACTTGCTAGTCTTACTACATACACATGTTAGTTAGTATATATAGTAGCACTAGTACTCATGTATTCTCCACCCTGAATCTTAGTTCCAACTTCATCACCTTTTGCTTTCTTGTCTTCACTGTTGGCTCCTCTGCAGAGCCCTGCCTGTCATCTATGCCTCTCTGAAATTGTAACACCACAGGGCTAGGAGGGTGCAGCATCAAAGCTGAAGCCAAGTCCCATTTGCTCCTCTTGTTCATGCTCCCATGCTTTCCACACTTCCCATGCTCCTAACAGACAAGTCAGGAGGCCCCTCAATACAGTTCTTAACAACATGCCCCTATTCCTGCACATGACTGCTATAAACTAGATAGCTGAGGACCTCCAATAATCCCTGTAAATGTTAGATCCAAACACATTCCTTGGGTTTCCTAATATAGTAATAATGTTAGATCAGGTGCCTGCAAAATCACACCCCATCTAGGGCTTTGTAAGCAATGTTGGATCTTAATTCACCCCTTGACTGATAAAGAAAAATACTTGAGGCCCTTGTGGCCATTAGCAAGTGATGAGAAGTGGATTCATAGCAGATGGTAGCACACAGGTATCCTTATGATGCCAAGGCAAGGTTCCCACATTGTTCATGATATTGAGACTCTGTGAACCACCCTGAGCACCCCTGGCCACTCCTAAACAACTTGGAATGTGTTTGACTTCAATGCTTTGCCCATGCAATACCTTTTATCTATCTAGGTGGGCAGATAGGATGATAGATATGTGTGGATAAGATGATAGGTTGGTATGAGATACTATAAGTAGCACCAAATATTTGTAAATTGATGACTCAATGCCCAATCATATAGACCTCACCTTAGAACCTGAGCTTGTCAACTTGAACTTGTGAATTGATGTTGGCAAGAAATACCATGATGTTCCAGAAGCAATCTTACAAGAGCTGGAGTCTTGAACAGCTTTATTTGCTGCATCTCAGTCCCTTCTCCCCCTATCCCATCTGTAAGGGCAACCTCAAGATGGCCAACAGTGCGAGCCTAGCAGAGGGAGAATCCAAAGAGAACAAGATAGGGATTCTCCATGCTAGGAGGCAAAGTATGTACTGTAGAAGCATGGGAGAAAGGCGGGATAACTGTATAGTACACCAGCCACAAGTCCATAGAATATCACAAGGTATGAGCAGGCACATGTGATAGTAAGTGGAGAAAATATGCAAGAGTCATGCCAGTGACCTAGGGAAGTGGGAACAGGAAGTAAGGAGGTGCAGGAAAAAGGTATAGGTCACCTAGACATGCCCCAAAGTGTATATGTATGTCTGAGGCATGTCTGTGCATTCTGGAGTGTCTGGAGTGCAGCTGAGTGAGTCCAGACTGCAGGAAATACTCTGGATGTGTTGGATGTGGCTTGGATGCATTGAATATGCCTCAGATGCATCAGATGAGGTTTGGATAGATGATAGGATGGAAAGGGAAGAAGAGGAAAGTAAATAAGAGTCCACAGAATGAAAAGAAAGAGAAAGGAATGAAGAGGAAGGGAGAAAGACAGGGAAATAGGGGAAAATAGGAGTGTCCCCTTACACCATCTAACTATAGCACAACTTCTCACCACCCAATTGCTGCCTCCCACATTGTCCCTCCTCTTGAATGACCTGAAGACCACCATGTTCTCAACTATGCTGTAACGACTGTGTGCAGAATGTTGTGTCACTCGAGCGAAGGGGAGCTTGTGTCCCTAGCGTGAGGGTCCCATGGCCCAGGGAACGGGGGTCACCAGTGACCCAGGCTACAGGGAGGTTGACCCGCTTGGGGGACGGGTGAGGTCAGTACACGCTATGACAGTTGAACAACAAGAGAGATTATTTATTTGGAATTTTAATAAGTACAAGGTATGGTTCGGGTGCGATAACTACTTCTATATTAGGTAACAGTGAACACAGTCACTACAGTGCCCCCCAGTCGTTATTGTGCACCAGTCTAAGAAAAGTGAGGAAAGCAAAGGAAGTGCATATGGTAAAGGTATTTCATAGCATAAGAGAAGGAGTAGAGAGAGGAGAAAAGAAAAGAAAAGAAAAGAAAAGGCAAGAAGAAAAGAAAGAAAAAAATAATTTTAGAGGCTATTTTCAATGATCATTGTTGAGCTTCCAGAGTTGGACAGATTTGATGCAGTCATGAACATGGTTGACTCTGTGAGTAAATGTGCCCATTTCATCCTGACTCACACAACCATATCTTCCCTCAGGTCTGCCAACTTGTATCTACAGAATGTCTGGAAGCTGCATGGCCTCCCTTGGTCTGTCATGTCTGATTGGGGTCCACAGTTTGTTGCAGAATTCACTTGGGAAGTCTACTAGATGCTTGGGATCAAGCTGGCTGCATCCACAGATTACCACCCTCAGTCAGACAGGCAGATGGAGCAGACTAACCAGGAACTTGAATCCTACCTCCAGATCTTCATCCGAGAGCATCAGAATGACTGGGCTAGACTTCTCCCTATGGCAGAGTTCGCATACAACAACTGGGTTCATGCATCCACTCAGCAGTTGCCATTCCTCCTGGATATGGGCCACCAACCTCATCTCAGGTTTGAATCTCATTAGCCACCATATCAGATGGAGTCTGCAAATGAGTTTTTAGACTGGATGAAGTCTGCAGTTGATGAAGCTCAGTCTGCATTGGTCAAGGCTCAGGATGACATGAAGCACTACTATGATCAATGTTGGACTCCCACTCCAGAGTACCAACTGGGTGACAAGGTTTGGCTAGACTTGTCAGACATCAACCTCACTTGGCCTTCCCAGAAACTTGAACATGCACGTTTCAGCCCCTACAAGGTCATTCAGAAAGTTGGCAAGGCAGCATACCAACTTCAGCTCCCTCTGGGCTTATCCCACCTTCACCCTGTCTTCTCTGTTGTCAAACTCTCACCCTTCATTCCAGATCCCATCCTGTGTTGATGCCCTGTCACTCCACCACCTCTGCAGCTCATCAATGGAGAAGAGGAACATGAAGTCGAAGAAGTCCAGAATAGCAGACACTTCCACCAGGTGTTAAAGTATCTGGTGCACTGGCGAGGCTATAGCATTGAGCACAACTTCTGGAAGCCTGTGAGCAACCTTCAGCACACTTTCCAAAAGGTTAAGGACTTCCACAATCACCACCCAGACACAGTCCAAGTACTTCAGATGACTCCAATGGCCCTTGATCAGTCCTGGAAGCATTGGCACAGTCGGAAAGCTCCTGGCTCTGTTCAGCTTGCCAAGTGTGCAACATCTGCTGCACTTCGAAAGGGATCTTCTTGGCAGCGCTCTGCAGAAGTCGGAGGAAGTCGCTAGCTGATCATATCTCGCTGAGTAGCTTGTCTATTCGCCAGAACTCTGACAACTTGAAGGAGTATGGACCATATAGCTTGGCGTGCTTTCCAGAGATGACATGTCTCGCCGCACTGGAGAATCCATCCATGGAAGCAGAGGATACCGAAGTTGAAGGGGGGGGATAGTCCTGGGGCTCCGTTACCAGCGACTCCCTCATAGCTGCATGCAGCTCCGACTCCTCTATCTCTTTGTGCAATTGGATATTCGAATCCACCTTGCTCGTTTCTTCAAATGACCCATGAAATGAGGAGAGAGGGGAGGTAGCTCTCGGTTTCCCTTTCCTGGTGATCACCTGATGCTGACAAGGGAGGAGGGTCTCAGGGTCCTGAGCATATCGTGAACTGATACGCTCGATGAAGATTCCTTATGTGGGGTGGCGCTATCTTGCGCGAGCCACGCCTGGACCTCTTGAATGCTTGGAACCTCTGGCACATCAGCCTCATGCCCATCCAGATCGAATATCATCCAGATGGGAGTGAGCGGTCAAAGCACTAACTCCCGTAGTACTCTAGCAGCAGGCAGCGCAGCCAAATTCCGCAAAGATGGTTGCTGATGTCCTTGCCAATTTGAGAGTGATAACGATCCCGGAAGAGGCTTGTAGCCTGGAGAGCATTTGACACGTCCCACGGATTCCCCATCTCCTAAGACTAGAGCACACAGATTCAAACGTCTCTCGATACGTCTCCATGGGGCATCTTCTGTGAATACTAAGGAGTGACCTTGCATAAGATCAGAAGGAATAGTCGAGTGTGTTCGATGATGGTAGGACTCCTCTCCCCTGCAGTATTCGTACAAAAAGAAACAAGTGACTCCTTCTTGGGTCAGGTATAGTGGGACATCCTCGTTAGCTTCATCAGACACCCATATCCCCATAAATCGTTCATTTCCTTGCATGGCAAAGAGGTAAGGCATGTCTGCTGGGTCAATCAGGGCCTGATCCTTCATGCATGCGTATCACGTCCATGCATCTCAGTACTTGATTCCTCACTGCATGCTCATGATCATATCTACGGCTTCGTCAAAGGTATCAACTTGGTTGAGGTTATATATGTTCACATCAGTGGGATAAATGGGTTGGCGCTTCCAAAGGAGCTGTAGCATTTCCGAGCCGGATCCTCGTAGCCTGTCACGCAGGGAGAGCATGTCCTCCATGATGGCCTTGTTGTGCTTCCTTAGCTTGCTGATGTATGCGTTTCTTATTCTTCCTCCATTACGGAACAAATGCAGATCTGGCTGCCAGATCTCAGATGTCTCAAAGATGGAAATGAACTTGGGATACTTGCTCAGGAAGTTCAAATGGCAATGACGACGTATGAACGGCAGATAGGGTTTGCTAGCTTGGTAGTGCTGTGGGTGATACATGGGATCGAGCGGGCCCAGATGCCCATTGTAATGTTTCCTCCCTCTAGCCAGGTCCTCCAAATCAACACCAGGTACCTTGATTCCTGGGTAGAAAGGCAGTCTTTGTGAATTGGGCGACCATAATTCAAAACACCTTCCCACAATACTGACATCTCCTGATGACTTAGGGTGATTGCCTGGTAGGATGAGCTTAGAAAGGAACGGAATGGGGCCTGGGTCATCCGTGTAGCCCACTTCGGGGAGCAGCCTTGGGGCGCTGAATCGACCAAAATCAAGGCTCATGATGGTTGTGTGATGAGAAAGCTTGTGGTGGGAGCGCCGTGCAGGAATAGTGATTTCTGTCACGTGCGCCTTTCAAGCCACTTATGGGCTTGTAATCCACACAAATACTCCCACTTGAGCTCTGGAGCATTGCACAGCTTGTATTTGGATAGCCAAGAGTCCTCCGTGGTATCCAGTCCCTTCCATCGTACTAGGTATAACTGTTTCCATCCTGCCTTGCATGAAGTCACTCTGTGCCCTAGAATAGCTTCAACTTCCCATTCTTCTGCGGCCGGTAGCAAGTCGCGTGTGGAAGGGAGCTGATCCCACTCCCCAAAACGGTGCTCTGAAGGTGTGTACCGCTTCAAATGTGTGAGATTGATGATGGGGTGCATCGGGTAATTGGTAGGCAAGCGTAACCAGTAGACAAGAGGATTGATCTTCTCTAAAAACCTCAAATGGACCAATCATGTGTTGTATTAGCTTTCTTCCTGTGCCTTCTGCTTCAACTAGCTGCAGCGTATGGGGGTTTACTAGGACCAAATCCCCAGGCTTGATTTCCTCCACAGGCCTCCTTTTCGCATTATATGCGCGAGCTTGCTTCTTTTGGGCTAGCACTAACACATCTCTAGCAGCTGCTCGTCGCTGCTTGGTCGCTTCAATGAATGATTCGGCCATCTGGCTGGGTAGGAAAGGACAGTCTGAATCATCCTTATTGGGGACAAGCAATGCAGTCGACAGCCAGGGCTTGTACCTGAATAACAGTAGGTCAGGATGTTGGCCAGTAGAGGAGTGCACTGACAAGTTGTAGGTGAACGCAAGCTCGCCAAGATAGATTGACCAGGAGGATCTATCCATGGCTACATACGCATGCAGCATGGTCTCGAGTGTAGCATTCAGAATCTCTGTCTGTCCATCGGTTTGAGGATGATGTGCTGAGGACAACACCAAGTGGCTTCCATACTGAGCGACTACAGATCTCCAGAAGATGGAAGTCCAGCGCTTATCCTGATCGCATATTATGCACGATGATAAGCTGTAAACATGTACAACATGGTTGAAGAAGAGCTTTGCGAATCCTTGCTGGTCTAATGTGTCATGTGTAGATATGAATTGACTGTATTTCATGAGTTTATCCACAATGACTAGAATGGCTGTGAACTTCTCTTCCCCTGAGGCCGGCAAGCCTGTGATCAAGTCCAGCGACACTGTCTCATAAGGGTAAACAGGGACATGAGCGGGGCACAGGCTGCCCATCTTCTTTGTATGGTCGACTTTGATTTTCTGACAGATGTCACAGGACCTGGTGTAACTTGTAGCATCCTTGACAAGATTAGGCCAGAAGAATGTGTCCCTCAGATGGCTAATGAACTGCCGAGTGCCTTCATGAGCACTCTCGTAGGGGGGGTTCATGTATGAGCTTCAGTATAAAGGGTACTCAGTCTTGCAGAATGCAGAGACAGTAATTCCAGTCAGCGTCCACAAAGTATAAGAGGCCATTAGAACCTTTCTGGAATCAAGACGGGGTGAGAATTTGTTCAGAGTTGACAGCCTCTGTAGTTTCAAACTTGTCCTTGAAGTACATGTCTTGATGATAAGCAAGCTCCCATTCTTTCTGGGCTTCAGGCATGAAGGCTATGAGCAAATGGGATTTGGTAAGCATTTCTTCGTCTCGCAGCTCTACTGGCCAGACTCCGTTGGGATAGGTCCAGTAATCCTCAGGCCCTCCAGGTTTCGGAATGGAGACGTCTATCGTGTTCATCCCTCCCAACTCTGTGAGTAGAGGGTCAGCATCCAGTGCACCAGGTTCATCTCTGCGTTCCTCAACAGTGCGTGGCGCTGTAGGTTTCTGCACGATTTGCCTGCTTCATCCGACGCGTCTGTACAGCTAGTGCGATCCGATCTGCATTCAGGAGCATTTCTTCCTTCGACGCAAGGGCTTCATGCAACCACCAAGAAGAAAAAAGCAGCTTTTATGGCTGCATTCTTTCTATCCTCAGTGTTCTGGGCTAGCCGTCGTTTGTCTTCATCTGGAATGATAGTATCGAAGACATTGTGAACTGGAGAATTGTGCAGAGGGACATGAGGCATGCGCGAAAGCGGGTCGACGTTAGAATGAACACGACCTTGCCGGTGAACAACCTTCAACCTGGGGTACGCTGTGAATACAGCCCCCCAGGCAGCTAGTTGTTTATTGGTGTTCTCGTACGACTTAGCCCATTGAAGAGTGGCATGATCAGTTACTAGAGTGATGGCTTTGCCTTCAATGAATGGCTGGAACTTAACCAAAGCTTCCTTAGCACCCAGCGCTTCACGTTCCGTTGCGCTGTAGTTATGTTCGGCAGGCTTGAGAGTATGGCTCCAATAAGTGATGACCCGCTCCACATTGATGATTGTGTCTTCAAAGGATGGAGCCCAGCTACACGGCTGAGGAGGAGCTTCATCGTTCCCTCCCGGTAGCTTGTTACGATTGACGGTACCATCTCGCCGGCTCGGTAAGCTCAAAGGAGGCACTCATAAACCAGAGTACCTAGTAGATCCTTGATGCTCATAGGCTGCACTTGTTGCAGGCTAGCACCTAAGGCATAGTTGGATGTGTCCGTATAAAGTCTGTACGGGGAGCCTTGTATAGGATGTCCTAAGATGGGGGCTCGTGCTAGGGCTTCGCGCATGTTTTGGAATGCCAGATCATGCTTGGCTTGCCAGTTCCATTTAGTGCCCTTCTTAAGCAGGGAGAATAACGGGGCAGCTATGTGCGAGTAGTGGGGAATGTAAGCAGAGAAGTAGACGACCATACCAAGGTACCGCTGTAATTCCTGAACAGAGGTGGGTCGAGCTAGATTCATAATAGCTGCTACTTTTTCCTTGTGTGTGGATAAGCCTAACCTAGAGACCTTCTGTCCTAGCAAGAGGATCGAGGAGTATCCTATGAAGCACTTCAAAGGCACTAATGTTACTCCCGCCTTAGCAATGGCTCCCAACACCGCATCGAGGTGTTTCAAGTGTTCATCCCAGGATCACGAGTAGATGACGATGTCGTCAATGTAGACAAGAGTGAACAGCCACAAATAGGGCGACAACACCTCCTGCATGAAGCGCTGAAAGATGGATGGCCCATTCCTTAGCCTGAAGGGCATCCTTTTGAATTGGAACAGCCCTCGGTGCGAGCAAAAGGCAGTCTTGGGGCGATGCTCTTCCACTATCTCCATTTGATTGAACCCAACTAATGCGTCGAAGGACGAGATCACTTGTGACCCTGACAAGGACTGTATGATCTCAGACTGTCGAGGGATAGGGAATTCATCTGTGACAGTAATAGTGTTCAGCTTTCTGTAGTCCATGCATAATCGCGGCTTGCCATTCCGGTAGATGACGAGGCATGGGAAGCCTCAAGAACTATGGGACAGTTCTATGATGTCGTTCTCAAACCATTTGTTTAACTGTTCATTAATAACCTCCTTCTTAGCCAGGGATGCTCCATACATTGACATAGAGATTGGTTTAGCATCCTGCGAAAGGGGTATGGTAGCTTGAGTGGCCACCTTTCCCAAGCGACCCGCCAGCCCAAATGCTTTGACGTTTCTTCGCAGAACAGCTTCCAGTCAAGGACATATATCATCTGGAATATCTGATCCCAGATTGACCGCTTTTGTGACATCCTCGATGCTGGACTCCTCAGGAACGGCTGTAGTCTTAGGACCCCAGGATTCAGGCTTGTCTTCCAGCTCTGGCGAGGCCTGTGGACTCCGCGTGCCCATGCTTAGGCCATCCCTAATTACAGTCTTCAAGGCTTCCGCTGTAGCAGCCCACTTCACCATTGTTTCCTTATCGCGGAGAGCGTCCAGGTATTCTTGTGGATCGTATAGATGCCCTACAACATCTCCCTTTTTTATCATGACTGGCCACTCCATAGGGTTTGCTATTGGAACATAGGGGTTGTCAGCAGATATGATCGTAGCAGGCGTCAATGCGAACTCGTTACATTCGTCCAACATAAGCATCTTCTCGACTAGCCATGTGTCTAGGGTCCCAAAAGGAGCATCTACCGGCATGTTGAATATGCATCCTGGGGATATATGCACAGTGCAACAAGCTAACACTGGTGGCGCGTCTTTTGGTTATCCCCTCAACTGTCTGCGAGCTCTGATGTGATGCTTCCCTTTCAAGAAGGCTTGACCAGTGTAGGCCTTGCGCGCCTTGAAACCTATATCCGTATTGGCGCTCGACGAAGCTTGTAGGCGGTAGGATAGGTCTGAAGGGCATACTTCACATTGGCCAGAAGCTTGGTGAGCGACTCCTAGCTCGTAAGTTGTCTGGAAATCCTCTCCCAGTAGCAAGGGGACTCGCATTCCATGAACTACATAGGCTTCTAGTTTGAAGGCCACTACTTCTCCCATCGTTGTGTGTGCTAATAGCTTTGTGTGAACATAGCCTAGCACTCGAGCTGAGCCTGTTAGCTGATACAACCACATACACACTCCCTCCTGTGTCCTAGGAGGGTCAGTGAGGGTGTTCAGAAAGTCTTCTGACATCAGTGTGACATCTGCTCCGGAATCCAGATGTGCTTCAATTGTTGCTGTTTCCAAGGATCTGATGTGAGCTGTTATCCGTAGCGCTCGTATGCCTACGGAGCTGCGTCCTTCTGGGAATTGTCTCCTGCGTATTGCGTGAATGATGTGAACACCATTAGGAGCCTGAAACGACTGGGGCATTAGCCTACTGTTCCTAGGAGTATTGAAGGGGTTGTCCATTGCTTCGCTGTAGAAAGCCTCCTCTGTCAAGGACGTCAGTTCACTGTCATCTGTCAGCGAACCCTCGGGATCATCATCGAGAACACTAAAGGCTGTTGGCGAAACTAGATTGTTCTCTTTGACAGTCGTACTGCCCAAACAAGAAACATTGTCTGCTTCATTGGCTTCAGCAAGCATAGTTACACGGCGAGTACTGGATTTCCCTCCTGCCTGACTCTTTCCTAGCCAAGATCTTCTCATCAAGTCCCATTTCTGATAGTGTGGACAATCCCAGTGTACATGACGTGGGCTGGTGCATATTCAGCAACCTTGGTCTCGGGGCGGTGGCTCGCTCTCCTTGGAATCATTGTGCTTGAATGAGTAGCCATCCCAGGTCCCTCCTTTTGGCCATTTATCTCGTGTCTCACTTCGATGCCGTGAGTCTATGGCATACGTGTCCTGCATAGGGGAAGGGGATCTGGATCCCTCACTAGTCTCGCCTTCCACATTATGAGCAGAGGACTTCCTCGAATAGAACTGTCGTGAGGATGAGGAGTCAGCAACCAGTGAAGGTCGAAAATGTCTATTAGACTCAGAGCGCTCCCAGTCTGCGATCAAGCCTTCATTCATCACTTTTAGCTTGTGCAGGAGTTCTACCACAGTGTTGCAGGATTCGGTGTTCAAATGAATAGCCCAACAAGCGGGCTGCGCCCTCAGGACATGATGCACCATCCCTATGTCGTTCTCATTGTTTTCCAAGAACAGGAAACGACTGTACTTGAGGCAATGCTGTATGAACTGCAAGGGAAGCTCCTTAGCGTGACTGGGCTGTCAGAAGCGCATTTCTTCATATTCTATGGTGCGCTTGTTGATTCAGTGCGCATCCATGAAATGTTCCCACAGGCACAGAATAAACTCGTCAAACGAGGATGTGGCTACCCTTCGTGCCTCTGAAGGTAGGGTGGTGAACCAATCCTTTGCGGCATGAGTGAATCGTGTTGGCGCTATCTGTGCTATGTTGCTCTTCATCATCTCATCCAAATCGCTGTACAATGTCAGATCTGTGAGGTAGTCGATGAGAGTCTTCCCTTCTCCGTTCCACTTGGGAAGCGAAGATAAAGGGATCTTGTGATTGACTTGCCATCGCTCTGCGCGAGGGGGGGAACAACACCTTTGGCCCTGCCTCTCTGGATTGTGGGGATCGCCGGGGTCATCTGGTCCTCCAGGAGGGCCTCATTGCCTGGGGCGATGGTCACAACCTCAGTCATCTCCCAGATCGTCAGGATCCTCCAGATCCCGGCCTCTTCATAACCGATTTGGCCAGTGGTCATCTCCTCCTTCAGATCCATTGCTTCCATCATCTGGAGGATCTCCCGTGCTGCCAGCTTCCTGGTGTGCTCCAGGAGGGTTGGGTGGATTATTATTGTCTTCCCTGTCTGCGACAGGGGGACGCCTTGGTTGCACGACAGTGCAAGAGGGTCCTGCTCAATTGCTGTCTTGAAAATGAGGAGGAAGAATTCAAGTTCCAGACCTGGATTGTGACAATGGCCCCCCAGTCCTAGCTCTAGGGGACGAGAGTCCCAGTATACGGCTGATGGGGTGCACAGGTACTATATCAGGTGTTTCCTTGAATTGGATCTGCTTAGCTGTAGATGGCCACACAGAGAAGGCCATAGCGTTGGGAGTGGGATTCGGGTGGTAGGAAGGTACAGAGTACCTGTCAGCTAGCAGACTAGCCACTAGCCTGTCGGCATGCTCCTTCAGATGAATGGGCAACTCGTTACGCTTCTCTTCATCACGCCAGAAGTGAGCTAACTCTGTCCTCGGAGATCTGGTACCAGATACCGAACGCAATTCTCCTTCCGTTGAATCAAAAGAGATCTGAGACAGCCTGGCATCAGGCTCCATGAAGAAGCAGTATAGAGTATGAAGCTGAGCTTCTATGTTCTCGCGAGAGCGTATTAGCCTCTGCACGAGGGTCTTCCACATCAATTCTAAACGAAAAGGGCTCGGATCTCCTTCCAGGAAGCAGACGAAAGCATAGCTGGGGTCGATATGGAAAGCTTGGCGATGGGGAATTCCCCTTAATTCACTGAGCGAAGATAAGATCTGCTGGACTGCAAGAACCATATGAGCAAAAAGTTCTAGTTTGGCTGGTCAGATGGCGAAGGTCGCATCAAGTCCTGTTCCCATTTTCTTGATGTCTGTCGCGTCGAGCACGAATTCCTTCATGCTGAAACTCAGTGGTTGTTGCACTAGGCTTTCCCAGAGGGAGAGGCAATGTAGGTACCACCACCTCAGCAGTATGTTTGCATAGAAGAGCAGAAATCTCCTCGTCCTGATCGGGGAGTTGTCCTGCTAGACCTCTGAAGGCGTTCAATGGGTCATCGGCACCCCCTAGCTCTGGAACAGCGTGCCACCGAGCTACTGAAGCGTGCAGAGGTTCAATGTAAATGCCCAATGCCTGGGCCATGCCGACAAAAAGGTTCTCCAGCTCTACTTTGAGAAGAAAGGATGGAGAAGAGGACCTATCCCACACAAGAGATCACAAGGAGGGAGTGGAAGATATTGAAGGAATGGGAGTGTCGGCGAGCGATGAAGGTGCTGCTGCAGACCCTTTGGTCATTCGAGATGTAGGGTTGGCGAGGTCGTACGACAGGTCTACTGTATCGTGAGGAAGAGGGACTATGTAGGGAGAGGATCCTAGTGAATCAGCGATGTCGCTGGCCTTATTCTTTCCCTTGAGATCTGGCGCTTGAGGGAGTTCTATAGGGTCGTTAGGAGGGAGAGTTGATGGCATAACTGAACTCAAGGGAGGCAAAGCTCTGTCACTTTTAGTAGCAGGGGGGAGCACTTGAGTTGTGAATGGCAGGGGAGCGAGGTCCTGTATTTGGGCTTGTAGCCTTTGCCCCCATGGCTGAGGGACTCACTCCCAAAGTCCTGTGCGTCGTCATGGAGCAAGTAACCTTGGGCGAGAAAACTGCCTGAGAGTGGGGAGGGGGAGGCGCTGACTTCAATACTTTGCGTTTGGAGTGAGTGCCCATACTTGAGTGGTGTCCTTACTCACTTTTAAGCAGTTAGTCCCTCAATAATGCAGGTAAACGAAGGGTCTTGTCTGCATGGTATCCCAGCGGCAAAGTCTCATTGCACGTCTGCTGACCAGCTTGATGATAAGCAGATACGAGGATTCCGTGCACAGCGAGAGGCTAGTAAGGGCTCAACGACAGTAAAGTTGGAGCATAGTTCGGGAACTTTTTGGCACCATGAGATCTCCCTGGGTATTGAAGACTCACAACACTTCATTTGCCAAATCGTTCTCAGTTACTCCACAGCACAAGCGCCGAGGTTTCACAGAGACAATTCGGACGGGGTTCTTGAGGGAATACGCAAGGTAGCTAGCCCCCCAACCTTGAGAGTTCGAAGCCATATACTTGCAAGCTCAGTGGCCAGGAACTATAAGGCTTCCTTGCTAGGCTCTACAGCGTGTCGCGCCAGAGCTATTCCCACCCAAGCTCAATGGCTAGATGCCAGAGCGTCTGAAGGAACCAACATAGGTTCTTGTCCTTGATGGCAGCTCCACAGCGCATTGCGCCAGAGTGAGCGAAACTTCTTGAGTAACCAGTGTGAGCGACCTGATGACATCCACAGAGATGCCACCATTGTAACAACCGTGTGCAGAATGTCATGTCGCTTGAGCGAAGGGGAGCTTGTGTCCCTAGCGAGAGGGTTCCGCGGCCCAGGGAACAGGGGTCACTGGTGACCCAGGCTATGGGAAGGTTGACCCGCTTGGGGGACGGGCAAGGTCAGTACACGCTATGACAGTTGAACAACAAGAGAGATTATTTATTTGGAATTTCAATAAGTACAAGGTATGGTTCGGGCACAATAACTACTTCTATATTAGGTAACAGTGAACACAGTTGCTACATATGCCTACCAATACCCTGCTAGTGTACCTCATCTCCCCTGACTGTAAGCTTTCTCCTTGAGCATTTTTAATGAAGTTATGTGGTGCTGCAAGCCAAGCAATGCTAGATGGATGTGTTTCAATCAAATATTTGGATTCATCCAACATCTATGTACCCTTTGAGGCACTTGGTCTCTGGTACAAGCTCAGCAGTGTTGTTGAGGCTCAGGTGGCATGGAAGTCAGCTATCAGTTGGATGAATGACATCTTCCTCCATGGTGGCACTGCCCACACTACCTGCATGAATTTGATCCTTTGCTTGGTTTCCTGGTTTGGTCTAATCTCTAAACTAGGATGTGCATTTTCCATTACACACATGGCAGAGTTCCTCTTGAGCCCATTCCCCCCACTGTCCCATATTGATTGTATGCTTCTAAGTTTATGCACTAGACATCACATTGAGACAAAGTACACAACAAGAAACACATCACCTTGCTCCCCATGTTATCATTTATGACTCACCTTGCCTCTCTCACATCCAAAGACTCAGTTCTCTCAGTAAAACAGCTTCTGGAAAGGCCAGAACTTTCAACCATAGGTAATTTTGTCACCACTTCTCAGTGGGATGTCCTCATCACTATGTTGGCATACTGGCCACATAATCACTGGGGATTCATCATGATAATGATCTCTAGCAGTCATGTACAGGCAAAATGGGGGAATGGGCTTCATCTCAAGATTCCCCCACTGCTGCGAACTATCTTTAATTTATTTAGAATAGTTTTAACACAACTTTAAACCTGAAAGTCTAAAACTATCAAAATAGGCATGTTGTGGTAGGTCCCCCCATGCATTGCTCTTGACTGTCACATGCTGTGCCACACCCATCAACATACAACTCTCCTACTTACCAGAATTGGGATTGGGACCTTCAACTGGGATCGAGTTCAATTTGAAATAAGTCAAGTTGAGATGACCAAGTATGTATGGCCGCGTCATTTGCAAACGCAGTGTATGATAAGGATGCTTTTAGACCGAAAACTCCTAGAGTATGGGGTTCGATCCGCGTACAATGGATGTCGAGGATGCCTTCGCTTAAGAGACGCCGCCGGAATACGGCTTGCTAAAACCTGAGCCGTGCGCGCTATCGGCGACCCACCTTTGGGTACCTGCGGGCGGCTGGGTTAAATCAAATAACCTTGTTTTACGCGCCCTTCGTGGACTGGCCGTATGGTGATAACCTTTCAAGCGTATTAAAGCGAGATAGGGGGTAGGGGTACCATCTACTGGCTCTCGAGAAGCTGTCCCAGTCCACGACTCTGGCACGACTCCTGGCCTGGCAACGAGTGGCAGTAAGGACGCAGTTGTGCACAATCCGGGCGGTGTCTCGCAGTCGGCTTGATTTGAGGTTCGTCGTCGGAGACACCGCTTGACAGCTGCTCGCACCTGAGCAAGGCTTGAGGTGGATCCGGCCGAAGTCGATCTGACCGTGGGAACAAATGTAATGAGTCCCTTATTACGCTCTACTAAGAATGATAGTAATGGTCACTAATTCTCATTCCTGAAGCGGGCCTTCATGCCCCAACTCGAGCCGTCTCCAGAGCTCACGTTCCCCCCGACGCTAGCAGATCTCAGCAGGAATGCGTCGGTCATCTCGACGTCCAGCTCAGACTCGGGCTCTCCACATATCGTGACCACTCCGAAGGCGCGGCCGCTGCGTACCTTTACCTCGCCTCGTTCCAGGAGTCCACGAAGTCCATCAGGCGTCCGGGCATCCTCTAAACCTCCTGCATACTTGAATAAGGAATTTGGTTTGATGGACGATCCTGCTGAAGTCGAGGCAGCCACGGCATGCGCGCGTTCGGGCTCGCGCAAACCGCAAGGTCTGCCATCGGTCAGAGATTTTGCATTCACAGCCACCTTGGGCGAGGGATCGTATTCGGAGGTGAGTTTGTGAAGAGAGACCGTTCTAAACATATTTACCGAACCATAGGTCAAACGAGCAACATATCTGCGAACAGGCCAGGAGTTTGCCGTCAAAGTGTTGGACAAAGCATTCCTCAAACGCAAGGGGAAGATGTCTACCGCTCTGGACGAGAAGAACGCCTTGGTTAGGCTCAGTTCTGGTCACCCTGGCATCGTTAGGCTCCACCACGCCTTCCACGACCAATATCAATTATGTACGTGCGTTTGGCCTGTTCTAGAGATATCAGATAACTAAAAATTTCAAAGATTTTGTAATTGACCTCGTTCCTAACGGGGAGATGCAAACTCTCTTGTCTCGCATCGGCTCTCTCTCGGTAACATGTGCTCGCTATTACTCCGCACAGATCGTCGACGCCCTTGCCTTCATGCACGCTAAGAATGTTGTCCACCGGTAGGTTGGAAGCGCATTAAAGAGTTCGTCTCTAATTTGCCGCCGGTAGGGACCTCAAACCGGAGAACTTACTCCTGGACGAGAACTTTCGTATCAAAATATGCGATTTCGGTACGGCTAAGATTCTAGAACCAGGGGGTCCGTTACTGTCTTGCACCTTGTTTGGCATATCTATTCTAATACCACATCGTTATCTAGCTGAGTCTGATCAAACTTTCGTGGGCACTGCGCAATACGTGTCGCCGGAAATGATACAAAAGAATGAAACCAGCTTCAGGTGATTAATGATTTGTGCTGTTAATAAACCGTTTTCTTAAATTTTCTACAGCGTGGACTTCTGGGCATTGGGTTGTATCATATACCAAATGATAGCGGGTCGTTTCGCTTTCCAGGGCCTCTCTGCATACATCACTATGGAGAAGATCAAGAAGGTCGAATATGCTTTCCCGGAAGGTTTCGACGAGGAAGCGAAGGACTTGGTTCAGAAGCTTCTGGTACCTATAGTCGCTAATTGGCTAGGCCGTGGACTTACTCGGGTTCTTCTAGGTCCGTGAACCCACTGTACGCCTGGGTGCCGGTGCCCCTGGCACTCCATATGGCATGCACACCTTGCGTTCACATCCATTCTTCTCGGTGATTGAATGGGAAACCTTGTGGAATGGATCGGTGCCTCGTCTACAGCCTGGGCTGTTGCAAAAGGATCATCCCCTGGCCAAGGGAAGCGATCGCAACTGGGAGGACATCATCTCGACGTGGGACGACATGGCCAACGGTGACGACGACGACGAAATCAACTGGGCATCCGATGCCGACAGACATGGGCCGCTGTTCTCCCGGCAGAACGGATTCCATCAACCCAACGGATACAACACCGTTCCTATACCGGTGGTGGATATTGGACCTATAGCTAACTATTCGGATGCACGTGCTGAGAACGTAGCGGGTATTTTGCCATTGGAGCATGAATCGGTGCGAGAAGAGGTTGCGGAAGCTAGGTTAAGCCAGTCTGCTGAGCAGGATGGGGACTCGCCGCCTGGAACACCGTCAACCGCATCCGACGGTGCTACGGAAGAGAGATTGGGACTGGCCATGAATTCACTCGGGCTTTACTCCAAGCCGTCATCCTCGATACCCTCAGAACAAGCGGATGACGAACGAGGCCGTAGCACCTTACCAACTCCTCTCGAATTCAACGATCCGATCAAGTCCACCGATATGTACGTCCGCATTATGTCGCTTTAACTGGGACTAATCACTTTCAGTTTAGCTTACCATTGCTGCAAGAGGAAGAGAGGATTATATTCAGATCGCTTGTCGAGTCAAGATCACTTCGCCGTCGCGCGAGTAAACTCATCGCTCGTTCCGTCACCGCTTTCAAACCAAAGACGCGGCATCTCGTCCTCACTACGAAGCGTTTGCTGTGCATTAAACAGCGGAGAAAACACGGCGACACACTTCATGTGAAGTACGAACTTAGCCTGAAAGCATCGGAGAAATCGAAGGAGCGAGGAAAAGACGTCCGTGGATACGTCATGAGCGTAGCACCGAAAGGTGGGCGAGAGTTCGTCGTCCTCACTGTGCGTGTGGTCTGTTTCTCGGAAAATGCCACTCCATTAATCATGCCTTCTTAGTCTATGAAATCCCAGTCGTTTGCTGCAGAAGACGCAAAACCGCCCAATTGTGGATAGAAAAGATTGAACAAGCAGTGGAAATGTACAAAAGCAACCCTCCTTCGCAAGCACGGACATAGGACTCTGAGAACTTTCCTGGCTGCGAGGTATATTCTTCTATTGCATCGCATAAATTATTTGCACTCTTTTTTTTACTCTTTTCCTTTTCATCGGTCTCGTGGCGTACGATGTGCATAATATGTGGTACCTTGGGGATTCTCTTACTGTAACGGACGAGGGACAGACACGTAGCATAGATCAACGGATTAAATACCAGTCATAGGCATGCGCGATACCGTGTTTTATATGATATATGTTACCTTTTAACTACCTTGCACCATTTAACCAGGAGGGAGTTGACTTGCGTCCACAGATCCGCCAGTCACATCAGAGAACTCGTCGTCTTCAGGAGACTGGGTGATAGGTGTGCGAGGCATGGCCATCATTCCTGGAGTAATAGGTGTGAGCGACGCCCATGTCAAGTACGCAGTGGGAATCACCAGTCCGCGCGGCCTCGAGGATACCGAAGGGTTTCAATAAGCTCAGGAAGGCCTCCACTCTGGTTGTCTTCGCAGTCAGTTCTACGATGACGCTGTGTTCACTGACATCAACGATTTTGGCGTTGAATTGCTCAGCGAGGGTGGTTATTGACTGCAGATGCTGGTATCTGCGGCGGAGGGCCTCAGAAGGGGTGAGGGGTTGCTGTACGGGTGGCTCAGGGTGACCAGACGCCTCGAAGTGGTGAGCCAACTCTGCCTCCTTTTTCCAGTTTTGACGGATGAGGATGAGAAGGGGACATTTGGACTGGGGCATGTGTGGGGCCACCGAGGAGCTGAGCATCAAGGTACTCTTGTCCTAGGGTTGATACCTTGACGAGCAAACAGCTCGCGACTGATAGTACGCGTCTCAGTATAATCCAAGACCGCCCATACGGGAACCTGAACGTCAGAGTGTAAATTATCCCGTGCTGCATGGAAGTTGGTCACGAGGAACGCACCAGGTCCTCAAGCTGTCTCCGGGCTTGTTCAACGACACCATCCTGTCCACTTAATACGATGCACATTCGACTGAGGTCGCGAATCTCGGTCCGGCAGACGACCAAGGAATCAATGTTGAAGCCTCTCCCTGCAAGGATTCCAGAGACACGAGACAGGACACCAGGTTCGTTTTGCACAAGACAATTCAAGATGTGCCTACAAAATAAACACGGAGATGTCAGAACAGAGCCTAGCATGGCGTCAAAACGCACTTTTTGAAGGGTTGTAAACTGGGCGGAGGAGTGTTGTACAGGATGTTGGTCACCGCCTCCTCCGCAGTTCTCGACCTCGGTAGGTCCATAGCAGGCAGAGGAGGTGGCCTTGTTCTCTGCGACTGCTTGTAGTCCAATGCTGATGTCGAGTCATCAATTGGCTTCGGTGGTTGTGGTGGCTTAGGGGCGGCTTCATCCAGCGCAAAGACGCGTCTTGACGACGAGAAGCATCGCGTCGAGAGGGTTCTGGGCACCGCCCGACACCGCAGGAAAGTTTGAAGCGTCGCCATCGTCGTGGACAATGACTGAGTCGCAGAATTTATCCTGCAGAACTCAAGGGCTGAATTTGTTCAAAACCCGAATATCCGACGAGAAGCTGTTATGTAATCTAACTTTACTTCTTGAGTGAAACGGCCTCAAGACTCTCTCAAGCACGATGCGTTAGGTGCGTTAGGCTTATTGAAAGACAGAATGGGGACAAATGTTTATATGAGCTCTAAGGAGGCCATCTAGGCACTAAATATCCGTTAGTGAGCGATCGTAGAGACCTAATTTTGTAAAAGTCGACTCACAGTGCAATTCACGAGACTATACCGCTTATATTAGTTTGAATATGCAATCAATGGATGAGATTAGTATCCATACCTTATGCATTAGAGGGGACGGCTGTCGCCGACGATGACCTTCACCCGTCTACCGTCGACTTCCGATCTGTCTAAAGCTTTGGCGGCGGCAGCGGCTTCTCCCTCGCTACTGAAGGTGATGAAGCCGAAGCCACGGGATCGACCGGTTTTCTACATCGCGCATGACGATGGTCTACAAGGAGTAAGTTTGCAAGACATAACACAGGGACTACCCAAGTTAAGACGTACGTCAACGACCTCGCCGTATGTGGAAAAGAGCTGGTCATGAGTCGAGTTAGGCGGTGGTGGGTAGGATGGGTTGTAGAAACAGTCTCGGCGCTCTACTGACCTCGCGAAGAGAAACGTTGTTGGTGTTCCAACTCAAATTTCTGGGGAGAAGTGATTCATGAGCATTTGTTCGGGGTTGACGCGTTGAATGCAGAATAACTGACCCAACAGAAACCTTCGACATGGTGCAACGTAATAGAAATCGAGAGTTGTAGAGTTGGATGGAGCGAGGGGTGTATCTGGAAGACAAACCAATATTACATCTCCATTTATACAACGTTAGGAGCTCGTAGCAGCCGTGATATGCGCTGAGGTAGTGTCTGACGCTGTCTTGTTGTCTACGACACTGGCAGAATTTCAAATTAGTCCTTTTGTTGCTCATATCATATTCAACGTCCTAGTTTCGAGTCTGCCATGATACCCTTTGGCTTTCCAACCGAGGCAGCTGGCGAAGTGAAGTAGTAGAAGTAGAAGCAAGTGAGAAACGGAGTCGCCGACTCGTTACCAAAAGGAGCGAAATCCAACCAAATACGGATAAATTCGCGCCCATAATTGATTTTCTTCCTATTTCCGGCATTGTAAGGCCCGGTCAATCAACTGGACACGGTCGTCGCGTCCTCGGTCGGAACAGTCTTGAAAACCACGCGTGCCGCGCCATGCGTCCTGATCTCATATCCAATCACTCTGGCCTCATGTCCAATTCATTGTCCCCGAGTCCTGAATTACCTTTCTTGCTACAAGGCAATTTCATCAAGCCATTGTCTAATGAGATGAGTTCATGTTCTAGAAGGCCAACTAAACACTTTTTCTCAGGATGCCGGGTTCTCCATTGTTCGATGCTGCATTGTCCTGGCTGCCGCTGTCCCGACCTCCATTGTTCCCATTGTTCCCATCTCCGGCCTAGCCATATATGGTCATCATCCACTCCTGCTGTACTTTTGAGTTTTGTCGAAGAAAAGATGCTGCGTTTTTTACATAGGGTTGATCGTCGACCATTGGTGCACCAGTAGTAAAGTATATTCCAAAAAATATCGATATACAATATACACCAGTGCTTTTATTTATTTATTCGATACCAAGTACAGAGTTGCCCGAGATAAGTGATAAATTATTGCGTTTCTTTGATGATGGGAGCAAGTGTACAGTAAATGCATGATATGGAGAAAAACATGTCGTGGGAGATGGTGGATCAGCGGATCTATGGCGTGGCGATGCTCTGCCGCGTGTCGCGTGAAGTGAGGGTTCTTGGTTGATGGATAAGGGGGCCCGGGGAGGAGGGTAGACGTTGGCGGGATGCGGATGGTAGACATTGGGATGTTCATTGATCGGTGGGTGGGTTCGACGTCCAGAGGTGGTAATGCTTTGTTCCAGTGGCGTAACCGTGAAGAGGTGGTGAAGGAGTGAAGATATATGAGAGCAGCGATAAAACGAAGAAATGGCACGGAAGTGAAAGCATTGTTCCATGCGAACACGTACTTGAGAGATATATAGGATAGAAAGCGTAAGAGTCATAACGAGATAATAGAGTATAAAACAATGAGGTGGCAGGACAGAGACCCTGGAGAAGCGAGTCATTCGTCGCCTATATAGGTAGGCGGGTGGATGGAGGACGGTGGATAGCAAATATACACATTCAAAGCACGAGGACAACAAAACAATGAATATTGGGACAATACGAAGCGAATGAGACGAATATAAAGGAAAGCAAGGAGTGAAAGTGAGGCCTGCGTCCGGAAGTCAACCTGGACCCGGACTCAGGCATCAAAATCGCGAGGGATTTTCCAGCTGCCCGCGACGCGTCGAGTGCCAGCGAGCGAAGCACCGGGAGGAGGCACGTACGACGAAGACGACGCGCCCGAGGTGGTTGGTTGTTGGGTGGCGGCGGCGGCGGAGGGTGGCGGGTCGTTGTAGGAAACTTGACGCGACGAGCCCTGGACGCTGGTGTCGAGTGGCTCCAAGTGCTCCGCCGTGTTATACGACGCGAAACTCGTCAAGGACAAGACTTGGGAGGAAGGTGTGGTATTGTCGGTGAAGAAGGGCATGCTGGCAAAGTCATTCTGGGATAGCGAAGAAGAGAAAGACGCGTTCAGAGCCAGGGAGAATAGGTCCGTCGATGTAGAAAAGTCATCCCCGAAGACACGAGCCAAGTCAGTCAACTCGGCGTTCCCTGGCGTGATCTCTAGCTCATTGCCTGGCGTAAAGTCGGAAAGGCAGTACAGCGATGAAGCTGCAGTGCCCAGAGAGTTGGGGTCGTTGGCACCAATTGGTACGTTCAAATACGCCCATATATTCTCGGAGAATTCGGCTCCGACTGACGATGAAGGCACATCGAAGGACTCCTAACGAGGCGGTTGTCAGCCTAAACGGTTATAAACGTTGTATGGACTTACTTGAGATAGGGACTCGGATTGTGATGCATGACTAGTATTAGTATTGATGTTATCCCAATTGAATTGATTGTTAGAAAGACCACTTGAATCTTGCATCCACTGGAAATCGTAAGTAGAGGCGGATGGAGGGGACGCCTCAGAATCGGTAGGCGGGAGCAAATTATCAGCGACGGCTGGGGGGTACTGAGGTCGAGGATTCTGTATGGAAGTCGAATAGTAAGAGGCATCGGCAAGTTTCCCAGAAGCCGATGTAGAAGGAGACGCGTTATTCGGTGTGTCGGGTTGCTCGTCAGTGTCAACATCGGTGGGAGTTGGCGCTGCAGACAACGGGGGTGTAGGTCCCACGTTTCCGTAATAAAGATGCGGATAATACATTGGATGGTTCGCCTGAGGGAGGAAGGCGGGAGGTGGTACGTTGGGCTGGACGAGGGGATATGGGAGGACGGCGGGAGTGTGCACGGGGGTAGCGGCGACTGAGCTTGGGGCGGGGGAACTTGTACTACCAGCGCGTGTTTTCTTCGTCGGCCGTTTCGCCTTCTGTTCCTCGCGCTCTGCCTGCTTCTGCTGCTTACTCTTGGGCTGATACTTGTAATCGGGATATAAAAGCTTATGCTCTGCTTTCGCGGCTTGTGCCTTCTGCTCGTACTTTGCTATAACCTCCGGTGATTCGTGCTTCCACCGTTCAGCTATGATCTTCGAGATATCGGTTTGATGGTCATGAGGGTTCAACTTCTTGTGTAGCGCCGTTTGCTCTGCTCGGTAGATGAAGAAGCGGTTCGAAGGTCGCGGAGGAGGTTTTCCATCGGTCCGCTTCTTATTGCTCGTATCTTTGGGCATCCTGCCGTAGAACGTACACGGAGGAGGAGATGCTGTGAATAAATCAAGACGCGCTCGGAGCTGGGGCAGCAAACGCGGCGGGAGAGGCGAATGTTGGGAATGTTGTGGAAGAGGTTGAGAAACAAGCGCCAATATATAAAGCTGGGAAGGTGGTCGAGCCGTGAGAGTTGTGGGTCCATATTTATTTGGTGCCGCAACGTGGGCTGTAGAGGTTACTGCCCTTATTCGAACACTTCCCATGCGTCCAAAACCGCATAGGGGCCCGTCTTTGCCCCCTCTGGCCCGTCTTCCGGACAAAAGTCTGACAAAAATGCAAAGTTTGCCACCAAAGTGGTCGAGCCTTTTGGCCATCTCTTAGATCCTTGGTGGTTTTGAAGCCAAAGTGCTCTCCCACCGCAGCGTCAATGGTGGCAGGTGGTAAGTCTTTGGGCTCTCTGGTTGGTCGTGGCGAACTGCAGAATTCATTGAAGCGGGCGCTGAATGCAATCTGATCCGAGCGAAAGTGAAGTTTGAAGGCTGTTCGAGACATCCGCTTGAACTCTGAGGGCGCCAACGAGACAGGGGCCCCTGGCCGTGCTAAAGTTCGAGAAGGAATATATTACGCAGGTCAGACCAGATAGTAAGTAGTATATACAGATCTACTCTATATGTAGCAGCTATCGACGCTAGTCACTACTTCTCGCTTCAAATCAGATTGAGCATCATCTACCTGGCATGCGATACCTAGGAAAATGAGAGTTAGAAAGCTTGGCTTCGGGAATGCAAGATAAATCAGAGATCTTGGTGGAAATATTGTCTCATAGGGCAGAAGCCCTCTGAAGTAGCAAATATAAATATTCAGGCATCACGAAGGGGACAAGCGTGAAAATTCTCCGTGCGCACCAATGAAATCTCGAAGGCTCTTCTGAACAAGCCAAACAACCTCCAATATCTGCGTGACACGGGAACTGCCGAGAACTGTACAGCTCCCATCACGGTGGCTGGCTGTGACGGCTGTGACGGAAAGTTGCTCATCGTCGACTGCCTCATCGTTGACCGTCGCAACTACAACATTCAATATCCAATATGGCGGAATCTCTGCGCTTTCTCGGCACCATGGAGGGCCACAAGGGGTGGGTCACCGCGATCGCCACCTCCTCCGAAAACCCAGACATGATTTTGACCGCATCCCGAGGTGATTATCACCTATGAACATATGTTTTCATCAGTCTAATATATGTGGCCTTGACCAGACAAGACTATCATCGTCTGGCAGCTTACCCGTGATGAGGACACGTACGGATACCCGAAAAGGATCCTCCACGGCCACAACCACTTCGTTTCCGATGTCGTTATCTCTTCAGATGGCCAATTCGCGCTCTCTTCCTCGTGGGACCACACCCTCCGCCTCTGGGACCTCAACACCGGAATGACGACGCGTCGTTTCGTTGGCCATACCTCCGATGTCCTGTCGGTCAGCTTCAGCGCTGATAACCGACAGATCGTCTCGGGCTCGCGCGATCGATCCATCAAGTTATGGAATACTCTGGGAGAGTGCAAATATGACATTAAGGATGATGGCCACTCTGAGTGGTGCGTTGAAGGATGATACTCACGCACTGATTCTTACGCATCGCTTTGAAGGGTATCATGCGTGCGCTTCAGCCCCAATGTCTCCAACCCAGTTTATCGTGTCCTGTGGATGGGACAAAGTTGTCAAGGTGAGTTGCACGTCCCAGCTCAGGTCCAGATGATGTTAGAATATTATATTTGCTACTTCAGAGGGTCCACACCCAATGAGACTAATTTTCCACCAAGATCTCTGATTTTATTTTGATTCTACATTCGTTAGAATTGCTGATTAATTATTTCACAGGTCTGGGAACTCTCCAAATTCAAGCTAAAGACCAATCACTACGGCCACACCGGTTACATCAACACTGTCTCCGTCTCGCCAGATGGTTCTCTCGCCGCCTCAGGTGGCAAGGACGGCATCACCATGCTCTGGGACTTGAACGAGGGCAAGCACTTGTACTCGCTCGAAGCCGGTGACATCGTCAACGCCCTCGTCTTCTCCCCCAACCGCTACTGGCTCTGTGCTGCCACCAGCAGCTGCGTCAAGATCTTCGATCTCGAGAGCAAGTCAGTAATGGGTCTTACCAACTGTTAGCGTTCCTCATTTCTCATTTACGTTTAGGTCCATCGTCGATGAGCTCAAGCCTACCTACACTGACGTTGGTGAGGACTCCCGGCAACCCGAGTGCGTGTCGATCGCCTGGTCCGCCGATGGTCAGACACTGTTCGCTGGTTTCACGGATAACAAACTCCGGGTCTGGACTGTGATCTCATGAGCTGGCTGAGGGGGTCGAGACGTCTTGTGCTTCTATCTACATGCAGTAGTGCATCCATTAGCCGCACAACCCCAAAATTAATTCCAACCATTCTTACGCGCCATGTCCATATGTGTTTTTATTCATGACTACTTGCGCCGGCACGCTTAACTACAAGGGGGCGGCCGCTTCATCGAGATTGCGTTTCCTTTGGCTGTACTCCCAACGGTCAAGCTCCCCGAAGTTAATTTTCATTCCTGAGACTGCCATGTTGAACTGCAGCTCACATACATGTGACACTCTGGCGCGCCAGCTATCGCCGCTAGCGACCGACTCATCAGCGACCTGGTGGCACAATCAGAAGAAATGGGCCTCACGTTGCCGTGCCGTAGAAATGTCCTTCCTGGCTAACTTGCCGTACAGATTGGTCTGTGTTAGACTTGGCGTCGTATATCCAGATGCCAACGCCAGAATAGACCTCTTGCCAGCCTCGAACATCTATTAGTGGATTTGGAGGGGATATGCGGTCTTTGGGAGTTGGTGGCGTCGGTGCAGGCCGTATGTCGACATCGTTGAAAAGGCGCAGCGCGGTGAGGTTCGAGATATTCGTGAATCGAGCTCGTTCATCCGCTGCATCCGGCGAGATGAGTTTGATGATCGGGGAACTCTCCTCCTCATCGTCCGAGTCGTCGTCCGAGTCGGAGACGTCCATCTTGCTTTCGTCTGCGCCACCACCATCACCCTCAGTTGATTTGTCGGCAACGGTCCCTCGCTCCTTCAACGACCCAATGAAGTCTTTTTTCCGCCGCTTGGAGTCTGGCAACGAAGTCTTGCCATGCAGCCTCGTTGGCGAAATCGGTTCGCAGCAGGATGCCTAGCTCGATGCAGTCCTTTGTGATGTGATCAAAAGGATCGGGGTCCTGCAGTACCTCCTGCAATCACGTCAAGACTGGTGAATCTGGACTTCAAATACGCGTGTATAGTACCCACCGATATTGAAGAAGGATCAGCATTGGTTGTCAACGCGTTTGGGTCGTCCCAGAGCTCTTTCAGCGCCCGAATTTGCCACCGTCGGCGTCCTTCCACCGGAAACTGGTTTTTGATGACACCATATCGAGCCTGATCAGTATCAGTAGGCTAGAGTCAGGGATTCAGGCTATACTACTAGGAACCGACCTTGAGATGCTGCAGCAACTCATCCCTCATGGTATGTTGTGTACTTGCGGCGGTAGATGCCTTTACTCACGTGAAACCACTCTGTTATATTAAACGCGTTATAATATGATAGCTTTTCACTCATTAAACGAGTATCAATGCAACCATGCCTTGCCTTGGCGCAATCTTTTGCCGCAGGGCATGTCGCATGCCGACGATTAATTGATTCCAGACATGCGTCCGTGGAGAAATTTCCCACCGGCTAGTAAGCAGGCTCTGACAAACGACGGCCCGCCATACACCTTCAAATCCAGTCGGACCGCTGCTGCATTTCCTTGAAATAGGTTGACCTCCGAAACCCCACACATTACTTCTTCCTTGTGGAAGACCTGTGACCGAAAGCTTCTTCACACACCTCCCCCACTTGCGTGCGATGAACCGGTCAAATGCCGATGCAAGGGCTTCTTAAGATTCACGCCCGCGTTTCTATCTCTTTGAAGTGCCCCCATCATACGAAGGTGCTATGGCTATCCAGGGAACGACAGGTAGGTCCGTCCAGCCCCGTGCTGCTCTGCTTCTGCGACTGACCGCGTCATCTACAGGATCCCAGTTGTCAAGAGGAGAATGGTTATTCGCCTTCAGCCTCGTCACATCACTCTTCTTCACATGTACGTTTTAATATCTGGTGAACTTTAGAGGATTCATCCGAACCTTACCCAACACAGGGGGCTTCGCTTATGGCGTACGTATAGCGGCACCGTCAACTAGACCATGATGTTCACAGGTTATTACCATAGCTGCTTGATGTCCTCAATGCCCACTTCCAAAACATATTTCATATCTCAAAGACAAGGTCGACGCTCCTTCAATTCGCCTATTTTGTGCGTGGCCGTTGGCATCTTCGGGTTGATTCGTATACTAAGTTCTGAAAAGGGCGCTTATATATTCTTTGCACCGTTTGCCGGTGCTTTTGTGTGTATCACTCCCAAGATATATGTTGATCCTGTTCGGCTAATATGTACTACAGATGAGAAGATATGGATATAAGGTATTCCTATCGTCGCGTGTTGGTTAACATTAGATCTCGCTGACTGCTTCACAGAAAGGGATCCACCTTGGTTTGTCGTTGTATAGTCTGGGTAAGACTTTATTCCATCTCGCTGTACCCCCTCTGAGTCACCTTATCTCCAGGTGCAATATTCTTTTGGCCATCGGCAAAATTCCAACAGTACGGCGGGTTTGTTGGGTGCACTTTCGTCATTGGTGAGTTATCAATCCCTAAATATAGAAAGTGTTTCTAAATTTTGCCCCAGGCTGCGGTCTTGCTACCTTGGAAGTCGCCGCTAACTCCTACATCTCTGTTCTCGGATCCCCAAAATACGCTGCAGCACGTCTTAACTTCAGTCAGGGTTTTCAGGGCGTAGCTAGCTTCACCGGTCCTCTTATCGCCGCACGATGGTTCTTCCTCGGTGAGAACGCCACGAAGCTAGACACTGTTCAATGGTACAGTCGGGTTACGGAATTCCAACCTTCGCTACACGAATTACTGATAACATGACTTAGGGTTTACCTCGCGGTTGCGGGTTTGGGCATTGTGCTCAATGTGCTGTTCTAGTGAGTTTATTTCTTAGGTCACTGATCATATCTCCGTTCTGACAAATGCATGATCTAGCTTCTGCCCGCTGCCTGAGATAACGGAAGAAGCTTTGGCGGCTGAGATTCACGAAGCGGGCATTGAATCCGATAGGGAGCCGTTCTGGAAGCAATATCGCTGCGTCTTTGGTTTCGTGGCACAGATGTGTTATGTGTGCGTCCTCTGCTACCCTAGCCGACCTGTTCATTTCTGAATCTAACGCATGGGCCGACTTAGTGGTGCACAAGTTGGCGTGGCCTCATTTGTGGTCAACTTCCTGACGGAACAAGGACTCGGTATCAGTTCTTCGAAAGCTAGCACAATGTTTTCCTTGTGCCAAGTGACCTTCACCGTAGGACGGTGTGTCTCATTTCCTCGTATATGATAATGGAGTCTTACTTCGCGATTAGCTTCGTCGGAGTCCTGATCCTGCGCTACATTGACCCCGCACTCCTGCTAACTTTCTATGCCTCCATGTGCGTGCTGTTTTCGCTATTGGTGGCTCTACTTTCGGGTTGGGGAGGCGTTGGAAGTTTATATGCTCTGTTCTTTTTCGAATCGATTTGCTATCCGGTAAGTCATCCTTCTGGGCCTTATGCACAAGTGTGACTGATCCCCGTCTAATAGTGTATTTTTACACTGGGCACAAAGAACCTCGGAGTACACACTAAGCACGGTTCCGCCCTAATCGTTATGGTAAATAGACGCGAACACCTCTGTGTTGGGGATCACTACTGACTGGTATTCAAGGGGGTTGGAGGGGGAGCTTGGTACCCACCTTCGCAAGGCGCCCTCGCTGATAGCTTATCTACCCGTCGCTCGTACCTCGTTCCATTCACAGGATATGTCGTGATGACCATATACGCGGCGTATGTCCTCCGCTTCGGTCTTCATGTCGCGTGCTAACCAATACCTTCAGTGGTCTCGTCATTGACCAAACCGTCAAGGAGAAATTCCGCTTCCGCACCGTTGATGAAGTCGAAACAACGCCGCGTGGATAAAGTCGAGCGTCGCTCATCGACGTCCGAGGAAGAAAGTGGAAATTCGAAGGAGAAGGCTAGCACGGACTACATCGAGGTTGGCTGAGATTATGTATCATACTAGAGAATGCTACGACTTCATGACCAGATCAATATGTATTTTTTTGCGACTTGATATTGTTTAACGTGAGGGACTCGCATATTGCTGAAGGTATATTTGGTGGGAGCAATGCGAAAGAATTGGTCAATGATACGATCATACAGCGGACGTACGAGACCCAGCTACCCGATCCACCACCTATTATATACATATAGTCAGAGTAACCCCAGCAACCTCCCAAGCAGACTCACTGTGCTGATAAACGGTAACGAGAGCAAGTTCCCAATAAATGGAAGCTGGCGCAGGAAGGTCACGATAACAGGGAAGAAGTCGCTGCAGCCGCCGAGTTCGAATTAGTGGAAGTAATTCGAACAGGATTGACACTTTCACGCACCCAAATAGATTCAAGAACCCAAATACTTCAACAATAACTCCAATGAATGGCCATTTGAGGAATACGAGCAAGATGCCGCCCAGGAAACAAGCCGTCCCGCGAATCTTTTGCTTGCGCGCGAAGAAGTAGAATGTTTTCGTGGGGCCAATAATTAGAGTGATGCCAGACAGGAAGAGGAGCTGCATTTATGCTATTAGCGTCAATTCTTCTCGAAGGTGTGTGTCCCTCACATTGCCGAGAGCAAGCAGGGCGCCGTCGAAGAAGAGCACGATGCCTAGCATCATGAAAAGCCCTCCGAAGGACGTGAGAGCAACGCCAATTTCTATCGGGAAATACGTGATTTAACAAGATTTCGCGCTTGAGCTGGGAAGATACACATACTCTGAGCATCCGAGAGCCACATCGTTGAACCTGCAAGTCTAGAGGAGAGAAATGAATACCGCGGTTGGCGACACGAAGACTTGCTGCGACTCCTACTTGAGTTCGTGGCGGTCACATGGTATGACAAAGTACGGTCAATCTTATCTTATCTTCTTAACTTGCTCTCGACGGTCACTAATGGCCAAAGGATCGAAACAAGGACCGTCAAAGTCATCTCACAAGAGAGGCGCGGGGACACAAGGGTCGGCTCCCTCGTTGGAAGACTTCCCTCTCGGAAGGACGTTCGTCAGACGTCGTCCAAATGTCGCCAGAGAATGCCGAACAAGAGGGAGACGAGGAAGCAGGTAGATGGTCTTCACTAAGTCGGTCGTTTTGGCTGTAGCTCAAACCCAAACCAGGAGATGAAGTACCCGAAGTCAAGATCAAAGTTCCTGTAGCCATGTGGGTGAGCCTCATCCCCCGCGCTGGCTTCATACACTAAGCTTTTATTCAGGATTTTGATCATTGCGATCCCCGACGGTGTTCAGGAAAGAAACTGTCGCGCTTGGGCTTAATCAAGGAACTCAGAGTGGGATCTCGATTCCGAGGCGTCGTTGTATCGTGAGTGGTTTAGACAGTAAGCAAGTGGTAAAGAATTACTGAGTTCACGTTACAGGCCGAAAGGAACCCGGGTTATAAGTCCATCCGACCGCGGAATAATAGAAAACAATGGTCTGGCTGTAGTAGAATGCTCTTGGGCACGTCTGGAAGACGTTCCATTCAATAAAATCGCCAGCCCCAACGAGCGATTATGTGTGTACCCTCTTCATGCACCAGCTGATCACCGTCTGACATTCAGCGCAGTGCCGTACCTAATGGCAACCAACCCCACCAACTATGGCAAACCATGGCGACTCAACTGCGTCGAGGCTTTGGCTGCTGCATTCTACATCACTGGATTTGACGAGTATGCAGAAAGGCTGCTCGATGGATTTGGCTGGGGCGCAAGCTTTTATAAAGTCAACGAGTAGGTGTATTTTTGTGGTCTGTGTGTTTCAATGAAGTTGACTGCATCTTTAGGCCATATATCAAGAGATATCGAGAATGCACAACCGCTGAAGAGGTGTCCGCCATGCAGGACACGATCATCGCTGACCTGGCGAAGCAGTACGAAGAGTCCAGGAAAACCAAAGGTCCCTTCCCCTCATACGTGGCTGGTTGTTCTTGCTTATAAGTGTCTGATTAGAAATTCGGAACGGGAGCTCTGAGGATCTACTAGTCGCGAATCCAAATCACCAGAGAATTTCTGATTCCGAGGACGACGAAGTGCAGGACCCTTGATAATACAGCCAAAGGCATGATCCCATATCGTACACATTGGGGCGCCCTTCGGGCGCCCGGCCTGAGGCGTTTCGTACACTTCGGGGTCAAAATTGGACGAAAACCAAGGTCCAAATTTCGTACATCTGGGCAAATTTGAGACAGGGCTGATCCGGGTTCGTACACTCAAAGGTCGGGCGGGCCTATGTTCAGTGTTTGCTCGGTGTTCTTCATGAATTAGTAATATATCTAACTGATTAGATTATAGCACATATCACACATTGAACGGGCTTCAAATCTGGAACATGAACATGCCAGTGTATATAATCTGGAAGGTGTCTGATAATCTATTTCGTGCACTGTAAGCCAACGTCCGTACATGCCTGAGTGAGGCCTGGACCCATTTTTGTGCATTTCAGACTGTTTTGAGGCCTTTTTTCAGAGGCCTGAACCGATTTTCAGACATTTAGGAAAATTTTATGAGTTAATACTAAAGCCTGAGCCTGAATTCATACACTTTGGGGGGCTCAAAGGGCCTCCTCCTCCGAAAATCGTACATATTACTGCCAACTTTGGCTAGGTTTGAGCCGATTCATACACTTCCAGGTCAAATCTGTGAGTACACTTTGGCCAGCCTGGGGATCATGCCTTTTGCGGCATTATCAAGGGTCCTCGAAGTGCCCGAATCCAGTAGCGATGAGGAAGAAGAGTAAGCAATAGAAAATTGGTCGGCTTCGTGGCCCGGCGTGTAGAGAAGAATACGGCTTCTAGCGTTCCGGCGAAGCTGTAAATTTTCCTAGACGTGCAGAAACTGTTTACCTTGCTGTCATTTCCCACTATGATCAATCCTAACCAGAATCAGCAGCACTGACTGTCTTTCTGAGTGTCAAGCTACCACGCTAAGTACAGATCGTATGGACGATAACATTGAGAGCGAAGAAAGTGTGCCTGAGAACTATGGACTGATATACATGGTGTCGAGAGCGAAACGAGCGGACTTCCTGACACTGTCCTATGCCAAGTGACTATTACTTATGGTACCAATAATCGGAATGTTCCAGGGCCTACTATCAAGGGATGAGATGAGAGGGGAACGAGCAACGCCGGTGAAGAGATAGACTCACATTATCATGCCATAATCAAAGTTAAAAAAATATAGATGCATCCATTATTTACTACTGCCGGCTTATTTGGCGTGCTTCGCGAGCATGACACGGTCATAGGACTCCCTAAGGGGATTTCTCTTTGCCAGGACACTTGCGTGTGCGAACACATAAGGCGAGGGAAGGTGCGGATGTATCTTCTCTGGATCCGAATATGGGTTGAGTGGGGGAAAGAACGAGACTTTCTGGGGAGTTGGGGGTCTTGTGATGGAAGGAAGATGAGCAAGGGAAGATATGGCTGCGGATGAGGATGATGTGGACAGGGTGGACAACGTGCGCTGGCGATCATTCGAGCGTGAGTACATTAATGGAGTCCAGGGTTGAGAAAGAGTTGCGGTGGTGGAAGTGGCGGGGAGCGTAGCGACAGAACGAGCGGAGGAAACGGAGGTGCGGCGATATGAATGTCTCGGAGAGCCGGGTGAAGCAGTATCTGTCTTCATACTGGTAGGTGAGATTGAGCGTTCTTCAATCAGGGTTACGGCCGACTGTGAATTAGATGCGGAGGGTTCAGAGATGACGGTGAGGGGGCTAGCGGGGTAGGCTTTGCAATGGAGTGGCTCGGCTGGCCATATGAATTGCCACGAATGAGGGGATGGGGGCGAAGTGGATGGGGTTGGTGATCTGCTTTGCTGATTGTAGAGAGCATGGATGGTGGCCTTGACCAGCGTTTGCTTGCTGGACGAGAAGATGGTGCAGATGGAATAGGCGAAGGAGGAGCTGTGGAAGGAGAGGGGGGTTGCTCCGGTGGTCGAAACTGAGTCACTTCCGGTTGGACCGCTGTCGTTGGGAATTGGTCATGGGCAGGAGGCGCTGTACGTATAGCTTCTCTCAACGGACGGGCTGTAGTAGTCGGACCATCTGATTGAACTGTATCCCTCCTCGGGTCTTCGATGGCTATCATATCAGAGAAGCCATTTGTCAGAAGCTCTACTCGATCCAGAGGTCGGGGATCGTCGAGATGGAGTGTCAGCGGTGGTTTGGGCTTATCGTAAGTACTGTTCAAGGGCTTGACGACTTTCGGCTTATCGATGGGTGTGCGCGCCTGAGTGGCAGCGTCAGAATCGTCCGATTCCGATTCGTGGCCGCTGGGAGTGACGGCACCGCTTTCAGTGGATATCCAAGCATCTTCATCGTCCTCGTCGTCCTCGTCCGCAGGGCTTGCTATCATGAACCCGGCCTTGGGTTTCCCATTCGGTCGATAATTCGGTACGTGTAGTTTATGTTGTGTCTGCTCTGAGACCTTGCGTTTCGACTGGGCAGGTGGGACATGGTCCTTGCTCGGTACAGCGCGAATGGCACTATTCGTTCGTGGAATCGCCGGTTTCGTGGTGTGGTTCTGCATGAAAGGGAATCAGAAAAGAAGCGGTGCAGATAACAGATATAGCACAAACGAGCTCATGGGCGTATCCTTTTCTTGGCTGGGGGTCGTTCTGCGTGGGCTGTAGATTTAATCCAAGTTTTGCAGCCGAGGAATTGCGTGAATGAGCTCTGAGCTGGCTCTGGCCTGAGGATTTGTATGGTTTGGGCATTTTCGCAGACGATGCGGACGTTCTTCTTGAACAACCGGCGACTGACGCTGTTTTGGTGTCCGTGTTTGTGAGCACGTGGGAATCTCCTTCCGCAAATGGCAAGCATCCACAAGTGGACCACAAAAGTTTCGACATAGGAGGTCTCAATCTCTACTTTCCACTTCGCCATCATGGAGAGAGTTCAGTTCGAGCAGGAGCAGGTAATTTGCCTCAGTAGCAGCCAAGTGATTCAGCTGATGATGACCTGCTTCTAGATGCTCGATGAGCTCAAAGATTTAGTAGAGAAAGGCATTTTTACTCCAGTGAGTCACGAGGCGCGATATGGGAGCGATATCAGGCTAATACGCACTATTTCCATAGCAAGAGACTAAAGAAATCGTGAAGCGACGTACCGCGTTCGAACCGTACTAGTACGACGCGTCGCGAAAAAGACCGACTACATACGTTATGTGACGTATGAAATGACCTTGGAAGAGCTCAGGAAGAAACGAATAGAAAGGCTAAGTGAGTCTCTGAACCGTCTCGTGGATTGTGGTGATTCAATTCATACACTTTAGAAATTGAAACGCGACCCCCGACGATATCCTCGTATTCCATCGTCCGCAGGCAATTTCGCATCTTTGAACGTGCACTCAAAAGGTTCAAAGACGATGTTGGACTGTGGATACAATACATTGAACTTGCAAAGAAAGAAGGTGCTAGGTCGTTGGTCGGCCGCATATGCGCACGGTGAGTGTGAGTGGCTCGTTTCGCTCATCTCGTTTATGTCCCAGCTATTTAAAATCTTGGATCGTAATTCCCCAAGGCTTAGCGTCGGTGTATTGTCCCTCCAGCCATCTAATCTCTCCTTGACTGCTAGCGCGATACATCTTCATCCTTCGACATCGTCCCTCTACATCCTCGCCGCCGAACACGAATTATCCACTTCTCAGTCACCTTCTGCGGCTCGCGTTCTCCTGCAGAGAGGCATTCGACTCAACAAAGAAAGCGTCGACATGTGGCGGGAATGGGTGCGGATGGAATTGAGTTTCATTGAGGGATTGCGAAGACGATGGGAAGTACTAGGAATACAGAAGGGGACTATATCGACTGGGGGTAGGAAATCAGGGAAAGGGAAATACCACGAGGAGGTAAGCAACGATGCGGACAGGGACACAGGGTTGTCCAGCCTCGTCGCAGGAGCAGATGAAGGCGTGGAGGATGTCCGGCTGGTTGAAAAGGGCATGGAGGAAGATGCCGAAATGGAACGCATCGCTAACCAGGATGGGGGAGAGGGCGATTCCGCTCGGCTGCACATAATGAAAGGCGCTATCGTCAAAACAGTGATCATTGCCGCTGCAGAAGGTGCGTCTCTCTATTTGCAGCGTTTCTCTTCTTTGCCTGTCCCTTCGAGCTTCATTTCCTTTATTATCCACGTCCACCTCTAAAACCGTCATATGACACATTTAATACCCTTCTTATCATCATTTGTTGCATCCATGCTCCGCTGTTTGCGGTACCGATCCCCTTGTGGTGCGCCCCGTTCACCATTCAGCGTCGTCCGCGTTTGTGGCGTCAGGCTGCTTAAACCCATATTACCTTTGGGTCGCTGCAGCCTATCGTCATCCTTGCTGCGAATCACGTTTTCTCTCGTCGGACGCTGGACTGACGGGGGCGTTGGATGTTCCTGTAACCTGTCAGGGGGAGGTTTAATGGCTCCTTGAAGCTGATATCGGGATATCGGCTCAGTCTGTGGCATTCTGGCGTCCTGGCCACATGTAGGCGGAGGACGGGGCGCTACCTCCTCAGTCACTGAAGCGGCACCACCCTTCGGGCTTTTAGAGGCATCCTCTGGGGTAACAAGCCTCGTTCTCGTTAGCCGAGCGTTGGCAGCGACACGACTGCGAGTCGTGCACATGGCTCCAATTCTCAGGCGAGCTTAATGCCGTTATAGCTTAGCTTCTTGGCAACCTTCCTATGTCGAGATTGGGATATATGCCCGTGGATTCTTGTCTTCTCGTTTCTTGACAAGTGGCCGTCGCGGGACAGTCAGGCGGTATTGTTGAGACGGGTTTCTGCCACTTCGTCACGGGGCCGATTCTACTTCCCGGATGTTTTAGCTTTCGTTTCCGTTGCCGTTAGCTCGCCCGGAGAATTGTCCTTTATCTCTTTTCTTTTCTTGGCACCTTGGGTCCTGAACCTGATGCCCTCAATGTTCATGATACCAGACGGTTTAGAGATCATTATATTAACCGCACATTGTGTTTTCTAGCACTACCAAAATTATCGTTATTCTCTGCGTTGGAAGAAGTGATCGAGAATCATCCGTCACCCGACGAGCTAAAAAAGGAGGCTTTAGGCCACCTGTACACCGTGTTGAAGGAGTGCATGGGAATGGAGGCGGGAGCTGTAAACATGTTGGCTTGGAGACATCTCGAACCCGTGTGTGGAGCTTCTGGTACGAAAGGGAAAGCCAAAGCGGACCCAGATGACAATGTGGCGGCTAGTGTAGGCCAGGTTGGTGATGGCGATGCATTACGCGATCGCGAAGGACGGGAAGAAGATACGGAGGGAAGGGAAGAACCGCGGTTAACGCACACGGTCGAGCTGGTCGAGGCCGTGCGACAAGCGAACGAAGAGTATCTAGTAAGTCTGCGCGGCGTTGGAGCGGTGAGGAGATGTAATCAGGCGGAAATTGAGGCGAGATGGTGCGGTCGGGAGCGAAAGCGCCAGGAGGTGTATGATGCGTACGCTAGGTTTATCGAGGGGTTGTGTGCTCGAGGGATTGATGTGTATTTGGTGAGTTCCTTCATTACGATTGCGTCTCATCTCAGTTTACACGTATGCGTATGTGTGTGGCGAGGACTATTTCATATCGTCCCCTAGTGCATCGGCCACTAGCGTCTGGCTGTCTGGCCTTGCGAATCTCGTTTCACCATTTCAACCGAGATCTTGCCCCTTCGCTAATCATTGCTTGTTTCCTCCTAACAGAAGCAGTATTTGGAGTCAAGCATGCGACTAGTGGATCAAGAGTACAGTAGCCGGCTATAGTGTGTGACACGAATAATCCAAGCATGCCACATGGGCTATCTGGACCTTGTTTTGACGTCACGCAACCTCAACAGTTATAGGCTCGCAGTCGCGCAGTGTGCATGGCCGGGTGGTGTGGAAAGGCATGGGTAAAACGCAAGAGTTAAGCGGTATGAATCGACGGTCGCGGAATGCGATATGACTTTGAAGCCGGATAACTACCGCGTACGTGGCCCCGTCGTGGTGGTTTACCTGTCTCGGTGGAGAGGAAAGCATTTCGCACTTCATGCAGCCTCCTGAGGCCCCTGATCATTTGACCTATCGAGAATCTCGAGCGTGGGCTGGGTTTGAGGAAAGTGAGTTGCTGCGGATGCCGTACCTCGGCATCACGTTGGGGACCCCACAAGCAGAGTACGTTTATTATATCGCCTTGCTTCTCTTCTCTCGTTGTGCACTAATTATGGATGCTACAGCCGGAGTTTGTAGTCTGTGAACCAGGCTATTATACGTCCGTCGTGCACATGAACCAGGCAACCGGGATATCAGGTACACTCTTACAATTTGGACAGAGGATGGGGACACCTTTTGCAGCACGCAATGTGGTTTCAGTTCCGGCGGCATGATGGCCGTGCAATGGTCCATTGCGCCTTTTGTCCGTCTTGACGACCATGTAAAGGCCCGAATAAGGATATTGTGCAAGCTGCATCGTGGATCAGGCATTGAGTACAGCCACTGGTAATTTTAGGGGAATTTTGTTGTATTTACACGTGTGTTTTGGGAAAATCGAGCATGTGGGCTGTTTGATATGACTGATTGAAGCGCCATGCGTGCCCGTCCCAAACAAGTCACGACCTCCACATGGTCACATCCCTCTCTTTCCCTTCTCCCATCCCCATCCCTTTCCTCTCTCCCTCTCCCTCTTCTCTTCTCCTCTTGTGAGTTCCCCTTCTCCTCCTCGTACCCGTCCTCCAGCTCCTCATTCGACTCACCATCCTCCCCTCAAAAGAGAACTGTATGCGTCGTGGCCGTTGAAGCAAGCACAGCAGGTCTTGTCTCCTGAATCCAAGCAACTCCAGTTCTCCCCATGTTGCAGTATCCAGTTCAGCAGCAGCCTTTCTCGCACTTTCAGTTCAAAGATATCCGTCGCCCGAATGATATCTACCCAATAACCCTCCCCAAGTCCTCCTCAACCCGCTCTTCAACCATTCGTCCTCTTTTTGCTCCCTCTCCAATCGATATTCCACGTAATTTACCTTCGGACTCATCCATTTCCTCTGCTTCGCCCCCTACCCCATCTACAAAGCTGCCGCTGCCACGTTCGCCCTACATTTCGTCCAGGCTGATCCTGCCTTCGCCCATTCCCACAGGCACGGCAACGACGTCTCTTCTAGTGGAGAGACCAACAAGCGGGGCCTCTTCTATCGCTTCTTCGACAATAGAAGACGTCTTTTATCCTGGCGACATCGTCGGCGAGGATGCCTTGCTCCAGGGCGAGCCCATCCGCCTCGTATCAATCGGCTCCACCTCGCAATCTTGCGCAACCGACTACGTGGAACCAGCCAAGGAGTTCGAGGTGGTACGGCGCCTTGGCACCGGCAGCTATGCTGTAGTCTACCTGGTTAGAGAAGTCTTATCTCGTTCCCCGTCATTAGACGACGGTCATGGTCATATGTCTCTTCTTGGGTCCATGGAAATGGATGGTCCCATAAGTGAACAGGGAACAGAGTATGGTCGTGAATTTGCTATCAAGTGTCTGTCAAAGGCCAATCTTGACGACGACGCTTTGGCCGCCCAAATGTCCGAGGTGAGTGCATTAACTCTAAAAAAGTTGCTATTTTTGGGTCAAAGCGGTAGTGGGCTTATCGCGGTTATGTTCCTCCACAGGTCACCATCCACCAGTCGCTGCAGGCTCATCCTAACATTGTCACCCTTCACCGCACCCTTGAGACGTCTTCTTTCCTTCTCCTCGTTTTGGAATTCGTTCCCGGCGAGGACCTTTTTTATTTTTTGGAACAGGCTCGCGATCACTACGAATCAGACTACCCTACTGACCCCTCCGACTCTCCTTCCCACACTCCGCCCACGCCCAGCCTCCTGTCCACGCTCGATCCTTCCCAGCTCCTCTCCCGCACCCGATTGCGCCTTATCTCTTCCATGTTTGCCCAAATGTGCGACGCTGTTGCCGCCTGTCATGCGCAGCAAGTATTCCACCGTGATATCAAGCCCGAGAATTTTATCGTCACTGACGGGTATTCAATGCTCCCGAACGGGAGCATTGAACGTAAGGTTATTGTGAAGTTGACTGATTTTGGCTTATCTACTACCGATATCCAATCGTCTGACATGGATTGCGGGAGCGCACCGTATATGAGCTACGGTAGGCAACCACGTCTCATTTGCGCGGTCATGGTGGCTCATTTGGATTATAGAATGCAGAAACAACATGGCACCTATCTACAGGCCTCGCGCAGCTGATGTGTGGTCATTAGGCATAGTTCTGATCAATATGTGAGTTCTTTTGCTTCCCACGTATCGCACCATTTGAGTTAACAATAACACCAAAGGTTGTACCACTTCAATCCGTGGACAGATACCTTCGAAGGAGCTTGTCCTTCTTTCACGCATTTCAGGCAACGCCCTGTCTACTTCCTTATGTCCAGCTTCGTAGGGATGACCCGTCCCGTGGCAGAGTTCCTCGCCACGAGGGTTTTCTGTATTCTCGAAGACCCATCGGATGATGCACGGCGGATATCTGCAGCCGAGTTCGGTCAATGGGCGCGCGACCTACCTGCTCTCCTCGGTGTTCCCGGATCCGTGGCACATAGTCGCAGTGGAAGTCTCACCGGTGCTCACCCGCTATCCACTGCCACGCAGATCTCGTACAGGCCTTGTTCACGGCCACCGTCGAGATGTGCATCGAACATGGCTATGCTGACACCTGCTGGTGGTCAGACTCGGTCGTTGTCAAGGGCGCCTTCACTTGGGCCGGCGTTTGAGAGGGAGGAGGCGATGGTTGCAGCCGAGCTGTCGACGGTGATGGATGAAGAGCAGATCCAAGAGTTGGAAGTTGATGCAAATGTTGATCAGAGCCTGGCCCCAGCAGCATCTGGTACGACAGATGGTACGAGTATCATAGGCACGGAATCTCGCTCGACATCGACCAACAAACGGAGGAAGCGGGGCGCAAGAAAGGGCAAGGGTATCACGCAGCCGCCGACGACCCCTCAAGATGCTACCCTCGAAACGCTCGCCGTGGCGTCGCAATCCCTTGCGCGTGAGCTTAGTCACGCATCGAAGCATGGATCTGTCAAGTCAGGATCCAGTTCAATGTCTGCTTCTACTTCACGTAGGCGACCATTCGAGCCTGTTGCCATGTACCCTGTACCAACACCTCTTCTATCACTTCCAGCGCGCCCTCCTCCATCGCTTCCGGCCACCAAGTCGTCAACTGGCACGAACACAAATGTGCCTCAACAGGTCCCCGTTAAGAAGCCTTCGAAATGGAAGCTCAGCTTTGGCAAAGCGAGTGCTCCTGTCATGCCTAGCAATGCTAGTACCGCAAGCAGTGTGCCTAACGTAGATGACAGCGCGTCGACTATGTCGTCCATCCCCCCTTCATTGCCTACAGATAGCGTTTTGAGCTTCGGCTCTCAGACAAGCAGAACGTCTCGCGGTAGCAAAGGCAGCGATGCCCCCTCCGCAACTGCTAGCAATGTGGCGAACCTCCTGATGGGTCTCAACGCACCTCCGCCGTCTGTCGGGTCATCCGCCTATTCCATCAAGTCATCTTCGGATGATTCTCTTCCCTGGCCTCGGGGCCGTCGCCCGAGAGTCTCCCCCGCTGCTTCCTCTGTCAACGTCAATATCAGCAGCCTTGGCGTCCCCGCCACCAAGGGTGGAAGCAGAAGCCGTGGCCCTCCCGGCTTGTCAACGAGCCCGCATCGTGAGCGTAGGAACGAACGTGCCACTTCACCGAACAGCACCCGAAGTGGGCGCCCCTTGGAATCAAGTGCTAGCTCGATGACCTCAAGCAATTGGCGCAACTCGATGAGCACGACGTCGAGTGCTGGCACTTCGACATCGGCGTTCACGAGGTACAGCAATTCGAGTATGGGCAGCGTGTCCACTGCTGCTACGAGCGTCTCTTCAGCAAGCTGGCGGACGGGCGGTGCAAAGTCAAATCCTTCCAGCCCGAACGTTCCTGCCTACCGCCCACCCACGTTGCCGAAGAACATCAAATGTACGTGGACATTACCGTCTACTTTTTTTCGGTTTGTGCTTACCATGTGTTTCTTATTCAGTCATGACTGGTGTTCCGTGGGAATTGAACGAGCTCCCTCGTGGTCTGCATCCCAATCCCGTCGGTGATATCTTCGGTTCCCCACCAGTCCGCAAGCAACGTACACGCAAGCCCAAGGACCTCAAGCTTGATACTATCAATGAGCGCGTTCCCGCGCAGAGATCGCCAGAGTACCCCCGCCGAGACGCCTCCACGAGCACCACGGATCTTACCAGCACGTACAATGTCAAGGACGAAGCTGATGGCCCGAAGAAAGTCCAGAAGGGTCAGATCAATACTCTCGCGAAGATGCTGTTTGCCTTGAGACGGTGAAGTGGTGTGTACAAATGGCGATGCATCGCATGCGCACAGAAGAAATATGTGGTTGGAGTTTTACGGACTGCTTGTAGGCTAATAATTTCGACGCGGACCAACCCTCCCAGTCTTAACTCCCTGGCTATCGTTACCCCTCACTCTCGAGAGCAATATCTTTCTTGTGCCGCCTTCTCCCCCCCATCCCACCCTAATCCCCCCCTTCCCCCATCGCGTGTTTGTGTTGTGTTTTTGGTAAAGACGAGTTGTAGCTATATTGTTCTCTTCTACTGGTACGCCCTTCACCGTGGAATTGTCTCGCATACAAGTTGATCCCTTGCAATGTAGTCCCTTTGCCAAAACCGCCGCCGCCGCCGCGACTCGCCTCGTATCACCGTGCTATCGTATTCCTTCGTCGTCTCCTCACATTCTCTTTGGGTCGAAAAACACATTGTTCACTCTCGTTTCACAACATTTCTTTCTATTCGTGCATCGACCAGTCGCTATTATGGGCTTCTGGACTCTTCCCTCTATCCTATTCCTGTAGATGAGCCTGCATTTCTTCCGTAGCAGTGTACAACCATGTTTATTATCCACCCCACTTCTTTCATCAACGCAAAACCACAATATGTTCAACAATCTGCAATCGTTTCAATCATGTTCTTTTACATTCCATACAGATACATTGTTACACTGGTGTTTTTAATGTTCTCAACTGCAGCTCTTTGAGAAGCACTCCGTACTTGATGCAATCGTAACTCTGAGTGAACGATGCATCAGCTGCTTGTATATCTATGTTTTAATAGTACTACTGATTTTGTAGGGTATGGAATCAAAGGAATGCAATTGAAATCATTGATGCTGGGAAGGTTGATCTCGAGTCTGATCTCTGTCATCCTCCGACGAAGGCGTGTCCCGCGACTGCTGGAGGGCAGCAAAGGCCATATTTTGTTCGAGCGTAGCTCGAATGGGGGCTTCCGGAGCTAGCATGGAAGTGTCAATGAGTATGGCGGACGTCTCATGTGGAGAGGGACGATGCCGGTGTCGGATCGATCGGGTGGGGGTGTCGCTAGGCGAAACGGAGCGAGACTGTGTGCTATCTATGTCGATGTCGCTGGAGGACGATGTCATGGTGGGAGACTGAGGGCCAATGATAATGAAGGTTCCGGAGCTATGGGTTCGGACGAGGTTGATGTAGTATTCTTGGAGGACTTCGCGTGTGCACTACAGAGTTGAATGGGAAGCAAAGAAGCACTCGTGAGGACATGCATCAACAAATGGCAGAGGAGTGTAACAAAGTTCCTCGAGGCATCGAAGCGCAGGCCGAAACGGAATGAAAAGAACATACTGACCGTCAATCGCCAGTCAATCGCTGAGAGAAACTCTCGCTCCAAGAGGTTAAGCTCCGACAAGGATATTCCTCCGACCTTGGCGTAAAGGCTGTTCGTACAGAAGGTGTCACAGAGGCCTTTGCTTGACACTGCGATGGCAGCAATAACGAATCGATGGCAGGTGAGGGAGGACAATGTGAAAAGAGGGGTTCGTGCGCAGATTTGATCAACATAATGCAAAGTAAGCAGCAGACATGATCTCTGTCTCAAGGACGATCAAAAATACTCCTTGAGAACAAGAGGATTTCAGACAAACTTTACCTCGACGTTTGTAAAGCGAATGATACGCCTGAGATAGTCCAGAACGCTGATGTTTGGTGCTGATCTTGAATGGAACCGTGTCAGGCTCTCACTGGCAGAGATTTGTTCAGGATTTGGCCTTAATAAAACAGGAGAGATGCACACGGAAGAAGGGGTATGCGATCGTTGTGCACCATTAACCGCTCAAGCATGTCAGCTACATCAACGAGCCGATAATGAGCGATCTTGGACTGAAATGGAAGGCAAATCACACACCTATGAGCTGCGCAAGGTAATCCATGTCAGTGTCCTCAAAAGAGGCCGGTAACTCGACCCTCTCTGAGGTGGACGATTCCATGGATCCATCGCAGTCGATATTTCCAGGAAACGCGCTGGATGTAGTAATGATGGAAACTCGACTTGGCCAAAAAAGTGCAAGATAAGATAATCATCACGTGAAATGCCCCTATTCTCAGTCACGCACGTCTGTACAGGACAACAAGGCGGAGCCCGAACCTTAATGCTGTGTGAGAAACTAAGGCTGCTGCTACAGGGCGAGCGCCAAAAAGTTATCGTGCACCCTACTCAACGTCGCAATGGCCCCGAAACTCGTATGTCCCGAATTTCGCATGACGGACAAGCTGTGCTGATTGTGTTCGTGACCTGTGCAGGATCCCAATGAAATCAAAATCATCTATCTGAGGGCAACAGGTGGTGAAGTCGGGGCTTCATCTGCTCTTGCTCCCAAAATTGGTCCTCTGGGTTTGGTACGCAACGCGATTTGTCTCTGCTGAGGGGGTCATGGTCTAAGTGCTGCCATCAATCTAGTCCCCCAAGAAGGTTGGTGAAGATATCGCCAAAGCCACCTCGCAATGGAAGGGTCTCCGGGTTACTGTCCAATTGACGATTCAGAATCGTCAAGCCGCAGTCTCAGTCGTCCCATCTGCCTCTTCCCTCGTCATCCGTGCGCTCAAGGGTATGCCTCAGCGCGCATCTGCATCCTAGTCCCGATTTAACAAGTTATCGCAGAGCCCCCGCGCGATCGCAAGAAGGAGAAGAACATCAAGCACACTGGCAACATTCCCCTTGACGAAATCTACGACATCGCCCGAACAATGAAGTCAAAATCCCTCGCGAAGGAACTCTCGGGCTGCGTAAAGGAGATCTTGGGAACCGCTCAGAGCGTCGGCTGCACAGTAGACGGCAAGCCACCTCACGATGTTATTGATGCCATTAACTCTGGGGAGCTTGAGGTCCCAGCCGAGTAGACAATCAATAACACTGTTTTCATACTTGTTTCTATGCATTATATCTCTGAAACGCATTTAAATTCAGATCGCATGCTTTCGAACGCGTCCTGTGCACTGTCTATATACAAGGTACAAAGATTGATCCTCACATCAGCTTTCGCGAACTCGTCCAGACTCTGCCGGGCAACCCAAACACCCCGCCTCGCCTCGCGACCTCTTCCATGGTTTCCTTATTTAACTCCACGCCTATCATCCCACTAACCTCCACCTTCACGCCCCTCGGCCGCGTTTCGTCGTACTCCACCGTGATCTGCACGTCCCCGGACATTGGGGGTCGTTCAGGCGATGACATCGCGATGCGCGGTCGGCTTGGTGTTGCTGATGTTTGTAGGATGGTCATGGCATCGTCGAAGGCGAAGGGGTCAAGGTCGAGTTGGGGCGACAGAGATGGGAGGGTGATGTTGACAGGTAGCTTGCGAGGTGTGAGGGTGCCTACAGTGAGATACAGTCATCATTTAGTCTAAGTGAATACAGCCGAAGATCAGTTAGACTTGCCAGCCAGAACAGCTTGAAGATCGTCTTCGGTCACTTCAGCTGACTCCTCAGGGAGCTCATCTACTCCCATATCCAAACCCTCTGGAGTCCATTTACATCCAAGTAATATCTCGTTCAACCAACATTGCTCTTTGACAATCTACGCAATGCCGACAATAAGCAATAAGTGGTTACGCATACGTGTAGTTGGAAAAACTTACCTCCAAGATACCCCAGACTTGCTTCATACTGCAAACGTGGACCTTCTCAAGACGGAAGCCGGGTTCGTCGGGTGCAGTGAGGCGAAGTTGTAGTGGTGGATGTGCAGATGTAGGTGATTTCTATTGAGCCCGATTAGCAGCTTGCCGGGAGGGAGAAAAGTAGTAAGTTAAACGAACGTATAGTGCCGTATAACGTTCAGGAGAGACATGTTCTCCAGGATTCAGCTAGTACCGTCAGGTCGAATAAATTGGCGAGTCGTTCGACAGACGCACCAAAAGATTTATCCAACTCTGTGTATTCAACGTCATCATTGCATCGGGCAGATCAAATCCCGTATCCTGTTTCACAAGGCCCTCGATTTCCCGCATCCTCGTCTGCGACATCACAACGCCAGGGGACTGCCCGTCACCCGTGAAATCCAGAATCCAGGCATAATGCTCCGTGGGCGCGTCCGCGACGTTCATGGAGTTCGCATTGGGCGGCGTGTATTGAGGGAAGGTGTGGTCGGGGCGTCCAGCAGCCTCTGCGCGAGGAAGCGCGAATGTCGGACGGCTGCTGCCCACGGGGATGGTGGGGAGAGTTTGATGAATCGGCAAGGTGCTTTTTTGGAGTGATAAGGTAGCGAGTGTGACGCCTTTTGAGTGGGGGGTGATGGAGGTGCGGAGGTGCGATAGTGGGATGTCGCATGAGGGGAGGTTGGGTGTTATGGCGGAAGGAATGTCTTTTGGGACAGAGCGGAGAAGGGACAGGTAGGCTAAAGGTGACAGGTATACGAGGAAAGATAGAGATGGTCGCTGTAGATATGGAAGGGGAAGCGAGTGGGCCCTGAGCAAATATATATCGAGAGGTGCTTGTTGCGATGGGAAGGTCCTAGTCGAATGAGAGATAGTGACTTGGCTATAATTTAATCATCAACTTACGATGCGACCGCCTCGCTTTCTATCTTGGAGAACAGCTCCAGCAAGGATGCTTGGGTGTCAACATCGGCGAACCACTGGATCCCGGCACCAGTGTTCAGCGCCGCAAGTTGGTCTAACATAACCAGATAAGATAAATGGCTTCGGATGTTCTGCCCGAGCCTCGCAGCTTCTCGTGGAGACATGGTCTCGTCTGGTTTCTGAACCTCGGTAAGAAACGCGCTGACACTGTCACTGAGTAAACCATCTAACGATGTCGAAGCTCCTTGCGACGAAGTATTTGGGATAGCGTAGGCTGTCTTCACGTTAATCACTTCGACGGTTGGATTCGCTGGGTCTTTCGTGTCCACTGCAAGGTCAATATCTATGACAATTACCTTCCCCCCAAGCATGAGACTAATCCCGCCGTCCTTCTGGTCCTGGAATATTTCCATCCCAACGGCTTTCCCCCAACTCTGCAGCCGCCCAACAGACCATGAGATGATCGTCGACTTGTCCGATGGTACGTCCTCGCCGTAATTCGTCTCAGGACGCTTCTTCAGCGCGTCTAGGATCTGGTGCGTGCTCTGATCTAACTATGAATACCTGTCGTTGAGCATTGGCTGAAACGTGACCGCAGGAAGAGCTCTGACGGTGTAGATGGACCGGGATATCGCAGCATGCTCCCGTAGAAGTGAGACGAGCTTTGGGTTTGATATAGGCATCGTTGAGTACATCTGCAGCGAGTGTGCCATGTTGTCCGCGGTGGCGACCAGCTGCTCTAGGAGAGCCGTCGGCTCTTCTGAGCCAGAAGCATATGGGTGTACGGTGCGCGCAGGGAAATCATTGTGCACTATGAATTTGTGGATTGAGGAGAGCAGCGTCTCCTGCGGTTGTGAACCATTCATGAGGTCGTGGAACGTGATCAAGACGCGAGACGCGACTGTATCGGCGCTAAACTTCTAGCATGCTCACTTCCAAGTTCATTATGGCTGGGGTTGGAGCCGCTAGTGAATGGAGTCAAACACACTGCGCGCAGCCTCGTGCCAGCCTCATGCAGTATGTGTTTATTCCCGAGCCTGAAATCGTTGTGAGGAAAAGACATCTGAAACTTGGTGCATCTGTTTCGCCTTAGGAACCCACATTGAACCATCACGCATAGCCTGGCCGTAGCGCTCCGTCCCAAACAGTATCCATGGGTCTCCACCCAGTATATATACCTCGCAGCGGCTTTGACGGAAGCTGATAGGCTGGTCCTCTCCCCCGCGCACACTGCTAGCATACCGTTGATCGGTCAATACGACATTTCACGCCCTTTCAAAAAATATTCTGAAAAACTCCAGCTCAATACCAATAAATCATGGTTTATGTTCGCTCTCGCAAGTTCTGCTGCTGCCTCCCCGTCAGATTTGGCGTGTTTGTGGGTCGTTTCTACTCTGTACGCGGCACCAATCTGACAGATATACTTCAGGTCATTGCTATCCTCGGAATGGCAGGCGGTGGTGTAATCACCGTTGCAGGCATCATGCAAGCAACCAAGACAAGTTCGTTCCTCCTCTATCAATCCATTAATCTCGTCAACTGATTATCCATCGCCAGGCGGAAATAAACTTGCTCTCATCATTCAAATTATCATCTACGGTCTCCTAGCCTTGCTCTCGATCTTCGGGTAACAGAGACCCCCCCTCGATCACCTTAGAACAGCTACTTACCGACTTCAACAGATTGATAGGGGCGATAGGAAAGATACGCGGCTTTATATCGGCCTATTTCACCATGTTGACGGCCCTTCTGGCCTTCAGCATTTGTTCGGGGGCGTATTCGCTTTACCGGCTGTTCAACGACAAGCAGGGGGCCATCGATGACTGCATCGGTGATTCTGATAGTAAGCTGCAGAAGGGGGCATGTGAGAAGGGGGCAGGCCTCATTAGGGGCATCATGGTTGGCTTGTTTATTGTCGTCTGGCTGATACAAATATGTGAGTGGTCGTTTCAAACTTTATGCCCGAGCCAGACTCTCATCATTCGTTTCAGGGGGTTGCTTCATCGTGAATAGCTACTCCAAGCAGTTGTGGGAGGAGGAGGATGCCAACTATGTGCGAAAGGATACCGAGGCTCGCCGCCCTCAGTGGTAAATAAACACAGGTCATCCGTGACACCTCGCTGATCGCCTTGGAAAATTCTGTACAATAATACGCCCCATACTCCAGATGACATATATTTCTAGACAGTTGCAACCGTGATGAGTTGGGGTCTTCGAAAATCGGTATTTTTAGTGTGAGTGCTCAACGAAAACATTGCATTTGTAGAAGTAAGGTTACAGATGTTGGAAACGTCCTGACGTAGAACAACAATTGGTTTGTAGTATTTAAGCGTAGCAAAGGACTTGGTACTCCTTGATGCACTTCTCTTCACCACCGTAAGGAATATAGGCACCTGCAAACAAGATCAGCACACTTTTTATACACAATCGATGCGTGCAGATTACCATCAAGCTTCTCGCTGGCCTTTCCGGGGTGAACGGCTCCCTTGTGAGGGGCTTTTGCGACGAACAATGGGGTACCGTCATTCTCCCGACCACCCTCGACGGGGCGTTTACCGAGGGAGGCGAGGTTCAATCTACCGTGCGTGTTGACCCAAACCAAGCCACGCATGTCACCGAGGAGGATTTCGTAGGTGCTGACCTAGAAATAAAGGGTGTTAGCAGATCATCGAGATGATGCAAGGAGTGTAAGTACATGGTTCTCGTCGCCGCCGTAGCCGATGACACCACCCTTCTTGAAGGCATCGGAAGCCTTGCCGAGTTCTACAAACAAAGGTTCAGCGGCATCATAAGTCATAACCACGGAGAGTTACATACGGACACCGCCCTAGAATGTAGGTAAGTATGTGTCAACAAGACGATCTTGAGTTGAGTAGAAAGCGTACATCGATGAAGGCTCGGCAGATGTACAAGTTCCAGCTATTCTCTTGACCGACGAGGATAGCATCCCTGGGGATGTTCTTGCCTTCGGTCAAGACCCACGTAGCAGGGCCTGAGGGACCATTGCGCTTGAAGGCCTCAGAGCGGGATTGAGCATCAGCAAGCCAGTTCTGCGCGCCCCAAGCCTGAGCCTTTTTCTATTCAACGGAATTAGCCCCTGTCTGAGGTGTAGATGGGAGATACGAACCTCCTCCTCGTTCTTCTCGTGGTGTTTGTAGGCGAAGAAACCTGCGCCAATTGCAGCGGCTCCGGCGAGCAGACCACCTCCGATCTAGAATGCTTGGTTAGTTGATGATGGGCGGCACTATGAGAGGCAACATACCTCGATTTGCTTCTTGCGATCGTCATCGAGATCGAACCAGTTCTTCTTCTTCTCTTCATGGGTGACCTCGACCGTTTGCTCTGGGTGTTTGCCGCCGTACCCAGCTGGAAAGGGTGATCAGCTTAGGAGTCAGTGCAAATGATGATGGATGCTCACTTTGTTCTGAGGGTTGAGGGGGCTTGTAGTCTGATTGACCGTAGTTGTTGTGCTGCTGCTGCTGTGGTTGCTGCTGCTGGTAGTTCTGGCTGTTGTTGTTGTTGTTGTGGCTGTCGTTGTCGCCGCCTTGCATACGGCCCCAGAGAGCAGGAGTCACATCGGGGGTCCAATCACCCTGGGAAGAGTGTGGCTGGATGATCCTGTAGTTCGCGCCTAGTCGATCGATACATCAGCGAGGTTAGGTTGAGAGTGTAGCGAGCAATGAGCGCACCGTTGTACTTGACTTCGGAGCCAGGTCCGTAGTATGTGCCAGGTTGCCAGAGGTTGGTCATGGAGTCTGATGCGTAGGAGTGTTGGTGCTCGGTGGGGTGGTTGCTGAATTTCTAAATGGTTGGTTGGTCTTATATATGCCGTGCTGTCGATCTGACTTGAATCTGGCTCACCTGAGAGTGCTCACCGGCGCATGGCGTCATGAACCCCAGAACCAGGGCGGCTGATAATTGGCTAAGACAAATCGCATTTCATCGATAATCGTTCTTTGTGACCATCGAAATGGTCTAGAACTTTTTGAACCGTTTCATCGATCATGCTGCGGTGCGCCATCAGGGACTTGTGGGCACGTTCATGTTGGCTGTGTGCACAAGTAGTTCTACATCGTCGTGGTGAAGAAAGCTCGATAGGAGTTAAGCGCCCGTCGTCTGTACACCCTGACCCAATGCTCTTACCGTTGACTCTCTCGTTCTGTGCGCTTGCTGCAGCCTCACCGCTTGTCCAGAGCTACAGGCCTCTGGTGCTATGGCATGGACTAGGTCGGTCAGACCCCCCAGTTTCCGTTTATCAGACGAATGCTGAGCGTCGTCTAGGTGACTCGCATTCCTCCCCTGGAATGCTTGAATTCGCGTCGCTCATCGGGGAAATGTACCCCGGAATATTCATACATTCAATATACATCGAACAGGACGCCGACGCCGACCGAAAAGCTACTTTCGTTCGTGCCTACTGGCCAATTAGTTTGCTGCCCATCTAATGCTTGCTTTGCAAGGCAGTACGGCAACGTCAACTCCCAAGTGGACGTGGTGAATGAGCAGCTGAATGATATACCGGAACTAAAGGACGGGTTTGACGCTATCGGATTCTCGCAAGGTGGGCATAGCTTCGCTCGTACGCCATGTCCTTATACCTGTGTTGAACCCTGGGCACGTTCCAGGTGGACAGTTCCTTCGTGCGTACGTCGAGAGATACAACGACCCCCCGTTGCACAATCTCATCACATTCGGGTCCCAACATATGGGTGTCTCCGAAGTATCAGAATGCCGCCGATACGACTTCTTGTGCCAAATCGCGAGGCGTGCCGTGAAGAACGGCGTCTACTCCAAGTGGGCTCAAGAGAATCTCATCCAGGTACGCCTTCCACACACTTCCAGAGACATTCCATCGACTCCACTCGAAAGGCACAATACTTCCGCGATCCAAGCAACTTGGAGACCTTCCTCGAAGCCAATCACTTCCTGACGTCAATCAACAACGAGGTCGTCCCCATCGATGGCCGAAATGAAACCTACGCGCGCAATCTTGCTAGTTTGGAGCACCTGGTCTTGGTCCTGTTTACGAAGGACGTGACAGTGATACCGAAAGAGAGTGCTTGGTTTGGCTCGGCAGCCGAGCCTGACGAGTCTGATGGCTCCTTCACAGTGATGCGGCAAAAAATATTCGGTTCTACTACGAGCGACGAAGAGACAACGATCATACCCATGCGACGCCAGTCGCTGTACCTTGAAGATTGGATTGGACTGCGAACGCTGGATGAACAAGGCCGTGTCATTCTGGAGACTTGCGAAGGCGAGCATATGCAGATCGGTGACTGTTGGAAGCCCCTCGTCAAGAAATTCGTTGGCAGTCTGACCTAAACTGTACATGTACTCTCGTAATCCGTAGAATTCAAGACTCATTAACCCCACAGTCGATATCAAGGGCGACCTCTTTAATTGCAGTCTGTAAGTAGTATGCTACATCTCATGCACATTAAACCCATCCAACTATCCAACTTTTCATACAAACCTGCAACCTCTCAGGCGTTAATACTTACAAAAACGAAATGGGTATCGACAATCGCGGAAGATGATCACTTAGACAAGCATGCCACTAGAAAATCACCCGTGTACATCAATTCGGGGGACACAATGAATAGCAAGATGAAAGACTCACGCAATACCAGCGGTCTGCATCGTCGACAAGAAACCGCAGATCATAGCAGAGAAAGCGATGCGAGCGATTACTTTAGCGCGGGAGGGTGCGAGAGCGCTGAGCACACCGATCTGGATACCCAAAGAACCAAGATTGGCGAAACCACAGAGGCCGTAAGAGGCAATCGTGAATGCACGTGGGGAGAGGGGGCTGTCACTATGCTGAATGGACTGGAGGTCGAGGTAAGCGGCGAATTCGTTGGCAACGAGTTTCGTGGCGAGGAGCTGGGAGACACGAAGGATTTCGCCGCGAGGGACACCCAAGAAGAAGGTCACTGGGTAAGCGATGTAGCCGATGACGAGTTGAAGAGTGAGATGGTGGATGCCGAAGCCTCGTCCGATCCATGTGAGTAGGCCATTGATCCTGGAAGAATTTGTCAGTCATGGGGTTGGAATGGAGAGCGTGTCAACTTACATGGCAACAAGAGACAGCACAGTCAATACATTCGTCCTAGGAAAAGGAAATTAATTGACGTTCTGCATCAGCACGCGGCATAGTAGACCTACAAAATCTGACCGGCGACGATAAGACCGAAAAACAGCGCCTTGACTGAAAGCGTGGAGGGCATTTGCCTTGCGGTATACTTTATTAATATAAACTGTCTCGACCATATTGGCGTACTCACAGGTGCGTTCTTTTGGTTCTCACCACGGTCAACGACAACATGGCCGCGAGTGACAGGCTCATCCAGCTCCGGAAGTCTGATCTTACTGATGGCGATGGAAGCGGGGATACTCATGACGGAGGATGTGACTAAGTTTTGTGCCGGGACACCCAAGCTAATATAAGCACTGAAAACGGATCCTGCGATGGCCGAGAAACCAGAGGTCATAGTAAGGTCTACAAGCAGAACGTTAGTACTTTGAACCATTGATACGGACGGTATATGGGCTTACGGAGTTCTGAAGGGGTCATCACTGGAAAGATAAGGGGAATATTAGTAAAGATAGTAAAGATCTCGGGGAGAATTATTCAGCGCGTACAGTCAACGTAAGGTCGGACGAGACAAGCGGATTCTCCTTGTCCGATCCATGGAGAGGCTGCGGCCACAACGGCTTCGGCACCAGACACGTTCATGATCTTAAAGAAGAACCAAGCACTGCAGGAAATGTCAATTACCAGCCGTGCCCTGTGTGTGCGCATATGCTCACAAATGTTTGATGATCCATTGCATGACGCCCTGAGGAAAGGTTGAGAGCGAGTCGTAGCTGTTCATAGTGGATGTGTCACATACGAGATAGTACATCATCTGCACGAAGGCAATGAAGAAGATAATTGTGCCGAGCTAAGTAGAGTAGTTTAATATCATGCAAGAGGGACAAGCATTGTAGAACCCACTGTATTGACGAAGAACCAGTGCTTGGCGACGGTATCTGCGTCAAAGAAGAACTGAGCGCCAACCAAGCCCTGGTTCAAGAAGTCGGAGGCAAGGGTAGCAATCCAATTGAAGATCGAGAACCCAGCGCCTGACTTGAGCACAAACAAAGCAATGGCCTGCTGCATAAAAAGGCCGACAATCACAGTGGGCCTTGCATGGGATGTTAGCACAGACGCGAACGACACCCCAGTAGACACTCACCATGGAATTGCAGATCGCTTCTTCGAACTCGCGATAAATCCGAGCTGGAAGACGATGAGACCAGAAACAGAGACGGCGCGATCACCGTAGGTCGTGTTCTAGTGTTCCATGTCGCGTTAGACAAAGCATATGTACGGGTGGCGTAAGCTTACGCCTGTCAACGGGAAGCCAAATGCCGATCCGAAGACAATGGCAGCCAAGCAGGCCCAACCGATGGCGAGTCGGGCTCTGAACGACATGGCAAAGAATGGTTTGTGGACGAGGGGCTGCCAGACAGCGCTGACAGGGCGCGTAACCACTGAATTGGGGATGAAGCGGAACGCAATGATCCTACAAGTTCCACCAAAGTCAGCAGATCTTCAATTGAACGGACGGGATGCCATTTACAGGATGAAGAACCACGCAAAGAGAGTCTGTACGATCCTGGAGAAATTGAATCAGCACGGTTCCAACGGTTTAGAGTCAAGGAAATCACCATCTATGCCGCGTGGCTGGGAGGATCGTAGCGCTGATCCACCAACCGAGTATCAGAGCGGCCAGACCGCCCAGGAGGAATGGTCTCAGCCGAGCATACAGCTGCGCCCGACGCTCTCTGGCCGCCTCAACATCGGCGTCGTCCTGGAGCAAGACCTGGGGTTCGTCGTGGATCTGCTTCTCCTCCTTGTCGAACGAGTCCGTTGAGGATAATTCCTTTCGCTCTGCCTTCTGCCTCTCGCCGATTGTGGCGCGTTGAACCGTAACGTCGGTCATCCTGTACGAGCTTTGAATGGGCAGCGATGAGCAGCGTCGGGACTGTGAAGGCTGGCGTGGGGCACAGACTAGTCGGAGCACTCGGCTAGTCTGAATCCTGGCGCGGGGCTACTTTTTATTTATCTCGAGCATGCGCTTCCATCTGTCAGCGATCCATGTGCTTCTTTCTTGAATCCACCGATGCGTGTGCCTGGAAGCGAGATAACGCGCGAATAAATGGGTCAAACAGCTCTGCGGCCATGCGATATTGGCGGTAGTGTCAAAGTCATTTTGCAAAACAGAAAGTGATGGTCTCGCGACGAAGAATCCCTATCAGGGTCCTGCATCAAATACAATATTCCAGGAAGTATATACACATCCAGTTGCAGAATTTGGATATGACTGCAGGGGACGATAGCCATTGGAGTGCGTCGCACATGTTAATTATTGAGGAACAAGTGTGGATCCGTCGCCAGCAGGCAAAACACAGGCACCTGAGCCATTGGGCTCGACGACGCCGCTCAGGTAACTACAAACCAGTGGGACATCACCCGCACAATCACGAAAATGGCCCATATGTTCGCGACGCCGACGTCCGATAAGAGTGCGGGAATGATGGAATACCCACACAGGAATAAACACAATGAAGGTAAAATTACAAAATAGATAGCACAGGACTTTCAAAAAGCAGGGGGCGATAGTGCTGCGAGCATACTGTACATATCAGACTTTCAGGGCCTTGATGGACTTGCCCAACGATATCGCTATCCACTCTCCTGTAGCCGTGGAATGCCCAGTATTCATAACCATTCCGGGGATTGGAGGTGACCAAGCAAGGTTTGTTATCTGCCCCGGAGCGGTATATGCCATCACAGGATCAGTCACGACCTTCTTCTTGACATCCGGGCGGGGGGAGTTTAATCGCGACCCGGCGCTGCGCGGAGATGCGGCGCTCTGCGTGTAGCTAGCCAAATCCCACAAGAGAAGTTGACAGTCATCACCTACGTGAAGCAAGGGCGGTCAGTTGATGCCTTGAAGAGATGACCCGGAGGACTTACTCGCGGTGGCTAGCAGGGGACGTTCAGCAGAGCCCCATCCAAGCGCATTTACTTGGCCACGGTGGGCTCTAAGCTCCATGACCGGCTGGCCCGGGCTACGCATGTCAAGGATTTGTATTTCCTGCCCATCCATGTGGAAGGTGGACATATAATTGGAGTCCGAAGGGTTGAAAGCGATGCGGAGGAGTGGAGAAGTTGCTGGACGGGCAGATGAAGAGGGTGACTCCGCTGGTACTGGCCCCTTGGGTGCTGGCGTCTCGTACAAGATAGTGGAGTGCTCCAGGCTCCTCAAGTCGAAGGCCCGCAGACTTCCATCTGCACCGACGGACACGAAGATGTCAGTTGAACCGGGAAGCCAAGCTACATCGTATACTTCACGATCGTGAGCGATGAGTTGGGTGATCGCAGTGGAGGTATCGATGTTCCATACTGTACACGTTGTATCGATGGAGGAAGTCACGATGAGGCTTGGGGCCTTCTCGTTCCATGAAAAGTTCGTCAGTGGTGCCCCCGTTGACCCACTCTGTATTTTGGATTGCTGTGCGTCGAATAAGATCAGCCACCCGTACAAGCAGTCCATAGAATGCGGCAAAGACGTACGCCCGATAGAGCAACCTTCATCTGCAGGGAATGTCCCCCCGACCCCGGCTGCCTGCCCACGTAACTCGAAATCGCACTCGGTCCATCATACGAGTACTCCCAAACTCTTAGCGCATCTCCAGTTGTCGCCAGCAACTCCGTCGAGGGTGATTTCTGCGACCATGCATGGCCCATCGCGGATGCAGGCTGCCACTGCAAGCTCGTCGCTGGGTAGCCGTGCGACGCCTCGCACAGTGTCACAAAGTCGGGGTAGTCATTGTAGTCGTCTTCCACGAGGACTCGCTCGTCCTGCAGCCCAATGACAGCGATCTGGTTGTTGTAGCTCTCGAGGAAGGAGGCGATGCCTAAGCGAAAGGACGATCGCGCTCGGTGCTGTTGACCGGGAGAGGGCGTCTTGCACCAATCTAAGCTCTGGACAGGCCCTGTTTGCGTTGCTCGTTCACAGTGCGCTTTTCATCGCGGTATTTCAAGACTCACATGGTGCCTCGTATTGGAGGAGGGTCGTTTGGGTCATGGATGCGAAGTAAAATACAGAGAGAGCGGTACTAGTGGCTGTTGGCTACATGTGTGGTCGGAAATGGCAATTCCGCACTGCGGCTCGGGGTTTCTTTAGAACAGGCTCAAATATTGCAGGTCACAGAATGTACACTGACATTGCTGCTACGAATACAGGAAAACGTATATACGAAGGTACGAGACAAGAGAAGAAAGCGTCGTAAAAAGCAGAACAAATCAGCATCTTGAAGAGTCGTACTTAGCTAGAAAATACACTGCAGGATTACTAGAGGGAAATGCGAAAGGAACATAGTAGACGTTGATAGCAAGAACAAACGGGGGGGTAGGTCATAATATTGGGATATGAAGACATCAAGATTGGCTTCATGCATGGCCTGCGCCGCCAGGGGCGTACGTTTTGGGGCCCTTGGCAAGACGTTCGTGGTCGTAAAGAGGTGGGAGGGGATCAACTTTCATTCTGAAGACGTATTTCTTTATGTTATGGGGTAGGGCTTTGATCTGATATGCCGCATGGACATGCGTTGGTACACTGAAGACTGTTCGGTTGTTAGTGGAGGAGCACTTGTATAACAGATGGTCGGGGACACATGCCTGCGTCCAATTCTTCTAGGGAGAGTGCCTTTGTCTCGGGTACAAACAACAGGATTACGACAAATCCAAAAGCACTAGTAGTAGGGAAGTCAGGTTTCGTTGTCATTAAATAGCACTAAAACAACGCACTTCCATGCTGCATACCAACCGAAGGCGCCTTGAGGGCCAAATGCACCTAGTAGACGGGGGAACGTGATGGCGACGATGAAGTTGCTATACGCAAGTAGATGAGTTCGCGTTCGTTGAAGGATGCTAGAGAGGGATCGATACGCACAAGAACCAGAGAACAGCAGTAGCAAGCGACATGCCAATGTCACGAACGTACAGAGGGAAGGCCTCAGCAGAATACGTGAACGGTACCGGTCCTTCACCGGGAGAGTACGCGATGCCGAAGAGATAGATACCCAACGCGACGACAGCGAGACGGCCATTCCCTTCGGGAATCCAGCTATATAAGTAGCAAAATTAGCTGGTGTAATTATAATCAAAGGTGAGGAAGAGGAAGACGTACAATGCGAAACCGGTCATGAGAAGGAAGATAGCCATCAGCGGGAAAGTCGTAAGGAGCAGGTTTCGTCTCCCAAAGGTATCGATAGTGTACACAGCAGGGAAGGCGAAGACGAAGTTGATGCACCCGAAACCAAAGGAGGCCAATAGAGCTTGTGTTTCGGAGAAATGGGCTTCGGTGAAGATGTTCGACTTCGTGGTGATTTATGGTCAGCATTTTGTCGGAGACGAGAAGAGGGGGACGACATACCGAGTAGTACGCAATAACGTTGACACCACCTATGAGCAAGTTTAGCCAGAGGGAGAGTAGTATACGCGGCGCACTAACAGAATTGTTGTAGGAACATGACAATCAAACTTGCCAATGTGGCCCGACGGTTACGGGGCACGACAAAGAGCTCTAGGAATCTATTCTTGCCTTGACTAATTTCACGCTCGGCTTCTAGAAGGACATGGATATCTACGCACTCGGAATTAGCAACAATCAGACTGTGGTAATTGGTAGCAGGGCTTACAGTACAAGTCTCGTGCGGCCTGAATTGGTTTGTGACGGAGTCTGCTGAGAGACTCGTATGCCTGATCGTAGCGGCCTTTCGACATGTACCAACGCGGGGACTCGGGGCAGAAGAACACTTGAGCCATAATGAAAAGAGCGGGGATGCCAGCCTAGAATCGACAAAAGTTGTGAGCGCATATACTATTTCGATGAGCCAGAGGGTTACATACGCTAGCCATCATCAACCGCCAGTTCAAGCCAGTAATATTAGGCTTGTCCGGTACACGAAAGAATATCAGGCCTGAAACATAACCGATCATGATCCCGAAGGCCGTCCAGGTTTGCCTGTATTGCACGCATTTCGTCACTTAACAAGATGAAGGACAGTATATCACTTACCACATCATTACGAGGGCACCACGGATGGCGGGAGGGGCACATTCTGCCGCATATACGGGGACAGTACTACTTTTGGGGCCGATACCCAGACCAAGGACGAATCGAGCAGCAAAGAGATGTGGCCACGAGTTGGTCACGCCTTGCCAAATACAAGTCAAGAAAGAGAATGTTGCGGTGATGAAAATTGTTCCCCGACGTCCGAACAATCTGTTCAACTTGATTGTGATCATGTCAATCTAGGGTTGTGCGAGTATGTAAGGAGAAATGCCACATACTGGGTCCGTCAGCCAGCAACCCAGCACGGCGCAGCACAACTGTCAGGTCGATCGCTGAGCATCCTTGCAGAGGGTGTCGAGAAGTGGTATCACATACGTATGGGGCAGAGTTAACCAGGCCGAGTAACCATTGATTTCTTCCCCCGGCCGCCCCACCGACGCTAGGATCGATATGGAATTGAGAAGCATAGAACAATTGAGCACCATTGACCACAGTCTCGTCCATCTAAGGAGTAAATCCATGAATGAAATGATCGAGAGCCAAGAGAAATGCAATTTACTCCCTGAACGGCAGCGGCTACAGAGCACAAGATGACCAGGTAGTACAGCATCTTTGGCTGATCCCATCGGTGGGTGACCTCTCTTCTGAGGCAGTCCCTGTCTTCGTCGGTGAGATGGGGGAGTGTCTCGAAGCCCAAGGGGTCCTGAGCGACGAGTGCCGCCTTTCTGAAGACATCGCTGAGTTCCCCGAGGCCATATTGCTTGGCGAACGCCTCAGCGTCATCCATGAGTTGCTCTTGGGGGATCCCCTCTAGGGGGTTAGCGAGCTTGGCGTTCACATCGACGGGCCCCCGCGCGGACTCGGAGTAGGAGTCGGCCTCCTTCTTCTCTATGGACGGTTTCTCTATGTTGGCCACCGACATGGCGCGCCAAAAAAAGTTCGGGGGAAGGCTACTGTAGAAAGAAGCAAAGAAGCCCTGTTCTGCCTGTGGCCTTCCTTTATAAATGGTTTCCCCCGGTCCCCCAGATCTAGCTTGTCCTCCCGAAATACACACAGCGTCGCTTCTTTCTCTCCCTGTGAAATACTTTGATCGTGATGGATAGATATCCGAGCGGCCGGCAAGCGGTGGGGCTCTGGGTCTACCCCATATTTCTCCTCATCCCTCAAGCGAGCGGGGGTCGTTTGTCGTGGAATAGACGAGCAGAAATCGCAAGTGCTCGCCGCAGAGGGCTGGATTGGGCTTACTGCTAGATTAGCGCGGTGGCTGCTAGTCTTGCGATTGACTCACCTGGACTTTGACTTGAAAGACTGAGAAATGAAGTAGTGGAGTATTTACGCCATATGGCATGTGGGACGCACATGGCAGACCATCCATTCTGGCTGTCGGCTGCAAGTCGGCTGCCCGACCTTGGCCTACCACCCTTCATCGGGTGCACCCATGCCGCGTCTGTCGGAACTGCGACTGGGGAGCACTCCAATGCACAAATTTTCCTGAAACATATTTAGGTGGACCGAGTGCACACCGACGTTTGACCACCGATGACTGTCAAAAATATCATCGCTGGAATAGTGTTTCCTTGGAGCTAGGACCGTGGGGCCATCAATACTCGGCAAATACATACGGCAGAAAGCTGTCTAGGCGCATATGTCCTCTGGGCATCTCACGAGACAGGTTGTTCCATCAACGCGAGTCAAGTGTGTCTGCCCGACGCTGTTAACGTGACACTACTATTTGAAATGACATCGTGGTTTCCGATAGAAGGGTTCTGTAGTAATGCTTTGGGCGTCGGTAGGAACTCGAGATCCAGCGCATCATTTCATTACTGGGTGTCGGGTAAGAGATGGGCTCCACGCATCAACATCGTACTTCGGAACAACAAGATCCACGCTCGAGGAGAGCCTGAGGAGGTGGGAATTATGCTGATAGGCGCTAGGTGCTGGTGACCAACCGAAGCACGTTATACAGTACATGGTGGCACATCGGAAACCGGTAGCGCTCACGATAACGCACGTGAAGGCTCGAGAACTAGCAGCACAGCAGATGGATGCAGCCTTCTTTAAATAAACATACACAAGCAGTAAGTTATTTACAGGACAAGTACGTAGTAGAGGGCATTCATCGGTGCAAAAGGAGAGTAGGTTCCAGGCCGTTTTGTTGTAGTCGGACAAGCAATGGAGATGTGCATATACGTCGAGGGATGGCGAGATCGGAGGGGTGAGGATAGTCGGCGGGAGGTCGAATGGAAGTCGACGTGTTATCTTGCTCTATGTGAAAATCGAATAAGTAATCGGATATCGCTTTTTAGCGTCCGCCATGTGGATAGAGGAGTGCACCAGAAAATAAAAAAAGGAATAAAATGATGAGGCCTGGTCCTGGTTCAGCAGCACAGGATGAAAGATGGGCTAGAAGAAACAACATCAGTTACATAGGACAACAGCCAGGATCGTGAGGAGGGGAGTCGGAGAAAGTCGCTTTCAGTCGCTTTCAACCATAGAGATGGCGCCGCATTGTTCGCAGAAGCTCCACATGGTTCGTTGGCCGTTAAGTCCAGGAGCACAGGCAACGCGAAGCTTCGGTATTTGCGAGCAATTCGATCTGAACCAGGCGGCAAATGAAAAATAGAAATTGAGCCGCGCCCCACCATGCCAATCAATACGAGAAGACCTACCCATGATGAACGAAGGACTTCGACGGTTGGATAAGACCGACAGTGGGGAGAGAAGGGGATTGAGCGGGAGTGTATGGATACTGGTGGGGTGACAAGGCTTGTTCAGATGGGGATGAAGGGTAAAGGTCGAACGTCGGGTAAGGGGCTGATAAGATTAGATAAATTGGGTTGCGCATACGAACGCAAACTCACGGGAGTTATCAAGAGGGGAGTCGGATGCGCTCGAAGAGTACGAGCTGGTGGTGGATGAGAGACGTGTATGGCAGGCGTCATTACACATTGCGTCATCCGACATGGAGACGTCCATGTCTGGTTCGTAGTTAGGAAAAGGGACGAGCTTCAACTGCTTCGCGTTCTGGTGAGAAGACATGAGCGGGTGTAGTACGGTACGGGCACAGGGGACTCACGGTGGGGGCAACATCGTCCAAGTCGAAGTCAAGTTTTCTCTTGAGGGCCATAGTGCAAGCAAAGGATACGGACAACAGAGAAGATGGTGGTTGTGTGGGGAAGAGTTGGATTGAGAACGGTCGCATCTCGAGAGGGAACTTATATGTTCTTCTGTTTGCGCATATTTATCCCACCGTTGAACCTGAGAATATCTGTTTAAATTACATTTAAGGAAAACCAGCGGCCGGCTGGCGCCCGAGCCGAGAAGCCAGAGCGTCTGATTGGACGTCAATTAAACGCACCCCAGTTCTTAGTTTCCTTACTTGGGTCACATGCCCAGTTCTCGGCCTAGAAATCCTTCTGAACTTCCGCGGTCCTTGGATTTTCTGAAATAATCATTTCCTGCATCGGGCCGTGCTCGGCACGCTAGTTCCCCTGGACAGTTTGACCGACGTGTTACCGCCACCGTCACATAGGCGCCTATTAGCTTGCTTTCAACAACCACCATGGTGCTGTTCGCTGCAACGGAAATCTCCCTTCCAGCATTTCTGGATCCAGTGCTCGAGATGCTATCAGATCGTCTGCCACAGCCAGTATTTGCTCTATTCATCAACGTTTTGGCCCATGGAATAGCCCTCTTCACCGCTTTGCTTTCATTCTTGGGCGTTCTGCTACACACGAATCCGTTCGAATGGGACGCGCAGACGGTTCTGCCACCCCTCATCACCCTCTTATCTGCATATCTAGCGCTAATAATTCTATATCGCACCACGGGGTGGATATTCCGGACCGTGCTCGCTTTCATCAAATGGGGCCTCATATTCACTGCACTCGGCGTGGTAGGAGGCTGGTATATAGCTGGGGGTGCGAACGGCGGAAATGGCATCGCTAGTCTGGGTCTGGCGTCTAGCATTGGCCGTTTCGTATTGGACTCGCTTAACGGTCCGCGGGAGAATGTGCCAGGCAATGAAGGGTCGAGAACAAGAACTTCGTCGCGTTCATCACGTACGCGTGGTAATCAACGCGCCGATCGACCAAAGCCGTGGGAATCATTCGACCGCCACCAGCAGTGGCGGACTCAGAACGCAGGGCGGGACCAGGATGGCGGTGACGTCCAGCAGGTCCTTGGGAGTATGGTTGATGCGGCGGCGAAGGTGGTCAGGGAGAATGGTTGGTGGGAGGCCGCAAAGAATACCGTAGAAGGCATTGTTAATGCCCCTTCGGATGTTAATGCGGAAAATCCTGGGAGGGGAAACTCAAGATCTACCCGGAGTCGGACTGGACGTGCTACCACGAGATGAACAGCTCGATCACTGTTGCTCCTGATCGACATATGTACTTGTAATCTGCTTTCGACATTATTTGTTTTCATTCTCAACAATCTTCTTCATCGACGTATCGTTTGCTCTGATATTCAGTCAGTGAAGCCCCACTCTCAGATTCTCAAACATTGGGACATGCGACTTGCAAATGGGGACGTCACTGACCCCGAAATGTCACGAAATCAACGACAATACTGCAAAGCTGATTGAAAATATCATCACCTGCTACCTAACCCACGATATCACTGTTCAAAAACTGCCCCTCCTCCTTGTTGTCGCGTCTCTTCAGTTGCTTCTGATATTGATATACCACGAAGACGCCGTCTACAGCGGGCGACACATGAGTGCAGTTACGAAAATGATGCTGAAAGCACCTACAGGCATGGATTATCCAGAAGACGATCAAGAAGGGGATAGCCATCTTCCGGCGAGCAATCTCATCTGGACACCTGTCCTTGATTGCCTGATCCGTCGTCGCCTTGACACATTTGCTAATCGCAATGCGCCCACCATCGCTGAACAGATCTCGGAGAGTGATGATGCCCATTGATATATGGAACGTTAGATCCGCTAGGAGGACGGGGTAGAAAGCGGCAATGAGCTTGAAACGCTGCTTGATTGCCCCGACCAGTCTAGATGTTGGGAAATATAGATAAGGACACCAAGACGACGCGAAGTGGAATGGTCTGGCTCACCCTACCAGCCCAAACGTGCCGAGGAATATATACATGATGATGTGCAGCCAGAGAAGGAACTTTTGATACCATCCCGCGTCACTCGCTGTATGACCGATCAGAGCGTGGGCGTACTAGCCACAGTGAAGGGACTCACAGACGTGGCTCAGTGAGTAGCCGCTTATTACGAGCAAGGCAAAACCGGCCAGCAAGGATATGGTCGAGATGACCATCGTCCCGAACCTCAGGGAGAGGCAGAAACAACAGCTCTGTGAGAATGAACCCATGGCGTTTAGATGAGTTGAGCTTTAACACTAGGATTCGCAGTTCGAGAGAGATTGAGGAATCGAGGACCAGCCCTGATACAAAGGAACCATGGAGTAGGGTTGATCGTTTATATAAGAGATTCGGGGGTTACTGCTGTGTGGTGCACCGTCTCCTGTTACATGTTGTTGCTGATGGGGCGAGCGTCTGGTGCAGTGTAGCGATTTCGTTTCAGGAGCACCCGCACCGACGAAACGGGGGTACTTGTCCACAAGGCGTGTTCCCCGTAATTATAGCCGTTGCCTAAAACTGCCTAAGGGGGAGGCCGGGATGGATATCAGTGCCGTGGGCCCATACGGCTTGGTGTCGAAGAGAGAGTGCGCTTTCGTAAGTACGCCATTGGATTTTGAAAACTCATCGATCTGCGACGTTTTCAGCCAGACGTTACCGCCGCCACTTTGTCAATGGTCAGCGAAAAAGGCGAGTTGATGAGGAGATGCGTGACTTTGACCCCCTATATAACGCGGCATAACGCCCGCATGTCACGCTTCACCAATTGTCCGAGAATCCGAACAGTCTTTCTTTCTCCAGTAACTCGCTTCTGCACCTTTTCTTTATTCACCACTTCCATCATCCCCGTGTCCTCCAAATTCTATCAGCCAAAATGTCTGGAGCTGCTGCGTCCGCTGGAGCGTCAAAATTCACTGCTTTCATGAATCACCCTGCAGGTAAGCAACTTGGTGATAACACAAGCATATGGGTTTCGTCTGAGAAGTGCGTCAACTAGGACCCAAGACCGTCTTCTTCTGGGCACCAATGATGAAGTGGTGCTTGGTGGCCGCTGGTATCAAAGACTTGACTCGGCCAGCCGAGAAATTGAGCGTGTCCCAGAACATTGGTGCGTAACACGAAAGCCCCGAACCTATGACAATGCACTTGCTCATAACTAAATATCACCTTACCTGTCTATTATAGCCCTCACTGCTACCGGCTTCATCTGGGTGCGCTATTCGCTTGTGATCACACCTATCAACTATAGTTTAGCCGCCGTAAGCATTACATTGTCATTTGTCTTGTAACCCGGGTATTCATCGGTCTTTTCTGTCAACCCCAGGTCAACTTCTGCGTTGGACTGTCTGGATTGACTCAGCTAGCACGCATCGCACAGTGAGTTCAATTCGCTGTTATTTGTTGTGCCCTTTGCTGATAACGATCTTGAAGATATCGTTCCGCGCATCCCGAGGCGCCCAAAGCCGCGTAGAGCTTGCTGTATATACGGCATCTATTATATCGCTCATAATTGATAATATTTAGAACGGTATTTGAAAGTCTGACCACGAGATGTGACTTCTAGGGACGCCCACGCATGCACTCCACGCGAATTAGTGGGTTTTACCGCGTTCTGGCGTCATCTACGATCGTCCATGTTGAGCGCGGGTTGCGCCTCATGCCTCTTTATGTCCCTTGGACGAATTTGTAAATTCGAAAAAAGATGGTCGGCGGATTGGAAATTCAAGGGCTCTCGGGAGTTCTATTAGTTCACGAACGGGACCAGAAGTTCGTATGTTGTATGTGGGCGACGTACTGCGACCGACTAGCTCTGTGGATGTTGCTTGCAGTAAATATTCATCGTTCACCCCTTGACTCCATGGGGGGAAGGTGAACGTCTTCGTCTGGGCGACACGCGTGTTCCTCGTGTGAGCGATCTGCTCCCGGCTATCGCTGCTATCATTCCTCAGCACCGTCCTTGACCCCTTGTTACTCAGTCCAGGAAATGCTCGCACCTCGCCGAGCCACCCAGAAGACATACCACCAGCAACTTCGACGATCGCTTATACGCCGGAGTGGGCACTGCTTAGTAGGCTGTACCAGGCTGCACAAAGAGAATGGCACCCTATTTTTAATTGCACCGAATGGTCCACATCATTTCTAGAAATAAGGAAGGTATGCAGCCCCACTGACAGCAGTCCTGGACGTTCTTCCCTTATGAACGTTACGAAAGGGATGATATGGTTGTGATGCCTATAGAAACTTCAAGAAGGGCAGAACTAATGGGGGGAAAGAAACTGCAGTGGGTCGGAGAACTAGGGTGGACACCTTAACTAGGAATGCTGCAAGTTGTGTCCCACTTCCCCCATTAATAACGTACTAATATATTTTTATGGTAGCTGCTGTTGAATACCGCCTGTACCATGATTACCACTCATGGCCGAACTTTTCTTCGGAGTCTGGACGCCCGAGACTGACGCCTTGGGATTGACCGAAAATAATGCTTCGATAGCCCTTGACCGCGTAATATTCATTCATGCGTCATCACAGGGATGCATGGCAGGCCTGGATCCCAATTCCTTCTTCCTCCACGTTCCTATCTATGTCCGTCGAAGTTACGAGCGATTGGCAAGATCGAGTGCACTCAGTCTTCTGATCACCTCGGAGGATCTCGTGCAAAGGTCTGGCACTTTCCGGTCGGCCACCAGAGTATGCACTCCGTGGGTAGATTACTGGGGCACGAATGCAGAGGACGACAACGAGACCTTGGGAATACACGGCTTCAAGTGGCAAGCTGTATCTGAGAAGCTGGTTGGGCATGCGACGACTATTTCCGACTGCTAGGTGATTCCAATGACATCACAGAGCTTGATAGCTGGTCAGGGAAACAAGAATTAGTCAAGAATCACCCATCTGGCATTCAAAGGCATGAGGGCGATTCAGTCCTCTCCCTCGATAACATCGCACTTGCCCAACGCAAGGCTTCGAGATCACTGCACATGCTGGATAAAGTTGTTGTACCGACCTTGCTAGGGCTGGATGGCGGGGGCTTGGAGCTCTCAAAGGGATAAACTGGAGACAATCCCTCATTTGCGCTGAAACTGATGGAGAATGAAGCAGATGGGTCGCAGCCAGGATGATGGTACGTGTCATGTCCTATCCGCGAATCAACATTGTTGATTTTGATAGGTGTTCATAGAAAGCTGACATACCCGCTTTAACGAGGCCTATGAGCATAAGCTCTATCAAAATTTCTGTCCCGGAGGCTTTGCTTGGGGCTGGACTGGAACGTCAACGTCTTCAGTTATATTGCATGAGCATGACACGTGGGTGGAGCATGTTAATTCATACACGATCTATCCAAGCCTTCTTGAAGCGCACGGATGCGTCAGAACCATCCAGCGTCTTATCCAGGGTTTCAAGGCACCGGTATTTTCGTATATGGTCCAGTTGTAGCCTACTTGATCGAGGGGCACGTTGAGAAGTCATTGAACGGAACCGCGCAGTATACTCTTCCTTCCATCTCCGTCATAGTTTCGAGCGGATATAGGGCGATAATAATTAGTATCGACAGTGCGGACTATCACACCGCCAAAGCCATGTATGAAGTCACCTTGCGGACGATAGGACGCTATAAAGAAGCTCAAGAAGTATGGCAGCAATAAAATGTGAGACAGAGAAAGTTCTGGATGACCGAGGGTTGGGGGGAAGAAGCGCAGTGTCGGCCTCATGAATAATATCTGAAGATGATGTAGCTACTAGCCGTATGCAGTCGTGGCAAACGTTGAGCTTGACGCAAGATCTAGGGGGTAACCGACTATGAATGGGGTGCTTTTTTGTCCTCCGCGTCGATCGCTTCAAGTACACCGATAGGAACCAATAACTTCTGGCGAGTACTGCTCAGTCAACCTGAGTGGCGTCTAGAAATTAAGGTCACGTGGACGTACCACTTACTACTTGCACACCACATTGGCACGGGTGAAATGATGGCTATCGACTTCGTTTGGGGACATTCGTGGATGAATGGAAGGAAGAAATTCAACAGGTTTATCCATGCATTTACCTGCCTGACGATAGGCTACTTTGAGACCAAGGTACCGACGGCAAGTCTCGTAATGTCGCTTCATTATCGCTATCGATTGCATGTTGAGAACGATTGGATCTTTCTTTCAACAAAAGGGTTCCAAGTCGTTATCTGATCAAGATCCGCACTCCGCCAGTTATCTCTGCTCGTCCATACTATAAGTAAAGACCAATAGAGCGGCAGATGGACTCACAACTCCTGTCGACAATTCCTGCAGCCATAGACGGTCAGTGCCATCATGGTAAGTATCCTACGCACTCCTTGGTACCGGGAAAATCCTCACCGTTCTCTGCAGGGCGTCATCATCGAGACCCTATCGCCCGGCGACGGAGTCCATTTCCCACAAAAAGGCGGTATGTACATTGGTCCATCAGGTCTGGCGGACTGACGCAGCACGAGCCGTCTTAGACAAAGTCACGATACATTATGTCGGCACGTTGCTCGACGGTAAAAAGTTTGATTCGAGTCGAGACCGGTGACTAGCTGCTGCTTCGTGTACGATTTGATAAGATTGACTGACTGCATACTGGCAGAGGCATGGCGTTCGAGACCGAAATTGGAACAGGCAAAGTCATAAAGGGATGGGATGAAGGTACTCCAATGACGTCTAATGAACGTGGTCCTGGCTGACTGGTATTGGATAATCCTTAGGTGTTCAACAGCTTTCGGTCGGGCAAAAGGCCATCCTTACATGCACACCTGACTTTGTACGTCAGCAAGTAGATTCTATGATTTAGAGTCACTTACCTTCTCAAAACAGGCCTACGGTTCGAGAGGATTCCCGCCCGGCATTCCTCCCAACTCAACCCTTAGATTTGAAGTTGAATTGTTGAGGATTAACTGAACCCGTGACTCTGAATATTTTGCCCAGTAGATAGATGTGACGGTACTAGACACTGGCTGCCATTAGACGTTCTCTTCCGATACGAACCTTTCCTTTTTTTTCTCCTGGTATACAGGGCGGACTCTATTTGGATTGGTGTATTACCTTACATTGTCTATGCAATGGAAATGGACTTTGATCTTTTTTTCAACTCGGCTGCGAGTCGTGAAACAAGCTGAAGGAAAAAGGCCAGTTACCAGTAAGGTGGTTACGTGGACAATGACTGTAGACCCAGCCATTTGGATGGTTTCTTGTTGCGTTGGAACTATGGAAGTGTGTTGAAGGAAGGTCGCCACAAATTCATACGACGCATTGTTGGTGAGAAAATGCAGCAATCGGGAAGGGAAAAATGTAGAAGGCGGCCCCAAGCACCGACCCTCGGATTTTGAACCACGAAGCGCTTCGGAGAAGGAACGGCGACCATAGTACTTCCAGGAACGATCTTCTTCTTCTGGACCAGCGGGAGGTGCGTGGGAATATTCCATATTTGGAGTGCTATTGTTGTGAGCGGGTCAAGACACCTCCGCTCACCTTCGTCGTGAGCCACGACGCGGAGGCCACGCCCGCTGGCCATGGACAGCAACTTCCTCCCCATCCCCCGGCTTAGACTCTCGAGAAACCCCCATTATACCCACTCCGATCCCGTGGTAGGTCCGTCTCGTCTCCCAGGAGGTGCTGCCACCAACCTGAGCGGCGTTGAAGAACACGAAGACATGGATGGCTCTACGCCGAAACTTATGTCAAAGTTGCTTTTAAATTCACAAGATTATTCGGCAGATACTCCCGCAGCAAGACTGCGCGCTCTCATGTCTAGCACGTCGTCTAAGTTCCCTCAGTCGACGCCTCCGCCCCCGCCGAAATCACCATCATTGCTCGACTCTGATTTGGAAACGCCCCATATTGTCGGGCGAGACAAATCTAGTGTCGCCGATGTAAAACAGATATTTTCCTTTGCTTTACGTGAACCGGGCGACACTCCGCAAAAGACTCGGGCGCGGCGTAACAGCATTGACGGCAGTGAGGTGGATGGAAGCCCCATGAAGAGTCGTGACAAGGGCAAGCGCAAGAGCTTAAGCGACGAGGAAGTTGACAATGGTAAGCTGACATGTGCTAGGGCCAAACAATCTTACATGACATCTCAAACGGTTTTAGTTTCTCTCCGTTCGTCTCTGGCTACCACTACCTTCAATAACTTGCGAGAGAAGCTTGAAAAATCGCGCTCCCAACTGAAGAACATGCCTCTCAGCAAAATCCTTGACTTGGACAACAATAGCCAAGACACCGCCTCTCTGCTACGAGAATTGAACCAGGCAACACCTCCAATGGCTACTAGTACTCCTCAGCGATCTATGCAAATGCCTCTGTTCTCTTCTCAATCTAGTAGTAAGTGCATTTAGATATTCGTTGGCCGCCAATTAACGTACTTATAGATTTACTTGAACACGATTCTGAGATGAACAGAATGATGGAAGCTATCGAGGACTCAGGTGAGTGGGTGGTACGCGTTGCCTGCAACAGTGCTGACCGTGCCGCAGTGCCATTCCCTACTGGAGACCGAAGTGAAACTCCCGTGGATCTCACTGCCAGACGGCATAGCGTACCAATATCCCGTACGCTGTTGGCTTGTTTTGTAACACGTACCTACTCACATTCATTATAGCCCTACACAAGAGTTCTCCTCATTCAACCTCGCGACGTGTTTCGGACAACGACAAACTTCGCGAACGGGAGCGCGAGTGGAACAAGCCCCAGCCACCACGTCCCCTGACGCCTGATCTCAAACACCGTCACTCTCGTGGTTCTTTCTCTTCAAGAAGCAACTCTCCTACGCTTTCCCCTGGGTGGTCTCCTGTACGCAGGACGCTGTCTAGAAAAAGCAGTGCCGCATCCATACAGAGCCAAGACGATGACTTCTCGTCAAGAGCTAGTTCCGTTATGTCGCAAGCAGATTGTAAGTTACTTGACGCATTTCTGTACGCTTATTGAATAAGGTAACATGCAGATCGAGAGCGGGTAAGTCTCGAAGAGAGAGAACGTGGCATTGAACGCGAGAGGGAATGGAATAAGCCCCATCACCGATCATCTTCTAGTATGGATGTTCACTCACCATCTCGTCCTCGGACACAGAGCAGTGGTGGTTTGCTACGATCAACCTCATCCCTTTCATTCTACTCCCTGGACCGTCAGAATAAGCGACATTCGATTTCGTCTGCATCGTCTAACGATTCCCATAATCGATCAGTAGAAGACCTTGGCGAAGAGGATCCAGTACATCAGAGGGAACGAAATTGGAATGCTCCTCGTCCTAGATGGTCGCACGGCCAAACTTTGAGTCTGACCTCCCGTCGGTCACTCTCTCCCTTACCCCCAGATGGGGGCACCCCTCCTGGATCACCAACGACTCGACAGAAGGAGCTGTTATCAGAACGCCCTCGTACTCCGGTCGGGGATCCTCCCAGCGCCGCCTCACATTTACCGCTGGCGGCTAGTTCACGAGGCTCCGACCGGCCCATTTCTCCATTACCTGGCATCCGCAAAGGCGCATCCATACCAACTTCGTCTCCCTCCCGATCTACATTACGCAACAGGGAGAATCAGGTTTCATCTACTTCCCAGGGAAACACTGGTCGTCGTTCTCTACCCCAGCCTTCGCGGGCTCATGCAGGCCGTGTAGGATCGCCCACTCCTTCGAATTTAAGGCCATCGACTAGCGCTCCTGGGCAGTCCAGCCGAATACCCACAAGGACATCCAAACAAAGTGTTCCTGCATCCCCTGCTTCTGCAGTGTCGCGCCGATCTCCTAGTCCAGAAAGACTTGTAGCACAGGCGTTGGGCGAGTCATCGAAACTTCACATTGCCGCGTCTAACTATTCCCCTGGTTTGTATCTTAGATCATATTGATGCCAAATTGTACTGATCCCTTTTGCGGCAGAAGAGTCTTCGACGTCCCACGAAGCTACGCCCTCTATGCGAAACCTTACTCTCCCTGACGAGGCCACAGTGAAGAACTCTTTGTCTGGCCCCACAACTATACAGGAGTTATCTCCCCCTCCTACTCCCTCTTCGGAAGAGCCAGATGCAGAACCTCTTCAGGCATCCGTCTTGTCAACCCCACCTCGCCGATCGTCTTTCAGTGCCTCTCGCATTGAATTCCAGACCCCATCCCCACCAAAGGGATTACCTGACCTTCCTGGTCCGCCTCCATCCTCCGAGGACGACACGGGCACTGCTGAAACATACCCACGCCCACAGTCCCAAAGCGGGCCAAACTTTTCGATGATGAAAACACCAAAACCTCCTGGAGGATGGGCCGATACACCTGGACCTCGAAGACCCATTCTCTTGCAGCGGACAGCGTCTTTAGAGCAGCCTTTACCTGCCCAAGAAGGCTCTGGGTTGGTTACTCCCGGGCCTTCGCTGTCGAGGGCTTCGACTATGCCGCTCCAAACCCCTGCTCCTCCTGGAGGATGGATGGCTACACCTGCGCCGCGGAAGAGCATCCTGAAAGTCCGTTTCGACCCACAGCCCAACACACTTACTGCGAGCTCCCAAGAGGATACATCTGCCCCGCAATCCCAGAACGGCCATCCTGTGAGATCACCCCTCACCCCTCCAGCTGAGGCCGATGAACAAGTTGCAAAGTCGAAAGATCATTCAGACATCACTCACCGGGGTCCTGACTCTTCGAAGGGTTTGAAGAGGTTACCCAGCATTCGTATGCTCGATGCCTATGGTCGCGAAACGAAACCAGAACCTGATGAACCTCAAATCAAGCGGGAAGATGTTGCCAATATAAGTTCAATCAAAATTCTAAATGCCATGGGTCGCGAGATTGAAGACCAGGGCGATCTCAGTGTCATGTCAACAGACGACAGTACAATACTCGACCATAACGAAGCCCTCACTCGCGTTCGATTGGGGCTGAATGACCTCGCTCATGACATGAGTGATATTGATAGGTTCGTCCGAAGTACTTCGTTCACTGTATGATGACTGATATTTGGGTGCTAGGTCCCATGATCAAATTGCCCTGGATCAGACACGTCTCAAAGAGCTTGATACAATGTCGCAAGCAGCAAGAGAAACTAGAGAAAAACTTTCCCAGACATTGCGTATGGCTCGCAATAGTCAGGAAGAGCTTCGGAATAAGATTGCACCTCTCAGAGCTAGCATGCGCCGCAGCCAACTATTCGTGAGCCCCACCAAATTTGGCCCTACCTGGTGTTCATCTCCCCTTTAGACATACGATGTGAGCCCTAATCGGGGTCACTGGAATGGGTGGTTCTTCTGGACGATGCTCTTTGCTCAAGTTATATTGATTCTAGCGATGTATCGGTAAGATTCCTGCTCGACCCTAAACATCAAACTGACCAACGGTTCTGTCGCCTAGTGTGTCTCTCAACCGAGCCAAGGACATCTTCATGTCGACCTATTATGATCCATTCGAACCTGATCTACATCTATATGCCATCCGACCCGGCACTTACGATCTATTATCATCTCCTCACACATGGTCTATATTAGCCATCAAGGATTTTGTTTATCGCCGTGGACTGAAGTCTGCCTTCGCCGAATTATGGATGATTTGTTTGGATACTTTGGCTGCATGGCAGAAACGCACATGGGTATTATGGGGCGAGGACACCCCAAGCAAGTGGCCACCTATGTGATATACTATTCTTATGGTTTTGTAGCATTACTTTCGTATGGCATCTGTTCTGACAATTCCCATATATACCCTGCTCCACTGGGCGATCGAAGAACGTTGATTTCGTCGCTACGCACCTCTGAACAACATGCATTCGTGGCCATCGACGCAGCGGCCCGCCCGCATATTCAAGCCTATCCTCTTGCCAACTGCCACTTATGAAGGAGGCATTAGGAGGTATTAGGCTGCATAGAAACCAAAATTGAGGCACCATTCAAGCGCGACCTTCCGATGCCGCTAAACTCTCCCATCAGTGAGAATATGTTGTTTTACGCAAGACCTTTGGTCACTCTAACTTCTGATCTTCTCTCATGTAGGCGAGCGAGCACTGTAGCAACCGGCACCGTTCACATCAACACATTGTGCTTATTATCCGTCGCCACCCGGTATGCTCGACCCTATCCGAAAGCCTATATAAGGAGGGCTGGTAATGCAGTTCTTCCTTCAGCAACATCTTGCAGTCGTCTTGAGGACGTCGACACTTTCCTTACTTTTCCTACCGTTCATTCCTTCCCTGGAGGTTGACTCTCCCTTTCTGACCTAGCCTGCATTATTACATCCGTCTTCTTTCAAACCCAATATTCCTTACACCTTCAAACTTCCAATCTCTTCCTAAAATGGCCCGCGCTTCCGTCTTTGTATTCTTTGCCTACCTTCTTTGCTTGGTGGCTGCAGCACCGATCCTGATCTCAGGCAACACCATCCAAAAGCGGGCGTTCGCTCTTCAAGAGTAAGTGACGCAATCAGAAATCGTATCTATGTGTCTCTAACGCAGCACTGCAGCTACGCTGATTTCCAGATTTCCGATGGTGTAGCTGGCGATGCGGAAGCGCTTGCAAAGGCTGTCTTCGTCGGTCAGTGGTTCAACCTTTTCCGTGGATCATTTGACTAATGCACCATATCTAGATCCGTTTGAAGGCGTTGACCTCGCCACCGTCAGTGATCAAACACAGAATGACGTCGAGACCATGCGCAAGGCAGCTGAGGCGGCCGAGACGGGTCAATTCAACCCAGCCATTGACGCTGCCGACGGCGCTGAAGGCTTGTTTAATCTTCTCATTTCGCTATAAGCACTCACTAGTTTCTCCGCAGCCGATGCCCTCCAAAACGGAAAAATAAAGAACAAGGTTTTGAAGCTGACTGGAAGCGTCCAGGTGCTCAACATCAAGGTAAAAGGAGCACGCATTGCTAAAGGCTGGTGACTGACACTGTTACCATTTAGATTGCGAAAGCCGCGGCCAAGGGTGATGATACTAGCGACCTTGAGACCAAGCTCCAGACACAGCTGTATGAAGCCTCTTTCTCCATTTATTCCACCGTTCACTAATTTTGCTCCCATTGCTAGTGGGAAGTTGAACAAGAATATTGCCACTGATGTAGCAGCTGCGGGCGAAGCGTCCAAGGGTGTTGTCTAAGGAGCTTATTTACAATCACGAGAGAATATACATCTATTTTCACTTGCGGAGTCAGTCTCGCTGCTTGCCTAGTCAGTAAGTCAGGTTACATGGGTTTGAGGCACTCTCTTTGAAGCCTGTCTGTATGGGCCCATTAGCATGCACTTCTCTGCATAATCGTTTATCACAGGTGACCCTCCTACTCTCACTGGTTACAAACGTCAGTCTAACCGTGCGTGGCCTCTCACACAACTTCCTTATTATCTCTCTTGCAGTGCACACTAACTCTAGTTTTTGTATATGTATGATCCGCATGCGTTGGAAACAGTCCTGTACCGCTTTGACCTCAACACTACTCACATTGCTCGTTGCTCCATCCCGCGCGGCGCGCGCACGAAGACTGCACTCCATGGGAAGACAGGCGGCCATGGCCAGTGCCTATCACTGTTAAGGTTTCTTCTATTCGGATTATTTGAGTACTTCACGAATTCGAGGTCACATTGTCGCCCCTCTGAGCACGATGCCTGGAATTCTGTCTGGCTTCTGGAAGGGGCTTTTGGAAGCTGAGTATTTCCAAATCCGTGCGGGTGAGTGCGGAGTCTAAATCCTAGGTACATAACCAGGGTCTCCGCGCTCCTGTTTTCTTCATCCTTCCTTTCTCCCCCAACTGTCCATCGTTTCCTGGTTCCGTCTCGGTTTCGATTGTCTGTTCTCGTCGTCTCGAAGGGTTCCCCTATATTATAGTCATGTCGGCCAAGATTTATGTTGGGTCAGTCCTGTGCTCCGTATTGGTTCTCGCCCTCCACGTTTCTTCCCATCGATGTGGGGATTTTCTGAACTAATATAATTTTTTCGCTGCTGCCTGTAGAAATTTAAGTTGGAACACGACCGATGACACTTTGCGCCAAGTTAGTGTATCACAGTACTGCTGCCCTGCTGTGCTTTTGCGCTCGCTTGAATCATGTCTTACCATGTATTGGATCCAATTATAGGCTTTTTCGGAATTCGGCAACGTTGTTGATGTGCGCTATCTTATCTCTTTGCTCTCCCGTCCCCTGAATGCGTCCCTACATCATCTTGTGAGATGAGAGTTTGACCTTGCTGCTTCGTTTCCTAGTCCATTGTCATGCGCGACCGTGACACGGGCCGCTCCCGTGGCTTCGGCTTCGTCACTTTTGAAGGCCCCCAGGAGGCCGATGCCGCCATCCAAGCATTGAATGAACAAGAACTTGATGGCAGGCGCATCAAGGTTAACCTCGCTAATGCTCGTCCGTCTGGCGGAGGAGGTGGAGGTAAGTGCGGTGATGGTCCGTTGCTCAGGTGTTAATTATTGTTTAGGCTACGGTGGAGGAGGAGGAGGTTATGGTGGAGGTGATTTGTCCACTGACTCTGCCCCATCTTCTTGCTAACTATTACAACAGGCCGTGGTGGAGGAGGCGGTGGCTACAGCAGTGGCGGAGGTTATCAAGGCGGAGGCGGCTACGGCGGAGGAGGCTACCAGCAGCAAGGTAATTTCCTTGACCATTTAACGCCGCGTTGGTCTGATTGGGCAGATGCAGGCTACGGTGGCGGTGGCTACCAGGGTGGTGGAGGAGGATACCAAAGTGGAGGCTACCAAGGTGGCGGAGGCTACTAAAGGGATTCCTCACTCCCCGTCACTCCTTGGTAAGTCTCGTCGAGTGCTGACGACTGTTCGCACTGACTAATCAGATCTTCCAGTTCCCCTTCTCCCTTAATTCTCTTTCCCCCACGTATGGCGTCTTGATGTCTGGCTTGTTGCCTGAATGTCCTGTTCCATCACATTATCACATGCTCGTTATCGCTCCTTTGCTGTCTGGGCGTTGTGTTCGCTTGACCCGGACTATGGTCAGTAGTATTAGCAAAACGACTTGTACTTGTACTTGATATTCAATTCATGCACTCACCCCGCGCATTACGTTTGTTGACGGCTCACAATTCAAGGCGCTCATTATCATTGATCTTTGAAATTTGAAGCTCCGAAGACGCAAGTTGACTGAAGTTACCTTCACATCACGTGGCTCCTTGCGCGGTCGATTGCAATATGGCATCTTCGGAGAGTTCTTGATAGACACTCACATGGACGTTCCATTCGCCTCGTCTGGGGCCATGAACAGAGTGCACTATTCACTTGTGCGAAAAGTTGAAGAAGCACCATCGCCAGGTGCCGCAGATCAACTTCTGCAGGAGGAAGCACGCGCCATGCAACACGAGCTATCCCAACCAGGTCTATCTAAGGTAATCGCCCCAGCTTCGGCACAATCTTGAATGCTCACGATTGTAATTAGAGACGTACCAAGGAATGCCTGATCATGATCATGTACTGCGCTATGGCAACGACATTCGGCTCTTTAGACCATAGCGTTGCAGACTCGGCGCTGCCACACGCGGTCACGCTTGCAGAGAGTGGTGGAACGATACAGAACAAACGAATCGGTTAGTGCCCTACGAACTAGACGCGCCTTGCGAATCTGAAAGCATGCGCTAGGCTACCTCTTCTGCGCCCAAATGATGCCAGCCGCGCACGAACTTCAGTTGATGTTAGTCAATACGCTTCGCAAGGTGCTGCAAACATAGACAAGCGTCGTGACTCTACTAACGCGAAACACAGGACCTAGAGAGTCCAGATGTTCCCCACATATGCATTGCCTTGGATTCGTTGTGTGAATCACCAAATGAACTCGTCATTCCTGCAGTACAGTCGCGTCTGCACGATCTATTGTCTCACAGTTCGTCAGTATGTATTTTTGGGAAGCCTCTCAACAGGTTTGACGTTGAAATCATTTCACAGGGTTAATGTACGCAGACGTGCATTATTGGCCTACAAGAGTCTATCTCAGGCAGAAGTGCCGCTCGTCACACAAATTTCGACCAAATTATACAAGCGTATGGGTGACGAGGATGCATCTGTTGCGACGGCTGCGATACTAACGTCGCTAGCACTTGTTAAGGTGAGTTTCTCCCTAATCTTGAGATCCTTATTTGAATGAAACTTTCACGGCTAGGCTGATGAAAGTTTGAAAGCACGAGTAGCGGACGAGCTCAACGCCCTCTGGCGAGATTCACAGCCACGCAGCCACGACCCCTCCTTGCGGCACTTCCTTCTTGTCTTGTTATTTGCTCTTCGTAGTGTGGGGTAAGCCATCCTATCACACGTCTTCATGTCGTTGTATATCTAAACGTGACTCAGCCTCGCAATCCAGAACTTAGACTCGCTCATCAAAATAATTAGAACGACCGCAAAGCCATCAAGGGGCAAGTGTTAAGCATACTTCCACTCCTACCATCCTCACGGCCTAGGCTAGCTTTGCTTTGCGAGTGCTTTCGCGTTCTACGTGATAGGAATTTCGAGCAGCAACTCTCGTCCTTGACATCCAGCTTTTCGCCTGTGCGAAGTGTACGAGGGTTGTTGACTTCGTCGGACGTGAACGACCAGTATACCTTTCTGTCGTGCTTGGAATGCCTGAGTCCGGCATTGTGGGCAGGTACGACACCAGAAATCCCACCGGTCTTGGAGGCATGGGAGGTGGAGCGTGTCATGCAGCTACTATATTCAAAAGATCCCTTGATGCGGCGGAAAGTAAGTCACAGACACCCAGCCCAAATAAACGCGCTCATAGCAGTGACTAGACCCTTGGTATCTTGAACCAAGTCGATCAGAATATCGTCGTCAACTATTACCAACTAATTCTTCAAAGCGTAGCAGACTCGAGTCTTGGTTCTGCTGACGCCGTGACTCGGTTGCTGGAGATCGTCGAAGTGCAAACAGCCTCGGACGGCGAGGCATATGCCCGTGAAGTCAAGGAATTGTTTAGAATTTTGGAAGGTCCGCCTCTTAGTCCAAAACAAATTGTGTCGGAAGAAGCAGTCCAGATAATCCTGACTCACATCATGAGCGGTACGTCGTATCTTTAGAATTGTAGATCCGCTTGATCCAGCCATTATCTTTCTGTAGGGGATGACTCATATAGTATGAATTGTGCGACTGCTCTACTTACAACTATCGCTGAAACCGAGGTGCACGCTGGTCCAACTCTGATCGTTCTTGTATCAGCGCTCGCTGTTGAATATGCAGGGAGTGTGTCCGTCTCGCCTGTGCACATTATGCGTGGTCTTGGCTCCCTTTTGAAGAACTGCAGTGGTGAGAGGATAGGCAGAATCAATTCTGGCCATGACTCATTGATGAGTCTGGCTTCATTGTTTTTGTAGCTGCGGTGCAGGATGCATGCTTATTGGCTATGCTGCGGTTGTCCGCGCTTTGCGAAGATATCCCCAATGACATCGTTGAGCATGTTTCCGATGCAAAGAATCAGGGAGGTCGATATGTCAAGCGGGTGAGGGCATCTCTCGTATTTGTTGGAATGGATCATTCATCCAGGTTATATGTTTGCAGCGATGCGACCAGTTCCTTGCTCTGTCGACACAGCGGAGTGTAATTACCCAAATTGTGCGCAGCGCGCATTCACCTTCGGTATACCTTTGTCTTCGTTTCATTTTAATTCTACTAGATTCATTCTTTTTCATAGCTCCCTGATTTCCTAGCGGCCCTCCAGGAACACGAAGCTCGCCAGTTACAACCAACAGCTCATAGCCAATCGTCTAGAGTACCTACTCCCGTTAGTTCGCCTCCCAAGTCTGAATCTCGTAAATTGTCTCCCAAATTGCGGTACAAAGCATACGAGCTACCCCCTTCTACTCCCCCAAAGAGAAGTCACCTGGCCACTCCACGCCACTCACCAAACATGACCATCGAACGCTCACCACTGAGACGCCCAGGACTCATAGATTCACTGTCCAATACAGTGTCCCCAGGGGAACTAGCTCTTGCCGCAGGATCCGATCAACTGGAAATAGTACGTATCGCATTCCTCTCATGTCAATGTTATCTGAAGACCGTACCTATTGAAGAGTACTTCATTACCGCAGGTGTTGGACGATATAGTGCGTTTGTGCTTCTCTCTCTCGTTAGCCGAGCCATCGGATTATTGATCAGAATAAGTAGAGCTCGCGAATGGACCTTATTGCCTTTGATACGCCCACTGCACCCGATGAATACCAACTAAGTATGGGCTCGGAGGAACTTGACTTCGAGGCCACATGGGACTCTCTGTCCGATACATCCGGCGCGCGAGGATGGTGTTCTATTTTGATGGAAGGTGTATTGCGTATTCTACAACGAAGCCTCGAGGGTTATCGTCTGCAGGTCATTGCAGTTGATTATCCACCTTTCTTAGGTGTGTTTGTTACCGTACGATGGACCTCATGATTAACGACATGTTGTAGGCGAACTGAAAATCTTGATAACGAATGGCTCAGCGGGTCATGCGCTCGTCCGATTGAAGGAAAGCGAAGAGGACAGCTGCCTGTGGCGCATGCGATGCGCGGATGCCGGCCTGCGAACACGTTTAAAGAGGCTCTTTGCAGACGAAGAGGGAGCTTGATGGTATACTTATCCAGTCATGTGTTTCATTTGTGCAGTTATCTTGCAATCGCTTGGTGCTGTTCTAATTGCTTTGTCTGATTCAGATACGTAAATGAAGCCTGCGATTGGGAGACAATGGTTCATCAGGCGTCATGAGTCAAGTCTTGTGTCGCAACACGGCATGTTTCTGACACCGCAAGCTTGAAGCACCGCTCAAAGGAACGCCAAACACCGAAGGGCGACGGCGCTGCGAACGGAACCAATGCGGCAAAGTTCAAATGGCTGTATTGACCGTGCGAATAATTTGTGCTGGACTACAAATAGGTGGGGTCCTGATGACCTGGAAAATTTTCAAGGCCCCCTCCTTCAGTGTTGTTCACAACGCCGCCCAGAATAAGAACGCTGCCCAAACTCTCCAATCTATGATTCTTCCTTTTCTCTGGTACGTGTTCCTCAATGCGAGGCCAGGACTGCAGCTCATGTTTACTCTTGTTCCCTTCTCTGGTCTCAGCTTGAGCCAGATTAACAAGATTATCTTCGGACCAGTTGCTTGCCTCCTCATTGACACCGACCGACCCCCTTAGGACGAACAGAAGCTCTCAAGCTTGCAAATCCACCCGGTCACCATCCACTCTTCAATGGGATAATTGCGAACACTATATTGTCGTCGTCGGAACTAGGTTGCGGCCTATCATTTAGAAACTAGAAACTAGAAACCTCTCCTCAACCAAACAGAAAACGTACAAGAAAAGCACTCAACATACATATACATCTTCGCCTGTACTGCCACAATGATGCATGCACTCAAGCACCCATCTTTCTTCAAGCCTACCAGCCGCCCTTCATCACCCGCCCCAGCCCCTCCATCTCGGCCGGACTCCGGGATTGGTTTCGACCGTACACCGCGCCCACTCCACAAATTGTCGTTGAGCACATTCAGGAAGGCCTCACCAGCACCCGTCGCACCCAAGTCACCGACGAAGCCGCCCTCGACGCTGGTTCAGGATGGGTCGTACTTGGAGATGCTTAGTCTGAAACTAAGCGAGGCCGTGTCAAAGGCGTTGGCGCAGCCTTTAGGCCCCACAGTCCCAATGGAACTAGTAGGCGGGAAACGTCCTATTCCAGCTGGTAGAGGTCGGGCGCTGGGGGCGCTTATTACATCGTGAGTCATCGTCTTTCAGAATTCATAGAACTTATCTTACCCTGTTCCCTTATAGTGAACTGAGGGCATCTCACGATAATCAGCATCTTTACCGTGCTAGCCTTAGGGGCCTGCACCGACCACTTTCCGTCCTCGTCAGCAACTTATCAGCTCAGCTAGTACCGCTAGTCGCTTCACCCGCCTTCCTCAACTTTTTTGGCACCCTCTCTCAATGCCACACAACTCCACGCCATGGCCATCGCAGCGTTTGCTGGCGAGTTACTGGATTGCTTTGATGAGTCGGGCCTGGGGTTGGACTCGGATCCCCATGGGCTGAAGACGATCAGGGAAGGCTTAGTCTCCGTCGTCAACCGGGTCATTAACCCCTTGATCATCAGCATCAAGAATGATCTTGGAGCCGTTATTGACGGACTAGAGTTCCCTCAGACACCCATCAAGACTATAGCGAAACCCTCTGTCTCACACCCGTCACTTGTCGCGCTGCAGGGGGGTTGTGCCTGCATATACTCGGATCCTTGAACGTTGTATCTCGCTTCCAGGATCACAGACTACTGTAGCCACGTTCCTCATTTCGTTGATATGGAGGGGCTTGGTGGCTTTGTCTCACCGACCTTACCATCCTCCTTCACCTCCTGCTTCACCATACCTTGCGGCCCATGATGTCAAGAAGCGTCGTGGTTCGTCCACTACACCACCGCTTACTCCTCCCTCATCGAGGTTTACAATAAAGCTCCCTCCTTCCCGACCTCCTTCACCTCCTTCACGCATTACCTCCTCCACTTCCACCGACGCACGTGCGCTCTACGAGATACTCAGTCACCTTCCCCGACCTGCAGCTGACAAAGAAGCCTCTCGTCTAGCGAGAGAAGCAGTGGAAGAGGCCTTCACCGCATTGCATGCATTCGATCCCTTCATCGAGGCCGTGTACGCTTCCACGGTGTCACCCATGTCCACCGTGGTTGCCGAGCGTCTTGTAACCCTAGCGAAGGAGCTACCAACACTCATTGTCTTGCAAGTGATCCTTAATGCATACGGTTCGCCACTCGGGACTTCTTTACCTCAAATCCTGAGGCTTGACACGGCGGAATACAAGCAAGTATGCTTGTCGGGATTTGGGAGAGCGGAGGAATGTGGGCCCGTTTTGGGGCAGCATGCGCTTGACGCCCTTCGCGCCGCTGATCCTACAAGCTTTGCGGTGAAATGGTTGGAGCTAGAACTCGCAGCTGAACCAGAAACAGCGGCAAATGCCACTACCTTCATTTCATAAGGCTTCCATTGGGATAACCCAATGCAGTATATATGTATGTGGATCATTGAACTAGAACGTCCTACTCTCGTGAATGTATCCGTAAGAACATGAACTTCCGTAATCAATCGCCTCCCGTCGTAGATTATTCTTCTGGAATGTAACTTAACGGAGCTTCTGCTGGTACACCATGCAGCAGTTTTCAGTGCGACCACGCGTCGGGCACACGCAATGCAGCTCATCCGGTAGGTTCTCTACGCATGATAGGCTACCACTGTTTCTAACATCCGGGCACCGGCATTCCCCCGGCACGGGTTCGCTATGAAGCGTCGAAGTAACACCCCGGTACCTTGGTATCCATCTGTCCAATCAGAGACGCAGGATTATGGCTGACTAGGTAAGTGCATAACGTTACTTTGCGAATAGAAAGTCAGACTTGTTGCTATTTTAGAAAGACCCAAATAGGCCGACGCGTCGGTGGTGAGCGCTTGAGCGTGCAACCTTGGGCCTTGGCCTACTGACGGTTGGAAAATTAGTGTGTCGGGGCTAATATTGCGACTTGGTGGGTCAAAATAAACAGTCTCATCGGTATATCACTGATTATTCTTCCCGGAGTTCATCCCTGTAGAACCTGTATTGAAAATGCATCGCGACAATGGTTCTACGACCTCTGTCCATTCTCACCGTGGAGCAATATCATAACGCTCTTGCTCCACAATTCACAGAAAAGTAGGTATCGCCCTCGGCAACTTTGGAAATTGTGTATCATCAAGCTTCGGCTGCCGTCGTTAGTTTTTCACAGTAACACGCAACGGCGTCGATGAAAGCCTCTGTTGTTCATCCGTATCCTATCTCGCACGCACCTCGCAGGGTTGAGAGAAAGTAGACCTCACACCAAATCGATGGTACTCGCTGCGTACACATGTTGAGGAGGAAGGAATGCGATTGGACGAGGAGCGTTCTCTAGAGAGCATAAAAGGCGGAAAGACGGTTCATACCAACCTCAAGGCACTGGTCACCCCCCTTGAAGCTCTCTCTAACCATGGCATTCTCCAGACTCTCTTCTCTGATATTGGCTCTCGGCGCTGTGCAGCTCTCGAATGGTAGGCTACCCTCTTTTTCGAGTGCTTCACGGAACTCATTAATATCCTTTAGCTGCCTCGATCAAGCGTGCTACATGCGCAGATGGCAACACTGTCACCAATGCTGCTTGCTGCCTCTTGTTCCCAATTTTGGAAGACATCCAGACCAACCTCTTCGACGGTGGAGAGTGCGGTGAAGAGGTACAGTTTCATTGGCACCTACAGCTCACACTAGGGCACCATCTCAAATCTTAGGCAGGTTCATGAGTCACTCCGTCTGACTTTCCACGACGCTATTGGGTTCTCTCCTAGCCGAGGGTATGCCTGGAAAGCTCCTACACTATTTGATATTGACTAGAGGCGACAGTGGTGGAGGAGCTGATGGCTCCTTGATCACCTTCAGCGACATTGAAACTCCATTCCATGCGAACCTTGGTATCGACGAAATCGTCGAAGCTCAGAAGCCTTTCGTCGCCAAGCATAACATCTCGGCAGGCGACTTGTATGTTTATAAACAAGGCATAACCAGTACAACTTTATCTTACCTCGACTTCCAGCATCCAGTTCGCTGGAGCTGTTGGTGTTAGTAACTGCCCTGGCGCTCCACGACTTCAATTCTTCCTGGGTCGTCCCGACGCAGTGGCTCCAGCACCTGACCTGACGGTTCCTGAACCATTTGGTGGGTCGTAGAACGAGATGGACCATCGCCGTATTCACTAGACCACTCTCTAGACTCGGTGGACAGTATCCTCGCGAGGTTTGCTGACGCTGGCTTCTCGCCTGCTGAAGTCGTTGCCTTGTTGGCTTCGTGAGCATCGCGAAATTTGGACTTTTGAAAACCTCGGCTAATTTAATACATAGTCACACCATCGCTGCCGCCGACAATGTTGACCCAACGGTATGTCAGCTCAATCACTCCATTTTATCTATATCCTGACGGTCCTGGTCTCTATAGATCCCTGGGTATTATGCTCCCTTAGGAATCGATGAGAAAGCACTTACCTAGTCACTGACAGAACACCATTCGATTCGACTCCTTCGGTTTTCGATTCCCAATTCTTCGTTGAGACCCAGCTCCGCGGGACAAGCTTCCCAGGGTAAGTAAAATCTCTCCAATGCGGTGCCCTGGTATCGGTTCTGAACACACTTAAGCACTGCCGGAAACCAGGGCGAAGTTGAATCTCCCCTTCGAGGAGAGATGCGGCTCCAGTCTGACTCCGAGGTGTGTGGGTCACTTTCCATCTCACGGCGGGATTAATCATGTTCTGCCTTATAGCTTGCCCGAGGTAAGTATACCAGTGATCCCAACCTAGCTGTCCACTTAAAGCCTTTGGAATTTCGCACAGATCCCAGAACTGCATGCGAATGGCAGTCGTTTGTCAGTAAGTGTTAACGTCATGTTATGTTTGCACAGCAGCAACGATGAACCGCTGTACAGACAATCAATCTAAGTTGCAATCTGCGTTCAAGGCCGCGATGTTGAAGCTGTCTTTGGTCGCCCAGGACAAGAGCAAGCTGGTCGACTGTTCTGACGTGATCCCTGTTCCTCCAACACTGAACGCAGCCGCACATTTCCCAGCTGGACTTACCAAGAATGACGTTGAGCAAGCCGTGCGTGCAAAATCCTTGTCTGCTTCATCATCGCATATGTTAACGGTTTGCTCTTCAGTGCGCTGCTACTCCCTTCCCCGCTTTGACCACTGACCCTGGTTCGTATCTATGTTTCCCGGGAGGCTATACATGTCTTGCTAACATTCTTCTGCAGGCCCGGTCACTGCCGTCCCGCCTGTGTGAGAATCCAAGCGATTTTGTATGGAACTGATACATCTGCATTCCAGCCCTCCTTCCTAAATAACTTCTTCCACCTACGCCGAATCAGCTCCCTTTTGTTTATCGTCTGTACTGTGCCCCATGTGCAGGGTGCATTGTGGCCAGTATTCTATAAAATTATGAAATTGAAACGCTTTATGTGTTCTCTCAACCATCTTGTTCCAAAATTATGAGTGCCATATGTAAGTAGGGTCACATAGGGACAACCTCGAGCCTGCTGTAGTGCAATGTATGACTGTCTAAAGTATATACTAATACATGTTTGATAAAGTTGCAAATGTGATGTTAATGTATTATACATTGGCATGATATGATGAAATAAAGAAAGCAGATCGAGGAACTAACAAGCTAACTATAGGAGAATAGATTGAGAGCGTCTTCAGATGATGGGGCATGCACCGGCGACGATGGTGGTGATGAATAACATGTTGCTACAGGAACCCGAACGGCGGGGACGGCGAAAGTCGGCTCTGACGTGGGCTTTGCAGGGCGACAAACTATGTTCTCCTTGTCGTGAAGGACAGTGCGGTTGGATAGAGCAGTTGACAGAAGTGACCTAAATTTAGGTACTAGTTCCGCCGAAGAATTGCGTCTTGCGTTACAGGATTTGAACGGTTGTTCCCAGGGTAGAGAAGACGATAAGAGGGTGTCATGTTGGCCGAGCTCGGAGAATCTGCGAGTTACTGGTTTAGTGGGTGTTTCCTCTTCAACCTTTCGCTTCTTCGTTCGTGCTACTATGGGCGTACCCCTACGAACCCAGGACTCGAAGGAAGATTCCCACTTCCAAACACGGCCGTTGGGCGATTCGAATGAAGTACTACTATGGCGTGGGTTGTAAGGGCTTTTAGTGAAGCATCGCAGTTCCGATCGCTCTACGTTGGACACTAATTTCGCCTTGATTGAATTAGCTTCGCGTTCGACCTCTGCGTCGCGGGCGGGGCGAATGCGGTCGAAGTAACTGTGGGCGCAAGCCCAGAGCGATGCTTCGAGTCGAGGCAAGTTGGCGGATGCGAGTGCAGAGGCATACTGCTCTACGGATGAGATGAACGCGTGTAAATCTATCGTAGTATAGTTTGGCCCAGCGATGGGGCTGAACAGGTTGACGAGAAGCGCGTCATATGTTGAGGTCGTTGGTATGACACCCTCCAGGAGCGACTTGGCCACACAGGCACAATCCTTCAACGCGAGGGCAACGGTAGCGAGCGTTGCAATGGGACTAGTAGAAGATCCAACAGGTACACCCATGGTATCATTCATTTGAAGTAGTTCGCTAACATATAGTTGGGAAGTTTCAGGTAGAGGTTCGGACTTGATGATACAGTCGACCAACGTAGTTGCCCATGTTGAAAGTAAACTCGTCATACTGCCGTTGCTTTGGGAAGGCAGAATCCATCCCATGTCATGATTGAAGTTGCAGTTGCGGATGCAAACCATTAACCCATGGATGAGGCGAAGGAACAACGGAAAGGTGTGGGGTTGCAGTCGCAGGGAACTTGCTAGTCTAGTTGTAGCTCTGGACGACCAAGCACTTGCATAGCATGGATCGGACAAGACCCCGGTGAAAATGTTGACGAAATGGGATGCTGTGAATCCGGCGCCTGTCCACGAAGTCAGGAGTTCTGTCAAATACATTACATGCGCAGGATGTGAGAGCAGTGCAGTATCATCAGAGTCCGATATTGGCGAGCAGGCCAGTTTCAGCAACGTTCGGAGCAGCGTTGAAGACTCGCGCTGAAGCCGGTATGACAGACACGTCTGCAACAATTCGTGGACCAGCGTCGGATGTATTGGTCCCGCCTGTATTATTTCGTCCAACGCATGTGCAACAAGTGACCATCTGAGTATGCTCAATAATCGTCAAGACCCAAACAAACTAAAGATTTACTCACTTTCGCTGATGGGCAGGTATGGCTTCGAATAAAGATTCTACGGCTTCGAGGAGCTCAGCGTCGTCCACAGATTCCTTCTCCTCCTGGATTTCACGTTCCAATTCTTGCATGTGTTGATTTAGAGCCTCGCCCATGACCGTAGCGCACAATGAAGCCAAGCTGGGCACTTGAGCTGACGCGCCGTGGTCCTTGCCCAGTGCACCTGCCACTACATTTCTGAAGCAGTCCCGAAGAACGTAGATCTTCCGCGACAGTTCAATCAGTTGGTTCCGCTGCTCGCCACCAAGCAATGCAGCTCTCCCAGGCGGCGGTATACGCTCTAAAGGCGTAATGGTGATATTGGTTACGAACTTCGTGGATTTCGATGAATACGTTCGTTGCGATTTACTCTGGAGAGCTTGAGGCGTGTTCGAGACAAGAGTAGATCGTAATGGTCGCAGGAGACGATGAATCCGCGAGATACTCAGCTGAGACTCAACATCCACCATACTGCTCGTCGCGGGTCGAAGTCAAGGTCAAGTTTACGGCGCACGCGCTACAGTGCACAGGCCAAGGCGCCCAAATTACATTAGGTCACATGGGCGTGAAGCGTAAAGTGAACTTTTCATTTACAACTTCAAAAATCGTGGTTTGATGGACAAAGGGTACATTGAAATTTGTTTGTAATAGTTTCCAAATCACGAATACAGTATATAAGTCTACGAACTGACTAATCCAGTGGTTGATGATCCGAAATATGCACTACGAGGAAAATAAAGTAAAGGCGTTTTCTTTCTTTCTGATGCAAATTGACATCTATCATCTATCGCTGTCGCTTGTGTTGCTATCGCTTTCATCGTGGCCCCAAACCGCAAACGCCCTTGGGGCGTGGTATTCTGCAGAGATAGACCGGTCGTGGGTCCGTGAGCGTCCGTGCTCTAGATGAGCACTGACAGTAGGTGTCTTAGCCATATCCGCGTCAACGTCTCTATCGGGTATACGATTCTTTCCACTTGGTCGTTTCGTGGCGCGCAAGTCATCCCTTGTTCCTCTTTGGCCATCACCATCGTGGTAGGTGAATTCGCTCCCTTCGGGAGACGATTGGCCTGCCGTGAACCGACATGTCGAGGAGAGGATCGGGGAGGATGTGCTTGCGGGCCCGCGTATCGTCCTGGCGTGGAGACTCCAGAGCGCACACGGGAGCGCGAGCGAGAACGAGACTTCGAGTGTCGCCTTAGACCTTGCTTGATTGCAGTGGTCAGCAACCGATCTGGACGAAGAGACTCGTTCGCTTTGGAAGGGGCTGTCGCGTCAAATGAAGATGACGCGTTGCTGTCTGATGAATGGATCGGGCTTGTCTGTTGAGAGTTTTGCTTCGCCGCGGCAGCCTCAGGCGAAGAATCATCAATGTCGTATTTATCCTCTTCTTCCTCCTCAGAAACTTCATCTTCCTCATCATCAATCTCCTCATCTTCTGGGGAGTTCGGGACGGATTTAACCATCCCTGGAGTTGTGGTGTTAGACCGCCTACGGGTGGCCGGCTTGGCGGGGCCTTCCTCGACGACAACAAAGGACTTCTGCCGTTCGCGTTCGTTCCATTTAAGAGTGCGGGAAATTGAGTGGAACCAGTCGGTCGATTGCTTGTCCGCGCAGACAGTCGGGAAGGGGTATTTTGAAGCCGTGACTTTGATATGGTCGCCCTCTGGGATGGGTATTAGACAACACGCGTACGACGTATGGGATAAAACTCACGTTTAAGCTCAACGCGACCTCGGCCATCAAAGGATGCCCAGGCGGTACTACGAGAGTTGAAAGGTACACATATACGCAGTTCCATGCTATCTGGCAATAACATCGGCCGGAAGGAGAGGGTGTGTGGACATATTGGAGTGATCAAGAGAGCTGGGATTTCGGGGTGGACGAGAGACCCGCCGGCGGAAAGCTAAGGAAGCGATCAGTAACCGAGCAATAAGTTACAAGGCGCTCTACACACAGAATAAGCCGTGGAGCCTGTTGGTGTGGACACGGTGAGACCGTCTGCTTGAACGGTGGTCATGTGGTGCTCGTCGCCTGGAAAAGCATGTCAAGACAAGCAATAGGAAAGAGCAGGGACAGGTTATACCGAACAATTCCAAGAGACTGACATACGGACTAGGGCCACGATCCACCACAAGATCATTGAGAACCTCAAAACTTTCCGCTGGTCGTGTTGTGAAGCACATAATCTCCTTATCCTTCGACTTCCCATCTGTCGTTCCATAGTTCCCTGACCAACCACCCTCAAGCGCTTCCCATCCACCTTTCTCGATGTTCTTCATCATGATTTCCCCAGTTTTCACCTTTCTTGACCGCCTTTCTCCGTTTGCTCTCGCCGTGTGCGACCGCACGATAGACAGTACAAGTGAAACGCATTCGAAGATTGACGCGGATACCAGAGTCAATAGCGGAATCCATCACCGCTTGGTAGTCGGCAAAGTCGAAGTTGGTTAGGAAGCCCAAAGAACCAAGGGCGAAAGGCAGAACCGGGGGAACGATGCGCTGGAAGAGCCAGGACGTGAAGAGGACGGTGCCGTCGCCGCCGAGCTGATGTAGATGATGAGAATAAGCATAGGATGAATAAACAAGATGCTCACCGTCACGACGAAGTCAAAGAGGTGGGGACTCGAGCTGCACACATCACTCGTCCAGTATCTTAGTTGACCGGTTTGCGTTCATTTGGTCATCAGACGAGTGTCCGGTCGAAAGTGAAGAAGAAGATGAAGCAGACGAACTGCTGGAAGTACGGCGATGGGGGACGGGGACAAATAGCTCTGGGTGGTCTCGCTGGATCCCTTCGGCATCGAATCGTCTCGAGTAACGCAGTTGGTGATCAACATAACTATTCGACCGTTAGTAAGGGGAGTTGCACTTTCAGGAAACGCAAATCGCATACACAGTAAGCCCACGAGCCTGGCCGGGTCGCTTCTTCATCATCAAGTACAACGCCAATTCGCGTGTTAACTTGATAAGTCGGTTATCTCTGGCCTTGGTGATGACAAGGACATTCTGTATGTTTGAGCGGACTCGCGCTCGGCCTAATGGAGAGCAGATATGTTAGCTTCGCAACTCGATGTGGGGAGGATGTCTGAGATGTTCACCTAGCTGCTTACTCATCTCCCGAACGCCCACCGCTGTCTCCGCCAGCTGCCTTGTTAGACTGCTACTAGCAAGTGCCTCTTCGTCTTCATGGCTGAATGCAGTGGGGCTGCTGCTGGATATGGGGGATAAGTCCTTGAGCTGCATGTTGGGCTGAGGATGAGGAATGGGTCTGTTCTTCTGTAGACCGTTGGCTACACCCACATCTGCGTCTGGTCGTTGTTGCTGATGACGAAGCCAATCAGTCAGCGATCCACCCTTGTCGAGAAATGAGTGAATGAAACAAGGCGAAGCGATCGGCTTCTGAGAAGGATGATAAGGCGAATTAGGCGGCATGTGAGCTGCAAGAGTACCCGGGGTGACTGGCTGATGTATCATGCCGGGGGATTTCGCGTCCTGGGTGAGACCGTTCGGCTTCTTCGTAACATCTGGGGAATGCTCGACCAGAACCACGTCTGAATCCCAGGCGTTGCGGGCCTGGATGTTCAAATTTGAGGGCCTACTGCTGCGCCGTGACAAAGTGTGATGGTGGTGGTGCTCCGTATTATGGCCCGGCGTTGTGGGCGGCGTCGAGAAGGCCTCAACATCGGGCGAGGTTATTGGCTGCATAGCCAGCATGGAAGTTCAGCGGTGGTGGTGGTGGTGAAGGACAAGAAATTCTACGACTGGTGATGGTCACTCATCCAATGACCAGGCCAACCCCTTAAGTAACAGAAAAATGAAAACTTATCCACGTATTCGCTGCATCGTGGTGTCGCCTTGAGACAGACCTGAATCCCATCACCCAGACGACTGCGTGTTATCCCGAATTTTTATCAGTACGACTGCGAATCAACGACTATGAACCTCGCAATTGGACGCCGCGCATCAGCCAACCATCATCTTAGTTAATCCTGCGACTGCCGGGCGCCATCTGCCACCTTCACGACCTCCGATTCAGCTTCTGCCCTTTCATAGGCCGTTGTCTAGTTTGGTCCTAACTATGCTAAGCGGATTATTCGCTATCACTGGTACCTGTTGATGTCCCCTAGAAAAAGATTGTCTCGCGAAGAACAAATCGCTCGAGTTGTCGGTAGTCAGATCGGTCCTTTGCAACCCCCCAGATCCACATATCTAACTCTGGCAATGTGATGTCCTTGATCCATTCAACCCCTTCCTTCGATGGCACCGACGCGCGAGCTTCGGCAATGATCATCTCGCAGGCATCAATAGCGGATGCGCGCAGCACATAGACTTGCTCCACGCTTAATATCGGGCCCTCTGAGGGAGAAGGTGGGTTTTTGTCTGAGGGCGCTTCTTTTAATAGACTGGGGAGGTTCTCGGCGACGTTGGGAAATATGGAGGAGAGTGGTGACTCGGAGAGGTCGATCACGCCAAGGTGAATCAGCATTGACGGCAGGACGTTGTCCGTGAAGACAGGTAGGTGCGCCGTCGATGGTATTGGGAACGGTACAGATGATTGCGTTCCAAATCGTACCTTGATGGCATGGATCAAAAGAGTGCCTTTTTGAAACAGTAGATTGCTAGGGAGGATTAACTATTAGATATCCCGCGTGTCTGACGGTGATTGATTGCGACGCACGTTGGCGATCTACTATAGCCATGTCTCGAAAGCCAGGTATGGCGCGAACCAACTGTATTGTATGGAATGTTAGGAATGATTGATGATCAACTATGAGTGCTTACTCTGTCGAGGATCACATCGACTTCGGCATCTGGGGTCGCCTTCAAGGCTTTAGCACCTTCCTTCAATGCCTCGATAACAAAACTTCCCAAATCTGGGTAGCCAGTGTCGACAAGAACCCTTCCAGTTTCGTTCAACGTGTTGGTGATCAGTTGCACTAGATCGTACATCGGTCCACCGAGGGTGCCCACTGTCACTCCCGGAATAGACTCGTGGGGTTTCTCGACATGAACGCTAACTCGCATCAGCTCCGCCACTTTCTGTGTTCCGATGACCTTCAAACCGCGCGCAGAGAGTAGATCGCCTTCATCGTCGGTAGATGACACGAGATACATGGAGAATACGAGACTACGGATGCTGTCCCATGCGCCGCGACCTGTTTGCCTCGTGAAGGGGGACTCGGAATCCAGAGCCGAAGTTTAGCAGGGAGAGGATGGAGATGAGGTTAAGCTCGGATGCTGTGGAAGGAAAATTCAATGGCAAGGCCAGCCCATGTACAGCAGACACGCGTTTAAACGATGAGGTGAACGCTGGGGACCTTATCAGACGACGTATAGGCTCTGATTCAATCTGTAAAGATCACCAACACATTAGTCGCGTGCTGCGAGTGAATGCAAAATGAACCCTACTTTCACGTTGGACATCAGACGTAGTGCTTTTGATGAAGATCGTATGGCCTCCAGGTACTTTCCATTTGGAGGGAATGGACACCGCGTGTTAATACTCGACATCCTCGCAAAGCGTCGCAGGCGTTAACTTGTGCGAGTCCTGTCACAGCGAAGCAGTGAAAAGTTAGACTTCAAAAGCCCCTGTCACGCGATACGTGTCACGTGTATGAAAGCTGCTTCATTTCACTTTTGGCAGCTTTCCTTGGTTGAAACTTTCGACACCGTGAGGACTGCGCAGCAGCATGTTCACGACCAAAGCTTTCACGAAATACGCCTCTGTGCGTTCCTCGCAGCTTCCATTACGCTTGTCTCGAGCCAACCGTTCGCAATCCACAACCACTGAGCTAGGTCCGAAATTTGCCGCTCACGGGGCGGAATAGCGTAGTTAACAGCTTTTTATTTAGACTTACGGCAGCGTTTGCTGGACCAAGTGAAGCATGCCATGAAAGTGCGTTCCACATCTCCCTCTTACGCGATACTCATCTAATTTCACCTTAATTAGGCCAAAGACACGCTGACTTCAACTACACTTCGCGTGAGCGCACTTTCCATGAACAGACATATGCGGAGAATGGCGTGTACTGATATATTCGTGCGGTACGCAGTCTGTGTTATCAGAGGTATATGCCGCAGATAAGACCACCGGGGGATCCAAGATTCCCTCTTCAGCTATCATCTCGATTCTACGAAAGGCTCACCACCGTCGTGTGAGTCTCCCCAGTTTTATGAGGATCTGCGTTTCCATGAAGCTTACTTACGTTTTCCTTTGCCCCATTCTATTTGAAGACTGAATCTGCTGCGCAATTTATCAAAGCCACTCGTGAGGACCTTGCTGCAAAGGAAAACCAAGAGGCCGAAGTATTGAATGCATTTTTGCCTCCGCTACTTTCCGAAAGCGACATTGATTGTGTGCTAACTGACATCATTACCTCGCAAGGACAAAACACGAAACTTCACTCGGGTCAGCTGTTCAAGGCGTTTTACACCCAGGTTGACAAGTCGTGTGTTGATCCCAATATGGTCAAAGCTAGAGCAAACGCGCTCTTACATTAGCTACCGTTTATACTTGAATCATATTGCCCGTAGCTTGTTTATTAGATGACAACGGGGGACGCTGTTGAGTTATATTACACAGCGGTTGTAGGTGTAGGAACGGGGCTCTTGCCACTGGCCGAATCAGACTTGTCCTCAGGCGGTAACAACGAACCGGATGTCTGCATGCTTGCCTCCTCAGAAGTTGATTCCGTCCGCGGAGTAGATATGACTGGCAAAGCGCTCCTCATCCTCATCAAATCGTCGATGCACCTATAAACAGTACTCGAAACTCCTTCCAATACGCGTAGTCGTTCATCGATAGCCTCCCGTGTCAACGTGTCCAGAGCTGCCAGTTGGGAGTCGCTGAGGGCCGGAGGAAGTACCGAAGGCCCCGTGCGAGATTCAGACACCCTAAGGCCGTTTTTTGACAAGAACGACGTCTGGAGGCGCCCAGTATCGCTCGACTGTAGTGGGGCGTTCGATTGCGCTAGTTCTTCTGGTGTGACGCCATAGATAGGGATCAACGAGGGTATCGAAAAATCATTTTCCGGTGCAGCTGGTCCAACCACGGGATCTGTTGAAGGCGCTGCAGCCGCCGGGGCAGCATCTGCGGGGGAGGATGCTGAACTAGGCTGCAAGTTAGCTTTCTGATTGGCGCTCATCTGTCGACGTAGGGCGCTTTCTGCGGCGGCACGCCGAGGGTCCATAGGTTGTTCAACACTCAGGGTTGCTGTGGACTCAGGAACCGTTGAAGGCGTGGCGCTAGAAGACGATGAAGCTTCGGGGGTTTCTGGAATAGTGGCGCTCGGCGGTGGCACGGACGACGTGGGAGGGTCCTGAGGCGCACGCTCATCAAACCATCGATTATCCATCTCCCAGGGATGGAAGACATTGCCCGGACCTTGGAATTCAACGAGACGCGGTATGGGCATTGGTTCTTGCGCAGGTTCTGGTGCTGCAGCTGGCGCATCGGTTGGGGCGTGCGGTCGATATTGAATATGGTATTGGATGATAACGTCTTGAGGACGATCGCCTTGTAGTACCGGTAAATTCTGTTCAGCGGGTCCACCTTGACCTGCTTGCGCAGGGCCCGGCCCGAATAATCGCCCCATAAAACCCAGAGGGTTGTTCATACCGTGAGGGTTCCGGCCGCCCTGGTCATGGGGGTTGACAGGAACTCCTGCCTGCGGTGGAGGCTGGGGGACAGGAACTCCGCCTGTGGGCGGTTGTGGGCCCGGGAGGTTGGGATCTAAAACCGTGCGGCGACTAAGATAAGGGCAGTAGTTTAGCTAGAATCCAAACACATTTGAGGGAATGCTTCTAACCAAGTCGGACAACTTTGCTGGCGCTCAAGCCAAGAACGAAGGCAGTGGAAATGGAAGATGTGACCACAAGGCAACTTCTTGGGAGTGGTATTTGGTCCGTCTGCTTGGGCAGGAGCCTGGGCTGCATCTTCTGTAGGGTTCACGCGCGGGACCATTTCCTCGCGGCAAATAATACACGTCCTGTCGCTCATCTGCGACATTTCCTCGGCGGTTTGCATCTGGATAACGTTGGTCCATATTTCTTGTGGCCGTCTGATATCGACGTAAAGCGCGTAAGCGAGTGATAAATGACCTAGCCGTAATGTAGACATCGCGGACGATATTGAGTGGAAGGCCGTAGAATGTGATGATGATTGTGAAGAACACGAGATACGTGCTGAGTTTGAGGAAGTCTGGCAGGCGCTTTAGAATGATCACGGGAGAAAACTATAGCTCGTTCTCTTACCTGTGACCAGTTCGATATAGAAAACAAACATGCTTTTATTATCCCAAGGAGGTGCATTTTCCCCTCCACGGCGTCCCGCACGATAAAGTTCGTAAGTCGATAGTGCATATTTCGCGATGGTGTTACTAACACTAGCCATGAGGATGGCATACTGATGATCGGAGATGTAGTGAGGGCCGTAGTTGACATTATAATTCTCATGAACGGCTTACCTCGCTGGCAAATAGAACCATTCCACCCACACCGTATACGATGGTGTTCTCAACAGCAATTATAAACATGAGAAAATCGATGGTTGACAGAATGATGAAAAGCGCGGCCATTCTGACATGGAATGAGATTGGGGGCCCAGGATAAGGGCGTTTGTTCCATCTGCGTGGCGCTGTCAATACATGGACGATAATAAAAGTTACAGAGCGTTACACACCCATTCAATGCGGTCGGCGGAAAGCCAATGGAATGATTTGACGAAGAGCAAGAAGCCAAACATGAGGGCAAAAGGAATGTCAAACTCGTCGCGAAAGATGGTGAACGCTAACAGCGATTCAGTTATGAAGAACCACAGTCTATCGTATAGACGCTATGAATTGTTTCAGAAGCAGGAATGCCATGTATTGAAACCACCCGCACCTCGACTTCTGGGGCTCTCAGCGTCCCGAAGAAGATCTGCTGCACCAAGTGACCACATAACAACGCTATAAGCAGGCCGAAATTTGCCAGAACCTGAGTGAATCAATATTACGACAAGGGGATGAATTGAGTGCGCGCTCACCAACACACTGCGACTGCTCTTGGAAAGGTAAATTGCTACGGAGTAGAAATTACTGTAATTTCGTAAAGCATTAACGATTGCAGCGGTGACAGCTATGGTTGAAACAGCGCCATAGAGCAGGATTCTGTGGGCATTGAGCGATCCCACAGCGGCTTGAGTCCTCTCCCGCAGAAATTCGGGAATTGGCATTGTTGCCTGACAGTGAACCTGATCTCTCGACTCGACTGTTGACGGTGACGGTTCAGGCTCAAGGGGTAGGCAGCGACGTGTCGCGAGTGAGTCACTTCGGCGCTTAACGCACCAGCGGGCGCTAAGCTTGCCATGATATGATGATACTGTACCCAGAGGCGATCATATATTGGTTCAATGCCCAGCAGGTATGTTTTCTCAAATAATTGCCTCTGAGGGGAAACCAGTCAATTCCCTCAGAGACTTGGACCACAAAGTGTCAAGTTCTGAGCCGGTCGCTAAATGGGCGTTTGTACTTCGCGATACTACTCCGCTACGCCCACTCGCGTCAATACATGGGCAAAAAACTGCCAATCGAATAAAAAAACAATCATTTTAGCCCAGAAGCACATCTCTATTTCCGCATCTTGAGCCTATAGGACTTTTCCCTTCACAGCCTCAAGTGGGGGACTTTAAAAAAGGCCGTACCTTGCACCGAGTGAGTGGAAAGCAGCATTGCCCTCAATTGCTATCCCATACAAACCGTATCCCGAAGAAAGTACGCACATATGGGGTTTCCCTCGATCTATGGACTCGCTGTTGATTCATCATTTGTCCAGCATGTCTCTTTCTCGCCAACGCCGATCTGGGTGCACGCAGGCCCCTATTGGGGTCCGTACCACTACAAAAAAGGCGGAGAAGGTTGTCGTCTCTGTGGAGCCCGTCTTCGCCGAAAGTTCTCGCAACGCAAAGATTTTAGTGGCGGTGGCTTGTTTGGCTGTCCTGTCTTGGTTCGCCTCTGCTCCTGCCCGGAGCACGGTACCTGCATCCGAAGTCGCCAAACCCTATGCTTTGTGTACTCCCGATGGTCCGAAGATTTACACAGTAGATGAACTTCGTCCGAATGTCAAATGCCTGGTGGTTCAAGGTGCTTTCATCGTAGCTACGGGGAATCTATGTGAGTATCTTCTGGTGAAATGCAAAGCAACGATGTTCACAACGGCGCACGACCCTTGCCAGCCGAGATTCAGCGTCGCAAGAGCAACTTGGTTGTTCGATACACCAAACCCGGGACAATCATTGTTCCCGGGCTCAGTGGTTAGCACTGGGCGCGGCATCGTTCGGGTGCCATTGCTCACTTCGTACTAACAGACTCCCATGGACACATTCTTGAATACGGTGCCAGTCGAGAGCTTCTTCTCGATGGCGCTGCTTCTGTCCAAGGTAGCTGTCATTCACACATCCAATATATTCCCTGTTTAATGATTTGCGTAGACGCCGTTGCACGGGTTCGAGAATATGTCCTTGCTAATCGAGACGTATACAAAGACACTACCAGATACATCTTAGGTGCTGGTTGGGATCACACCTTTTGGCCCCGAGGTGGATGGCCTTCTGCCGTACGTCTGGGTGTCTCTGCTGACAGGGCATCCGCTTATGTTTTATTCCCCTAGGAGGATTTGGAAACGGATTCCATCCTTAAAGGGAGACCCATTGTCTTACAAAGTAAGGACTGCCATGCACTTTGGCTATCACCCAAGGCTGCGGAAGCCAGTCTTCCTTTCCCTGATGCCGTGGAAGGCGGTGTCATTGTGCGCGACAAGTTGGGCAAACCGACAGGTATTTACCTCGGCGCCATGATGTCATTCAATTGATATTCCTACCTACTTCAGGTGTTTTCCTGGACAACGCGCAGGAACTTGTGAAGCAGCCCCCAGTTACCGAAGCAGATTTATTGAAGCGTTTCGCGACCGCTGTGAAAGATGCGCATCGGTTTGGTCTCACCTCTATCCACGATGCTGGTTTGGATCCCACATCGTTGAAATTCTTCAAACGGTACGTTCGGATAGCGACGGACCAACTGCCTTGTGCTTAATTTGGCTCCCACAGCCAAGCGGGGTTAGGTGATCTCCCTGTTAGTAGAAAGCAGTGCCCTTTGGTCCATTCTCATTCATTATAGATTCGTGTCTACGGCATGACCTACTTCAACGAAAACGAGGCATATTGGGGTAACACTTCGACCCCCGATGCTTCTGTGGGTCGCGGACGACTCACTGCACGCAGTGTGAAGATCTTTGCAGATGGTACGTTGTAATCTATCCCGACTCAATCAGAATTAATTTCTTGGTGTTGACATAGGTGCTCTGAGAACGGGCGGAGCTGCTGTAAGTCTCGTGAGTCTGATGAGAAGAGATAAATACTGATTTACTTCTGTAAAGCTGTATGAGCCGTACACAGATGATTCCTCGACGAATGGCTTTATGCGGTTATCGGCTGACACACTCTCCACGGTCATCGGTCGATTTCTAAGAGATGGGTGGCAAGTGGTGAGTGATGGTACATCAACCACGCATCGCATTAATATATTTTTGGTGAGAACGTTCATGCAATTGGTGATCGTGCGAATGGCCTTGTATTGGATTCATTCGAGGCGGCGTTGGAAGGCGTAAATGTCACTGCATTAAGACCTCGGCTTGAACATGCTCAGTTAATGACAAAGGCCGATATGCGGCGCCTCGGGAAGCTGGGTGGTATGTTTTCGCCGCAGACGCCAACTGCAAACTCATACCCCACTTGAAAGTTATTGCCAGCGTACAGCCAACCCATGTGTGAGTTCCACCATTGTCGCCGCCCATTGGAATTTGGCCTCATATTCACGTGCTTTGACACAGCATTAGCGACATGTGGTATGCTGAAAGCAAACTGGTGACATAACTCGCAGTCAACCTTTGATATATAGTTATCTAACTTTCGGTATTAGGGCGCTGAAAGGGTGAAGGGTCTTTATGCCTTCCGAGACATTATCGGCAGTGGCGCGAGATTGACATTGGGATCTGATTTCCCAGTTGAAGATATGAATCCAATGGGCAGTTTCTATGCTGCTATTACTCGCACGTCCCTGAATGGCGAATCTCCGCATGGATCCGCAGGCTGGTATGCAAACACCACTTCTCGGAGATGGGCGAGCTTTTTCATATCAATGCTATCTACGATTATAGGTTCCCAGACCAACGTCTTTCTCGGGTGGAAGCACTTCGAGGTACAGATTGCAGAGTCTTGGTTTTGATGATCGTTCATATCAATTTGGCGCTTTTTTTACAGGTCTGACCATTGATCCAGCGTATGCTTCGTTCTCGGACCATGAACTTGGAACTCTTGTCGCCGGCAAAAGAGCGGACTATGTTGTGCTATCACAAGACATCATGACTGTCCCTGCCGAAGACTTACTGGATACCAAAGTTGTCGCAACCGCGATAGACGGAACAGTTGTCTACGGAAGTCTCTAACACACCAGGGGATCTACTTGATCCGAATTGATGTTCCACTACCCTTCAGCCTAAATACCCGACTGCAATGGGTTTTCGGACATTGTTTGGATCCATTAGATTTCCTGGACATTGTATCGGTATTTATGGTGTCCGGTACACCACTCTTCCTTTGTACCTCACGGCGGTGCCGTTTTTTCTACCGATCAATTGTCCCAGACTGAAGTTGTTATTATGCATGATAAAGAACCACCCGTGTCTACCGCCTTTATTCTACTCTGGTTCTTCCGAACTCTCCGGAAGTAGAGAAGTCTTCTGGAAGACGAACGATATGGTACCACCCGGGAGCTCGCGCAAATCAACATTGATTACACCCTCATCTACGGCTGCAATATTATCCAAGTCGGTGTCGTGTAGAAGCCGATCGAGTCGCGACTGTTCTTTGGGAGAGTGGTCATTCGGCCTTGAATTATTTTGCCTGAGGATTCGCCTGAGGATGTCGTCCTGGACATCATCCTGGACTGTGGGTCTGAGGCAGTTGATGTGAGTCCATTCTCCCAATGCTGCGAGTTGCATCTCTTTCTCTTTCAGTTGCTGCAGGGATAAGCTTAAATCAATTCAAATGGTTCCACAGTGCTCTGCTGCTAACCTTCTTGTCATAGTCAGCAACTGGTTGCATACGGATTTCTGAAGCTTGGACGAAACCCTCGTGTGGCGAAAGCTCCTCATGGTCTGACATGACTTCGTCCGTCGAAGAAACATCTTGCTTTGATAACCGACGCCCGGAGCCAGCACAGTAGCATTGCAACAAATCGTGTGTGTTGCAAGGTGTGTTGAAATGGATCTTGAAGATATCTCGTAGCTGAACGGTGGCAAGGTCAGTTGATAAATTACCTCACTCTTCCCGGCACTTACATCCTTCCGCGAGAATGAGTCCGATTTGCTATTTTCTGCTCCCTAACAGATGATCAGCTTGGCGGCGCTCTGTACCCATGCTTGATCGAAGAAGACCTACGTTTCCCATCATAGCTTGAATGCGACGTCAGCGAGGGGTTCAAGTTTTTAGTCACCTACTTACCATTACTCAAGCCGAGTTTCGTGACTTGCCGTTGGTATATTTTCTCTGCCCAAATGTTAATTGGTGCGCAAATCGACCATGAGGCACCTACCATCGATGGCACCCGTTGTCAAGAAGCGATATATATACACTGGCCGTTTCTGCCCATCTCTGAAAGAAAGCGTAAATATTATATATATAATATTGGTGAATACGGTACCTATGAATTCGCGCCATGGACTGTAGATCGTGACTATTTTCGTTCATCATCAGCGCGAAACTAGTAACTGTCAATAAGATTTACCTTGGGTTCCAATCTGAATCTACGAGGCACAGCCTAGAAGCGCCTTTGAAAATATGAGAAGGAGCCCGTGGCTCTAACGAAGACACGTACCAACGAGATTGATGCCTACTCCACCTAACGACGATGCATCATGAGCCCGAATGTTCTAGAGTATGGCGAAATACATACCAGCCTTCGAACTGAGCAGGAATACAACTGGCACCGTTAAAGTTAGCACCGATCCCAATCACCGCAAGTGGTATTTAGTTACAAGCGCTCTTCGCATCTGACTTGTTAAATGCATTGACGTATTCCTGTCGCTTGGTCGCAGCTGTTTGTCTGTAAAGGTAAGGATTAAAGGCCAGGCATTTCCGGTAAGCCCTCGCCCCGTACCCGTCAAGTCGGTAATACGAATATCGCTTCTTCTTGCAGAATGCTTCCAGTATGTTTAGTGTTGATGTATAGTGGGAAACGAGAACGATCTTCTCGTCAGTATGCTTTGGCAGCCGTGAGCAAGGAGAAATTAACACTAAGAATGTACATACAAGTCGAAGGATTGCAAGAAGTTGCGCAAGAGCAGACAATTTCCCTGCACACAAGTCAGCGACACTTTACGCGGGGGTGAACGTATAGATTACCACTGAGTGAAAGGTCCTCTATTTCTGCATTGGGAGGAAGTAGTTGCAAGGCGCCCTCCAAGCTCTTACTGGCAACAGATGTTCTGGCCATCTTAGCCTTATCAGCAGTTGCCCTTAACAAGATTGGGCTAGAGCTGATCTTAGTGAGCATATTAATCAAGGCAAGGGACTCCGCTGTCGGCCCTTGCATAAGGCTGTCGACACGGTCAGGGTTTAGTATCTTCTGAAATATGGATGTTTGGAGCTTCGTGGGCGCCACGAACACCACGAATTCATCTGGTAAATAAGGAATTAGATGAAAGGCTGGGTAGCTGTGGATTAGGCATACGCTTGGGTGGTAGATAATTATTTAAGATGGAGGCATCCCTCCGTAGCACGAAGCTCTTTGCAACAGCTAATAACTGAGACAAGATGAGAAAGTATGTTCGGGGTGGATAGGAGTGACGTACCTGTTCCGAACGAGCAGTGCCGATTTCTATTTCTTTAGAAGTAGCATCAGGTTCTCGACTCTTAAGAATCGGAACCTCGTAAATGCGACGGAAGGCCTGATACTCGTCTGTTCCGTTATCATTACCAATTCCGAAGAACAGATGAGTTCGTACCAAGGAGACCTGGATTGCAATAGTCGGCCTAAGAAAGGATAGGGTCAACGATTCCTGTGGTAATCCGATCGTCATTTACCATGGCGTGGAACTCTCCTAAATCATTTTGGATGGGTGTCCCAGAAAGGATGATGCGACGGAGGGTCTTCACCCTTCTCAGCGTCTCGACCGTCTTGTTCTTTGCGGATTTGAGGCGATGTCCTAGTTCAGCGACGTTGAGGAAATGGAGCAAAGTTGTGAAATTGTAGAAGCACCTTCGTCGCAAATGACTAGTCCAATAGGGGGGCTGCGCGCCATGAGTCGAAACTCTACTATGACTTGTTGAATACCTCACATGCAAGATTCAAGTTCGTCGCTGTGGAACAACAGTCAGGGCTATTTCATACCAACTAAGCGCTAAAATCATTTACATCACTGTTCGCAGTCTTTCGTAACCGATAATGAGGACCTGTTGAGTTTTCCTGTACAACTTTCATCAAAAGATGATTCAACGGACGACGTGGCGACTTAACGTGTTGATGAACGTGTTGATGACTTTCTTGTCTGCCTTGTCGCAAGCGACAACCCCAACCCGGTCGCGACCTAACCATTTATGAAATTCGGCCTTCCAATTCTGGGCGAAATGTTGGTAAAGGGTGCAGAGGACGCGGACAAACATACGTTGATCAACGACACCGGGCAGACAATGAGTACATTACTGACGACGGGAAGGCCGCTGCCGTAGGGGTTTTGTTCTGAAGGCAAGCATGGTCAGGACTACACGAATGACGAATCAACTAGTCTTACTGAGAAGAGTCCAGACGAGGGTGATGGTCTACAACAACTTTAGCATCGTGAATAGGGAGGAGTGTACACGAGTTAGAGTACCTGCAGGGTTTTACCCAGTCCCCTATGCACGAATGTTGGGTCAGCAATATTCAGGCAGTGGAAGAAGGATTGTACATTTCGTCTGCGAGAATACAGCCTTGACCCTCATGCTTTCGCATGGACATGACGCACTCATATAAAAACCGCACGCCTAACGGACCAGCTTTGAACAAACTTTGTGAGTCGGAGTCCACGAGGCTGACCTTGTATTTGATGTGGACGCAAATGTCGTACAAGTATAGGGTCGAGAACAACGGGAATCACAGGTAAATTCCTTGGAGGTACGACATTAAAGAAAGTGAGAGTAGGCTTAGGATATACGTACTTCTTGTTGAAGAGGGATTTGTGCTCTTTCGTTGGCGCCTTCATAAGTAACGCACCTGGCGCATCTGGGTCATGCCTATACAAGGGATCAATCGTTCAGAGAACGCTGAGTAAGGCGGAGCGCTCATACTTAGGGACAACAGTCTTCGTCTTTGGGGCGGGCCCGTAGAAATTCGCGGATGGAACGACGAATCGTGAAGGCGCAGCTTTGGATTCATCCTGAGGTAGTGCGGGGACTTCAGGAGGGGGGGGTTGATTCTCATTATGTGATGTTCCGGTGGTCATCGGTAACTGTGATGCTGTTACTTGAGCATCAAGCTGGACTGCCTTGCCTCCGAAGTGAAAGGAGAGACCAGCGTAAAGAGGTGATCTTTTCCATGTCATGGTCCCCATTCTAACACATATATTAACCAACCGTATGCTTTGCGATGCAAGATACTATCATACACTTTTCCGTCCTCCGAGATCATGGTTAAGAGATTGCCACGCTGAGAGATATAGGCATCGCCGTCCCAAGTCTGCTTGTTGGACGAGGCCTTTGGCTTCCGCCTGATTCCAAAAATGAGCAACCGGTAGTGGTATCCGAGTTGAAAGAAGCCTACCAGTTCGCTACCCAGTGACTTTCTGAAACTGCATCGCTGTCCTTACTAATGGTCGCCTCGTGAGACACTTCGGCTTCCTTTACTGAGGCGGGCGTCGCAGGCAGAGGTTTACTAGAGTCCCTGACGAGAGTCACTCTCGTGTTAGACGTCGTGAGCTTCTTGAATGGTTTCTGGACTTTCGTGGCTGGTTGTGGCATAGGAGCAGAGCTGCGCCCAAAGCAGGCACCAGACAGATACTCTGAATGAGGTATTGGGCAGTCGATCTCTAATTCTTTGCCTGCTAGCTGCAATGGTGTTCCCTCGGACAAATCAGCGTCCACCTTTCCGCTGCCAATCCTGTCAAGCCATACGGACGATCAGAAGGGTAAACTATAGTCGTTGTAGATGCCATGCACGTTTTTCCGTCGGTGTCGTAGAGCACTGCCCGTGTACCACTAACAACGAGGACGGCATCGCCATCCCACGTCTTGTGTTTTCGCGTCTGAGGCTTCCTCCTGCAATGCAGAGCCGCTTGAATACAATATGTCTCGACAATGATGGAAAGCAGTTTACCATTGTACCATCCAGCAGCGTTCATCGAGCGGGGGTCTCTTCGAAGCGGGCTGTCCCAGTAGATCTGAGGGAGCTTGTCGCTTTGATCCAGCCAGCAGAGGAGCAAAACCGGGCATCGTTGTTGAGTGGTGTAGAGTCACAAGTGCACGACCGTTATCACTCGACGCGATCCGTCACATCCACGTGATCGCGTTACTGTCTGCAATAAACTGTCAGGGTGACGGTCGCCTTCATCTCTCCCATCTTAACGCTGGGACAGCTTCCATTCATGGAGGTGCCAGGTCTCTGGGATGTGAGTATAGTCCAAGAGCTGAGATGACTTCTCATTATTTCACAGATCATTCACGTTGTGGGAACATCTACCGCCATCGGGAAGCTCGCTGTGTTAGACGGCTTTCAGCACAACGTGTCGAATAGGTGCGAGATCTTCTCGTTATCGTATAGATGCTAGAACAGCACTGATCTGCTCTGTGATAAGGCGTGGCTACAGAATCGGAATCGATGCCAGTATTTGGCTGCACCACGCGTCATTCTGCCAGGGCGGAGAGAATCCGGGCCTTCGTCTGCTGTTTTTCCGGGTGCTAAATTTGCTACATTGGCCCATTCTTCCTCTTTTCATGTTTGATGGGCGTGCAAGGCCCCAAACTAAGGTACACGTTTCGGACCTTCCTTCTCTCCGGGTGCCAATAACGCTTCCTTACAGAGAGGCAGTAAACTGGGCAAGTCGGGATCACACGCGCTCGCTAAAGATTTCAAGACGATATTATCTCTGATGGGTGTAGAATGGCGAGAAGTAGGCTATCATTCCTTGGCGTAATCCAATTTCACACTGACGGCACGCCGTAGGCTGCGGGTGAAGCAGAGGCAGAACTAGCGCAACTGAACAGATACGCTTCCTTAGACGCAGTCATGACAGATGACGTAGACGCGTTGCTTTTCGGGGCCCAAACTGTGATAAAGAAGTGAGTTTCTATCATTCATGGTTTATGTCATTTTGCCATGATTGACTGGGGTTCTTTACAGCCCCGGGATTAATCTATCAGGCAACAAATCGAAGCCCGCCCCGGACAAGAAGGGGAAAGCCAGCAAGCATCACGTCTGGGTGTATACCGCCGATGCCATACAGGGCCACCCTGGCGTCCGCCTGACTCGAGGAGGGTTGATTTTATTCGCCCTTCTAAATGGCGGCGACTATCATACTGTATTTACCTCTACTCGGGCGTTGTCCAAGTACTAATATATACACATATAACAGGGCATCGACAAGATCGGGAAAGTGATAGCACATGGCCTTGCACAATGTGGCTTTGGAGACTCATTGCTAACCGCATACCAAAATCGCAATAACCAAGATGTTCGCACATTTCTCCCCCAATGGCGAGCTGAGATGATGCAGGAGCTGCACACCAACTCCAAGGGATTTTTACCCCATATATGTGCATCCACGAGTCTTCCCGACACGTTTCCTGACATGGATGCATTGAGAAATTATGTGGAGCCGGCAGTGTTCGCGACACAGGCGAGACGTGGAGGGGGAGCGTGAGGGAGGTGAGGTCTTTCAATATTGCCGCCCTAGCTGCGTTTTGTGAAGAAAAATTCGGGGAGTGGGGATATCGAGACGTTATCATCAAACGGTTTAGGACACTGGTATGGCCATCAGCAGTGATGCATCTCCTGCGTCACTCGACTTTGGACAGAGATGAGAAGCCGGCTAGAAACGGCGTTCGACCTCCACCCGTAGGGACTCCGGCGTCTTTGGTGCAGAAATACCTCGGTGGACCCGTGTCCATTCAACCGACTAACGCTATCGCAGATGCCTTCGTCAACAAAGGAATAGTACGCCCAGCCGTACAACAAGTAGACGACACGTATCCTTTGGGCTTGAAGATCGTTCGAACACGACAGCATGTTTCCACAGACGAGATGCTGGAATACTTGGTCGAATTTTCGCCAATCCAATTCGTTGATCTTGCCAATCTGGGGATTAAGGGATTTCGCGGGGCCGCCCCAACAAACGATAGCGAGGAGTTAGACGAAACCGGTAACGTTAAGGTCGGTGCAAGAACGACTGGGAAGCTGCCTCCGCCTCCTCGCAGCGCAGTGCAATTGTGGATACCAAGCGTCGTCCTTTCTGAAGTATATCCTGAACTTGAGGAGTTCAGGAATCGTCCCACTAGGGCAAATCGACGTGCACCACAAGCTACTCAAGCGAGGGTTGCTTTCGAAGCCCATGACGAGGACATGGCGGATACACTCAGCATCAAGGGCTCGCCACCAAGGCGTGCAATACCCCCACGTCGATCTCCCGTTGCGTCAACGTCTAATCAGCCTGTGGCTGGTCCTTCTACCTTTGAATTTGAAGGAATAACCTTGGTCGATGTGCCCACTCGACCTCAGACTCCCCCAAGGGCCCAGCCAAAGGAGTTTGTATTTGAGGGTATCACGTTCGTTGACGTGAATCCTGTCGAAGTCAACACTCGCAAAGATAACCAACCACCATCTGCATCTGCCCCACCACAAGATGTCCACAGCATCATCGATCTCACGAATTCCCCCGTCGGAACCTGGAGGCAATCAGAGCATGCTTCATCTTCCGTCCCGGTCTCTGCTCCAGGTCCCATACGATACAACAGACGCGATGCCTATAATTCAAGGGGTACTCAGCCACCCAAGATAAAGTACGGGAGGTCGCATGACGCAGATATTATGATGCCTGCTTCGGAAGGCCTCAGTGATCAAGAGGAGCTGCCCCAAAGTCGGTTTGATGATATCTTTGAGCAGTCGATATCCAAAAAGAAGGCCCCAATAAAGCGGGCTGGTCAGCGTTGGCCACGGAACACCAAGAGGTCGGTAGAACCGTTCGAGGGTCCAAGTGAAACTTCGACGAGCCAATCGATATCATTTCCATCGACGTCACAAGGTCCTGTGTCGACGAGGCCGACTCCAACCTGGCGTCCATCAGCCCGGGTTCGCGCACCCGTCACACAGGTGAGAGATCTCACTGGCGGGAGGACGGATCCATCTTCTAGTCCTGTTCTTTCGCTCTCACAGCCCCTCCCTGAAGCAGCAGCGATGAGGGTGCCTAGGTCCCCGGTCCCCTTCAATATGTCGCTTTCTCAGTCTCCACCAGGTCAACCATCCTGCGGAATCATACCGCCCAGCTTACGTGCTGATCCATCTCCATTGCCCCTACCGCGGGCCGAATTCAGGCGGGTCGCTAGATTGCCAGACGCCCTCGACGTATTTCTTGCGCAGAATCCTTCGCCACGAGATCTAGGAGATGTGAATAATGTTGGCATAAACTCCCGAAAGCGGCCAAGTCCGTCTTCAAGTCAACCAGGAAGTACATTAAAGAGAGTGAAGTCGAATCAAGAGAACCGTCCGCGTCCATGCCCACGCCCAATACGTCCGCCCGCGGGTGCAGCCAATCGTGTCGTTTCAGCACCTGTGCCGTTGCCCAAGTTCAAACCGCCTCTAGGTTTGTTTTTGAGAGGGATGTGGGACAGCGACGATGATGATATGCCCTCCCTCCCGCCTGGTCAACCTACGAAACATTTCCCCCTTCCGCGGCCCTCCGTTGGCGACCAAATGCCATCAAGTTCGCAGGATAGTGCCCTGTATGACGGTGACATTATTGATTTAACAGATTATTGAAATTTGCAGAAGTTAGGGGTAGTGGGCTTGATGTTTATTCGTTTATATCTTGATATCGTTGTATGCAGTGAATGTTATTGGAAATACAGCCCTCGTATCTATACGTCGCAAGCTGGACAATAACTGAACTCGCCATCCTCGAATAGAGGCTGGTTGATCAGACATTCCACGCATCATGGAGTACAGAGACTTTCCAGATCGAAGCAAGGTCAAAAGCAGTCAGATATGGAAAAACGCGGCCAGGGCAGTGGATGATTAAGGAGCGCCTATGGCACTCCATACCTTGCTCTGTTGCGGTTTGCTCAATACTTTGACACTCAGCAACTGACGTTGCCAGTGCGTTCATGTGTACGTACTCGACGTGCGATGGGGCATCATGTGATGCACAGACTGTTTTGCTGAAAGAGGAAAATTGTGGGGCGGGGACCTTGCTAAAGCAAGGCAATCATCGATCATCGAGTCCCGCCTTGATTTCCCTATTTAGAAAGGGCGCGAACACGTTTTCGACGACAGTTTGTGATCGGTGTTCCCACGACTCCAAGTTATGCTCTCTCTCAGTGCCGCCATCCGTCGTGCCCCGCGATGGCGACGCGCTTTTACTGTGCTGGCGCTCGAGTCTTCGGCTGATGACACATGCGCTGCTGTGGTCGACTCCTGCCGCAATATTTTATCCAATGTGGTTATCAAGCAACACGACTTGTAGGTCTGTCTCCATCCATCACCGCCGGTCCTTACTCACGGGAATTGAAAGACATGAAACATTCGGGGGAATACACCCGACTGTAGCCATTGGGGCCCACCAACGTACCATGCCTCGTGCTATCCGAACCGCCCTATCCGATGCGCGTTTGTCAGTAAACGATGTTGACGGAATTGCTTACACAAGAGGTCCCGGCATCGGTGGCTGTCTGAGCGTCGGGTCGAATGCTGCAAAGAACATTGCCGCTGCTCTGAACAAGCCCCTGGTCGGTGTACATCATATGGTGAGCATCCGTCGCGTGAGAATGACTTTCCGAATTAACAGACATGAAGCAAGCTCACGCCCTCACGCCACTGCTGACTTCACCTCTAAATGATTCTCCTGAATTCCCATACCTCACTATCATAGTATCAGGGGGACATACCCTGCTTCTACTGGCGACATCCTTGACAAAGTTCCGCATTTTGGCGACAACAGCTGACGAAAGCATTGGCCGGGCATTCGATAAAGTTGGACGAATTCTGGAAATGCAATGGGGAACCCATGGGCCCGCTGCTAGCCTCGAACACTTTGCGTCGCTGGCGCTGCCTGAGGAGATCGCCAATGCTCCAGCGTTTCCACGCCCGTTTTGGAAGAAACCGGCATTCTCCTATGCATCGCTGCATTCCACCGTCGAGAGACATGTGCACTCATTAGGCGGTGTCAATAACCTGGACGTATCCGCGCGCCGAGGCCTCGCTCACGCGTTCCAAAAGTCAGCTGTCGATCAGCTGGAAGACAAACTGTCGCAGGCTTTGTTGTGGTGTGCCAACCACAGTGTAGACGTTCGAGGTGTTGTCGTCAGCGGCGGTGTTGCAAGTAATCAGTACTTGCGGTCAAGGCTGGACAAATTTTGTTCAGAGCAGTCACTGAGGGCGTTCTTCCCTCCTGTATCGCTTTGTACAGACAACGCGGCCATGATTGCGTGGGCATCTATGCACCGCTTCCTTGGGCAGGATCACGATAGCTATGAGATTGAATTGCGACCAAAATGGAGTATTGAAGATATCTAACTGTAGTAAGTAGTCAAGCAATACACTGGTTCTCGGAGGTCATTGGCGTTTGAAAGCAACAGAGCACAACACGGGATCGGTGCCAGGGGCATGTGGCGGAATGCTGGAGTTGTTGACTCGCGACATGATTGCTGGATGGGCGTCGACATACGGTCACCCCCTTCCTCGTCGTTCCCATGATCAGTCCCGCCCAGAAATATCCCTGGCAAGGTCGCCCACCCCGGATCAGAACACAGCGGAACCTCGAAGGCGCTCTTCCAGTGATGCGACTCCACGCCAGACTCCCGCACCTTCTCCCCGCCTCTTCCCATCATCTCCAGCGAGCGCCGTGCACGATCCAAACGTAAATATCCTGTCAAACCCGTTGACGGACGCTGTCCCTTCGACGTCGGCGGCGCCCTCTTCCAGGCGTCTCGGCTACCTTGCAGAGAAGATCTCATCCTCCTTGTCCTCGGGGCATTCTACAATTCAGAAATCGGCATCCAGTCATAACCAGCTGTTACACCCGCATAGTGGCCACACAAAGGCTGATTCGGTCTTGTCTGCTCGAGATCACGCAGGTTCCCCGTCGCCAATGGCTTCTTCCACGCATCTAGCCTCGTCAGGCAAGTCTCATACGTCCCCTTCAAAGGTGCGTCGATTTATAATGTGTTACCTGACTCTCATAAAATTGCGTGTTAGGCTTTATATGGTCGCACCTATGATTCGAAGGTCGTTTCAAAGGAGATGCATCGTCTCGGCAATCTCTCCCACGTACCCAGCTTGCCTTCGTCTCTATCACCGACTCCATCGTCTTCATCCACTCTTGCTTCTACTCCAGGCAGTATACCGTCCGCATCCCTCAGCTCCTCCACCTCTACTGATCCTTGGGCAACGTTGCATGTCCACGTACTGCCGTTGTTCAATGGAGAGGCCTTGCGGATCCCAATGTACGTACCTAATCCTAAGCCCACCGTTCTCAATTTACGCTTATGATCTCTACAGTGAGGATCTAAATGTGCTTGTGAGGCAGCACATTGAGAAAGTCATCCCCTTAGCCCCCTCTAAAACTCTCTCAACACTGGAAAATCATACGGCGGAGCTGATATCCTCTGGCATGGTGACTCTCAACGCAAAGCTATCTGGCATAGACGACGAAAAGCTCGTTAGCCGTGTCGTAGAGATATGGAATTTTCTTCTGGGACCAAGTCCTCCCCTACGTCGAAGGGGTGAGTTTTTTCTCCCTGCCGTACTCTATCAGTCCGAGATTGAATGTCCGAATCAGGTTCTCCTTCCCCTGCAGACGGATGCCTTGCTCTCGTCCCTTTACAGAGCTCCCAAAGCACATCGTTCGTCTTCACCCGGTCGACAGCCTTCCAAAGGCTCCATCTCTACATCGTCAAATGTCTCCATGCACTCATCTAGTCACATAGACGTGCGATCTGTTGCCCTGCGTTCGTTTCGGGATCGGGTCATTCTACCCATTTCCGCCCGCTTATACACACGGCTTTCCAACAAGCAAGATTTACAAGAGACATCTGCCCACCATCAACCACGGTTGCAACAAATGTAACGTCGTCCTACATTCTATCTGCTCACTTCATTGATCTATGATAGGTTGCTCGTCCTTGCTTCTCAAGGACGCAAGCCGCCCTCCGCCTTTGTATTATCGGCTCCTCCTCCCCAACCCGCTGCGGGGGAGTCTGCCGTCATGGATTTGTTACGACTTGTTCGATCGCCAGGCTCGTTAGCTGATCGATTACGGTCGCCCAACTCACGGAACTTGCATGGCGGCATCGCCAATCCGGCGACCTTCCTCTCCGGCGCCATCCCTCGAGATAGAAGGGGTCGCATTGCCCAGAAGAAGAAAAAAGGCAAGGCAGGGACAATAATGGCCGGCAGCGGAGGGAAGACGATAATCTCCTGGACGATGGCGTCGAGACCCCCAGAAATGGGTTCGGCGGGTTCACTTCCGATCCAAGGGAGCAAGAACTGCTAGAGGCCTTGAGGTAAGTTATTGTGGCAATATACCTACGTAACAACCTGTGAATTCTCACTGCAGGAGTCCCGACCCCGATGGGCCGTCAACTCGTGTTAGCATCGGTGGATGGGGTCTTGGAGCTGGTAACGAGGACAGCGGAAAACAGGCAGAGGAAGAAGAGGACGAGCCCTTGGACTGGGATAAGACACAGGTAAGTCACTCGTTTCTACCCGGTTTGTGTTTGACAAGTTGACGTCGCCTTCAGGCTGAGGTTGAGCTTCTGGTTGGCATGAAGCCGAATGATTCCACAGAAGATGGTCATCGAAGCGGTGCAAGTTAACCACTTGGTACCCTTCACTTTCATTTGGACCCCGCCGAGTATTTATTATGTATTTGAGGGCATTGTCTCAGTAGGTTGTTTGTTGAACACGGAGCATGCTGAAACGTTGTTTACCTGCAGGCAAAAGCTGCTATCAAGACTTTAAGCTCGTCGACAGGCCGGAGTGCCCTTCACACCAAGCTGATTTAATGGTCCAGAGAGCCCTATATCTTCTGTTGCAATGACCTTTCTGCGGCAGCCGGCCCAGCCGTATGCTATTTACGGTTGTGTATGGGCCAAATGCGGACCAAATGATTGCCTAAACGGACCATTGACTGAAGTTTCCTTCGGTTTTTTCGGTGACTAACTTTTCCCACAGTTCGACGCCCGAGTGCCGACAGCAACAACAAAGCGAAGACAATCCGCCACCCCCGCCAAACCGCCTCCTCAGCACGCTCCCGCCCCCCCTCCATGATATGCCCCGAAACCTCGTTCCGGCGAATTCAACAAGGAATCGAAACCGGATTGGGAACAAGACTCGCCTCAAAATCTACCGAGGCCTAATCGATGCCGACCCACTTCTCCTCGATGAAGATAATTTCGGGTCTAATTCTATTCAAACAGCAGGCGTAGATGCAGAGGAGACGAATGTAAGTCTCTTCTTGAGCTCTCCTCTATTTTCTCAGAAATTCTACGCATTTTCTGCGTTCCCCACCCCATCCACGATTTTGCTGATGTGGCACCGCCTCTCTCATTCCATGGGATGCTGACCAATCACTCCCAAATTAGGAACATCATTTGCAAGCCGTTCTCTCTGCGGCATCTAAACGTAATCAGCTCGCCGCCCAACGGACAAGGGCTGGCGACAAGCCAGTTGAGTCCATAGCCTACATCCCGGTGCCGGATTCCACTGGCCTTGTCGACAACTACGAAGAGCTATACCCGCCTGGCCGATGGAAGGACCCGATTACCTACGTCGCTACTTCTGCCACCGTCGAAGAGTGCTGCAGGGGCGCTCTGTCTAATGGATTTACCTACTACATGGATGAACGTGACAAAGAATGGCTTGATAAGAATAATGAAGAAGCCAGAGGCGAGGGTACCAGTACGCAGGGTGCAGTTTCTGCTTCTGCATCTGGTGCTACTCGCGTATCGGCGCGTAGTGCGAAGGCTAAAGGCAAAGAGCCTGAGTCTTCTCAACCCCTGGTCATCCAAGAGGATCTCTTCGAACTTGTCATGGGGCTCTTCGAGAAGGTCACTCACGAGAAAACCGAACATCTTCACCTTGTCAGTCTGCTGCCTACGTTCGCAATAAGCTTTTACTAACGTGTTTGCGATATTTCAGTCACTGAACACCGGCATGGCTTTTCCAGCATTCACAGAATATCAGGAAACGTTCGCGTCACCCATGCATCCGTCATATTTTGCCACTTTCGCTGTGCCAACGGGCATACCACCTCCTGCTGTACTCGTACGACTTGCGCGATTGATCTATCCACATTGGAAGGAGAGACGATTGGAACGCGGCGGCCTTCGAATTATCCCTGTTCTACATGTAATTTTTGTTTCCCTACCTTAAGTTTGAGTAGCCCTGACCGTCCTATCTAATAGGGCGACGAGACTGATACCCTTAACGAGTCCTATGTTTGCTTCCGCCGTCGGGAGATCAAGGCTGTACGGAAAACTAGAGCGTCTCAAGTCACGTCTTCCGACAAGCTTGCGCGCCTGCAAAACGAACTCTCATACCCACTGGAAATGGCGAAAGCTCTTTTCACTCGCGAGATCATGAAGAAGGAAACTCTCCACAACGCAAGGGCAGTTTGGGAGAAGCGAATGACAATTGTCGATCTAAAACGCAAGTTCCCCATGCTTGGAGACAAGGCAGATGAAGAGCTACTCTACGACAAGGAACGTGTAGTCAAGAAGCCGAAGCTCGAGACGCCGCGCCTCAAGCTGCGCCACGATCCAGCTTCGCCAGCCATGCCTGCTGAGGCCGCCATACGGCCTAGCCACAGGGCTGCCACAATACAAGCCCATGTCGAGCGCGAGGTTTCGAAGCAGAAGGACAGAGATCATCATTGGGAAGACTCTCTCGACAATGCTTACCAGCAATTGCCTGTGCCATTTGCATCTAGGTCTTTCAAGTTTATCCAGCCCTCGGAGTCTGTGCCCCTGGCCGAACGCCAGCCTCGCGCAATCCGACGTCGGTATGGCCGCGGAGGCCGAACTTGGATTGACCGCCGCAGTCGTGGTCCAGGACCCAGGTTGCTGCAGGAAGCGCTGGTTGAAATGGACGATTCCGTTCCACCATCACGCCGTTCCCTGCCTCCGATGATAGTGGCAGCGAACGCGTTGACGATCCTGAGCTTACAAGGCAACTTGTAAGTCGATGGAAGTTCGATGAAGATGACTACCCCACCCACCGGTCCCAGTGGCGCCGACGAAAACGACCGCATCCTCGTTGATGATTATACTCCTCGGTATGTTTTCTCTTCATCTCTTTTGTCCCCTACTCATGGCACTTCTAGGCACCTACTGGAGACTATGAAGCTCTTCTCGGACTCGGACTTGACCTCGCTGATGACCGATAATACCATTATTGTCACTCATCCCGATGGACGTCAACACCCAGTAGTTCCATATCGCCTTGGCGTGCCCCAAGTCAGACGGGAACCTCCCCGCATGCCACCAGGGGTAGTGACGCCTCATATGATGCAACAGCCCACCTCCAACGTTGCTGTATCGGCCGTTGTTACTCCTCAGAGCAATGGCGCCGTCAACGGTGCAGTGCCCGTTGCGCTCTCCACCCAAGTACAGCTGAAGAAGATTCCTCCTGGCGTAATCTACACTCGCCTATGTCCAACCATTCGCAAGGGCGTACAGCGTCAATGCCCAATGGCAATGGTGTTTCCGGCGGAGGAATGCGAACTGTATCAGTGGACGGTGGAATGAGGCCTCCTCTGTTAGCAGGGTCGTCGCCTGTCGTATCGAGTATGCCGACCAACATCCCTACTTCGCAGTCCTCACCTCCTCACGCTCATTCCGTTCCACAGCAGCTATCGTCGACCGGGGTAAACGGAGTGAACCGTGGGGCTATTAATATGCCACATCTCGATTTGAGCAAATCAGACGTCCATCTCAACCCAACCACTAATGCTTTAATGAATGTTCCAGCTTTGCAAACGTCTCAACCACGGAAGGCTTCGTCGCCAGAGGTTCCCCTCACAAGTGATACGAACAACGTGATCATACAACCTGTCAACGGCGCGGCGCTCGTGCGACCGAAGTCACAGAACCAGACAGTACAGCCCAACGGATACCATCCTGCCGCTATCCAACCCTATACCAATGGCAACGCTGTATTCAATGTCCAAGGACAGCAGGGGAGTGGCCTTAGTCATCAACAACTGCAGAACCTCAAATCAGCCTTTGCAAATATTCCGACGACACAAGATCTTGTGCCTGTACCGCAAGGCGTCAACGGTGTTGCTGGTCGTCCTGGCGTCGGCGTTCCATACGTGCAAGTGCCAAACGGGCCTTACAACGTTCAGCTTAATGGGAACGTTGCTTTGACGCCGAAGTTACCTCCGGCTCGACCAATGCAATGGGGAAACGCTACTCGGGCAACGTCCATGGGTATCAATGGGGTTAGCCCTGACCACGCCCCTATGGTGAACGGGACATCGATGTCACCAAGTCCAAGCCTCACCAACGCCATACCGGTGCGCTCCCCCTCACGAACTGGCATGGCAGTAGGGATGCGACCACCTGGCGTTGGTGGAATGGGCATGGCTGGCTCCCCGAATCGCGTAGCCCATTCGATGTCGCCACATCTCCAGCATAGTTCTCCACCTCATAGTATTTCGCCTAATACCTCTCAGCCACCGCTTCCAACTACACCTTCACCCTCGATTCAACACCACCAAGCCATCAATGGGATTCAAGGTGGTTTTTAGCTACTTATTTACTTTCTTTGTTTATACCTGCTTCGCTTCGACCCCGACTCGACCTTTTCGCTTCGCTGTACTGCAATTGTATTTTACAACATCAACATTTAAGAAGCGAATAAATGGTTCTACATAGAACAACTAATGTGTACTCCTCAACCCCCTGGGCGTGCGATTGATTATGCACCAGAACCGCAGTCAACTTGACGGTCTGCTCGCCTTGTTTGCGGTCGATCTTGATTAGACGTTTGGCAATGCAGGCGTACATTACACGGGAACTTTGCGTGCTGGTTGCCGCCCCGAGCTCTGATCCTTTGCTGCTTAGTGCATCCTTGACAACGTTTAGCAGTAATGAATGGGAGGGCGCTTCAGAGAGGAGACGGAGTAGGAGGAAGGCAGTCATTATTTGCTGGAATGTTGGTTGATCGGTTGGAGTGGAAGCCAATGAGGATAGACTGGTAGCAGATGGTGACGGGGGCACCGTTGTCTGCGCTGCAAGGGTTGTAGGTGGGCTCTATGTAAACAACGTTAGCGACAAAGGTATAGAATGGAGCCAGACATCGGGAACGCACATCGTTGCTTTCGGCCCAAGTGGAATAGTCTCCGCCATATGGTAACCTTGCATAATGATGTCTCCGACCGTCGACCATATGCGTGCCTGTAAATGTGAACGGGCGGGAGTAATTTTATTAAGATCGGGAGTCGTGTCAGGGAGATGAGGTGATCGGAGAACCCACAATTATTCGATCGACGTCGGAAGTTATTTTAATCTTGCCTTTGCGTTGGGGTGACGCGGCTGCGGCTGCGGGTGGGGGAGGGAGATCTTCGGGGTCAGGGGGTGGAGATGTGAGGGGAGCAGATGGGGGTGTAGGAGGGGGCGACGGCGAGATTGGCACAAGCGATGGAGACTGCCTTTCTTGCATTGGAGGAGAGGATGCTGAGGGGATCGCATTCTCTACCAGAGATTCAGGTGATCTCGGAGGTTGAGAGTTTATAGAGTGGGAAATTGATTGGAATGGTTGCTGGATGATACCCGCCAACGTAGGAGGCGGCGATCCGAACGAAGCCATGGATATTTCGCCAACATCTACGTGTTCGTCCGTCAGTAAGCCGGTGCTCAACTTGAATGTGCGAGCAGCGGCAGTAGGTGTTGTCCAGAAGCCTACTTCATCCTCGGGATCCACTCGAGGGTGGCTTTGGGTGGCTTCGGGGCTGGCGCGTGTTTCGGCTGTATCTTCGGTAGACGCTTTCGAGAATAATTCTCTTTCTGAAATGTAAATTGTCATTTTGATTGAGCTAGACGCGTTAACGCGACTGCGTACCTGTTCCTTGAGCAACGCGATCCGTTCCATGAGTACGTCTATCCGTTGCTGCTCATCGTCGGCGAGGCTCTTTGGCTCTACGGCCGACGCGTTCTCAGCCTGCTGGTACCGTGACGAAGTGATACAAATGACTTGGGGAAAAGACGTGACTTGCTTTACTCGCTCCTGAAGTTCTTGGATCCGAACTCTGGAGGCCTGGAGGTGCTCCATCACGGTCTCTACTTGGGAATAGGCTCGAGGCATCGGTCGGATGCTCTGGCTGTCTCATTGAGTTGGCTATAAGCGTATGGCAAGAAAGTGCAGGCTCACAAGCGATTGATGTACTTCATCGCTGCCCGCGCGTAGATCTCGGGGTCAGGCTCGGGTGTCTTTAGCGGCCCTTCAGGTCGAGGGTGTCGTCGCAGAGGCGTCGCACCGTTGAATGTGACGCGTTGAATCTCATGGTGCTGAAGCGATGGGGGCTCTTTGTCCTTTGGCAGGGGGAGTGCTGGACGAGTGAGCTCGAAAAGGCCTAGCTCGGAGGAGACATCGATGTCGCGTATGAGGTCGGCGAGCGGCACGTTGAGGACAGCATTTGTGAACGGCTGGGACGATGAGGGGACGCGGTTGAGGGCGGCGGTGTTGGCGGCGGTGGCGGCGATGGACTTTGTTATTTTCGTGAGACGGTCGATCTGGTCTGAGAGAGAGGACATTTAGCGCCGAAAAGTGAGTACTGAGTGCCTGGTGTAGTTGCTATATTGATTACTGCCCTCTTTCCCTCATACCCTCACCTCCGCCCATCCACAAATCTCCTCCCCGCCGTCCTGTGCGTCGACAGCATCCACCACCATGACAGCTGGAGGCAGCCAGCGCAGGGGCGTATGGGAACCCCTTCCCCTCGTCGTGTATGGTTTACGCTATCCACCCTCTCACTCCGTCTTCAAAGAGAGACACGAGAATATCCCATCGCGCCCAAAGACTCTCGGTCGTGACTGAAGCCTCCGCAGACGACCATTTGGCTCACAAAGACATCGTTTCCCTCGAGGTTGGCGATGAAGTCTATGCATTTGAGAAATACACACCGAAGGGCAAGGAGGTTGAGGGCGAGTGGTACAGAGGGTGAGTGATACCGTGACCCCATTTCGCATCGTTTTTATCCGTGGGTTCGCTTCACAGGTACGTTGTCTGTACTTCAAGACGTCCTCCAGTAGCCTGGTTGACCTCTTCGGACCCCCTCGTCTGTCATCAAAGCATCTCCGAAGGCTGAGGAACAGCAGGTCTTCATCGGCATCTTTCCCGCCTCCCACATTTACGTCCGCGATCAACTCGCAGATGCCGAGGGTCGTTTGCCTGACTTGGCCGCTTCCTGGCTCACTGCGAATGCGGCTCGTGATGCTGCTTCGAGCGTTCGTCGGAATAGCACTGCGGACGCCAGCATAAACTGGAATAAGGATAAACCCAACGGAGGCGGAGGAAATGACACCACCGCCGATGATGAAAGCGCAATGGTCTCGGTCAAAAAGTCGTCCTTCAAGCTGGCCCCGCCTCCAGAACAAGCCAATTCATCTCGTGGCGGTCTTGCGGTATATGCTACCAGTTTGAGATCGTCTTCCCCAGCCGAGTCCCAAGTTGAAAAACCGCTCCCCCCACGTCCTTCGCTCAAGTCCGGAGACGATACTGCAGCAGGTGCCGAGCAGCCAATAATAGATGAAATAGCGTCTGCGTTGCGAGAATGGCATTCTCTGATGTTTCAATATCTGGCCCGTCGTGACTACAAGTTATTTCATGTCGTCCGACAACACATTGAAGCTCTGCATCTGGGTCGCCGACAACTCCTTGCACAAACCCTCAGTGCTGAAGAGACGGTGAACATGCGTCGTGAATGCGTGACAAGGCTGGTTAGCGGAAACGTCGTGCAAGGGCTAGACATCATTGTCCGACATCCCACCTGGGGAGGCCTAGTCACAGTTGACGTCGAAGGCGAAATTGACCCACGGAGTTGGGTCAGCGCATTGCGCATGTATGCCATGCAGACATCTCTGGCGTACATGAACGTCTCAAATGGGAGGGTCATGCGGGCAACCCTCACAGGTGGATCTATCGACTCAACCTATGGGTTCCCTACACCCACACCGGCCCATTCAGCATTTCCGGATCTTCCTCGTCATAAAGCAAGAACAAGATCGCTAGGTTGCCTTGACCCAACACCGCCCTGTACAACACCCTCATCCAAATTCTACCATATCTATCTCGACCTCCGTGCTTTTGTTGCATCACCCTGTTCCCCCGGCGAAACCGCCGAACTTTATTTCTCACTATTCAATAGGCGGAATCGCAGTTTGTCACCGAAGACTTTTGTGTGGTGCTCAATCATAATGGCGTGCTTGCGAGGAATCCGTCGGCGCGAATACGGACGCTCTTCACAGATCTCGCTCTGTCCGACATCCAAGACCCTGTGTATCTGGTGTGTCGCATCGTGCGTAACGGCGCTCTCAAAATTGGGCATAGTATGAGTTCTGGTCTACCCTCCGATGGAGGACGAAGGACTTCAGAATTGGAGTCAGGTTCCGGGCTGGATTTTACGCAGAACCCAAGCCCGACGAGCGAATTTGGAAGTCCAGTGCAGTTTCGAAGACCATTTGGTTGCGCCGTCCTCGAACTTACTCAGCTCGGTAGCATGTTAACGGAGGACCTTCATATAACGCCAACAAGAGAATACAACATGCCGATTTTCATACCGACCAACGAGACCACATTTTCGATGCTGCATGAAGATATTATGAAGGGAAATACTAAAGAGTATGAAAGTCTCCGAGGTGAGACTGATCTCCAAAGTTTGAGTGCCATCACCTACAAATATATACAGAGCAGAGATGTTGGCGATTTCGGCCAAGATTTTCCGCGGAGATGCAGCGACCATCATCAAAGAAAATTCTTCATTACTGAAAGACACTCCACATACTCTTCGGCTTGGCTTTCCAGACGTAGTCTTCCCAGGCGACACGCGAAACGAACTATATATCAAGTTTTGGAGTGGTGAATTCTCTCCTGGACATTCTGGCTCAGGGAGACTTGGGTTTGCCCGCGCACCAATGGGGCCCGTGCCCAATAATGTTCAAGTCTCGGTTGAAGTTAAGGATCAGGACGGCCGAACTGTTGAAGGGGTCATCCATTTGGGTAGTGGCGAGCCGCCCGTTTACAACGTGGAACTCCATCGTGTTCCAGCGGTGCAATCAACCGACGTTCGGCGAACTGATCAAAGTTCAGCTTCCACCTCAAGGCATGCCGCAGTGGTACCTCTTCTTTACATTCCGCAATCGCACGGCCAAGACTAGTAACCGACCAGCAACTGCGGATAACTCAGACAAGCCCTTTGCTTTCGCGGTCCAACCTTTGTTTCCAGATAAGCGTGCTTTTGTCGAGGATGGAAGCCATACTCTTCTCTTGTATCGGGGCGACAAACTCAGCCAGCTAACTCCAGAAATGTACCTTGCCTACTCGTCAAAAGGCGACCAAGCGACGATGTACCCCGACATGCAGAGACTCGCCCCACCCCTTCGTGACACCCTCACGATCCGCACGTCACTCTGTTCCACACGATTTACACAAAACTCGGTTCTCCTCAGCTTACTGAGCTGGGAAAAGATCGCGGACAAGGAACTTCTTTCCGCAGTGCTCACCAGATTTACTTTCGTGGGCGAGGTGGAGATCGTGAAATTTCTACGCGACATATTTGATTCCCTCTTTGGCATTCTCATCTCGGCTGTCAACCAGACTGGCGAATTCGACAATCTCGTCTTCGAGGCACTTGTCACTGTTCTGGGCATTGTTCAGGATCGTCGGTTCAGTAACTTCCAACCCGTGCTAGATGTTTATATCGAGAAGCACTTCAACTGTGCCGCAGCCTCCTCCCACATGGTCCACTCGATGAATCAGCTCCTTGGGAATCCGACTGCTACCCAACATGCATCCCACCTACGTGCCGCGCTCAAGGTCTGGCACTATATCTTCAAATTCATTGCTCGGTCTCGTGAATTGCAGAAAGCAAAAGAAGTTGGTATGGGAGGAGGAGCAACCGCGGAACATCTTGAAACAACATTTAAGCGCGAGCTTCGCAACCACCTGGCGGAGGTCAATAGAATGATGTCCATCACCGTTCCGCCGTCTATCATTGGCACGCAGACGATTGCCCTGCAGCATTTCACATCCATTCTCCCCGAGCTTGCGAAGATATTCTCAAACATAGAACTGGTGACAGTCGCCACAACCTTCGCCAACGCTATAACATCGAACAAGGGCAGGATCGTTATCTGGAAACTGATAATGTACCTTCAGATCGTCAAGGGCTTTTTGTTCGACAATCACCAGTCCCGACCACTGCTCGTTGAGGCTGTAGTCATCTGGATCAAACCTCACTTCGGACGCTACGATGACTATGGATATCAATCTGGTGATATAGACAGTGCCCCTGATGCAGCGAGAGTCAATTGGCTTGAGAACATTCGCCTTTGCGTCACCATTGTTGCTGTCATGCTGGATAAACTGCAACAAAACCTCGTCTCCCCTTCTACAATGTCGGACCGACATCTACTGCGTCAAGAACAGGACAACATTGAGTGCCTTTTACCTTTGCTCCCACGGTAGGTGTGCTGTGCCCGCCGTTCAGAAGAATCAATGACACGTTATCTGCACAGGTTACTCGAGTCGTATCGGGAATTCCAGAGTCCAAGTTCCAGAAAGGCTATTGAACGGCACAAGGGTTCGAGCACTGCCAAAGCCCATGTTCCTGTGACGTTCCCAGAGTCATATCCGTTTTCAATGGTCTCTTACCTCCCAGAAGGATCCAAAGGGGCTTCCCTTTCGGCTGACGATGATGTAACATTCTATCCCGGCGTTGGAGAAACTGCAGTCGTGCTCCTGGTCTTGATACTTTCATCGCCTCGAAAGCATATTCAGGACTTCTTGGAGTCATGCCTGGACATAGAAGGCAGGGAGCGGTTCATTGCTTTTCTGTCGCACTTTTTCAAGGTCTCGACATCGATATTGGAGAATGACGCTTTCCCCAAGACGTGGCTCAATATCAATATTTTGGCTCACAAAGTACTGATAAAGATGATGGACCCCGTTGCTGCGATTCTGGAAAAGGAATTTCTCCCTTCGCCCGCTTCCTCAGATGTACAATTCAATCCAACTCTCTGGCGGGACGCTTTTCACATGTTGTTAAAGCTTCTATCCTCCGAACAACTCGTTATTGAAGAATTTAGCCCACAGGTGAGTGCATGGTTCTTGATATTGAGAGAAAACGTAGATGTGAAGATTTATTCAGAAACAACGTGCTGTATGGCGTCTGGCAGGAAATATACGAGGAGAGGGTGCTACCATAATGCTCAAATTATGGAACGCCCTTGCGCTGAGTGCAAACACCACGGAGCCTGACGATTCGATCGCCCGTTGTGGGGTACGTCTTCGCTTGACTATTTCCCCCCTTATCGTCCTTATACTATACTAGGGCTACCAAATATATTTGAATCCTCTGGTTGGCCATGTCGTGCACTTGTGTCTCAGCCATCACGACAGACTCAGAAACAATGCCGTTCAGATCTTGTACAGTATGATTGTCGCCGAGTACCAACAGGCCCGTCATTTCGATGAGATCGAGAACGAACTAGTCAATCGTCTGGACTCCCTTTTCATGTCTGACAGCAAGGGTGATGACATTTCACGAACCTTCTTCATTGGCCAACTACGCCATCTATTCGACACATCGGATGTGGACGATCTTCTACGGGAGAGGGTGGCAAATTTCCTTGACTCAGTGGACTTGTTTCTAGAGTTGCTGTTAAGCGTGCGAGACCTTCCAGAAGGTGAAGAATATGGGGATGACAGGGTCATAGCTACGGTAACGTGCCACTGATCTGAGTATAAGACATAAAAGCTGATCGATTTCCTGGTCTCTAGCTTCGTCTCATGAATTTCATACGGAGGATTGGTCGCGATGAGATATATATCAAATATGTACACCAACTCGTCAACGTGGGTGTTATTAATCATCATCTTCGACGAGCCTCTTTCTAAATTCACCATTAGATGCACCTTCAAGCCCAGAATTATGTAGAAGCGGCGCTGACCCTCAAGCTTCATTCCGACCTTCATGAATGGGATTTGTCAACGTTTGTTGGCCCTATGGAAGACCTAGGCTTACCGCAGCAATCACAATTCCATCGAAAGGAGACACTCTGCTTGCTCATCTTGGACTATCTGGGTATTTCTTATTTTTCCACGTCAACTATATTTCATCTTAATTTCAAGTCTTGTAGGTAAAGGAAAGGCTTGGGAAAAGGCCATCGAAATATGTAAAGAATTGGCATACCAGCATGCTGAATTCACTTACAACTAGTGCGTGTCTTTTTGTGTTTGTCGCTTTTTAACCTGTTGAATTCCTTCATAGCGGACGACTGTCTGAGATCCTCCGTCATCAAGCACAGCTTTATGAACACATCGTGACAGATCAAAGATACTACTCTGATTACTACCGAGTGGCCTTCTTCGGAAACTTCCCCGCAGCGATTCGGGATAAGCGGTTCATCGTGCGTCATCTCAAACTTCCGTTGTTGTCTAGTTAACTACAACAGAGCATGCATTAAAGTACCGTGGCTACGAATGGGAGAAGTTCGGAGCATTTTGCGAGCGTATGCTCAACAAACACCCAGGCGCGCAGTTACTCAAGACCATGGGAGATCCTCCCGTCGATATTCGGTTTGGAAATGACCAATATATTCAATGCACCGCCGTGGCTCCAGAACCTAATCGTTCCCTCCAAATCTTCACCAATCCTGACGTTCCGCTGTCTGTGAGGACGTACTACGAACACAGGTTAGCCTCGAGTACATTCGTATCGGTCTACATAATTGATCTTTCTTCAGTGCCATAAACCTATTCAGCTGCTCACGGCCCATCCGGAAGGTCATGCGCGACGGCACAGAGGAGGTTTGGACGGAGAAAACATTCTTTACTACCGAAGAAGAATTCCCAACGGTATTGCGTCGCTCCGAAGTCATTGCTATCGATGTCACGGAAATATCGCCCCTAGAAAGCGCATTGGCGGACGTAGAGAGCAAGACCAAAGAGCTGCTCGCGCTTTACCAGAAGTTCTCTGCACTTGCGAAGACAGCGCACACCGTTTTCAACGAACGCCCTGTCCATGTGCCTCAATGGCGCTGTCGATGCCCCAACAAACACCGGTGTTGCCTCGTATCGCCAAACCTTCCTGACGCCAGAGTACATGTCTAGGAACCCCGAGCGAATCGAGTTGATAGAAAAGCTAAGGAATGCCATCGATGACCAGGTAAGGGAGCATTCGTCGTTCGTCGTTCACAGATTGTTGATGGTTATTGCAATAGGTTCGCACGATAGACAGCTGTCTAAGGCTTCACGGACAACTGTGTCCGCCTGAGTTCATCTCCTTCCATGAGACTTTGGAGAAGTTTTTCAAGAAATACTTCCGAGATGAAATCCGTCGATTGGCATTGGAAGACATGTTGTCCGATCAAGTCACAGTATCCCCATCGGCTACTTCCCACAACATCAGGGCGCCTTCACAGTATCAACCTTCACTTTACGAACATTCGTCATCGCGGTCGATGTCCACTTCATCTACAAGCCGCGCACCCTTCGTTATTCCCCCTTTGCAATTAGGGAGGTCTGCCCTGACTCCTCCACCCATGTCACCTCAATCACCTATCAGCCCCTCAGAGCCAGGGTTTTACAATAAACAAACGCCATTACAACGCCACCTGGCTCATTTAGCCCGACATGGCATCAATGGCGTCTCATCTGCACCTGGCGACAACGGTGGAAGCGACTCGTTGTCCATCGAATCACCCCATAATTCTTTCGTCAACGTCGGAAACGGGATTCATGGTCATACTGTCCCGGGGGCGCAGGCTTCGGGCGGTTCTATCATCAGTTCCGGCGTAGGAAGCATGGGGTCACTTGGCTCTCTCAAGGGCCGATTTTCGCGATTTGGTAGTTTGAAGTTTGGCCGACGCGGCGCCACTAACTCATGACATTCTTTACTATCTTATTTGCTGACAGGTAGAGAGAGGACTATTGTTGACTTCACGATCTGATTCTGCTTTACATTAGTTTATTTCTCTTTTTAGATCGACTTGTAGCCAAGGAAATTATACATTACCTGTTAACAATCAATATGTTTGAACACACCACACCGCATGCATGCAAATGAGGAATAGAGTAACGAAAGTATGGTACATGTATCTTGAAGTAATAAAGATAGGGAAAGGGTTCATAAGAGTCGTCATATGGGGCGTTCGAACATGAGCGACGTGGTGACGGACACCACCAGTAGTTCACCAAGAGTCGTAGGGGTAGGACAAGGATGAATCTTCGAAGGGTTCTTCTTTGGGCATAACGTAACGAGCTGCCTTCGCAAGATTGGCATCAACAGCCTCTTCGGGCGACCAATAGTCGTATTCTGAGTAGGGAATAAATCACAAAGGCTGACCATGGGCAGAAGGGACTTACCAGTGTCAGGCAACGACACGGACACGGGGAGAGGGCTGTCTTCGGACGTGTTGACAAAATAGGATGGCAGTAAGGTCTCGCGTTTGAGAGTATGTGAAGGGCGTATATGGGACATCAAGCGCTTTTCCTGGTCAGAAAGGAAGTAGGTCTCCCAATCTTGATTGGGTACGAGGACCGGTTCCTCTACTTTCGGAACGCGTGTCTTTGGCGATGGCCCGACAATTGTCTAGTTGGGACGCGTTGAGTACGTTATGAAGTGGTAGACGAGGAGAATAGCGTACGTATTTCGACAATATCTTAGCCAAAGCCTGGCCCAGCAAGTGCCACGAGAACACCTTAAGATCCTTCTCGATATTGCGGGGCCTCGGCTCGGGGAACTTCATGATGCTCTGGAAGAACCTCTCAAAGCCGTGCTTATGCTTCGACACCGTCACAGGGTGGAGACCCTCCAGATTGCGCCTGATGCGATTCTTCTCTTCGACGGGAAATTCGTCGTTAGTGAGCTTCTCGAGGAGATATATGATGTCGACGGAGGTCGCGAAGAATTCCTGGGACTCCCTGCGGTAGATACACGAAATGACGGTGTCGGATTCATGGTAGTCTTCCTGCATGAGGGGTTCGCAAGAGACGAGGAGGTCTCTGCCTTGCTGGAATTTGTAGAACTTGACGAGTCGCCGCCCCTGGGAGAGCTCTTCGTCGCTCCAATCAGAACACATAGTTTCGAGGGGGGTGATCAGCCGGAGAACCGGGGTCGAATCATCGTCACTGTCGCCGCTGACACAATATGGAGCTTTGCGGCGGTGGAATTGCGATTTGCGAACGGATGTCGCCGATGAGGATACGTGTCGCGCGGTCGATGAAGGGAGTGGACGCGAAGAACATCGCTTAATCTTTGGTGCTGGTGACTGGGAGCGTGAAACAGAATTCCTTAGTCCTGAAAAGAGGACGAATCGTTTAGCCTGATCTCAGAGATAGTGAACGGTGAAGACTTGCCTAATGCGCGGTATGTAAACTCGGCAAATGTGAGCGACTCTATCACCTTGCTATTCATATCAAGCACTTGAACGATCATAGGTATCTTCGTATCGGAAGCTAGGCGGGGTATAGCTGCATCTAGCTGCCAGCCTGCGAGCCCAGCAGCGGAGAACTCCTGCACGGTGGTGTTGACGGCCTGACGGCCGAATACAAGTCGCGTGCAGAGGGCGGGGAGGGCATTGTACTTGAATTTGATGCGGACCGTCACGGGGGTGCCCCACCCCCCTTCGGTAGGGCTGAAGTCTAAGACCTGTACGAGACCGGACGGAGAGGAGATTAATGGGGTTACGGATGTCTTGGTTGCTGAGCGTTCAGTGAAACGGGGAGATGTGGGCGGCTCGGTTGTGGTGCGTCGACCGGCTGAGCGGGTGGAGGGGCGGGTCATTGGGGGAAGAGATGGTCTGTGAGCAAGAAAAGAAGCCTAACGATGGCGCTAAGAAATGGGAACGGAATGAAAGGACGCTAGTCGTTGTTTATTATATACACCTCTAGGCAAGCGGGAGTGAAACAAGAACACAGGAGATAGATATTGGGCCCCTTTCCATGAACATGACAGTTGACCGAGCCACCAGCGGCTGGTTAAATTGCAAACTCCAAGGCTCGAGGGAATGATGAAGAACCGAGCTCCGAACGACAATGGAGTATTGTCAAAGAGCCAACAGAACAAAGAAAGGACGGTCCTTCGGGATGGTTGAATTTCATCTCGTTATTCGCAATTGGAATTCAATGCCCCTGAAGGAGTTATCCTTTTTCGGCCTCGTAGCCTCGTGTTCCCCCGCCCTGAGCGTTTTTCAAAAAGCCTTGTTTAGCTGTCCATTCTAGGTGGCGACTCCAGTCGCGGAACCGCCGTACACCTGAGTCACAAAGCATGATCGGGGAAACGAATTTTGCCTGTTTAGGTAGTGTACAAGGTGGCCTCGGGCTAGCGCTATGACTGCTGGCAACCTACATGAAAGGCGACCCATTTCGCTCCCTGGGCACCTTCTAGCAGCTCGGGAGACGTGACCCATGAGCGGGGCTACGGCAGGTATATATCCCTCCGACGGGAGGACGCGTTTACATTTGACGCACCGTGCAGAGAAGAGAACGTCATAAGAAGAGAGAAGGCTCTGCGGCGGACCCGTAAGTTCGGAGTTGGAGTCACGACGAGCAAGATTCATACCATGAGTGTCTGGAACGGAACGAATGGACAGGATTGTATCATCTTTGATATTTGTTGCGACAGAATTTGATAAACAGTGAACTCAGATTGGGATTGCGGGGTGGCCTACGGGGGGGAGAGAGAGGCACAAATGAGATACGGAACGGAGAAGGGATGTATAGCATTCACTTGTTCCCTCGGAGCAAACATGGAAACGCTCTCGGTGACCAGGGTAGTACGATGTGGCGGTGTATAATTCAGCGTGATGTAGGCGGTAAGAACATCCGGCAGGGTATACCGGACGACTACTGGAAGTTCGTCTTTCGGAGCAATCCGAGATCGGAGCCATATGTGAAGTTTCGCGTCATTGCCACGGTTGAAATCTCTTATGAATTGCGCAAGCTGGTCAGCCTTGAGGGGATCTGGGTCGCTATCTGACGGCGGGGGGAACAGGGATGGGTTTGAGGCGGTGGCCGACACATACGGCTGAGGCGAGCTGGGAGATGGTGGCCGTCTAATTAAAGTGATCAATGAAGGGTACGGTGTCAAGAATTGAAGCCCAAATCACCGTCGCTTTCTGGTCTCCCTCCTTGCGTTGACCGTCAGGTCGCTGGAGTCTGCCTTTTCACTGTCGCGGGCGGCCACAAGAGCATGCTGAACGGGTTCGGACAATATTTGATCATGGATGCCCCGGAACTGCTCAAAGTGGTGGGTTGCATTCGTCGGCTGCCATGCAAGGTGTTGTGTCGGGGGAGGGATGGGGCGCGATGGAGTGAGCGGTTTCCTGAGGGGTGGCTTGAGTAGAAGCGGGGGGATCTGCCTCAACTGCTGGATTGATTTCATAGACTGGTTCAGCAATTCGATCTTGGATTTAAGGGCGGCCTTCGCGGTCGGGGGCGGCGGTGAGAGAGGGGCGACGGCGACTGTGGTTTTGAGTACGAGTCTGCCATCGCTGTGTCCGTCGTCGTGGTCGCGTCCATGGTCGTTGCGGATGTCGATGGTGGCGGGGTGAAGCTGGAGGGATGTGGTGCACGTGACGCTTTACCTTTTGCCAGTGACCATGATCCCGGCCATTCGCGCGGCTTCTCGTCTCCAGTGCCGCATCCAGCCAGCAACAAGTTCCATAAATTACAGACGCTTCTCCTCTCCCGTTCCTCCTCCGATCCACCACAATGCCCCCAAAGCCCAGGTCGTCCCCCCGCCGCTGCCGCAGAAAAAGCACTCACTGCTAGGCCCCACCCCCAAGAAACCAGATTTGAAGGAACGCCCTTCGGTTTTGGCCCGGGCGATAGAATACAAATCTGCAAGCAGCACTAACGCGTCGTCGACGCCCGTAATAGAGATGTCGAAGCGAGACTTGGAGGACGCTGAGAAGCACGGCTTGATGAAGCCAGCCCCGTCAAACGCGAATTGGGCACGCCGGTTGCTTCATAAGGCGATAGAGTTATTCGTGCGTGCCAGTGTTCAATGTCTGCCGCAGAAAATACCTAATATCGCCTGCAGAAATTCTACTACCGAGGCATAAAGCTCGTGTTCACCAATCGCAAGAGAGTTGCCGAGATAAAGAGCAGGATCCATGCTGGCGGCTCGCCAATGACGAGGACTGAATTCCGCTTCATCGAGCATACTACGAGGACATAAGAAAGTGATTATTCTTCACTTGTTCCTGCAGCTGGAGTTGCTCGACTGATTGATGACTGAACACCCGTAGACTCGTCCCGTTCGTTATCATCGTCCTGGTCGTCGAAGAAATCGTCCCTCTCATTGCTATCTACGCTCCCTTCATGCTCCCATCAACTTGCATTCTGCCCTCTCAGAAGGAACGCATATATTCACAGAAAGAGACCAAAGCGCTATCCATAGCGGCGGAATACCAAGACACGCTGAAGCAGCTCGCAAACGAGGCGGCAGAAGCGTCTCCATTCTCCATCTCTCGTATCTCGATACCAGAAGGATTCATGGCTATTTGCGGGTGAGTACTATATCTACGCACACGACGTCCAACATCGCTGAACGCATGTCTGTTGCAGGATCTTGAGGCTTTCTACTTGGGGACCCGACTTGCTACGGAAACGGCGTATTCGTCAGCACTTGAACTTCATTGCCAGGGACGACGAATTGTTGGCGAAAGAAGAGAAGCTCAAAGCTGAAGAGGTCCGCAGCGCACTGGAAGAACGAGGCTGTGAGTACCCAGGTTACCTTTCACCGCACGCCCTATTTCTCTAATTGTGCGTTCATCATCACCAGTCTTTTCTCGGAAGTCAGCCTCTCAGAGCAGCGGAGACGGTTGAACCGGTGGTTGTCTATCACGAAGGGAAATGACGGCGAAGATGCTGTGTCGACCCGCCTTCGCTATATCCTACGGAATTCAGTCTCAAGCGCGTAGCGAGCGCATGGGTTGTAGATGAGCGGGTCACATTCGTCGTCGTATACAATATAGGTTTGTTCTTTAGAGTCAGCCCGATTCTCCTAATGATCTTATATACGCTAATGCTAGCCATGGCTGCAGTTTTCCATGGCGCGAGCATGACGGCTTTCTGTGCCATTGAGTGCCCGCCACTTCTGGAGAGCGCAGAGGCGGCGGCGTGCAGCGTGAAGGAATCCGCAGAGTAGGCAGCGTTGTCTGTGACATCACGCACGCCTGCGAGCATTGATAAGGCAGTGCCGAACGATTTATTTTGGACCTCCAACGACGCCATGTTTTGTCGCATGGTATCATTCGTGGGTTCCACCTTCACAGCTCGCTGAGCGGTCAATATTGCACCAGCAGTGTTGTTCTAAACATTGTCAATAAGCAGACGTGGGGCAGAAACAAAGTCGTTGCTCACTTGTCCGAGCTGATTCTGAATGAGTAGATAATTAATATGTCCTCTTGGGTCCAAAAGTTGTCGTTTATCAAGGGGTAGGTTGATGATTTCAGAAATTGCGGCGTCGATTAGGCTCTCGTCTTCTGTGAGTATGCCCATGGTGACCAGCGTCTGCATGACGCGAAGATTCTCGACGTCCTCAGCCACGCTTTAGTAGTGAGATAGCTCTGTAAGACAGATAAATATGTCAAAGGAGGTACGTGAAACTCACTGTTCAAGCAAACCAGATATCGCATGTTCGCGATACTCGTCGCCCGACTTCCACAAAATCTGACTGTGAAGCACGTTCACCAGGCCTCGTAAGCGCAGGTCATCCCCCGCACTCTGTATCGCTGTTTCTATCGAAGACATTGTGGATGTCAGGTCACCCAATTTAAAGTGCGCCAAAGCACTGCCAAGAGAAGACTGGAATCGCAGGAGCAGCGTGGTAGGCGAGTTATCTTCCTCTGAAAGAAGGCCGAGCGCGTTGCTATAGGCGTCGATAGCACCCTGGTAATCGCTCAAGGCTAGTTTGATTCTCGCGAGATTTCCGCTGGCCGTCGCAAACTGGGTTTCGACCTCCTGCGATTCCGATTCTTCATACGCCATTTCCAGAATGGCGATTGCTCGGTTAAGTGATGACACTGCCTCGGTGAGGTGCCCCAACCTTTCGCAAAGTAGTCCGTAGAGATGTAGACCGTATGCGTCTTTGGGGTTTTGGACTACGTAACGGCCTAGAGCGAAGAATGCAGGTAGCAATGCGTCGGAAGAGCCATCATGAGAGGCGTTTTGGGAGGCATACGCTTTTGAGGCATACCAGAGATCGGAACATGCCTATACACATTATTATTTGAGGCGACAAGGAACGGCATGCTGCATACTGAATTCAGCTTCATTCCAAGCGAATGCTCTATAAGGGCACTACTCCTCGCAAAATTACTTGAAGACTCCTCCATTAGAGCTTGGGCGACCCATGCCAAGCGATAATCGGGATCGAGGACTTGGGCTTTGCGGAGAGCTTCTCCAGCGAGTTCCATGTCGCCGTGGTGGAGATACAGAAGGCCCAGAGTGGTCCAAGTAGTTGCGCTCTACAATAGTAGTAAGTACGGCACGATGTAGTATCATTAGAGCACAGACCTTCGGATTAATTTCCAAAGCTTTGATGAAGGCGTGCTGAGCGACCTTGGGCTGGTCGCTGAATGCATGATTTCCAAAGGTCACCCAATACAAGTCATTAGTGGGATCCAATCTGAGGGCTTGGAGTATCGATGTGCTGATAAACTCCTTGGCGACTTCGGCACCATTGCGCCCGGGGGATTCCTTTAGCCAGCAGATGAGTGAAGTGGCCAGATCAAAGTGGGCGCTGGCAGAGACAGAAGTTTCGGAGTGGTCAAGAGAAACGCGGTGGCTATAAACCGCTACTGCCAATTCAGTCGTGTGTACAAAGGAGATCACCCCTGCACCAAGATACGAGTAGACCCCTCGCAGTCGGTCCGTCGAGTTACTTGGAAGTTTAGAGACCAGATCAGCAAAGATCGGTGTGATAATCGATGGGCTAGGGACAATGGAGGTTCGCGCCAGCATAACCAAGGCATCGCCAATTAACTTCCAAGAGGGACCGCGCAACCCTGCAGCGTCCGTAGTTGTCGCAAGCAGAGCGGCTCGGATACCTTCTATGAAGGTAGTTGTCGCACGAGCGAAAATGCCCGAGTTGAATTCGCTGCATCCTAGCTCAAGACATGCTTGCGCCTGGGCCACAAGGACGCCAAACTCAGTGGGTCGAAGGTCGAGGATGGATTGTAAGCAAACAATCGACTCTACGTATTCCGAGGTTTGTCGTTTCAATAGGCCAATATTATAGGAAGGTATCCAGCTGTTCGGAGCTAGCTCCTGCGCACGAGTGAACGCATTGAGCGCAGCGGTGAAGCGACCTGCCTTTTGGTACGTCTCACCAAGGAATAACCAAGAGGAGTCGTCGAGGGGTTGCGACCGAAGGACCTTTTGGAAGGCTGTGATCGCGGTGCTATATTTTTTGTTGGTCTACAAAAGGAGGTAAAAGAATGAAGCAAGAGAGCAGTATGACAAGGAGAACGTACCAACTCAACGGCGCCAACTGCCTTCCACGCCCAAGTTAATGTAGAGTGCGGATCATCATCCTCAGCTTCAAAGCCGGGAAGGTCGACCTCTACATTGTTACCCTGTATGGTTCTCCGTGCAACGACTTCAACTAGGCTCCATGCTCCTTCATTTGCAAAAACCTGTGGCAAGTTGCTCCGCTGCATACGTTTCCCTGGAGTCCAGTTCGAACGCCTTTTGGAAGCATTTGAGGGCTCGCGCGCGATCCGGCGGCTCGGATGCTATCAAGTAATGAATCCCTAGTGACGTGAACGCAGGAGCGAATGTGGAACTCGCTTTCAAGGACGCAATGTAGAAGCGATAGGCGTCCGCACTGTAGTCATCTAAACTGCTGTGAATATCAATCAAGTACTTTGTACATATGGAGGCGGCCAACTCACCTCCGAGAGTTCGGTAGCATTCTGCGATTCTCCACGAACACCTGGCGCGTTCATCCGATTGCTGCGATTTATACGATGAGAGAACGGATTCTAGTGTTGTCAATTCGGTGATGTTCCGAGAGACATGGAAGCGAGACCAAGCGGATTCTTCCTGAACCAGAAGGTGAAGAGGCGATTCGGGCGGTGTACATTTTACGGCATGTTCGAGAGTGACCGTGGTGTCTTCCCAGTTTCCAATGGCTTGCAAAACACGAGCTTTGGCTAGCAGGCAGGGGATGTCGTCGGGCATTTGTTGAAGAACGTCAGAGAGAAGGGACAAGGATTTGGTGCGGTATCTCAACGGCGAGATTCCAACCAAAGAAGTCCCCAAGATACTGTAAAATCCAAGGACTGTCCTAAAGGTGATCATTAGCCTACGTGATTTTCTGCCATTCTACCAATATGGATGTACCCGCGCAAATTCAATCCATAGAGCGCTTCCTGCTGCTGCAAAATATGCATGCCTTGCTTTGCCATCTTAACGGCGCTGGGAAAGTCCTTTTCCTTTGAGTAAACCTCTGCAAGAATGCGACAGGCAATTGTGAATTCATTTGTAGCTTCTTGCCCTTCCTAATTGCATCATTAGCAGGCTTGAGGGAATACTATAAGTAGAGATAATTTACGAAAATAGTGTTCAATGCGGAGTCAATGGTGACTTCGCCTGACTTTTGGGTCTCTTCCACTGACGTGCCAATTTTGCTATATGAGAGGTATCCGGCAAACACTTGACTGAGCTTGGAGGAAGAGAACAGAGTGGCGTATTGCTGGAGCAATGCGATGTTATATCCCTCTTTGAAACCATCATATTGTAGGGAGCGGAGAGAGGCGGTGAGATGCTTACCGATACTCTGACTATCGGCCCACTGGAAATGCAACCCCAGGCTACTTCGTCAGGGATACCGAGGAGAACAACACCTTTAATAGATTCGTCGAGAGCCGTCCATACTTTCTCACGAAGACCTGGATTAGCTGAACCAGCCAGCGATTCTAAAAGCTCTAATCGATATCGCAAGAGCTTTCCTTCGGCCGCACGGCGCACGTCTTCCGACGCATTGGGGTGTGCCGCGACCTCATCATACAAGGTAGGCAACTTCATCCCACTGATGAGCAAACGGGGAAGCATGATGGTAATGTATTGTCTTACCTCAGATTTACTTAGAACGGCGTATTTAACCTCTCTCGCGAGTTGATCTAGGCTGGGAGCACCGAGTCTGGTCCTGCGCTTGGCGATTTCCTTCTTGATAACTTCTTGTTCTTCGTCTTCATACAGAGTTACTAGCTCTTGTAGTACGGGGAGCGTGTTGTGTATAGCATCCTGCATTGACGTGATGGGAGATGGCTTGGTGTGGTCGGGAAGGGGGAGATCGGATAATGCTTCGAAGATGGGGGACCCATGGAGTAGAAGCTTCAAGGCTTGGGCTAACTGCGAAATACTGGTGCATTGGTCCGGCGGCACATAGGAGATGCTGTCTCTCACCTGCACCCTAGTACCGTGGTTTCGACGGATCTCTATTAGCTTCTGGATAGCCTCAGCACATTTTGCCGCGTCGAATCTAGGGTGTGTGTGTATGTGTGATGTGGTATTATGTCAGTTGCACATCGCGGTAGCAGCGAACATACTGATATAGGATCGCCTGTTTCTCTAATGATACGACACACAATCGTCCCAGCGCTCCGTTCGTTCGCAGAATTTAGTGAGGCCCTTTGCCGTCGATTAGCGCGGTGAACCTGACGCGTTGACAATGGCCAACCTGCCAAGCAAGCGTGACTTCAGGCTTCAGTTCAATCGCTTTCTTATAAGCCTAGGAGATGCCAGCGCAGTTAGAGTGGCTTATGGATGGAATATATGGAGCATGTACTTGTTCGCATGCAACGAAATCAGCCAGCTCGAGCGACGCCAGGCCTAGAAAGACATGGCTACGATACTAAGGCATTTGGATCCGGATGAGGAGAGCATAACATACGCGTGGTAGTCATTTGGTTCATATTCTAGTACTTGCTGAGCAGCGTCGCGCGCGGTAGGATAATCCTGGCGAGATAGGGCCTCTCGCGCAGCTTTTAGTTTCACTTTGGTGATCGACATCGTGGGCGTTAAGATCAAGCCCGAGTGATTACAAGATGACTGCAATTAGAGAGCAACGGACAGACAGTGGTAAATAAGACAGGGTCCAATAAATAGTCTTGAATTATGGGGGGTCATGCGTATCGTAGATCATGCAGTAAGTTTCGGAATGACTTTGACCATTTGGTCGATATTTATGAATTGCACCCAGGATTCTAGCTCTTTTTGAGACTCGTGCCATATAAACTTGGAGTCCTTCGTCCCTCGGAAGAATGCACAGACGCACTGATACTGTTCCTCAACGAGGATCTCTTTGCGAGCGACACCAAGGTTGGCTTTAAATATACGGAATTCCCATCCTGTTAGCGGATGGCCATCGCCAATGACGGTTTCTTCAGGGATGTTGAATTCTAGCCGCGACCAGTCGAAACCTATTGGTTGACCGATTGCTTTAATATAGGCCTGTTTGAGGGAAATGATGATGCATAATCTTCGCAGCATCACTTCGTCACCAAGATCGGGCGATATCATTGATAGTTCCAGCTGGGTAAGCTTGGGATACGAGTCAATTCCGTCTGAGAAGAGTACAACGCATGGAGCGGACATACTTTATGTGAGAACGACTCTACGTAAGTCTGCATTGAGATTCCGCGTGGCTCAACAAGAAGCTGTTTCATCCCCAGACCAATGTTGATGACTTTACGCTGAATACCCTGTGTCATAGCCATCCCACATAGCGAGTTTTCGGTGGCCAAATGATATCCAATCATCGAGTGCAGAAACTTTTCTGGTGGTAGATCGTCTGGAATCTTTTGAACATCGGGGTTGGATATCAATGTCGAAGGCACAGGAGGAGACGGAGCGTACGACTGCACCTGCTCAATCCAATGCTTTCCGGTAGGAGTCACGCAGTCCCGCCACTTGGCTCTAGGTATCCGTCTATGTCTCATCATGAGCAACGGCAACATTAATGTCATCAATTGTCCTGGCACGATTGGTACGATTTGAGAGAGAAGAGGGGCTAGGAGGCTCACTGAATGTATCTGCATCTGGGGGATTATAATTGATATTTTCATGAGGCACGCATTCCTTTACCACTTGGTAACAGGCATCATATTCCTCGATTAGATTTATGAGGACTTGCAGCCGGTGGGGATAGTTGATTCGCTTACTTCTTTCGTATATTCCCGGTTCAACGAGAGCATCCACACGAGTATTGGACAGTCTGTCGTTGCTGGGTTCGACATCTGGAAGAAAGTGGTGTTATATCGGAATTCGTTTGGAGAGTAGGCGAAAGCGCACTACTTATACAAATCGGTAGACGGTTTGCAAATAATATCAGATTGATAGATATGGTCGTGATTGCCTGATAACGATGATATTCTGGCTCTGGACGGGGGCAATGGGCATTATAGCTTCATGGCGAGACAGATACAGCACACAGCTCGTCCGAACCACATCAAGAACGTTAGAGTTACGTAAGCGTAGTGTTCCCCGTCCATGATGCAGCAACGCGAGGCCGATCTATCGAAACTAGTACGAGCAGAGTAGAGTCCAAATGAGATACAGTACATCGGTATATCCGTTGTAGACTGCAGTAGCGGCTCGTTGAATGAGTGGATGGATCGTCGTCGGCTAAGCGCTGTGGTGTCGGGCCGGATAAGTTGGACTGATTACCAAATATGGACAGCAATTGTGGTACGATAACCTAGCGCCAGCAGACCTCCACTTGAGCTTCAACCACCAAATGCCCAGAATCCCGAACGTTTCGCCAGCGACGGGCGAACCCATAAATTCGAATTCCTACATTCACACCACCGCATGCAACTTCGTCGACAATCATGGCAGAACCCTCCTGCTGCGAGGGGTAAACCTATCTGGTGCATCCAAGGCCCCAGTCGGAATGCCGTCTTACGTTTTGGACGATTTCTGGGAGTCGGGGGGAGAGGGGAGACACTAGTTTCATTGGCAGGCCCTTGAACATTGATGATGGATCCGCAGACGTTCATCTGGCGCGATTGCACGGTTGGGGCTTTAACTTGCTGCGTTTCCCTGTAACATGGGAGGCCTTAGAGCATGCTGGTCCGTGAGTGATACCTAGCCCATTTCCTGATGAACTTCTTACCTGTCTCCAGTGGGAAACACGACCACGAATTCATGGACTATGTCGTGCGCGTAATACGCAAATGTAAAGACTACGGCTTCAAAGTGTACATGGACCCTCACCAAGACACTGTGCGTTGTAAACTTTCGTGTGCTGTCATTGAAACCTAATCTCAAAGCGTGTCTTTGTCAGTGGTCGCGGTACTCAGGTGGTTCGGGTGCCCCCTTCTGGACACTTGCCGCGTGCGGGTTGGATCCACGCAACTTCACCGCGACACAAGCTGCCGTCATTCACTCCGAATACCCCCTTGCTCATGTTGCCGATCCTGCATCTCTACCTGCCATGATATGGTCAACGAACTACGGCCGCCTCGCTTCGCAGACCCTCTTCACCCTCTTCTTTGCTGGCCGCGACTTTGCCCCTCGGTGTATCATCGACGGTAAGAACATCCAAGACTATCTGCAGGAGCACTATATCGAATCCTTCGGTCGACTAGCGGATTGCCTGAAGGATGCTGGCGGGTTACTGGATGAGTGTGTGATCGGGTGGGACAGCCTAAACGAACCGTTCGAAGGCCTGTGCGGATGGCAAGACCTTAACGTCAACCCAGTCAAGCAAGGCTCTACGCTGAAGAAGGGTACATACCCTACGCCTGCTCAGTCTATGCGATTAGGCATGGGCCAAGAGCAAACGGTGGAGAACTGGACGTTCGGCGTTTTCGGGCCGCAACGAAATGGTGCCGTGACTATTGATCCTAAAGGTCTAAAGATTTGGGCGTCTCCGGAGAAGGAGGTTGACGGTGTACATCCGCGTTGGGGTTGGAGGCGAGATCCGCAGTGGAGGCTTGGCACCTGTGTATGGGCTCTTCACGGCGTATGGGATGTCGAGACTGGTTTCATCATGCGCCCAGAGTACTTCAGATATATTCCTGATGCAGAACCTGGCGCGGAGGCGGAATTCATCGACGATTACTGGAAGCCTCATTGGAAAGCTTACGCCAAACGCATACGGAAAGCCCACCCCGAGTCTATAATGTTTGTTCAACCTCCGGTCTTCGCTCCACCGCCAATAATCGACGAATCTGAACTTCAGGGGCGTTGCTGCCTTTCCACCCACTACTACGACGGACTGACGCTGATCACCCGACATTGGAACTGGTTTAATGCGGATGCACTGGGTGTGTTACGAGGGAAGTACTCTTCCCCATTGCAAGCCGTTAAGATGGGCGAACGGAGTATACGGAAGTCGCTTCAGGAACAGCTAGGCGTGCTCAAGTCCGATGCGCTTGTGCTCAGCAATGGCGTGCCGAAGTACCCCACAGTTATAGGTGAAATTGGAATACCGTATGACATGGACGACAAACGTTCGTATGGATGGACGGACGGGGGGAAATACGCGGGCGACTACAGTCGTCAAGAACGAGCGCTGGACGCCAGTATGAATGCTTGCGATGGGGTGAATGCCCTGAATTATACGATATGGACATATTGCCCGGATGGGACCCACGATTGGGGGACGGCTGGAATATGGAGGATTTGAGTTTATGGTGCCCGGAGGATATGCTGGTTCATCAAGACGAAGGGAATGAACATCAGGAAGGTTCGATGTTTGAGATGTCGGATAGCTCTCAGGCTAAATTGTTGGCGGGAAAGAAAGCGGGAAGTCCGACGCAAGTCAGGAAAACTACGACTGCGGCAAGTTCATCACTATCACTTGACACTCTTGGTCAAGTCCCTTCGGCTCTCCCGATCGACGCTCAGGAATCGATGAGCATTCACAAGCTAAGGGAGCGAACACCACGAGAACTCGCTGGGTGGAATGAAAACCCTTACAACTTTTTGACTGACGGCGCCAGGGCAGTGCGTTCCTTCGCTCGACCATGGCCCACAAAAGTCGTAGGCATCCCCACGGACATTCAATTCAACATCGCCAAAGCCGACTTCAAAATGACACTACGTGTCGGCGCGGAGGACCGGGTTAGGGTTGGGCCGAACGGTCACGAAGGGGATGAAGAATTAGGAACGGAGATATATGTCCCACTGGTGCACTATGCTAGCAAGCATGTGCTGAAAGGGAGTGCTGCTGCGCCTCTGTCGAGGGGCGGTAAAGATTATGATTCAGAATCGATCGTCTCTGAAAGCGGTTTAAGCACCCAGCTCAGCCACTCTACTTCGCCCACGGCGACGGTGAAGGACGTCCCCACCAGCGATATTGGGAGCAGTTCAAGTACCATCAGTCCCTTGCACGACTCTCGAGAAATGCTTCTCCTGCAATCGGACAACCTCATCGACGTAGAAGTCAAGGTCAGCAGTGGAAGGTTTGTCATCCATGGTCAGACCTTGACATGGTGGTATGATGTCCCCGGAGTAGGAGAGAGCGAGAGGCAAGAGTGGATCGAAGTGAAACGGCATGGCGGTGTCCTCAAATCGAGCGAAACGAGCGGCTCAGTATGTGAGGGAACATGGTTAGAGGAGTTGTGTCCACCCTTAGAGAATGGGTGTACCATCATGTAAACTTGTGGTTACTAATGTAGCAATCATTACTTATTTCACAGACAATCTATACCTGCAGCACTGTCAGTATGTAGTATATAGAGTGTATTACGGAGTGGAGCAAAGCACTGGATACTGGAAGCCTGCCAAGGGGCAGGAACACTCAGAAATGTACAAGGACCAGTGTTTGTATATGCGTAAGTAGTCGTACAAGTTAGAGTTATGGAATATGACGAAATAGCCTTAGGTACGACGCGATCAGGTGATCTCGTGACTCAGGGGACAGGAGTAAGTACAGCTGTACTTACACTCACCCTGCCCCTCTCCTTTTGCTCTCAGCCGCGGCCCTTGCTTCTCAGCCATTGATCCAAGGCTTTGCAAATCCTCCAGTTCTACCGAGACATCCAACAATCCTCCTCCGGCCCCCACCCCACCCAACAAACCAAGAACCTATAACCACAACCCACTTTCTTCTCATCTATGATCCTGTCCACGAAATATTCCTTGGCACCATCAACTAGAATGGGGGGCGTACACTCTTGGACATGTCCAGGGAACTTCTCATTGTTGTTCGCAACCACAGGTTTCAACAGATTGGTGTGGAAGGTGGGATGCACAGCGGAGTTGGGCAGGTCTAATGTGTAGGTGGACGTCTCTGGATGGCTTTGCCACAATCTTGTAAGGGCCATCAAACTGTGGCATGAATTTACTGACCCTGCCATCGCTGGAATGCATGTATTCCTTGCGTCTGTTTTCCATGAAGAGAAACACCGAATTCCCCACTGCGTAAGGGACCTTGGTGTGTCGATGTTTGTTTGCCTGTGTTGCTTGGTCGAGCTTCACGTGGAACAGGTTGTCCTTTGCCTCCATCACATCTGCCTTGATCCTCTCTATCACTCTCTTTGCCAACTCAAATTTGGAGCTGTCCACGCTCTCACTCAGACACACCACCAAGGGCGGCAAAACACTGGCAAAACCTAAGTTGAAAGGGAGAAAAACCAGTCAATGCATTCACAATGTTTCATAAGAGAGAACCTCACCCAGGGCAGTGCTCACACCCATTCCTTTTGATCACAATCGATGTTAAGAACCGTATCGAGGGGCCTCCTGGCTCGTCCGTTTAGGGGGTGCAGGAATGCACGGGGAGCGCGGGAGCGCGGACGCGCGGACGAGAGGAGCATACAGGACTCGGCTTCAGCTTTGATGCTGTGCCCTCCTAGCCCTGCGGTGTCCCGATTTCAGAGAGAGTAAGATGAGAGGTGGGCTCCGCGGAGGAGCCCACAGCGAAGACAAGAGGTAGCCAAGTGGCAAAAGGGAACTAAGATTCAAAGTGAAGAATACATGTTGTACTAGGGCTACTATAAATACTAACTAACACATGTATGTAGTAAGGCTAGTATGTAAGTACACATGTACATGAAACATGTAACAAAGTAATCATAGTACTGCGCACCATGCATAAGCCTTGAGGGTGGAGCCCGAGGGATTCCAAAGGTCCGAGTATCCAAAAGGGGCATAAGGGGGGACCCCTAAGGGGGTGAGGATCAGACTCTGACAATCGACATGGAAATGAATTACCTCTATGACTGTCTTGTTTGTCCTCTTGCTTGATCCATCGGTTTTGCAAATGGAATGCTGTTGACATGGCCAACTTGACACCCATGAGTTTATGCAGTGCGCACCAGAACTTCAAGACGAATAGCTTGTCCCTGTTGCTGACAATATTGAGTGGGAGCCTGTTTTCACAATACCAGTGGTCAAAGAATAGAACCACAAGCTGCTCTGTGGTGTCACACTAAGTCAGGTTAATGAAATAGTGCCCAGATGGTTGTGGACTACTGTGTTGAGTTGCACCTGGTCGTTTGTTGATTTTGGGATTATTGGAATAGAGGAAATACTCTGAGAAGGGGTATGGATAGGGTGAGGTCAGTTATTAGAAATAGTATGTCAAGCAACAATACTACTCCTAAGTTGATAGAGGTGTGAGGGTGTATTTACTTGTACAATAAGTAGCAAGTATATACAGGGGTATAGGTTTGTGTAATAAACCTATGGAATGAACTAGATAACTAATAAATTGAAGTTAGTATGCCAAAATCCTACTCATTTCAGATCTGGACTTGTAAAGGGTTCCCTACTCGTTTCGGGATAATCAAACTGTCAAATTGGTGTTACTGACACCTACTCGTTTTTGGTGCAGACTTAGCTGTCAGTGTGTTACTGTCACCTACTCGTTTTGGTGCAGACTTAGCAAAAGAAATAGACCTTACTTACTTTTTGGGCCTTTACAAACAGAAATGCTAGTATTCTACTCTTTTCAGATACAGCCAAACTAAAGCACTAGAATGTGGGTGATAACTTGTATTATGTTGAAACAGAGAGACCTGCTCCCTTTTATACCTACACTGTTTGTTCCTAAGAACAATGGTATCCTAGTGAGGTAAATACAAATAAATAGTAGAACAATGAATGTATCATTGTTCACAATGGTTGTCAGAGAAACAATAACAATAGGCAATATATTGGAACAATAAGAATGTGAAGAACAATGGAATCCATTATCACTGGTTTCCATGGCGAATTTCCATGATGAATGAATGACAATGGAAAGGTAGGACAATGGCTAATTCTCCTAGGGGCTCCACTCCTAGGGGTTCAGGGGTAACACCCTAATTCTAATGTCTTTATACCAAACACCTGTTCTGGTATGACATTAATCGCGGGGAACTTGAATGTTGACTGTCCTCAGTCAATTCTTCCGCAATTTATGAAATATGAGATATAAAACCAAATAGCCATGTACTCTCTATATAAAATGATAGCAAGAGGTAAAAGAGAGAGAGAAAAAAAACAACAGTATAATGACAATTACATCGTTTGTCAAGGTAAAGAAAAAGCAGAGATAAGGAATAGAAGTTTAGGGGAAAATATTGTTAAACTTTAGGCTATTATAGTGTGATCAGAAGCTTGTTTAAGCATTCTAATGACTTCTAATTGCCTTGGTAACAATCACTAATGATGTGTTGATGCAATCAATCAATAATATGTAATGATTTGCGCTCTATTGACTCTTTGTGTCTAGTACTCTAGACATGTAAGGAAAATGACTACCTAAGGTTCCCACGGGTACTATTTTGCATGAGGCGTGAATATAGCTGTCCACTAAATCATGTCTGAATTTGTTTAGCTCCAGAACAGCTTGGGAACATGCCAGACATCATTTTAATGATGGCTTCATGTTTAATTTTCTCTCCTTTTGCTTCCCTGCTGAGACCAAAGTGTTCCGGTGCCTATTCCAGCCGTCACAATAGAGGTCAATAGACCTACTAATGGGGCACTGAACATGGGAACGTTGCATTGACTGTGGGAGTCATGTGCTTTGAATTTATATACAGATTGCTAAAGAGTGCTTTTGCACTTTTAGCAATACTGTCAACACCAGTCATCCCCTGATGACCTGGGTTATCCCAATGGGTGTTGGCAGTGTCTATGGGTGGTCCCCAATGCATGGGAACTGGGCACTTAGCAGTGCAACTTTGTTATACATTTGTACAACAAGTGTATGCATCACTTCAACATGATCTCAACCCATTGGACTGAGAAAGCCAACCAACCAACTATCCCAGGTCAGCGAACACCATCACCACCCCCAGTACTGTTGAAACTAGACGTATCCTCAGTGAGCATAGAGACACAAACTATGTCATTCATATGTACCTAGACGTATCCTAATGATAACAGTCAGTTCCTGTATATGATGAACAACACACACCGACTTTACCTCAGTGAGTGTAGAGACACAAACTGAGGAAAGCAGTGGTCAACCCATCCTGGGAAGTGATCCCAGGATGATGTAATACGGTGCTAACAGAGATATCTGACACTCCCCCTCGATGCAGGTGCCGTAGAAAGAAGAAGGGCAAGAGAAAGAAAAACAAAGAAGTAGACGAGAAGTAGAGAAAAAAAAACTGTCAAGCACTCCCCCTCAGTGAACACCGAGTGACACCTTGAATTGCAAGAAAGGACCTTTTTCCAAGGGCTTCGTGAAGATGTCTGCAGTGTTTTCCTTCGTGTCGACGTGTACACAGTTTATCTCTCCAGCCTCCACTTGTTCCCGAACGAAGTGGTAATGGATTTTTATATGCTTCAAACATGAGTGGAAGACTGGGTCTTTTGTGAGTGCAAGGGCTCCATTGTTATCCCTGTAAATTTGTGTTGGTGCATTGCAAGGCATTCCGAGTTGATCCAGAAGGTCATGCAGCCACATAGCCTCCCTACAGGCCTCGTTGATCGCGACATATTCTGCATCGGTTGAACTATTCGTGACCAGCTTCTGGTGCCTCGAAGACCACGTTACAGCATCAGAACCCAGCATAAAGCAGTACCCTATTGTTGATCAACTGGTTTCTGGGCAGTCACCCCATGAGGAATCTGAGAATCCCCGCAAACAGATGGGTGATTTACCCCCTAACACAAGCTCTTGTGCTCTTGTAGCAATCAAGTACTTCACGCAGTGCACCGCAGCCAGCCAATGCTCATGCCTGTAACAGTCGAGGAACCACGCGAGCATGGACACAGCGAACGCGACATCAGGCCTGGTGCCCATGGCAATATACACCATTGTTCCGACCACCTGACGGTAGGGCAACTTGCTGAGTGTCATCGCATCAGTGACTGTCAAGCTATCATCTGACAGGGGGTGCCTGAGTTTGAGTTTCAAATCCATCAGCATCGACACCGGATTTGTATGAAGGGAGACATCTGCAACAGAGGCGAGTTTTTCTATGAGGGCCATTTGCAACAGCATGATCGTTCTAGCGTCGTGGTCTCTGCGAACATTGATCCCCAGGCAGAAACCAATCTCGCCCAGGTCCAAGATGGTCCAAGCTGACTGCATGTCCTGCTTGAGTTCCTCGTTCGCTTCCTTCCTGTTTGCGATATTCACAAAGTCATCAACATGAACCCCCGCCCAAACAAAGTCATCACCCTTTTTCCACATGTAGACACAGGCATCAGCCGGCAGCCGCGTAAAGTTCCACAAGACCATCTTCTTGTTCATTTCTTTATTCCAAACATGGCCTGCTTGTTTCATGCCATAAAGCCCACACTGAAGATGCCATACATATAAGTGAGAAGGAAATGCTAGGTCATCGAGGCCTGGGATTTGCTCCATGTAGATCTCCTCCTCCTCAGGCAACAACCCATATAGAAATGCTGTCTTGACATCAACCTGCTGGATGTCGTAATCCTCAGCAGCAGCAACATGTAGCATTGCTCGAAGGCTTTCCATCCTCACGGTAGGCAATGTAGTATCAGAGTAGTCCTTGCCAAAGACTTGCTCGTAGCCCTTAACAACATATCTGGCTTTGTGGCGAACTACCTCTCCTTTATCGTTCCATTTTTGGTGAAGGACAAGCTTTCCATCGAGAACCTGTTTCCCCTGTGGCACGTCGGTCCTCAACACAGGCACATACACCTCCATTTCCTTTAAACTGTTTGCCTCCTCTGCAATAGCTGTTTTCCATTGAGGCCATTCTTTGGAAGCCATCGCTTCTGAAAGGGAAGGGTCGTTTTTGAAGAAAGGTGGGTCACTGGCAACCATGGAGAACGCAGTGTGAACGGAAGCAACTTCATCTGTTGATGCAGCAAGGAGACTATCGAGGACACCATCACGATGAGCTAACATGATGCTTTCTGCCATCATCTCGCTGACAAACAAAGTTTGGGGGTTGTCCAGCAACAAGTTGACACCATCTATCACTGCCCACTCTGCTTGCCTCGACTCCTCTGCTAACCTGATCTCGTCTACTGTGCGTTGCAGATTTGTCATGAATGGTAAGTTCTTTTCATTCACTCGTCATTCTGTAGGTTTCGTTACACGTGCTGAACGACAGACATCTTCTTGCACTAGCATTTTGCTCCCTTGAGTCGGTGCTGATGAGCAATCATCAACATGTGGTGGCTCAGTAGGTGGTGGAGAGGGTGCATCGCCTGGTATTCCTTGAACATCCTTTGCCTCAATGAACTTCACATGGAACGACTCCAGAACACGGCACAACTTGGGGTCGTAACACCTATAGGCCTTAGTGTTTGGCGAGTATCCAATTAGAACACACTCAATAGATCGTGCATAGATCTTGGGTATGTGCTTATCTTGTATTAGCACAAATGCCTGACAACCTATCTTGCAAAGGTGGGACAAGTTCGGTTTGGTTCCATGCCATGCTTCGTAGGGGGTCATACTGATTGACCAGCTGTAAGTTTGACAAGACAGGTAGCATGCTGTTTGGCAAAATTCGTCCCATCGGTTGGCAGGTACTTTGCTTTGGATCCTCATGGTTCTGGCCTTGGACATGATTGTGCGGTGGAGGCATTCAACCATACCAACATGAGCAGACATATACAGTGCGGTAAACTGATGCATGGCACCAATACTCACACAGAATGTGGCCATCGCTGCTGACTTGAGCTCACCATTATCCGTACAGAAGACGCCAGCATTGTATCCCACTTCACGTGCAATTTGTCGGTGCCAGTCTTGGAGCTTGGGTAACGCCTCGGATTTATTTTTTAGAGGAATTGTCCATGACAAGTGAGAAAAATCGTCAATGATGTTCATAAGATAAAGGCTTCCAACTGCCGATATGATGTCCTCCGGCCCTGTGAGGTCGACATACACAATATCCATTCTTCTAAACCGCCTTCTTATGTGTACGCTCATGTGGCACTGGGTTCTGATCCTGTTTGCCAAAAATACAATTATCGCATTTTGATGGCTGGCGGGAGAATGAGCCATGCATACCTTTGGCTAATCCATTTGATACCATTGTCTGGATAGCGTCATGACTTGCATGCCTGAGGCATTTGTGCCAGGTCTCAATATCAGCAGTGGCTGAGTAAAGGACTGCATGTTTGGAGGCCATCTTGGTGCAATGAAGCTTGTAGAGGTTTCGTGATGTGAGGGAACCAGATGCTATGAGTGCGCCACTGTTGTTTTCAATTGCCACAGTGAAGTTGGCTCTAAATGTGATTTGGCAGCACAGCAAACAAGTGAGACCAGAGATGGATAACAGGCGAACCGATGATGTCGGAATGAACAGAACATTGTCCAAAATGAGGGAATGTCCTTTCCCCACATAGAGCTTTATTTTTCCTATCCCCACAGCAAATATGGATGATCCACCAACACCTTGAGCACAACGGGGCTCAATCGGGTAAAGTTCGAAGAAATCACTCCTTTCCAGGGAGATGTGGGTTGATGCACCACTGTCAAGCCACCAGGGTGCCTTGTGAAGATCCATCTCTTGATGGTGGGACGTATGCTCGACAATGGCAGCTGTCATGGCATCAGCGGCAACCTGGCAGGACTGTAGTGCCCAATCCAACAATGTTGTAAGTGGGCCAGCAATTGCAATCCAGGCATGATGGAAGGTAGGAGCGGGTATAGCGTAGGCCTCATCTGAGCTGTTACTAGTAAACCCTGCAAAGTTTCCATACAGATTTGCGTTCTGGTTGACCATGGGCGCCAGCGCGAGGGGTGTGGGAGGCATTGATTGCGCAGGCAAGCTTACGAGGAATGCTTGTGATCCATTGACAACCCAGGTATGCCCTTGACTGACACATACATTTGCAGAGGCAGGTGGTGCAGGTGGTGCAGCTGAAGTCGCAATGTTGGCTTGCAGAGGATCTACTTTCCACTTCTTCTTTCCCATAGCGGCTTGTGCTTCTGTAATCATCTTCCCCACCATCCCACCACCTGCAGAAATACAAGATTCCATATGATGCCCCCTCTTTCTGCAATTGGTGCAAGTCGTTATCTTCTGCTTTATGCCAGTGTTTGTCATCGCCACAAGTGCGGTTGAAACACTACCCTTCATGAGCTGCATTGTTAGATGAATCTGTTCTGTGACCTGGTCTGCCATGAAGTGACTATCAGCCTTCTCCGCAGATATAGCGTTGCAGATATAGTCCCGCAGTACTGGCTGCGAACAGGTGAGCGAAAGTGCGCCAATCATCAGGTGCGCTAGTGGATCAATTTCTCCCATTGCATGGATCTGCTTGTGCAGTCACTGCATTTCTATCCAGGAAGCGAGGAGGTTCCCGTTCAGGTCTGTATTCATACACATTGTGAGGAATTTGTCCTTGAGCAAGACACGGTGCATTGTACCTCACTTTGTGTGCTGCCCCTTCAAGAACACCCAGACCTCGTTCACAGTCATGAGATCTTCGATCAGCTCTTGCTCTGTTTCACAACATCGAAATTTCATGCAAGATGCAATTGAGTAGCTGTTCCTTTGGAAGTTGCATAGTGCGCAAGGTTGCAATAGTGGGTTGGGCGCATTCATAGTTGCTTCGAGGTACTCTTCAATGTGGGGCACAGACATTCCTAGTTCCATTTTCATTCAGCATTGCCACGACATGTAGTTTCCTTTGGACAGATCGAGGTAATTGTCATCTTTCCAGTTGCACACTTTTATCGTAAGTGCGGACACAGTGGGATGCCGAAGGTCAAGAGCAAGGGCTTCCTCGTATTCATCACCTTCCAACTCCTCTTCAGCGGCTCTTGTTTTAGCCGCTGCACGTGTTGTCCGCGACAGACCTGCGTCTCCATTGGCTACAGCACTACCGGGCATGCTCACATGTAGTGTTCAGGTAAATGTATGCACATTTTTCCAAGGTTGGCTCGCAGTGAGACTTTGAAATAGTGATGTTTCCGTGCATTTTCTCGAAAGTCGCGTAAGGTGGACATTAGAGATAGTGGGATTAAATCGTGCATGAGGTTCCCTGCGTGAGCTGGTCCACGTTCAAGTGATAAACTGTTCAATCAAGGCCCATAACCTGTTGAAACTAGACATATCTGTAAGGGGACACTCCTATTTTTCTCCTATTCCCCTCTTCCCCTCCCTTCCTCCTTGTTCCTTTCTCCTTTCCTTCATTCCACGGATTCTTACCTACATTCCTTTCATTCCCTTTCCTTTCCACTTCCTTTCTGCCCACTCCTTTCGCATCCGAGTCACGTCTGGTGACTCCAGAGTCTTCCTGCACTTCGGACTTGCTTGGACTTGCTTGGACTTGTATATACACTTCGGGGCTCATCCAGACTACCATTACCTCCTTCCCCCACTTCATTACTCTTCACCCTTCCTTCCCCAGGTCGCTGGCACGACTCCTATACATCCCCCTTCCACTTCATTATCACATGCCCCCTCGTACCTTGTGATATTCATTCGGACTTGTGGCTGGTGTACTGTACAGTTATCCTTCATTCCTCCCACACTACTACAGTATATAATTCGCTTCCTAGCATGGAGAATCCTTATCCTGTTCTCTTTGGATTCTCCCTCTGCTAGGTAAGCAGCTCTCTCATGTATTGTAGTTAGTCTTATTCATTACCTTTGGATTCTCCCTCTGCTAGGCCTGCACTGTTGGCCATCTTGAGGTTGCCCTTACAATATCCTCAGTGAGCATAGAGACACAAACTATGTCATTCATATGTACCTAGACGTATCCTAATGATAACAGTCAGTTCCTGTATATGATGAACAACAACACGCCAACTTTACCTCAGTGAGCGTAGAGACACAAACTGAGGAAAGTGGTGGTCAACCCATCCTGAGAAGTGACCCCAGGATGATGTAATACGGTGCTAACAGAGATATCTGACAAGTACAAGTTCAAGGAGAGAAGGAGTACGAGGTTGAGGAAATCTTAGACAGCTGGCTGAAACAAGGACAGTTAGAATACTTGGTTAGGTGGAAAGGCTATACACCTGAACATGACTCCTGGGAGTCAGAAGCTAGTCTGAAAAACACACTGGAGCAACTTCGGATGTTCCATTTGAAACATGCAAGCACCCCCAGAAGGATTGCAGTTGCAGCCTTCAATCTAGTAGGCTTCAGACCATGACACGTTCACACTGAGCTGACCTATATCACTCAAACCAAGATATACAAACTGGAAATACCAGATGGTAACAACAGTGTATCCTGCCATGATGACAACAGCCAAGATGAGGACCAAAACGAACAAAACACGTTGATGGGGGGACCACAACGAGAAGAAGGCTCCCTGATTGGTGTCAGTGGTACTCATACTGATAGAGGGGAGTCGTCAAACAGAGTTGACAGATCGTAGAAGGGGGGTGATGTTATGGCGTGACTTTCTTTTCTTTTTCTTTTTCTTAAACCCCCTGTATATCATGTGACAGACATGTAGGTAGTTTACAACATCATGCTTACTCATTACAATATCACACTTACACATCGGCCCCTGTATTTATAATAGCCTTAGTCAGAACCTCACCTTAACCGCATGGGCACAGTCCATGACATCATGCCTCACGATGATGTGCTAACTGTTCCATGGAAAGCTGGCAGGATAAGGTGTGTGGTAGACATGAGGACTATGCATGTAGTAGTAGTATATAAGGTCGAATATCATACCCAGAGATGTTAACTCATTCTCTTGGGATTTCCACTTATACAAGTGCCTAAGTCATTGTCTTCACTGTTTCCCTCTACTCTCAAACCAAAGCCCTTCCTCCTCATCATTATAACTTGCTTACTCAACATCTTGTAGAGCCTGCATATTGTTGTAGTATATGTGTCACCCTAACACATCCGGTATTGTGCCAATGAAATAGAATTGACCGGAAATGAAGTGGAAAAAATCCATTCACCTTCAATTTGAATATAACTACATCTTCGAGCAAACTATGTTCAAACATCCATGGTTTCTTGAACTTCAACAACAATTTTGTTCGACATACTCACTTAAGTCCATGCTAATAAATGAAGGAAAAGAAGTAGGAAAAGAAGCTGAACAGTCTGGTTCTAACGGAAGAATTGGTGACAGATACCAAAACAAATTTAGCATGACGAAGACTAGTAGCCCTGTTAAGAACCGTATCGGGGGGCCTCCTGGCTCGTCCATTTAGGGGGCATGGGAATGTGCGGGGAGCATACAGGACTCGGCTTCAGCTTTGATGCTGCGCCCTCCTAGCCCTGCAGTGTCCCAATTTCAGAGAGAGCAAGATGAGAGGCGGGCTCTGTGGAGGAGCCCGCAGCGAAGACAAGAGTGAATCAAGTGGCGAAAGGAAACTAAGATTCAAAGTGAAGTATACATGTGTACTAGTGCTACTATAAATACTAACTAACACATGTATGTAGTGAGGCTAGTATGTAAGTACACATGTACATGAAACATGTAACAAAGTAATCCTAGTACTGCACACCATGCATAAGCCTTGAGGGCGGAGCCTGAGGGATTCCGAAGGTCCGAGTATCCGAAAGGGGTGTAGGGGGGAACCCCTAAGGGGGTGAGGATCGGACTCTGACACCTGACCCTCCTGGAAACTCGGACACACACAACTTGGTCCTTACAAGGTCGTCCAGAAGGTTGGCAAGGCAGCATACCGACTCCAGCTCCCTCTGGGCTTATCCCATCTCCATTCTGTCTTCCCCGTGGTCAAACTCTCTCCCTTTGTTCCAGACCCCATTCTGGGTAGACGCCCTGTCACTCCGCCACCTCCACAGCTCATCAACAGAGAAGAACACGAGGTTGAAGAAGTCTGGAATAGCAGATGGTTCGGTCGGGTCCTGAAATATCTGGTGCGCTAGCGAGGCTATGGTATCGAGCACGACTTCTGGGAGCCTGCGAGCAACCTCCAGCATGCTGCCCAGAAGGTCAAGGACTTCCATGATCGCCATCCGGACACAGTACGCTTACTCCGGACGACTCCAATGACTTCTCTACCACTCCAGATGACTCCTACAGCACTTGACCAGTCCTGGGAGCGATGGTGCAGTCAGAAGGCTCTGGGCTCTGCGCAATCGTACTTCGACATCTTCTCACAGCAATCCAGAGTTTCGGGGCTGGTGAATTCATGGTGTGCCTGTAAGGGCAACCTCAAGATGGCCAACAGTGCAGGCCTAGCAGAGGGAGAATCCAAAGGTAATGAATAAGACTAACTACAATACATGAGAGAGCTGCTTACCTAGCAGAGGGAGAATCCAAAGAGAACAGAATAAAGATTCTCCATGCTAGGAAGCGAATTATATACTGTAGTAGTGTGGGAGGAATGAAGGATAACTGTACAGTACACCAGCCACAAGTCCAAATGAATATCACAAGGTACGAGGGGGCATGTGATAATGAAGTGGAAGGGGGATGTACAGGAGTCGTGCCAGCGACCTGGGGAAGGAAGGGTGAAGAGTAATGAAGTGGGGGAAGGAGGTAATGGTAGTCTGGATGAGCCCCGAAGTGTATATACAAGTCCAAGCAAGTCCAAGCAAGTCCGAAGTGCGGGAAGACTCCGGAGTCACCAGACGTGACTCGGATGCGAAAGGAGTGGGCAGAAAGGAAGTGGAAAGGAAAGGGAATGAAAGGAATGTAGGTAAGAATCCGTGGAATGAAGGAAAGGAGAAAGGAACAAGGAGGAAGGGAGGGGAAGAGGGGGAATAGGAGAAAATAGAAGTGTCCCCTTACATCACCCCCCCTTCAAGGTTGCAGCGACCCGATGCGAAGATTCTTGCTTGCCACACCATGAATTCACCAACCCTGAAACTCCGGATTGCTGCAAGAAAATGTCAAAGTACGACTGCGCAGAGCCCGGAGCCTTCCGACTGCGCCAGCGCTCCCAGGACTGGTTCAGCACTGTAGGAGTCATCCAGAGTGGTAGAGGAGTCGGCGGAGTCATCGGACTTGTCCGGAGTAACTGTACTGCATCTGGATGATGATCATGTGTTAGGGCAACACTATACACTTATAAAGCGTACACGGGCTCTACAAGGTGGCGAGTAAGTAAATTGTAATTGAAGAGAAAGGGGGACTTGTTGATAGAGAGTAGGGAACCTTGAAGACACTGACTTGGGCACTATGTAAGTGGGAATCCCAAGAGAATGAGTTAACGTCTCTGGGTATGTTATTCGCCTTTATATACTACAGTCCTCATGTTCTACTACATGCTGTATCCTGCTGGCATTCCATGGAATGGTTAGCACATCACTGTGAGGCGTGATGTCATGGACTGTGCCCATGCGGTAGAGGTGAGGTTCTGACTAAAGTGATTATAAATACGGGGCCCAATGTGTAAGCGTGATAACGTAAGTAGTAAGCATAGTGTAGTAAGCAACTACGTGTTCGTCATGTGATACATGGGAAAAAGAAAAGAAAAGTGAAAGGAAAAGTCAGACCATAACATCATGGAAGTCCTTGACCTTCTGGGAAGCATGCTGGAGGTTGCTTGCAGGCTCCCAGGAGTTGTGCTCGATACCATAGCCTCGCCAGCATACCAGATACTTCAGGACCCGACCAAACTGTCTGCTATTCCAGACCTCTTCTACCTCATGTTCCTCTTCTCCATCAACGAGCTGTGGAGGTGGCGGAGTGACAGGGCGTCTACCCAGGATGGGGTCCGGAACGAAGGGAGAGAGTTTGACCACAGGGAAGACGGGATGGAGATGGGATAAGCCTGGAGGGAGCTGGAGTCGGTACACTGCCTTGCCAACCTTCCAGACGACCTTGTAAGGACCAAGTCGTGCGTGTCTGAGTTTCTGGGAGGGTCAGGCAAGGTTGATGTCCGATGAGTCCAGCCAAACCTTGTCACCCGGTTGGTACTCCGGAGCAGGAGTCCGACGCTGATTGTAGTAACGCTTCATGTCGTCCTGAGCCTTGACCAAAGCGGACTGAGCTTCATCAACCACGGACTTCATTCGGTCTACAAACTCGTTTGCGGACTCCATCTGAGATGGTGGCTGCTGAGGTTCGAACCCGAGACGAGGATGACGGCCTGTATCCAGGAGGAAGGGTGCCTGCTGAGTGGATGCATGGACCTGGTTGTTGTATGCAAACTCCGCCATAGGTAGGAGTCGGGCCCAGTCATCCTGACGCTCTCCAACGAAGATCCGGAGATAGGACTCGAGTTCCTGGTTAGTCCGCTCTGTCTGTCCGTCGGACTGAGGGTGATACGCAGTGGAGGCGCCAGCTTGATTCCGAGCATCCGGTAGACTTCCCGGGTGAACTCTGCAACAAACTGTGGACCCCGGTCAGACACAACAGACTGAGGGAGTCCATGCAGCTTCCAGACGTTCTGCAGGTACAAGTTGGCAGATCTGAGGGTGGACACTGTGGTGTGAGTCAGAATGAAGTGGGCACATTTGCTTACGGAGTCGACCACATTCATGACAGCATCAAATCCATCGGACTCCGGAAGCTCAACAATGAAGTTAACACTCAGACAATCCCAGCATTCATCCGGAATAGGAAGGGGATGGAGTTCACCCATGGGCGGATGCCTTTGGGCTTTCGTCCAGAGACAGAGGTCGCAATGGCGGGTGTAGGATCTGATGTACCGGAACATGTTGGGCCACCAGTAGCTGCGCGAAACAAGCTCTAGGGTCTTCCATCTGCTGGCGTGTCCTGCGACCTTGGTGTTGTGGTGCTGGGCTACAATAGTCCGACGCAAGTCCGGTGAGTCCGGAATGTAGATCTTACCCTGGAACATCAGGAGTCCATCCGATTGAGACCATTCCGCACTCCGGACTGTCTTGCGACTGCCCTGGGCCTTCTTCAACTCCTCTGCCGCCTTTGCCACTGCATCTTTGAACTTTGCATCCCGCACTCCAGTCTGGATAGCCGTGAGGATATCCTTCTCCTTCCCTTCAAGAGTGACACCCGTGGCACGGACAGCGAAGTAGGATGGCTTGAGCGTCACCACATCCTTGTTGTCATCCTTACCATCCAAGTGATCCGAGCGTCGCGAGAGAGCATCCGGTTTACCCATAGTCTGACCTGGACGATGCTGGAGAGTGAAGTCGAAGCGGGAGAGGTATAGGGACCAGCGGGCCTGATGACGGTTGAGCTTCTGAGCCTTGATGAAGTACTCCAGGTTCTTGTGGTCTGTCCAGATCTCGAACGGAGTCTCAGCACCTTCAAGGTAGTGCTGCCATTCTTCGAGCGCCCAGGTGATTGAAAGCATCTCCTTGTCATGTATTTCGTAGTCCCACCCCGCAGGCTGTAGACTTTTAGAGTAGAATGCGACAGGATGCCATTTACCATCATCCAGACCCAGCTGCGACAAGACCACACCTGTAGTGTAGTCCGACGAGTCTGCTTCAACCCGGTACAGCTGATCCTCCTTTGGAAAGACCAGAACAGGTTCCGAAGTGATCAGCTCCTTAATCCGAAGAAATGCGGACTGAGCAGAGTCGTTCCACTGCCATTCCTTTGCACAAGTGAGGTCAAAGAGAGGCCGGGCAATATGCGAGTAGTCCTTGATGAAGCAGCGGTAGAAGTTGACGAATCCGAGGAAGGATTGGAGTTCAGTCTGAGTCCGAGGGGTCGGCCAGTCCGTGACTCCAGAGACTTTCACGGGGTCCATCTCAATCTTACCCTCAGAGATGACGACTCCAAGATACTCCACCTTGGTCTGCTCGAACTCGCACTTGTCTGCTTGGAGGAAAAGTTTGTTCCACTGGAGGATCTCTAGGACTTGTTTGAGGACCCGGTGATGCTCTTCACGCATCTTGGTGTAGATCAGAATGTCATCCAGATAGATAATGACCACACCTTCTGTAATGAGTTCCCGGAACAGGTCATTCATCATGGTCTGGAAGGTAGATGGGCTGTTGGTCAGTCCGAAGAACATCACCAAGGGTTCGAAGAGTCCGCGCGTAGTCCGAAATGCGGCCTTCCACTCGTCATCCTCCTTGATCCAGACATTGTTGAAACCCCACCAGATGTCGAGCTTGGAGAAGTATCAAGTGTTCCGGAGTTTGTCCACCAAGTCCGAGATGAGTGGGAGCGGGTACCGATTCATGACCGTCATGTTGTTGAGCTTCCGGTAGTCCTGGACCAAGCGGAGAGATCCGTCCTTTTTCTTGACAAAGAACACTGGGGCGGCCATGGGCAACTTGCTGGGGCAGATCCGACCAGTCCGGAGATTTTCTTCCAGAAATCCGTCCAGCTGTTTCTGCTCCGCAGGGGACAGCGGGTAGCACTTGGTAGAGGTCGGTTCTGCTCCGTCCAGCAGCTCAATGGTGTGGTCCCACGGACGCGGCATGGGCAGTTCATCAAAGGACTCCTTGGCGAAGACATCCTCGAATTCCTGAAGGAAGTCCGGGACTGCGCTGTTCCGAGGATCATGGGGTTTGTTGTGCTGGAAAGCCAATGCGAGGCATTGTGAGACTGTCTCCGAAGCCCAGATGTGTTCTTCCTGAAGACTCTGAAGGTACTCCGAAGTAGGAGGGGGGATGGCTGCGAAGATACAGTCACCCTTCTCAAGTCCGGAGTCGTCCGGAGTTGTAGCCTCATCATCACCATCATCGTCCTCGCAGTCCTGAAGCTGTGGGAGATCATCTGAGTGCAGTTCCTCAACCCTTGGCATCAGACCCGTACGACACTCCCAGAGTCACAGGGACTCCTTGCATCGGGCCAGCTTGTCATGGCGGAACTCCTTGCAACAGGTGTCGCATCCAGATGGACAACGGCTCATGGTCACCTCCTTCGTCTGCCAGTCAATCTCAGGGTTGTGCTTCCGAAGCCAGGTGTATCCAAGGATGATGTCCTGCTGTCCGATGTTAGTGACTGCGAAAAGCATCTGTTCCGTGTGATCCTTGAACCAGAGTACAAGGTCCACGACTTTGAAGATGGATCCGTTTTCGTTTGGTGATCCGTCAACGTTGAAGACTGGGATCGGAGCGGACAGCTTGCATCGGGTGAAACCATGGGCATCAGCAAAGTGCGGATGCATGAAGACTCCAGTGGCTCCGCAGTCCACCAGGGCCTGCAGGGTGCAATGGTGTTGTGTATCCGTGCTCTGCCCTTCAACGGGTATATCTAACGAAAGCTTGCTGGGCAGTGTGGAGATCTTATAGCTACTAGGTAGCCGCTGTTCCCACTGCGGGCGAAACCTTCAGAGTGTGCAGATTGTAACTGGAGTTGTTTGCTTAACGTCGGACGAATCATTGGAGTGATTGGAATCGTCTATTTCGTCTATGCTAAGACAAGCAAATCGGTTATTCACCAACGAGGTTGCACTGATCACTCATTGGTCTGGACAAAATCTGCTGTGTCTGATTCCTCAACCGGGGCCGTTCCCTCAACGTCTATTCCTTCTGAAGTCCCCGTACTTTCTACAACATCGGCCGCGGTCAAGAGATCTTCGATTGCAGACATCCACTCCTCGGTGGTCATGAACCGGACATCGTATCAGAGTGGGCACTCACAGGACATGTGGCCGGGCTTGCCGCATCGGTAGCAGAGCTGCAAAGTGGCGGGTCGGGAGTGGGTATGGTCAACGTCCATGGGGACGCTGGGTGAGAGAGCCTTCAGAGGAGGCGGAGGTTGGAAACGGGGTTGCAGAGGCAGGAGCAGAGTCCGAGGCACGGGAAGTACACCTGCAGGAGTCCGAGCGACTCCAGAGTTGGCTGCTGGTCGGACGAGGGGTCCGGAGTGTCCGGAGTTACTGGAGTGCACGCCAAAGTGGAAGGACTGGTTAGCAGCACGGTTGTCAGCAACCCGCTGCACTGCCCTGTACCATTCCTCGAAGTCATCCTCGTCCAGACAGTCTGCGGACTCAGCAACACGGCTCTGGATGATGGAGTCCAATCCGCAGCAGAACTTCATTGTGATGTTGAAGCCCTCAGTGTATCCGGACTGGTCTACAAGGTCCCAGAACTCGTCGAGGTACTCCTGGAAAGTCCGATGGCCTTGGTGGTACCAGGTGGACTCCAGTTTTAGCATGGCGGCTTCACATTCCCGATCCGGAAGGAAGCGAGTCCGGAACTCAGTTGCGAAGGCGGCCCAGGACTCGAAGTACAGATCCTTCGGACTCCGGAGCACCATGTCCACGTACTCCTTGGCGCGATCCTTCTGAAAGAAGGAGAGACACCAGAGGATTTTGGCCTGCTCAGTCGGAAAGTGGTCCAGACAGAGCTGGAAGTAGATGGAGCACGCGTTGTAGAATGCGCGACCATCCTTGCGGTTTCCGTCAAAGATCGGGGGAGAGGTGGGCTTCAAACAGGAATGCGGGGTGTTTTCAGATTGACCTGGGGCGTGCTGGGAGGCTGCAGTGCCCCTCAGCTCAGAGTCCGGAGTCGTTTTCAGAGTAGTCGGACGGGGTGTTAGGAGGAGTTCTTCGATTCAGGCGAGTGTATCATGTATGGAACTAATTTGGGTTTGGTGTTCGTACGTCTGAGCCCACAAGGTCTGCAAGGTCTCGGAGTCCGATCCTGAAGTGGCTGGCTTGGATGGCGGGATCTGGCTGGAAGCGCCTGTCATTTCGGAGTCGTCAGGGGAGCGAGGGATGGAGTTCCTTGGGTCCTCAGAGGTGGGTGGGAGTAGCAGGAGAGCGTCCGGAATGTCCGCAAAACCGGAAAGACGTCGGGAGTGAGTCCAGAGTGGCGTGGGACGTTTTCTGTAGGGCTCTGGTGCCAGGATGGGAGATCCTGTTCTGCTGTAAGGGCAACCTCAAGATGGCCAACAGTGCAGGCCTAGCAGAGGGAGAATCCAAAGGTAATGAATAAGACTAACTACAATACATGAGAGAGCTGCTTACCTAGCAGAGGGAGAATCCAAAGAGAACAGGATAAGGATTCTCCATGCTAGGAAGCGAATTATATACTGTAGTAGTGTGGGAGGAATGAAGGATAACTGTACAGTACACCAGCCACAAGTCCGAATGAATATCACAAGGTACGAGGGGGCATGTGATAATGAAGTGGAAGGGGGATGTATAGGAGTCGTGCCAGCGACCTGGGGAAGGAAGGGTGAAGAGTAATGAAGTGGGGGAAGGAGGTAATGGTAGTCTGGATGAGCCCCGAAGTGTATATACAAGTCCAAGCAAGTCCAAGCAAGTCCGAAGTGCGGGAAGACTCCGGAGTCACCAGACGTGACTCGGATGCGAAAGGAGTGGGCAGAAAGGAAGTGGAAAGGAAAGGGAATGAAAGGAATGTAGGTAAGAATCCGTGGAATGAAGGAAAGGAGAAAGGAACAAGGAGGAAGGGAGGGGAAGAGGGGGAATAGGAGAAAATAGAAGTGTCCCCTTACAGTGGCAGGCAAGAATCTTCATGTCGGGTTGCCGCAAGCTTGAAGGGGGGGGTGATGTAAGGGGACACTCCTATTTTCTCCTATTCCCCTGTCCCTACACCCTTCTCCTGGTTCCTTTCTCTTTCCATTCATCCCACGGACTCTTAGCTACATCCCCTTTATTCCCCTTCATTCCCCTTCCTTTCCATTTCCCTTCTGCCCATTCACTTTGCATCCGAGTCTAGTCTGATGACTCCGGACTCTTTCCATGCCTTCGGACTCGCTCGAACTCGTACGTACACTTTGGGGCTTGTCCAGGCTACCCCTACCTTCCTTTCCCACTTCGTTACTCCTTGTCTCCACTCCCCCGGGCCGCTGGCACGACTCCTGTACATTCCCCTTCCACTTCATTATCACATGCCCCCTCGTACCTTGTGATATTCATTCGGACTTGTGGCTGGTGTACTGTACAGTTATCCTTCATTCCTCCCACACTACTACAGTATATACTTCGCTTCCTAGCATGGAGAATCCTTATCCTGTTCTCTTTGGATTCTCCCTCTGCTAGGTAAGCAGCTCTCTCATGTATTGTAGTTAGTCTTATTCATATCTTTGGATTCTCCCTCTGCTAGGCCTGTGCTGTGCGGCCATCTTGAGGTTGCCCTTACACCCTCACTCTACATCTATGATAATGGCAATGTCAGAATCATAGTCCCAGTGTGGGTGGAAGATATCACTCTTGCTTCAAAGTCAAAGAAAGCTCTTGACAAGTTTGTTATTGAGCTAGAAAAGCATTTCAAGTTGCAGGACTTGGGGGAGACTTTATATCTGCTGGGCATGGAAATAACTCAAGATTGGGATAACCACAAACTCTACATCTCGCAGTGTTAGTACATTGTTAACAAGCTTGCGCAATTTAATATGTCTGATTGCAAACCAGTGGGGACTCCCATGGCTCCAGGTATGAAGTTGACCACAGATGACTGTCCCAAAACATATGAAGAAGCACAAGAGCTGGTGGATATCCCCTACATGAGTGCTGTCAGCTCCTTATTGTACTTGGCTACAATGTCCCGGCCTGATATAGCCTTTGCTACAAGTGCACTGGCTAGGTTCAACTTGAACCCAGGCATGATCCACTGGAAAGCTGTAAAGCACTTGCTATGCTATGTGAAGGGAACAATGGATATGAAGTTGGTTTATGGACCTGATCCCACCATAGGAGATGAAATCTTCGTCACATACAGTGATGCCGACTATGGTGGCGATAAAGGGACAGGGAGGTCTACAAGTGGTTACTTGGTTAAGATTGGGCTGGGAGCAGTCTGCTGGAGCAGTAAAGCACAACAGATGGTTGTTCTGTGTCAGAGTCTGATCCTCACCCCCTTAGGGGTCCCCCCCCCCCCTACGCCCCTTTCAGATACTCGGACCTTCGGAATCCCTCAGGCTCCGCCCTCAAGGCTTATGCATGGTGCACAGTACTAGGATTACTTTGTTACATGTTTCATGTACATGTGTACTTACATACTAGCCTCACTACATACATATGTTAGTTAGTATTTATAGTAGCACTAGTACACATGTATACTTCACTTTGAATCTTAGTTCCCTTTCGCCACTTGATTCACTCTTGTCTTCGCTGCGGGCTCCTCCACAGAGCCCGCCTCTCATCTTGCTCTCTCTGAAATCGGAACACTGCAGGGCTAGGAGGGCGCAGCATCGAAGCTGAAGCCGAGTCCTGTACGCTCCTCTCATCCACACATCCGCGCTCCCTGCGCATTCCTGCGCCCCCCTAAATGGACGAGCCAGGAGGCCCCTCGATACGGTCCTTAACATTCTGTCAACTACTGAAGCAGAGTATGTTGCTGGGGTTGCTGCTGGTAAAGAGATATGCTGGATGAAGAACCTTCTCTCAGAAATTGGTTACAAGCCAACTTCACCATCCACGCTATACATGAACAACCAGTCAGCTATTAGAGTGGCAAAGAACCCCGAACACGATGGCAGAATGAAGCAACTTGACTTGAGCTTCTTTTGGTTACGTGATCAAGTTGATTGCAAGTGCATACAACCAGTCTATCTGCAAACAGAGAACATGCCTGCAGACCTGCTCACCAAAGCACTGGCCAAATCACAAGTAGAGAAGTTGAGGGAGATGATGGGACTTTTAGGATAGAAGGATGTATTGGGCCAGGGGGTTGTTTATGAGTGCCCCAATACATGGATTGACCAAGTGTTGCATCAGGGGGTGTTGGAATGATGTAATCCAGCACATGATCACCATTTGAAATGGACTGGAAAGGAGCATGAGCCCAGCCAGTATTGATTGAAATGTTTGGATGGTCATGTGAAAGGGAGAACATATTCAATGTTGTGCAACCAGTAACCAAGGCTGGATAGCTCAGATGGTAGAGCATCTGGAAAGCAATCAGAAGGTCCTTGGTTCAAACCCTTGTCTGGCCATCTTTTCTTGCCCATGATTTTAACAGGGGATTGTGTTGAAGTGATGCACACACTTGTTGTACAAATGTATAACAAAGTTGTGCTGTATGTTCGCATATTAAGCACATGGTTCCCATGCATTGGGGACCACCCATAGACACTGCCAACACCCATTGGGATAACCCAGGTCATCATGGGATGACTGGTGTTGACAGTATTGCTAAAAGTGTGAAAGCACTGTTTAGCAATCTATATATAAATTCGAAGCGCACGACTCCCATGGTCAATGCAACGTTCCCATGTTCAGTGCCCCATTAGTAGGTCTATTGACCTCTATTGTAACGGCTGGAACAGACCCTGGAACACTTTGGTCTCAGAAGGGAAGCAAAAGGAGCGAAAATTAAACATGGAGCCATCATTAGAATGATGTCTGGCATGTTCCCAAGCTGCTCCGGAGCTAAACAAATTTGGACATGATTTAGTGGACAGCTATATTCACGCCTCATGCAAAACAGTACCCGTGGGAACCTTAGGTAGTCATTTTCCTTACATGTCTAGAGTACTAGACACAAAGAGTCAATAGAGCGAAATTCATTACATATTATTGATTGATTGCACCAACACATCATTAGTGATTGTTAACAAGGCAATTAGAAGTCATTAGAACGCTTAAACAAGCTTCTGATCACACTATAATTGCCTAAAGTTTAACACTGGTGCCTATTCCAGCTATCACAATAGAGGTCAATAGACCTACTAATGGGGCACTGAACATGGGAACGTTGCATTGACTGTGGGAGTCGAGCACTTCGAATTTATATACAGATTGCTAAACAGTGCTTTCACACTTTTAGCAATACTGTCAACACCAGTCATCCCCTGATGACCTGGGTTATCCCAATGGGTGTTGGCAGTGTCTATGGATGGTCTCCAATGTGTGGGAACTGGGCGCTTAACAGCACAACTTTGTTATACATTTGTACAACAAGTGTGTACATCACTTCAACACCAGTGCCAGCAACTTGTGACAAGTGATGTGTTCCCAATCTTTCTTCAGCCACTTACCACACAATGTTGTGATGTACTTGTCCCATGACATCCAGAGCAATTTAGAGCCCACAACAGTGAGCCAATCGATCACCAACTGTTAGGGTTCGATCCTCACCCCCTTAGGGGTACCCCTTTGTGCCCCCTTTTGAACACTCTGACCCTCAGAATCCCTCAGGCTCTGCCCTCGTGGTGTAGGCATGGTGCACAGTACTTGGATTCACTTGTTACATGTTTCATGTACATGTGTACTTACATACTAGCCTCACTACATACACATGTTAGTTAGTATTTAAAGTAGCACTAGTACACATGTATTCCCTACTCTGAATCTTAGTTCCTTTTTGTCAATACTTGCCTTCTTGTCTTCGCTGTGGGTTCCTCTGCAGAGCCTGCCTCTCATCTTGCTCTCTCTGAAATCGGAACACCACAGGGCTAGAAGGGCGCAGCATCAAAGCTGAAGCCAAGTCCCATATGCTCCTCTTATCTGTGCATTCCTGTGCCCCCTAAACAGACAAGTCAGGAGGCCCTGTGATCCAGTTCTTAACACCAACAGGTCCTCCATATTGAATGCAACTGTTGTGAACCACCTATCCTCATTGATGTTCTGCACATGAAAGTGAGTTGTCACCACATTTTCAAATTTCCTGAGGATCTCCAACATGATGTGACCTGCTGTGATCACTGGGCATTGTTCAGGGCAATCCTGCCTAACTGTAGCATTTGCTGAAGGCATAACTTCAGCCAAGAATGAGAAAGGAACCAAGGCAGGGTCGAATTCACCTGAAACAGGACATATATGTGCCTTAGGTAGAGGTGGCAAATGTAGAGCAGGTTCAGCAGAACTTGCCCTAACAGGAGGGGATGGCAGTGGCAGTGAGAGTGTCGACAAGCTCAGTAGAGAGAAGAGAGAATGCCTTTGCATGTTTGACAGTATCTCCAAGGGGTTGACCAGTTTGCGATTCTGAGAGTTGAGCATCTGCCAAGTTGTCGCCTTTAACAGTACTTGTTAGGGCGACACTATACACTATAAAATGTACACAGGCTCTACAAGGCGGCGAGTAAGTAAAGTTGTAATTGAGAAAGGTGGGGGCTTAGTCTGATGAAGGAGAAGAGAGGCAAGAGTTGAAGACGCTGACTTAGGCACTATGCAAGTGGGTATCCCAAGAGAACAAGTTAACGTCTCTGGGTATGCTATTCGTTCTTATATACTACAGTCCGCATGTCTACTACATGTTGTAACCTACAGGTATTCCATGGAACGCTTACTACATCATCATGAGGTATGAGGTCATGGACTGCGCCCATGAGGTTACGGCGAGGTTCTGACTAACGTGCTTATAAATACGGGGCCCGACACGTAAGCGTGATATTGTAAAGGATAAGCATGGTGTGGTAAGCCACTACGTGTTCGTCACGTGATGCATGGGAAAAGGAAAAGAAAATGGAGAAGAAAAGGTGAACCGTAACATCACCCCCCCTCTACGATCTGTCAAACTCCGTTTGACGACCTCCCTCTTTCACCATGAGCTCCGTTGATAACAATTTGGGCGTTTTCTTCTCGTCGTGGCCCCTCCATCGGCGCGTCTTGCTTGTTCTGCTCCTTCTTTTCGCCACTGCGGTGGTGGTGGGGTACGCCGTCGTCCTTGTCTGGTACTTCCGGTTCGTAGATTTTGGTTCGAGTGGTGTACGTCGGCTCAGTGTAGACATGTCTTGGCCTAAAGCCTACCAGATCGAAGGCCGCAACGGCGATCCTCCTGGGCGCTGCCCTGCGATGAGCGTGGAATGCCCTTGTCAGTGCTGGTGCGTTTTCCAAATTCTTTTCCGGTTCCCATGAATCGTGTTCGACGGTATATCCTTTCCATCTGACCAAATATTCCAGGTGCCCCCTCCTCAAGCGGCTGTCTAATACCTCCTCGACCTCGTACTCTCGTTCTCCTTGGATTTGCACCGGGGGTGGTGGTGGCGTTTGTTGTCCAGGGATGGTGGGAGGGCTCGCTTTCTCGGTGCGATGAGTCGAAATGGTGGGGTGTATGGACAGTTTTTTTTGGGTAGCTTTAGCGTTATTGCGTTTTTTGTTGGTACCGCAATCACCTCATACGGCCCAATTTTCTTTTGCTCCAGCTTGCGCGACGGCCGGGTCGTGCTTAAGTTATCGGTAAAGATGAATGCTTTGTCGCCTACTCGATACTCAGGCGTTTCTCCTACTTTCCTATCCGCGTACTTCTTCATTTCCTCCCCTGCTCTCACTAATGCAGACCGCGCTTCCTCCCAGGTCTGCTTCATTCGCTCGGCGAACTTGTCGACCGCTTCTATCTTTGTCTGCCTCCTTGGTTCTACTCCCATCCTCGGGTGTCTTCCATAGTTCAGATAGAACGGGCTCTGCCGGGAGCTCGTTTGGTTTTTGTTGTTTAATGAGAATTCGCAGATGGCCAGCCATTCTGCCCAGTCGTCCTGCCTGTGGTTGATAAACATCCTTAGGTAGGTCTCGATTTCTCGGTTTGCTCGTTCAGTTTGCCCGTCAGTTTGCGGGTGGAAAGCAGTTGATAGTCGAGTTTGGATTCCCAATAGTTTGTTTAACTCCTGCATCACCTGTGATGCGAATTGGGGGCCTCGATCCGAAATAATGGTGTTAGGCAGTCCGAAGTCCTTCCAGACGTGATCTCGGTATAGCTTGGCAAGGCCGAGTGAGGACAATTCCTCCGTCGTTGGTACTAATCGGACCATTTTCGTGAATCGGTCGACTACTGTTAAAATAGCGTCGTAGCCTGACGACTTGGGTAGTTTGACGATGAAGTCTACGGAGATGTCAGTCCATGGCTCAGATGGGATGGGGTTGGGTTGGAGCTTTCCCTGTGGTTGGTGCGAGTAGGACTTGCTCCGTTGACATTGGTCACATCCTTTAATGTATTCCGCAATGAACCTGTTCATTCCTGGCCACCAATAGTTACGTGAGACCAACTCAATCGTTTTCCACCTTCCTGGGTGTCCTGCTACTGTCGAGTCGTGATGTAATTTTACAATTTCCCTTCTGACGTCGACGTCTTTGGGGACATACACCTTTCCGTGGTATAATACGAGATCCTGCTCTTGTGACCACTCTGCTTCTCTCAGCACCTTGGTCGGCGACCTCTTTAGTTCCTCGACTGCCTTCACCACTGATTCGTCGTAATTTTTTATTTTTCTGATTTTTGACAGGATTGGCGATTCTGCCCCGTCGATTAGGACATGCCCTTGTTGCATGGCCTTGATTTGAAAGTACTCGGGTTTTAAAAGCACCATCGTATTGTCGTCCTCCCCCCTGTCTAAATCCGGTCGTCTCGACAGGACATCTGCTTTCATATTTGAGGCGCCTGGCTTGTGTTTTAGAATAAAATTGAATCTTGATAGATATAGTGCCCAGCGCGCCTGGCGTCTGTTGAGTTTCTTGGTTGTCATGAAATATTCCAGATTCTTATGATCCGTCCAGATAGTAAATTGGCGGGTGTTTCCTTCGAGGTAGTGTCGCCATGCCTCTAGGGCTCGAATAATGGCTAGCATTTCTTTATCGTGAATATCATAGTTTCGTTCCGTTCCTGAGAACCCTTTTGAAAGGAATGCGCAGGGTCTCCATTTTTCGTTGTCACACAACATGGAGAGCACTGCTCCCGAGGCATAATTTGACGAGTCCGCTTCTATCTTCATTTCCCGGTCCGTGTCTGGTAGGACTAGGATCGGTTCCTCTGTAAACGCCTTCTTCAACCCTTCAAAAGCTTCTTCTCTCCGTTTGTCCCACACGAACTCCTCTTCTTTTTTGGTAAGCTCGTGCAACGGTTTGGCGACGGTGGCGAAGTTCTTGATGAACCGTCGATAGTAGTTGCTGAACCCTAGGAACTGTTGTATGTGCTGTACGTTCTTTGGGACGGGCCAGTTTTTTCACCGCTTCTATTTTCGCCTCCTCCATCTGGACCTTGCCGTCCTTCACCACTACTCCTAGGAACTCTACTTCTTCGACCTCGAAGGAGCATTTTTCTGGTTTTACGTATAAGTCATTGTCCTCCATGATTTTCAACGCTCTTCGTACTACTTTTCTGTGTTTTTCCACATCATTGTCCGTGAATATAAGTAAATCGTCTAGGTAAATGACTACTAGTCCTTCGTCAATTAAGTCTTTAAAAAGTTCGTTCATCATGGTTTGGAAGGTAGAAGGAGAGTTACTAAGTCCAAAATACATAACCATCGGTTCGAATGCTCCCCTTGGCGTCTGGAATGCGGCCTTCCATTGGTCTCCGTCCTTGATTCTTACGTTGTTGTATCCCCATCGAAGGTCCATTTTTGTAAACAGTCGGGCTTTGGAGATCCTGTCTACCAGCTGTGATATGAGGGGTAGGGGGTACGTGTTTCGAACGGTGTGCTTGTTTAGGTATCGGTAGTCCTGTACCAATCGTTTTTTGCCGTCCTTCTTCTGCACGAAAAAGACGGGTGACGTTTGTGGAGATTTTGATGGTCGGATGTAGCCTTTCTTCAGATTTCCATCAAGGAAGTCATTCAGTTCTTGCTGCTCGACTGGTGACAGAGGGTAGACTTTCGAGGCTTTGGGTTCGAACTCCAGGGCTAGTTCGATGGCATGATCCCATGGTCTCTTGATTGGCATTCTTTCCGAGTCGCGTTTCCTGAACACCTTCATGAATTCATGATAGTAATCCGGGACCATTTCTTCCTCCGTTTCTCTTTTTTGCTTCTCAGCTCCTCCTGGTTGTGTTCTATTACATAGTCGTACTTCCCCATCGCTCTCAGGTGCATCTCTTCTTCTTTGCCTACCTCTACTTCTAGCTGCGTGCGCGTCTTCCACATTCGGTCGATGTACATTCGGGCGACTGACTCATGGTATTGGTTGGTCAAGTCGTCCAAGTTTCGCAAGTATCCGCTCCTCAGGCGGTTCCATTGTCTTACTCCTGCTACCGAGATGTTCCTTTCGCCCAGCTGGTACCTCATCACTTCCTCCGCTTCTTCGGCACCTTCTTCGTCTCCTTCGTCCATGCACTCCTCCCACTCCTGCTTTGCCCATGTTCGACATCCTCTCGGGCATCGCGACATGACTACTTCTCCTGTTTTCCAATTGATCTCTGGGTTGTGTCGTTTTAGCCATGATAGTCCAAGGATTACATCGACGTTTCCCAGGTTGGTAACATAGAAGGTCATTACTTCCGCGTGTCCCTTATAGGTCATCCTTGCGTCTACTTTCTCCGTGACTCTCCCCGCATTGTTGGGCGTTCCGTCAGCATTCCTGATGATGGCGGGGTTTGATAGGGTTTTTGTTTTTATGTTGTTTTTCTTTATGTATCCCTGATCGATAAATGAATCTGACGCTCCACAATCCAGCATTGACTCTGGGGAAAGCATGGTTAGGGTGTCGTGTGTTTTCAGGTTGATTTCTACTGGGACATAATTTTTGTCTGAGAAAGTTCTTCGCAAATAGATTTCTTTTGTTTTTGTTTTTTCTTGCGTCTTAGGGGTCTCGTCTGTTGGTGAAGTAATAGATGTATTGTTGGTAATTACTGGTACATGGTTTTCGGAAGCAAAAGTGGAGTCCGGCTCCGAGACGAGTACTGCAAACTTGTTTTTGGGAACTCAAGTCAACACTTCCTGAGTTCCTTCGGAAAAAACCCTTCTTTGTCAGCTCCTCCCTCCAGTACTCCTGTTGATCCTCGTATGTCATCTGTCTTACGTCTAGTCTTCTCTTACAATCCCGGGCCATGTGCCCTAATCCTCCACATTTGTAGCAACGAATCGGCGCCCTTTGTGACCGATCCACATCCATTGCGTTTGGGTCTCTGGCGGCAATTTGCGGGGCGGGGGGTGTCGGCCTTGTTTGTTGTTGCGGCTGCTGCTGCTGCTGTTGTTGCCCTTGCGGGGGTGGTGCTTGTCGCTGGTATTGGTTGGTGTACGGTCGCCACTGGTTGGTCGTTGTCGTTGTTGTACTTTTGGCCGTAGGTTTGGCCGGTGCTGACCTTGCGTAGGCCTGCTGCTCCCTCCATTGCCTGTCCATGGCGATGGCTTCTTCCTGCCATTCTTCCAATTTTGCTGGTAGGGGCCTCCTACCGTATACCTTGCCCAACAGTCCCGGGTTGAGTCCTCTTTTGAACGCTTCGGTTAAGGCTACGTCGTTGTAGCCTGTATCGTTCTTGTGTGCGTTGAACTTCATGATGAAGTCTTCCGCGCTATCCGATCCCTGATGTAGGTGATTTAGGGTCGATATTGCCGTATCCCTCGGGTTTGGGTCGCCAAATGCTTCTTGTAGACTCCTGCAGATCCTTCAGAAGCTCGATACCTGTTCATCATGTTCCTGGATCCTCACCCATTCTAGCACTTTCGAGGTCATCGTGTTTTTCCAATTATCGACCTTCTTCCCCTGGACGTATGATAACAAATAGAGGACCTTGGTAGGTTCCGTGGGAAATTCGTAAGCGTTGACATAGATATACACTTCGATACTCCGGATGAAGCTCCGGCATTTGGATCGCTCCCCGTCGAAGGGTTCTGGTCGTGCCATTTTCGGGCCATTTCTGGCTTGGGGCATTATTGGGTTTTCGGCTGCGGGTGCGAGGGGAATGGTGGGTGGGAAAGGTGGTGGAGCTGGTGCTCCGTAGGGTGTGTGGGGTAATGGGCGACTTGCCTGGGTCATGACGCTGGGTGGTCGGGTTTGTAGGACCAGCGCCTGTTGGATACGCGCCTCCATCCTTGCTTCCATATCCGACATCATTTGCCTCATGGCGGCAAGGATATCGTTGGTGTTGGCAGGGGCGGCAGGTTGTTCTGTTGGTGCGGGCGTTTCAGTGCCTTGCGGCGGCCATTGGTATAGCATGGGGTTTTGTGGAGCAGGTGATGCGGTATCAAGGGCTCCTGCCCAAACACCGGTTTCTGTGTTAGTGTCAAGGGCTTCTGTCCAAGTACTAGGTCCTGCGTTGGCCGTCGACGAATTTCTCCCTTGAATTGCGGGCTGCCTCGGCCTGTCGTAAGGTTGCGCGGATATTGGCCTGGCAGTCGAGTACGACATTGTTGCCGCGGATAAAGTACCATGCTGGGGTTTGGTGTGATTGGTGACGGGGGTTGTCGGGTGTGACGGGGATAATGATGGTTTCGAAAAGCTGAGGGGTGCTTTTCAAGATTTGGGTGGCGAGTCTCTTATTCCGGCAGTTGAGGGTAGGGTCGGGAATAAGAAGGTACAGGAAGACGGTATAGAAGTTGGAGCGGGTTAGATGAGTACGGGTTACGGGCATGCGGGGTTCCTGTCAACCAACGTTGAACTTCAAGCTAGTGCGCGCCAGCACCTGAGCGGACAACGATGGCGAGGTAGGGGTTCTTCGGCAAAAGGGTATACTGATAATCGATGATTATGGGCAGTGCACGATAGTCGATGACTATGGTGATAGGTTTATGATTGGCAAATGGAATGACGGGGTTGAGTGTCGTAGAGCGGGCGTGTGGGTTGGAACTTGTTCTTCTGTTAGGGCGACACTATACACTATAAAATGTACGCGGGCTCTACAAGGCGGCGAGTAAGTAAAGTTGTAATTGAGAAAGGTGGGGGCTTAGTCTGATGAAGGAGAAGAGAGGCGAGAGTTGAAGACGCTGACTTAGGCACTATGCAAGTGGGTATCCCAAGAGAACAAGTTAACGTCTCTGGGTATGCTATTCGTTCTTATATACTACAGTCCGCATGTCTACTACATGTTGTAACCTACAGGTATTCCATGGAACGCTTACTACATCATCATGAGGTATGAGGTCATGGACTGCGCCCATGAGGTTACGGCGAGGTTCTGACTAACGTGCTTATAAATATGGGGCCCGACACGTAAGCGTGATATTGTAAAGGATAAGCATGGTGTGGTAAGCCACTACGTGTTCGTCACGTGATGCATGGGAAAAGGAAAAGAAAATGGAGAAGAAAAGGCGAACTGTAACAGTACTGCTTTCTCTACTAGATGTCAAGACAGTGTAACACACAGTGTGTGGCTGGAAGGCCACCAGTTCAATGGTGTGGCTAGGAGGCCACCAGAAGTCAGCAGTGGGAACAATCAAGATTGTTCAGGGTCGTGCAGGGAAAAGGTGATAAGATGGGTGAACATCTAGTCACCAATGGAAAGACCTGGTTGGTTGTAAAAAAAAAAGTGAAAGCCTGCCAAGAGCAGGAACACTCAGAAATGGCAGGCTTCCACTCAGAAACATACAAGGACCAGTGTTTGTATATGTGTAAGTAGTCATACAAGTTAGAGCTACAGAATACAACGAAATAGCCTTAAGTACAATGCGACCAGGTGATCTCATGACTCAGGAGACAGGAGTAAGTATGGCTGTACTTATACAAAAGTCCTCTTGAAACCCAACTGAATACCAACTAAACACCAGTTAGACAATCACTTCTACCTCTACTAACTTTGTGGTACACAACTCACATGCACACCACTTGAATATCAGCTGGTCACTAGCTGAAACTGCTTTGACTATGTGAAGTGCTGTCCAAGTGGTAATTACTTGTCACTTGGTGGAGAACTGAACTGAACTGAACATAACTGAACATAGTTGATTGAATTGGTGCTTCCTGTAAGTCAGAGTGCACCACTGTGGTGTGATGTCTGTGATGGTACAAAGTTGTGGTGCAGTACAAACTGATGGTGAACCTTAGTAGTAGTAGTAGTAGTAGTAGTAGTAGTAGTAGTAGTAGTAGGAGAGAGCTTAGGAGAGATGCGACAGTTGTCTGAGATTAAAATATGCGTCAGGCCTGGTACTTCTCTATCAATAGCAGGAGCGCGAAGCGGCAGGCGGGTGCGAGACTGGCTCGGACTTTTATTAGTTATCATTGGGATCTTTAGGACAGTCGAGTACAGGGTAACCGCGTTGGCGTCAACTCACGTAAACCGTCCGACAGGTCCCAGGTTCGAGAAGCAAATTTTTTGAGGTTGCGTAACGCACGGAGGGGCAGAAGATGCGAGGGTATAAAAACTCGGCTCCCTGTTATCGAGCAAAGAGAAAATTGCAAACCACTTGCATAGAGGCCCACTTCAGAAGTCCTCGAGTAACTTATCATTGACGAACGTCGTCTATATTTACGCGTCGCATCAAATCGTATATCACTCACCGTCCCCTCTCAAACACCCCCATCTACTACACGCGAACGAGGGAAGCTCACAACGCACGACAAGGCTTCAATGATGACTACAATGCAACTTGACAGCATTCACACCTGCCCCCCGGAAATATGGACCCGCATCTTCGCATTTGCATGCACCGACGACGGGGCGACGGGGTGCAGCCTCGCTTTGGTCTCTCGATATGTCAGGGAGACCTCCGAGCCCGTGAGGTTTGAGAGGGTGATATTGAAGGGTGTGGACAAGATTGTAGCTTTTGCGGATATGCTGGAGGTATTGGAGGAGGGGAAGAGGCGTCTCAACACATTGGATATTGTTGTCGACGTGGATGCGGAGGAAGGCACGAACGTCGAGGAGCAAGAAATGAGGAAGTACGAAGAACTGGACAGTCACGCCTATCTCAATTCCTTACACCGCAAAACCAAGTGCGCGCGATCCATCACCGTTCCATACGAATGTCGCAGCCGGGGCATCGTAGCTTCCGGTGCGATAACTCATATCCTAGACATGGTCGCGCCGTACCTGCAGGACCTGTCGATCTGGTTCAACGCGACGTACGAGCGGACCTTCGTCCTCCTTCCGAATGTAGACCTGCCAGAGTTACGGAGGTTCGCCTTCAGAGGAGAGAGGGTGCCATTCTTCTCCGGTAGCAGCGGAAACGGTCAGATCAAGTGCGAGAAGTTGAAGGAGATGACAGTGGTGTGGGACCAATTTCCGATGGACGTGGTCCGACACGTCAAAGCGATCTCGGGCCAACTGATGGCCTTGAAGATAGTGTGTCGGTCGCCTGGGGACTTCATGACTCTCGTAGGATTGGCATGGCAAAGGAGGCAAGGCAATGTTGAAGAATGCTGCGAAGATAACGACACTTCAAGAGCGGACTAGCCGAGCGGATTGTATGCTGTCGGATGGCAAGTAGCGTGGAAGAGGGGGGATGGGACGCGCTGAGGAAAAGTCTGGAAGAGGATTCGAGGTTCTGTGTATTGTAATAGACGGTCTCACTTAACCTATGTAGTCAGCCAATAATGATACCCCAATAATAACTGGATTGTTGTTGCACCATAGCTAGACTTTATTAGCATCGTTGTTAGCATTAAGAGATAAAATGGCGTTCATTGGGTTAGTTCTTTTCGAGCGGGAATACTTTCTATGGTCCCTCTTCTCTGTACGCATATCCCGGCGGCCTGGTATCCACACATGAGTCACCAGTCGAACCTACGTTGCAAGCGGCTTACCTCCACAGACGTCCGTAAGATGGACTCGAGTTCGAGTAAAGACAAAGTCATACTAACTTTGTCCGCTGAGTGTTCCATCAAGCCAGCCACAAAGAAGCCCGTAAAGCAATCGCCTGCGCCTGTCGTGTCTATGACGGGGCCTCGGAGAGATGCAGCAGGAACGACAATCGTCCCATGTGGAGTATGAGCAAAGACGCCTTTAGCACCTAGAGTACATATGATATTGGTGGATCGATAGAATGCAGGCGCGTTGCAGAGCTTTGCAATGATTTCAGAAATGGGTGCGTCTTTGAGGATTGATTCCTCGGTGAGGATCTCGCATAGAGCAGTCGCTTCGCCTTGATTGACAACGAGCCAGTCCAGGTTACTCCATGGAAATTGGGCGACCTGTTCTTTGGACGGGATGGGCGATGGGTTGAAGATACTGATGATCGGGGGGTTGCAGGATTTGGAGAGGCGGAGATAGGTTTGTGTTGATGAGAACAAGACTTCGTTTTGGAGGAGAAGATGAGTGTATCTTGAATCGAGTGCACGAGGGAGGGGTAATGGATAGAAATTGGCTCCCGGATAGAGGACTGGATGGATTGATTATTGAGTTCATACGTATACAGCACTTTTCAGGGAAGAATCGCTTACTGATGCTGTTCTCGCCGTCGTCCGCAACTTGGATCATAGCGCGCCCTGTATGTGTCTTCGCTTCTCAGAATCGTGCCACAGGAACCAGACAATATTCGACGGTGCTCACTTCGACGACGGAGACATTGTCGGTATTGACCCCGATGGCTTGGAGATACTGGATGAGCCATATGCCGTCTTCCCCGACCGAGCCCAGGAGATCTACGCGCCCACCGGCTTTTGCGATGGCGACTGCCTGGTTTGCGCCCTTGCCGCCAGCACGACGCTCATATTTGGTCGAGAATATCGTTTCACCTGCACGAACGAGATTTTTAACTGTAGGACGTTGAGACCGAGAGTTAGCGAAAGCAGGGAAAGCGACCCACCGTGAAGACACTCGTCGTTGTCTGGAAGCTGTGTGAGAGAAGGAAGCGTTCACTGGTGGCGGTGATGGACTTACTCAAAGAGCCTCGGACGAGACAGCGCGGCGGGGTCATGAGCGTTGTTGGCAACAGCGATCACATGCCTTTCGAGCTTGTCCTCCTCTCGGGCGCGGCGCACCTCCTCACCGCTGCCTTCGCCTACGCCAGCCACACCGCCGTCGTTCTCTTCGACTCGTCGCCCACCGTCGCCGCCATCGACAGCCCGTTCCTCAGATGGGACGCGTTCCACTTTGCGCACATCGCAGACCACGGCTACGTTTACGAGCATGAGTGGGCCTTCTTCCCAGGCGTACCCAGCGTCCTACGTATCCTCTCCTCATCCTCAGGCTCGGACCAATTATCGTTTCTCTTCCATGCCCTCGCTTTACTCCCTGTCTCGATGTTCAGCGCGCTGACGCTATATGAGCTCTCCTTGCTGGTCTTGGGATCTCCCAAACTCGCCCAGCTCGCAACGCTGCTCAGCCTGTTACCCTCAAGCCCCATCACGCTGAGATTGGCACCGTCCCCAGAAGGATGGTATACATGTGCGGCGTATAGGGGAATGTTGCACTGTGCAAGGAAAGAATGGCTCCGCGCGGCGTTGTGGTTCATGATCGCTGGGTCCTTCAGATCAAACGGCATAACCCTCGCAGGCTTCATCCTCTGGGGCATGGCCGTCGAGCCATTCCTGCTACGTAAAAAAGGTGCGTGCGCGGGGTCATGGTGTTGAATGCGACTGACGATTATCAGATTTCACTCCCCAACCTCTGTAAATCCATCCCCCTCGTCGGCATGGTATTTGCCCCATTCATATACCATCACTTGAGTGCATACCTAGCCTTCTGCCTTAGCGCAGACGCCTCCGCTCCAGAGTGGTGTTCGCGCACGATTCCATCCATTTACGGCTACGTTCAAGCCAAGTACTGGAATGTTGGCCTATTCAAATACTGGACCCTCCAACAGCTTCCCAACTTCATCCTCCCAGCGCCCGTACTTCTCATCCTCTTCTCGTTCAGCTTTTGGTACTTGCGCAATCTCTACCCTGGTCGGCGTGCAGTGGAGAGACGGCCGCCCAGTGCATCGAGCTTAAATTTCCTTACACTCGAACTCATTCCTCATGTCATCCATACCTGCTTCATGGGAGTCGCTCTCCTCGTTGCATCGCACACGCAAAATCGCCCTCCGCCTCGCTGCATCTATGCCCACCATCTATTGGGCCGCGGCGTGGTTACACTGTCACGAACCCACACATAGCCTAGCTCGCCTATGGGTATGGTGGAGTTTCCTCTGGGGAAGCATCTCCATTATCCTCTGGACAGCATTCCTTCCCCGGCCTGAGCTCATGCTTTCTTGGATTATATCAATTCAATGAATATATCGTGATTTCGAAAAGGACATGCAAATATAGAAATAACAATAGTCATTGCGTGGTATAACATTAACGCGTCCAGGCCCGTTGGCTACAACAAAACATTGCGAAACAGGTTCATGAATGTTCAATGAAAAAAGTCTCTCGCGATAGAACGTCAAAAGTGTCTATTACAGACTCTCGACGGATAAATCTACGAAGAGGTCCCCGATGGGGCATCTCGGGGTGTGGGTTCGGCTATAGTTGCAGCTGCCGACGGATCCTGAGGAAACGATAAGGTGAGCTTACAAGCATCGTTGTTGAATGCTAGAAACGCACCTTTGAATCGTTAGGACTCTCTTCGCTGGCAGCGGGTGTTGGTGTGGGTTTGGCTTGCGGTACATCTTGCTCGGGTTTCGCTTCTGGCTGACTGATCGAAGGTTCAACATCTGGTATCTTCATGGTAGGAGGTGCCTCTTCCTCGCCCTTTGTCGATTCGGGAACCGCAGCCGAGCTTTCGACAGCGGCTGACGACACCACTGTGGACGCCCTAGCCGACATACTGCTGAGTGCCTCAGAACTCGACGTTGCGTTGACCGACTCAGCCTTCTGCTTCATCGCAGAAATCCAAGCTGCAGGTCATACTTCGTAGGGACCGCTTTTTGATTAAGTTGTAGCCACGGCACCTGGTATCCGTCCCTCCCGATCCTCACCGTGTTCGCCGCGCCGATATCCAGAATGCCTAGCGGAATAATGTCCAACGCTGCAATCGCACCTTGGGTGAGAAGGACGTTTCCGAATGTTCCAGAGTTGACTGTTTGACCTGGGGGAATGACGAAATTGTCGAACGGCTGCTCGAAGTGGGCGAATATTTGGCCGTTGACGCCTGAATCACTTTGTACGAATTCAATAACGAGATCTGCATCGAAGGGATTGAAGACGTCGAAGTTGACGGATACGAGGTTGTTGACCAAGGAATCTAAGGTGATGAGGACTTGGACGTGAGTGATGATAGTTGGGTTGTTTTGTACCTGTGGAAAGGTAACAGCATCAGAGCGCGAAGACAACTCTAGGACCTTTAACCTACCTGCTAGCTGAGACGATAAACGCAAGCCGCTGAGAGCTGGTTGTAACGAAGCGAATGGCGTGCTAGCTAAGTCTCCTTGGATTACAAGGGGCAAACCGATTGTCCGTTTGAATAAACTGAGTCAAGAAGCCCTGTCGACGTTCATCAGTCCTCCGCAATCATTAGCAATAATATTTTCGCAATGACCGACCTGCGCGACAGTATTATTGGTGTCGTCGGGTTGGTAGTGGAATTCGGCAGGGATATCGTTGTCGCCTGGCACGAGATTGAAGGGCTGTGGGAGACCAGGTTAGACTCTGAACGTAGAACTGACACTGATCACGAAACGTACATCGATTGCTGCCCTGCCGATCTTGACGCCATCGAACATCACGGGTAGAGATATGTCCACGGTACTCAACGTGACATTGGACGGGTTGTGCAACGTGTTTGTCAACGGCGAGACGATGAATTCGCTACCTCCGTTTCCACCACTACCCGTCACGGATACATTGCTCAAAGACGCGGTACCGCCGAAGGAGTTGATACCTTTCAAGCTTGAGGGAACCTTGAAGGGTATGCCGGAAATTGGGGACGTTTCCTATCGCAGTGCGTGCGGTAACGTCAGCGGTTCCTTTCAGGTCAAGAGCCGCGGTCTCCTGCAAAGTGACATGTGCGAAGAGGGCCTGGAAGCCTTGGTTATTCAGAGACTTCAAAGGTACGTCCTTGAAAGCAATCGGTAGATCGACAGGATTTCCGGTGGAAACACCGCCGTTTGCAGGCGCATTAGGTATGTCGAGCTAGACCAAATCGTCATCAATGCCGCGTAGGGAGAGAGAAGGGAACGGTGGTCTTACTTGAGCAATATCAATCCCCGACGAACTGAGAATCAGTGTTTGCTTTGACTCGATCACTTGTAGCGAGAACCCAAATGGATTCTTGTACTGAGCAACTGTCCCTTGGGAACTTGCAAGAGGTGCGAACGCTTGGTCGGGCGTTTGCATCGTCACTGCGAAGTCGTCAAGCGTGATTGCAGTTATGACCTAATCCTCTCTTTCAGCTCCAATTGCTACTTGAAACTACTCGAACCAATGACCTTGGAGATTTGACCGGGTAAAGTTACAGACAACTCGAGCGTCTTGAAAGCATCGCTGAGCCACCCTACTGCCGAATCTCCCGGTTGAATGAAATCACCCTTTGCTATAAGAGTCTGATTCTGGCCAGCTAAGAAGCCTGAGAAGAGTTTTTCCAATGGTTTGAAGGTCAGATCCGCTCTGAGGGACAATTCGTCCTGTCAGGGGGAGAGGCGTAATGGCACCAGCAGCGAGGAACATGTCAAACCCAGATAAAGCTAAGAGGTCTATATTAGTAAACAAGATAAATAGTAAATTTGTCCCGTGGTCCTTACGTCCTACATGGGTACCATCGAAGAAGGACTCGAATCCGACGGTGCCGAGTTGGATACCGAGCTCTAGTATGTTCGTCAACTTTGTGCATATCTTCTCAGACGAAATTCACCCACGAGCAGGAGAGGGAATCAAAGAATCCGTTTGAATGCTGATCCCACCAGCAGGGTCATCATGAGGAAGCTGGAAGTTGCTGATCGTGACACCATTGAGCCCGTTGAATGCCCTGAACAACACCTTCTTTGACAGAGAAACGTTATCAAATATGGTTCCTAGTGCTTGCACCCGGAGTTTATCCGTCGATATAGTCCATTCAAAGGATTCATCATGTAGTAACGCAGTCGCGAATGCGGTGAATCTAGGGATCATCAGCGCTGCATGACAAGCCCGGATGGCAGATCACTTACTGAGAAACGTCGGTAATCTTTAATCGACCATTCGTTTGATAGTTGGGGACCCCAGAGTCAGCAGCCGCACAAACTAGAGTGTACAAACATTACAGTGAGACACGATTTGGAAGAATCGGGTACATACTAGGGGGCAATGTTATTTGCGCAATATTGTTGCCATTCCACGTTACACTGAAGGCCCATGAGAATGAACTCAGACAAGAAAATAGGAAACACAGACGTGACGGGCTCCGTGAACGAAATGAGAGCATCTAGTGGACCGGCGTCGGTCAAAGAACCTTGCAGCGACAGGTCGAATCCATCGTTAGAGACATTTCTGGCGTCACTCCGTTAGGGGGGTTATTGCATCAAATTGACAACTAGGCTCACGTTATATTGGCCTCCGAGAACTGTAGCTTCGATCCGTCAACGAGGTGTTGAGCGATAGGTCCTGCTACGGCGCCAATGGTGAAAAGAACGCTCCTGTCGGTCTAATTGTGCTGTTAGGTAAGGCATCTCCTTCCGTGCAGACAGCACTAACAATTGCAGGGACGTTCGCTTGATTGAAACTTAAATCCGTCGCAACTATGGCATAAAGTTAGGAGGAAAGTATACGACACAATCATCGGGATCTTACAGTCATCCAGCTTTGTATGTGCGTCGACAGCTAAATTGACCTTCAAACCAGAGAGCGACTTCAAGATGGCTCCCGCCGCGTCGAATTGATGCCCGCTACAAAGAAATTGGAAGGCGGTTTTCAGCCAACATTGATAACACTCACCTAACACAGGTAGGTGCTTGAGTATCGACGGCGGTCTTCACCTATTTCAAGATAGTCGTGAGTGAAGTGAGCCGAACTCGAGGAGCCCTAAGCTTACAGGAGGCTTGAAGTCCGGGTTTTGGATCAAGAACTGGAACATCTGTGCCAAAGGGCCGAGACTGACGCCCTGCTCTTGAGACGAAATGCTGAGGAGCTGAATGATGTTGTTAGGTTCGAGGTTAAAGTTAAATGGCAACGATTGAGATGTCGCCGTGCTGTGGCCATCCGCGTGAACTGGTGACGAAGAGATGTCTACGTTGTCAATCTTTCCTAAGGTGAGACCGTGGAAAGTGGACAACGGTCCCAACGCGTAGCAAATTGATGCTGGCAGTGAAGGGATTCGCCAAGGTAAAGGTGGCAGAGGCAATTCCCGTCTCAACGATGTCGACAGGGAACGATAGTGATGTGCTTTGTACCAACATCTGGTGGATAGCCGGGATGGTTACTGGGCTCAGTCGAATCTGTGAAAGAGCCGATTTTAAAGAGCCGATCGTAGTAGAGCCAGTATTGCCTGAGATAGCCGTGTCTGAATCAACTCCCTGAAGGAAGTTTTGGAGCAGCGTTCGGCCGGCTTGTTGAGCTGCCCCTTGTGGCGCGTAATGGACGTCTAACAAGACTTGAGAATTGTTCGTGGCCCTATAACAAGCCTCTACTCACCAATGGGATATGATGCATTGCCTGGCTGGATGACAAGGCCGTTCTGGATGACGTGTTAGTGTGCGAACAGTGTAAGGCTGACCATAAGCGTACGATATCAGCAGCAGAACCAATGGTTTGATCCCTGCGAAATTGTAAGCTTATTGAGGACGAGAGGGGCACCGGTCCACCTACTGGAATTGCAGGGCGAAGGAAACATCTCCAGTTCCTGAGGACGCATCAGTTAGCACCAATAGCAAGGAGGAAAAGGTGCCGCCGGCTTACCAACTGTGAGGTTACTGAAACAATTGTACGTTAATAAGGCTCCGACTTCCGTACAATCAACTTACCTCGGATTGAACAGAGCGCTATCGACTTTGATGAGCAGGAAGTCAGGGAAGCCATGTTTCACATCCAGGTTGCTGACTGTAACGGGACGCGTATTCAAGCCTTGTAAACCGTCAATCGAACTGTCCACCGAGAAAGCGATATCAGGAAGAGAGAGAAGGCCAACGGCAGTGTTCGCCTCGGCGTTGGAGCTGCCTGATAGATGCATTGTTACTGATTTGCCGACTGTGGCGGCAGCTACAAAGTCGTCAAAATACGCTGTGTTGATTTCCATCGACAGCGAAGGGGACGTCACTGAATGTCAGTGCTATCACCCGCTTCTCGACGTCAGTTTTTGTAGGAGCTTTGGGAAGGTCAAGGGTTGCGAATGATTGGCCGTTGAACGAAATGCCGATTTTTTGTTGCAAGGAAGTAATATCCAGGGGAAACCCGAATGGAAGTGTGTGAAAGCTGCTGACGTCGAACTACTGCTTGTGGCGGGGTTGTAAGCTGTATCCTGGGTGAAGAGTAGCTTCAATTCGTTGAGGGTGATTGATTGGATCACGTTCAGAGGGCCTCGGTTGGGCAATATCGTATCAACTTGGAGCGCTTTGATGCCCTCGTTTAGCCAGGTAACCTGTGATATAATCAGCAGCATGTCGTCAAATCATTGAATTCTCCGTACCTCACTTGGGCCCGCGCTGGCACCATGAACAACGACATCGCTATCTTTCCCGTGTAAGAAGTTTTGTAAACACTTGAGAAACAATGTCTAGGCCTCTGGGAAGCTGAGGCACAAGGCGTCCAACAAGCGATAATGGAGAAGTAGAGCCAGGGGCAAGGGTTACCTCCTTGCTGGCGACGGGGGCAATCATTGTGCTTCCAACGAACGTGTTTGAAACCTAGCGAAGACAACTGCACGCCCAACTTGCGAAGGCTTCATTGATTGGTCAGATTTGAAATGTCGTCACGACTTTCAGAACTCACATTAGTCGCGTCAGCCTCAATGGTGAGATAGATACCTCCGGCGGGATCGTTGGCAGGTAGATCGAAAGACTTGATCTTTACGCCGTCTTTCAAGCCATTGAATCCCTTCAACGTAACTTTCTTCGAAGACAACGAAATGCCGTCAACCTGGATTCCTGTAATTGCATTGGTCAATAGGATTTGGGGGATCCTTTCTAGGTTGTTCTTACCCATGGCGCTGACTATAAACGCGACATCAGCTAAGATAAGAACTCTGAAAGCGGCAACGTACCAGTCAAGTTGTCGCCAGAGATCTCCCACTCGAAAGACTCCTCCGTGAGCAGAACCTACGATTGCCACGGGTCAAAGCAAGCCTTCCTGTGCGTTCAATACATATATCTACCTTGGTGAACTCGGTGATGTGGTCAACGTCAGTCACATCGAACGTCGTCTCCACATCGAGAACGGCTCCAACATCGCCCACCACATCAACATCGGTAAGCTTCATGTTCCCTATGGGTTTTCCGGCCCAAACGACGGTCAGACCTTGGTTGAACGATATCTTGGCGTCGACTGCACGGCGTAGAGAATGAGCCAGACCATCACTACAGTAACATGGAGCAAAAAACATACATGGACCAGCGTTGTTTATCCCACCTCTCAGCCTCGTCTCTGCATAAAGTTTCAGACTTATGACTCTCTGAATACTGGACGCGAGGAACACTCACTAAACAAGTTCTGTTGTGGGTCGATGATGAGGACATCGTCAATGCTATTAATGATCGTTAAAATGGAAGGAGAGATGAGGAACACGAGGACAATACCTGATCCTGGACCCGCTGACCACCTTTTGAACAATTGGCTGGGCCAAGACAGGAAGAATTAGGTTCAGGCTCTAGTCTGTCTTGGTCGGGACACCGTGCTGCGTGTACTTGAGGGTAGTCTTATAATCACCCATAGTGACATCGGTAGTCAGCTCAACATCGGACTTAAGTTCCTTGAAAGCAGTCTGCACGAATTCCGGCAGGTTGAACCCACTATAAGAAGCATGAACGTGAAGGGAAAGACCAGGATAGAGAACGTTATGGACATACGTGAAGATGTTCGCTCTCCGCTGTTTGCTTGGGGGATCACCGGCTGTAAAAAGGTACGTGTAACCACCGACCTCAACGATTCCATCCAAAGGGGCGGTCATTGTCTAAACCAGCGTCAACAGCAAGAAGGCGTGTTACAGTGAATAGCGAGTTTGGATCGAAGTTGAGGTTGAAGTCAAGATCCGGAGATGTCGTCTTCGACTTGGGATCGCTGGAGAAATCTGTATCCGTCTCGATGTTCCCCAGGTTGATGCCCTGAACGGTCACTGCGGATGTAATCTTGGTGATCTTTAGGGCGGTGGTAAAGGGGTTGTCGAGGTTGACACGGACGTGACTGATGTTAGTAGCCCGACCAGTGGTCGGAAGAACTAAGAAGAAGAGTAATTTGTTTGTAAAAAACGATGTTGGGATCGAAGGGAGAAGCGGCGTACCTCTGAGCTCCGCAGTATCTAGCAAATTAGTCTTGAGGCCAGGTAACACCACGTCAACTCCGAGGGACTTGAAAGCTTCGAGCAATGATACGACTTTTTGTACTTTGATTCAAATCCGGCGATGTGCAAGTTGACATCTGAGAAGTATATCAAACTCGGGCAACACTAGGCCATCAATGGTTGCACGAACCTTTTTTGCCCACGAAATCATTCAGTGTCTGGAGCCCCTCGGGACTATCATTGGCCTAAAGCATGTTTGAGTTTCATTGACTGAGTGGACGAGGAGATGTCAGACCTTGAAATTAGACGAAGCCTTAACAGAGTTGTTACCCATCGTCAAAGTAAGGTTGGGCAAACAAATTAGTCCCAAGGGCGACGCCATCACGGAATAGCTGTAAATCTACGCATAGAATGAGCACCCTTGCAACTAAGAAGAGACGGTAAACGTACTCAAAGTCACCCGTAGCTAAGTTGAGGTTAGAAGGGTTGAATATATTGACTAAGATGATGGTTAGTCAGAGACTGGGGTGGAAGCAACGACGAGCAGACCATTAATCCCCAGCGTGATGCCCTCTGTGGTACCTCCAAGTACGTCCACTGAATCAATGCTGACGAGGCCCTTGAGACCCTGTAACCCCTGAAGGTGGGTAGAAACATTAACTTTAATGGGGTCCAGGGTAATCGTGCCTATGCTCATGTTCGCGATCGCTCTGGAATTACCCACGAGACGAAACTCAGCCATGTCAGCGCTGGTGAGTTCCGCGTCTAATCGCGACGAGATGATTGGTTTGAGTTGTTGTCTTTTGTATGAGGCAAAAACGACGTACTGAAGGCTGAAAAACGCCGGGTGCATGAGATCAGGAGAGTTGAGTTTAGCTGTCGATCGTGATATTGATTGACCCCGATGTGTCATCTGAACTGAGAACCGAGATCGCGGATGTAGAGGCACCGAGAGGCTTGGGTGACAGTTTACTCCTCAGTAGAAAAGCCAAATCATGATGAGCAGGCGCAACTCACTGTGCTTAATCCTGCTACAGCAGCTCCGTTCTTCGTGATATTGAAGTCGTTCTGGATTTCATCGATCGAGAGACCGAAACCCGAATGGAAGCTCTGCATTTGTTAGGTTAGCGAGAGAGAAACACCTTCGCCGTCACCTATACGCACGGAGAGATGCTTCGAACCGTTCTACTAAGGGCAGTGGGTGACCATGGATCCGCTTCGGTGAATGCAAGGAGAAGTCTCCGATACTGATGGTCTTGATGGGATCAATTGGAATCGAAGACTGAACGGAACCTCGAGTCGGAGCGATTTGAGACCGTCACTGAGCCATGAAATGGAAGAATTGTCGCCTTGGAGGGTTGAACGCCCAGTCGCAAGACAGGAGAAGATTCCCCGTTGAGGTAACGGTGTGAAGAGGTCGGACATCACTGCAAGCTCAGCCTCCGATGTATGCGGTACGAGTGTCCCTTTCAGCGTAAACATCCACTGGCCCAGGAGCCTGCGAGAGTAAGTCAATGGCCATTACCTGATGTTGGATGAGGGTACGCACGATGACAGTATCAGTCCCGGTCCCGGTACCGAGAAAGACATCCTTGTAGGAAAGATCGAATAACACAGTACCGAGATTGAGCAAAAATGGACTTGGGTTGTTCAATGTCGTGACAGCGATGAAATCGATGCCTCCTTGTGGGTTGTTCACTTGGAAGCTTGAAGTCCTTGAGAGCGACATTGCCAGAGAAAACTGTTGAATCCTTATCATAATGCATAATGCACTAATCAGCAACGTAATGAATGCACCCTAGCAACCCATTACCGTTCAGCATTACATCCTTCTTGAATTTGATGCCTTTTGACAAGGGGAATTTGAGAGCTTGAACATGAAGGTTCTCGCTCTCGAGCCTCCATGTAAAGTTCTGTGCAGTGATCATCTGCCCGGCGAACCGACCGAAGGCCGCCTCGTCTGTGATGTTGAACACTGTGGTGTCATTGATGGTGGCGCGTTTGTTCTTCGTCGATAAAGGGCTTAAATTCATCACACCGATGGGGACCTCATTGTCCCCATCGAGCCAAGTAACGCGTACGGGATTCTTGAAACTCGATCCGAGCGTTAATGATACCCGTTGTGAGCGACCCTAACCAAATGTGAGCAGTTTAAGTAGCCTGAACGAGAGGGGGCAGCTCACATTTCCTTGTAGTGCCAGTTGGAACCTATGAAAACGCGTAATTAGTATTGAGACAAGGATCGAGGCCACCAACACGTACGTATTATTCAACGGTTCCGTTATTCGGGCCACCTGTATATCCAAAGTACTTCTGTTTACGACAAGTTGCGCGATGGCTTGATCACCGGGAAGAGAAGAATGAAAAGTAACGCGATGCCCAGAGGAATAATAATCAACTGCGAGATGATGAACCACCGCTTCTTGTAGAATGGCACATGGGGCGGCGGCGCAGGCTGAGGCGCATCTTGCGCATCGTGGGAGACGTCGCTAGTTCCGTGGTAAGTTCCGGCCAGCTGGTACGCCAGCGGGCGTGGTCTGGCGTATCCCGCTGTCTGATTGAACCCAGCAGGCTGCTGAGCGTGTCCTATAGCGCAACCGAAACAGTCAGGCGCTGCTGGGACCCTGGAAACGCGTCGGTTACCCACCTGCGAGGGAAGCAGCGGAACCTGAGTCGTCACTTGCGCGGCTTGCAGGCCTGTACTGCTCCATTACCGCGTCGTCGAAGGGGGGCGAGCGAGAAAGAAAGGATGGGAGGGAGGAGCAACGGAGGAGCGGTTTATTAAAGTAAGGAATGGTCGAGCATTGGATGTTGATTTTCAAGTAACTGGATATGGAGACGAAGCTGATCAGATTTGCCAGCCTCAGTTCTATTTTGGAGCGACAAAGGGTGAGAACCGCGTGCTTCCCATGGGATTGGGTATAACCATGTGTTCCATTTCCCATCCACCACCTGCCCCCACACTTACTGATTTAACGCGGGGGTGTGGGGACAGGTGGGGGCGGGGGCATTAGACCTCTGTCCCTGAAATATTCCTGATGGTATGCATAAGTTGGCAGTTGTTCGAAAGGTGAGACTTGGAAAAACATACTCACCTTGCCATCAAGCGTTGTCGCGAAGAAGGGCACCGGCGCATATATCATCAGTAAAAATGTCCGAACCATACTTATGTACAGCATCGATGAGAAAAGACAACTCCTCCATCTCATATGGCGCGACGGAAGCAAACAATCACATGGCGAGGGACGTGGAGGACGCCTATGGCGAAGGCACGCCTCCGAAAAACTCAACAACTTGAAGCGTCCATCACGTTCACAGCCTTGGGATGTCGAGCAACCGTCCGACGGAATGTGCGACAGAAATTCCCAGCCTCACGGGTGCAATCCTAACTTCACTACAACAATTATTTATATCAAGGAACACATAAGAACATCAAAAATATTACAGTGCGGGTACAATCTTCGACTCGTAGGGATACATTACATCTGCTTAACCAATGCCCAGAGATATTACAAACTGCAAGAGGGGAGCGCGTACATGCTTCATATTTCATTATTCGTTCTTCATCTTCATACCATCATCATCAGCGGGCTGTTGGGGGAGTTTCCTGTGGCTCTGCTTCGTCTCGTAATATTTCTGCATCAACTGCCATCTCGTTGCCATTGTCGCCATCAACGATAGCCTCGGTCAACATCTCGCTTGGTGCTTGGTCGATAGGCGTGGTGACGGCGCTGTTGTCGCTCGAGTCCCTTCGCTTGGGCATATTCCTGGAGCGTGTCGATCTTCGCTCGGGAAACAATGTCCTCATCCGGCAAATCAGGCTTCGCCCGTGACGTTGGCGTAAACATCGCCTAAATCGAGTCCACTGGTCGACTCCGTAGGCGAAGCAAACATCTGCCGTAGCAGACGCAAACCGCCCACCACTTCTGGGATGGCGAGTGCGCTTTGGAGGGTTGGGGTATGGTGCGTCGCTGTCGTCTGGCTCCTTGCGCTTGCGCCTCTGACCACCGCCACCGGCCCGGCGCTTCCGAGGACTAGGCTTTGTTTCACGTGCGGGCACGGCTACTGGTGTGAGTGGGCTACTGGCGGACGCGGTGGGGTGATTCCAGCTTATCCTCGCCGTCACGTCCTTGGCTCATGGACTTGCGCGAGCGAGACGAGTCCCCATCGTTGAAGATGCTACTGGGAATGGGGGGGGAAGGCCGAAAGCGGCGGTGTCCAATGGAGGCAGGGGAGAGCGCAAGTTGTCCCAAAGGGTGATATAATGGCAGGGGTGGATTCATAGGATAGCGTTGGCGTAAACGAATCGATGAGATTACGGTGTTCTTTACTTGAGCGGTTTGGAGGAAGATGGGGGCGATTTGACCTTCTGGCTGTTCCCACCCGAGCGTTGCGAGGGAGCTCAGCCTCTGAATCGAGTTCTCTGGGGTGTTGGTAGACGGCGAGCGGTATGTGTATTGTGGTTTCCTTCGAATGGGCTTCCCCCCGGCATGGAGAGCGAGTTGTCATAGCTGCCCATGTTGAGCAGAGGGCCATACGGTGATGGAGGGCGAACATACCGAGTTCCTGAGTCAAGCACCTGGTGAGAGACTGGTGGGCCAGGACACGGCGGTTGGGGCCTGGGACGGTGAGGAGATGGTGGCGGTCGAGGAGAGAGAGGGATTTCAAGGCAGAGGAAGCGTCGGCAAATGTTTGTGAGAGTATTCACTTAACAAGAGCAAGCTGGGTTGCGTGGATGACATCCCGAAATGGTTTGCTGGTAATGCGACCATGTGATCGGCCAAATTTCATCCCTTGAGCGTCTATATCGCCAGCCACTACAAAATTCCGATTAGGGGTCTATACAGTAGCAATATACATGAACGAAAGCTAGCAAAGCAGATTACGACGCAGGAGATAAAAGAAGCCGCCCCAGCGACTTTATATGCTTCTCGCATATCGCCGAGAAATAAAATTCATGCTCAGAGTTGTGCAGCTGAACAAGGTTATGCGCGATTTCGTGCGCTAGCGTGAAGTACCTACCACAAGAATGAGATGCGAAATGAAGATCACTAGGCGAAAACGGTTAGCTCACCAAGACACGAAGGCATCATCCATGTTCCCCCTTTGGACTTGATCATGATCTACAAGACGAGTCCCTCAATATCGAAAGGAGAAAGAGCGAGAAGACACATACGCCAAGCCTCAAAATACCGCAGGTTGAGGAAAATGCTGGCATTCCGATTAAAGGCAATCAAACCCCCTCCAAGATCGTAGAAGATGTGTAAACTCGACATCGGGAGGTTGTACACCTTTGCCAGCGGTGACACCACGTGGATAAACCGAGCGATCTCATCCCTCTTAGTTTCCAACACCACTTGCGGATTTGGAACATCTACGTTGTTCGATAAACTCAGTATGAGCGGCCCTTCAGAGTCAGTACCACTCACCGGCAGTGACGAAAATCTTCATAGAACCCATCTCTCCAATTAGGTTAAGATCGCCGACTTGACCACTTATGTCACAATAACCATCGTTCAGTGATTCCTTGACTTGCTGCATCTCCTGCTTGTTCCGTACGAGGTTCCCGTCTCAGGCCGACAAGCCTTGATTGCCATGTTAATGTTCGAATCTGAGTTTCGTCATATTAATATGTGCGAATCAGGGATTAGGCTGGTAGGGATCTCACTGATGTTGCTCAACGGGGTAACATGGTTACCATTTGAGGACCGTGCAGGACCAGGCATTCCTGGGCGAGAACCGTTCGGCACTGCGGAGGTGCATGTTGATCATCGGCCAGCAACGGTTCCCTTTCCGGGGTGACCAGTCGTGGAGCGACCTTGTTTCGTAGGTCTTGAATGGATTTAAAGAAGGTAGAGGAACGGCTCCCTCTCACAGGCGGACTTTCAGGGAACCCTCCTGGAATGGAAGATGGCTCCGGAAGCGGCTTGTGGTCTGGACAGGAGCGGGCCCAGTGTGAACAGGGGATGCGGCTATTGTCTGTTGTACCTTCTCTTGCTGAATGCCCCCTTGGAGAGCTCTCTCCTCTTGAACTTTCTTTTGCGACTCGAGAGCGACGTCCTTGGCGTGTTGTTGTTGTCTCAAAATTCGATCCACTGGGTAGCAAGGAGTCATCGATCATCAGCCATGCGCCGCTCATGAAAGTCGCGAAACCGTACCATTGTATCCCCGTCGTTTGAGAGATTTGAGATCGGTGGAAAGAATGGTCATAAAGAGTAACATGTCGTTGGCGTTTGGCACCGTCGAAGAGTAGTTGACCAAGTGAAGTCGCGACTCTGGCCAAATCAATGATTTCTCTGGGTCACTAAATGTTTTCGTAGGGGGGGAAGCACCACTCACTCGTACATGTCAACCTTCGTGTTGTATGCGACCCACAACTGGATCGCACCGCCATATCCATCACGCTTGGCTGCCGCTGAGGACTCTTGCGTACGAGTAACGCGAATATCACCAAACGTCAACACTGATTCCACCTCGATCTTTCCATAGTTCTTGACAACAAAGTTTCCTTCCTTGCTCAGCCACGCGGAAGGGACCTTCAATCTCGCGTGGGTCTGGCCATGAAGGAACAAGGGTAGCCGCTCTAAAATTAGATTAGGCATCTCCGAAGACCGGTGCGGATCTTTGATTTCTTGTGTGGTGCGGTAGTTCTGCTTGACGATAGAACTCAAGCGGCGGGAACCAAGTTCAGCATAGAAAGCTAAGTAACTGCGATTGAGCTTTAATACTGCGGCAAAAGCACCTCATACTGACCTTCCAAGATATCTTCTTGCGGAACAGTAAAGACAGCGTCTCCAAATAGCTGGTAGTTGTGCTATCGTCCACGATTACGATGCTGCTAGGGACCAGAAGGTCGTATTGAAAGTCCCAGGTTTCTTCGTCGAGGTCTTGGTGCTTTTCATTTGCTTCCCTGACCCGGCGCCGTACACCTAGTAAGATGGGCGCTTTCTTCATCTTTGTAAAAGTCATAGAGGAAAGCAATCGATTGTTGACAGCAATATTGCGAAGCTCGTTGAGGAAGCTGCAGGTTTAACGTGAGAGTAAACGGCCGAACATACATACTATTTGCGTACTGTTCAGATCCCCCCGAGAGGTCGTAAAACTTCCTGGGGTCAGCTAGCAGCATCTGCGCAAGTTCTTCAACGGAAGCCTCGCGTTTAGTGCCGCAAGCAGACAAGAAACTGTTCGCAGCTGCTCCAAAGTCGACACAGGTAAAAAGTTTGGATTGAAGCTTGCCGGTATTGATGTTGAGGAGACATCGTCTCGGAGGGGTATGAGTAATCCCCTTGCCCGATGGGTCAGGGATAGGGATGAAAGAAGTATTCGACGCATCGTAAGCTCCGAGTCCGAGAAATCTACATATCTGCAAGTCAGCCCACCAACGGTACATCCTCGGTGCCAAAACTTACCTGATATACGGGTGGATAATACAGAAAACCAGTCTTTGGCCTGGGATACATCGGGCGGCGAAGTGCGAAGTAAATCTATGAGTTGCTTCGTCGAAGGATGCCTCGGAATCTTCAGCTTCTGAACAAATGGCTGCACCGCTTCAGTGGCGACGAAGAACCCAAGAGAAGCCCACTGCCGTTCTGAGAACACGTCTAATGGCGCGGACAGACATATTAGCACTCCGTTATTAGCGGGTATATAGACTTTCTGCGCGAAGTCGTGGGGGTTTATAATCGCTATACCGAGTTGGGATATTGTCGAGTAGATACTTGAGGGCAGCTGCATGTACAGCAGTGTCATCAGAGGCACAGAGATCTATCAGTTGAGCCAGAGGCGGGAAATGTAGGAGCCCGATCTTGAACAGAAGTTTGGCTACACCGCAGCTGTCATGAGAGGCAAGATTACGAGGGTTATGAGAATATACCTTCTGCTGCCGACGCTCTCCATCTCGACTTCGAAGTCCAAGCGATGACTGGAAGGTGTAGTTGTCGAAAGGTATCCGAAGGTTCGTACAATTGGTCAGCTCTATACCGCTTCGGTTTGGCGTCTGTGGTTGAATCGCCTTCCTTGGAGAAGATCGGCGTCAGCTTGAGGCGCCCCAGTCTTCTTCCTTCAACTCGGCCTCTACAGCAACTAGATACTTAATCAAGTCCTCGACTTTCCAATCACCAGTCTTTATCATCCTGTAGCAAGGTCAGTCACATGAACAAAAATATATCATTAGGGAAGCCCCCTACTAGTGAATACTATCTGGAGATCAACGTATTTGCGAACGCCCAGGAATTGCAAGAAACGTTCCAAGCCTCCCTTGATAGGTGCTTGAGAGGGGAATGTCACGACTGGTAGATCACCCAGTATATTCGCGTCGGAAAAGTAGGTGTCGCCAGGTTTCTTCTGCCCTTGGGATGTGGGGATACATGTCAGGTTGCTTAAGAGACGAGCAACTTTCCGTCTTGCTTTCGTTCGATATCGATGGCCAGGCGCGAAGGAGGGCTTGGAGGACGGTTTCTGCCCATTTTGGATTTATCCCGATATCGGTTTCAAAGGAGGTAGCGCGCGTCCTGGGCTCACAAATGTGTTGCAACCACTCGACCACCGTCAATTCCTTCCATGGGAAATGAGAAGATAGTTCTTCAGGTCGAAACTTGGAGCTAATACAGGCAGGCAAGACACCAGGTGGCAACGGACCGTCGACAGGAATGTGGGCACCAATGGCTCCTTTGATGTTTACGAATGACCGGATAGTAGAAAGGGGAATGATTTTTGCCAGCGATAGACGGCGGACCCGAATCGCCAGTGGCCAAGATAGCTTCGCTAAGCAAGCGCGAACGGAACGCAGGGAGGTTGGGATCTCCCCCAAACTTGTTCATATCAATCCACCACTGCAAACAGGCGATCATTTCCTCTGTGTCCAAAGGCCTGCTACGCAGCACCTTTATGACGTCCTCAGATGTGATAGACAACAACATGGCTCGGTTGCGCAACGAGGTGACCATCAGTTTAGCATCGTTCATGACATCGTCGGGAACCATTGGCAGAGATTTCAGGAAGGTAGACAGTTTGGCTTCAGGAAGACGGATCTCTGATGCTGGTCGTATGCCGACGGAGGAGATGAGAGGGAATTGGTGTTTGGCACCACAGCCAAAGAAAGCAGCTTCCAGGAGGTTCGAAACTTCTGGTGATGGAGTAGATTGTCGGAAAGTGAAGAAATTGAGGGAATGGATGGCGCGGTTCCGTAGCCAAATTCGGAGGGAAGGATCCACACTTACGCCCGCCTCATTCCAAAGCGTACGGATGTTATCCATTTCGAACTCGTAGGCACATCTGGACAGGAACCCTCCAACGAAGAGAAGTTCCTTATTCCAAACTATGCGCGGAGATTGGGAGATTGTTCGTAGAGACATTAATCGTACTTACGTGCAAACGTTCTTATCCCTGTGTGAAGTTCATCGTAAGCCTCTGAAACGCCCTCGTAGTGAGACGACGTACATCAAGTCTAGAGATTCTCTTTCGACGGTAGGAATAAACCTTGATGCCATGTGTCCCCCGATACCTGTAGTTTGCGCCGTAGAATGACCCTGCAGCCAAGCTCAATGTTGAGGAGAACAGTTAACGACATAGAACATACCACGAAGATACGCGTCGAGCCAGTGCTGCGAGAACCGTGAATAGGATGCTCATTTTGGGGATTGACGACACATACCCTTCTATGTCGGCTCGAAGACCTTGAAAGATGCTCCCTGTAGAGAACTCTTGCTGTTCGTCCTGCTTCTTACTCGCATCAAAGGCATCCTTCCCAGTCTAGATACCTCTTCAGAGGCCAGGAACAAAAAGGACGAAGGTGGAGGCTCACATAGATTAGTTGATATTTGACTTTACTCGGTGGCTTCTTTTTTGTCGCTCTCAGTAGTTCGTCTCCGACTTTCTTGGGCAATCGCACATCAACGTCAGCGGAAAATATGGATAAGCTAATGCTGGTATCGACGAGCTGCAACTTGGTACTAGGGTCGGCAGGAAGGGCGACAGGAGGAGGCTGCGGAGTGGGAGGAGCAGATGCAGCGAATGACTGAAGCAGAGATGAGAAGAAAACCGGTCGTCTTCTGGATGGGCTTTAACGCTGTCGGAACTGGCGGCTTCTCCGTCCCAGACGTGTACACAGTTTCATGACGGACGCAGAAATATGGAGAGCTACAAGCATGCTGAATTTGGCAAAGGGGTTAATGGCGAGACATATACGTACGTGCTTCTGCGACGGATCTGACTTCCATGTAATTGAAAGTACTTCGAGTATGTAGATGTCGAGGGATCGCCAACGTTCGAGGTGCGCCAGGAGACTTCGATATCTTCACAGACAGTGATTATCAAAATACACGCTGACCTCGGATAAATGGGACATGAAGACAATGGACGATGCGAGGAATCTGGTGAAATCGAATGGCGGAGGGATGGGGGACGGATCACGTAGTGTCATCGCAAAGGACGTCCAATGATCTACACGCCCGGTGGGGGGAAGTGTCCCTCGGCGAGCGAAGAGCTGAGGATGCGTAAGCTTCCTGGACATCGTTCACTTCAACTTCAATAAGCAGCTACCTGATCTTTCTTGTCTTTCCAGTAGAATCCCATCCACTGATCTGTGGACAGCGTAAGAAAGATGCTTCAAGCTTCACCACGTTGAATGAAAATACCTCCCGACGCAACAAACGGTTCCTCTGTTACAGAGAATAGACTGTAGAAGCCGACACCAAATGCACCGATCTTCTCCTCATCAGGATTCCCCTCAGCTATGCAAACAATCTAGTATAAGAGGAAGTATAATTGAGATAATGATGCATACCTATCTTCTTAAGTCTGTTCCAATCCTCATCTCTAAATACGAGACCATTATTTTTGAAAGTCCATTGATGAACCTGGTATAGAACACGGTCGTAACGAACGAGTCCAACAGCGACACGAAGTAATTCCTACTATAGCAGTCTTCAAATCCGGTGGTGCACCGCTTGTTGCTGATTCATGATCGTCATTTCCAACCTTAGACTTTAGGAAACCATCAGTCTCGAAGCGAATCTCGACTGCGGAGGACGACGCATCGTCAGAGTTCTGTAAGAGCTCGCGAAACACAGAGAATTCGCCCGAGTAGCGAGCAAGCACTTTATCGATAAGCGCGCGCTGGTTGACCTCTACGGATTCGTCGTGACCTTCCGACCACTAGGGTTGAAAACTTAAGCAAAACTGTTGCATGTTCAGTGAAGAAAAAGGAACGCACGAGTGCATCTTTAGAGAACGACATGGTAGACCGTTTGACCTTTGATCCTGGCGCCGGCGTCAGGAAACTTTACTATTCGTAATTCGTGATGGCGAAGGTGATGGTTGAGAGCAAGTCGTGTTCGGAGGCGCGGTGCTGTCAACCAGTCCTATTCAGGGGCTTCTGCCACTCTCTCATGATCACCATTACCTCTTCCAATAGGCTCATTCACCGGTTCAAATCGTTGGCTTTGCTCACATCTGGGTTTGAAGCTGGAGTCCTATATAACGTACTGGAGCGCGGCTAATAGTATATGCCACAAACGCAAACGTCCCCCCTACCTGGTCTTCTGGTCGTCGCCCACAGAGAACCCGATGAATTGGCAGGAAAGCTAGGTTCTACATCTCAGCTTCCCATCGACTCTCACTCGACGGGGCCCTATCCTGCACCTGTGGACATTCTGCCTCCACCAATTGCCTTGGCCAAGCTGGTCTAGACGACGTTGAAATCGTTTGCAGGCTTGGAGTCTCCCCCGTGCCCATTTAGGCTGAAAAGCAGTTACTTGCGTTGGACGTCCACTATCTAGATCTGTAGGATGACTTTAGTACCAGGCATTACTAGCTGGATCGTCACTAGGCGCTGCTTGACGCGCACTTCCCCGGCGACACCTTCACTGCCCGAACTTCTCCGAAAATTCTAAAGGCTGGATCCAGGAACGAGACTTGGGCAAGCATACTTCAGATGCTCAATTCTTTCGGAGGGTGTCCTTACCCGCGCGCGCTCGGTTGCTAGGACCCATCTATCACAGAAAGACTACCAACAGTCAATTGGTCTATCGCACTTCGTTCTTCGCGTTCGCATATGGGCTCTGCCCGAATATCGCCCCGACCGTCGCTGTAACAAGGTCCTTACGCCTCCAAGAGGACTGTGCTACGTGGGTTCTGACTCCTGAGTTCCTACCGTTTCTCCTACCCGTCCTTCACCCTGCGCTCGCCAACGATTCAACCAGGATGACTGTTTGCTTGGATGTGCATAATCCAGTTACATACTTGTGCCGCCGCAATACCCCCTAATCGCTCAACGTCGATGTCACACGCTTTGTAGTCTCATCCCAGTGGTCCGTATGTCATGGTCCGTATATCAGTAATCAACCTTTCCTGTATATGTGTTGTAATTTGTCTTTAGTCCTAATGTTTGACGGTTGAACATTAATTGCCATTGCTAGATAATTCGTGCCCCATCTTAGTGTTATCCGTTCGGCCACAATGTCCCTGATGCGACGTTGTGGCCGTAAAAGGCGACTCATGTGTCTGACGAAACGAATGCTGGCACCACTGCTGATATATGAGCCCGTTGGCGGCCGTCAAGTTCATCGCACACGGTCAATCTCGGTCGCAATGAATAAGCAATGCATTATCTAATCTCAGCATCTCCGCAATCTAATCTACTTCCGAACATATAAACACCACGCCCCGTTACGACGACCTCCTCCACTCCTCTCTCTTTGCATCACCGCTACGAACACAAAATGGCCGCCCCAAAGAGTTGCGATTATTGTATACAGCATGTATGGCCATGTCGCCAAATGTGCGTCTGTATAATTCATTGTCTTGAAGCAATCTACTCATCGTCGTCGCTCCCGGTTACTATCTCGTGTAATTTGGCTCGTCTCAGTGGCTGAATCCGTAAAGGGTGGCCTAGAGAAAGCCGGTGGCGCGGCCGCCATATATCAGTACGTCCAGTCTATATTTCCCAAATTCACTGTCGCTAATGCCTGAACCAGAGTCCCAGAAACTCTTTTCTGACGAGATCTTAACGAAGATGCATGCTCCCGCCAAACCAGACTACCCCATCATCACTCCAGCCAAACTCACTGAATTCGACGCGTTCATTTTCGGCATCCCCACTCGTTACGGGAACTTCCCTGCTCAATGGAAGGTATGTATGCGCACCACGATGCCTTGCCCTTCGTGCTAGTGTTATGCGTTTGACTTACCCTCGTCATCAGTCATTCTGGGATGCCACAGGTTCCCTGTGGGCTACTGGGGCACTGGCAGGAAAATACGCCGGGCTGTTCGTGTCCACCGGTACTCAAGGTGGTGGTCAGGAATCCACGGCTTTGGCTAGCATGTCTACTCTTGCTCATCATGGGTAAGTCGCCTGTGTTCCAATGCGAATATTCATCGCTAAGCAATCAATATCCGTTCATAATCACTTAGAATCATCTACGTCCCCCTTGGCTACGCGACCACCTTCAGCAGTTGGCGAATCTCGACGAAGTACACGGTGGATCGCCCTGGGGAGCAGGTACTTTCGCGGCAGGCAATGGTTCGCGCCAGCCTTCCGCTCTTGAGTTGGAAATCGCCGAGCTTCAAGGGAAGATGTTTTGGAGTACCGTTAGAAAGGTCAAGTTTTAGAATGTAAGAATGTATTACAACGTCGAATGGGATGCATCACATTTAGCTTTGGAGCGTGCGAGTCAAGATTAGATTAGATTAGATCTAATAATGCAAGGCCCGATCCCGTTTCAGATGACGCTCTCCGGGTTGAACCTGTACCACCATCATGTCGGTGTCCCTCCTCGATTTCGTGCAGACAGTTCCTCAACCACTCACATCCGCACTCATCCAGCTCTCGCCGCAAATTCATTTCGGGCGCAACGCGTTGGAGATCGTCTCATGGAACAATACACTTGATTCATGCTTGGTCCTCGCCGGATGGTGGTTCGTCTGTACTTTTTACTATTCAGTATGCGTCTTTCTCCTCCCACTCCTTCTCCTCGTCTACGCTATTTTGCTCGTCCAAAGACGAAGCACCAACGCCGCCAGTGTTGGTCACCCGACTACTGAAGACTCGCTGCAAGTTGTCATTACTGATTTGTCAGTCATCCAATCACTAATTCCTACTCTTTCCCTTCCATCGAATCCGAAATTCGGACGCGAGCTCGAGGGCGGGAATCGGGGGCGGAAGCGACGCGAATACTTCAGCCACTGTTTCACTCTTTATACACTCTACGTTGTCGCGACCCTCATCGTCCCAATAAAATATCCTTGTCGCCATCTTCGGTTCTCTCTTCATCACACACCGCTCAAGATGGTCTTGCGCTCTTCGTTCGACATTATGGAAAAGCGCGTATATCCGCTTCGCTGCTTACCGCTTTGGCGCCTTCGTCACGGGCAGCACTTCAATACCCTCGTCCCCATCCTCTGTCTCAGTAACCTCGACGACAAACCCCAAGGCCCCAGGCGCACAACCCACAGCATCCCTCCGCTTTCTTTTCACCATTCAAGAAAACCAACGTTGGTGGATGGGCCTCGACTGGACCGCAGCTCTCCTCCCGTCGGAACGCCCTTCGTGGTCGACTACCTCTCTACTCCCAATAGCTCCACCTGCCTCCTTCTCCTTACCCGAGGATACAATCTCTGTGATCGAGCTACCGAAAAATGGAGGTAAAGGAAGCGGAACGAAAGGGAAAAAAAACGCGTCTTGAAAAGGACGGCAAAGTGGAGATGGGACGAGGCCGAGTGGAAAGTTCTCGTCAGACGGGAGGATAAGGACGATAAAGTAGAACGCGTGGAATGTCCATTACCCGTCGTGAAGGAGGAAATGGAACAACAATCGCAAATTGCTACCTCTTCCTCTCTGAACTCGATTGTTAGCGCGAGCAATGCATCGGGATCGGCAACGACCAGTAGATTCGCGTCTAAGCTCCTTGAGAGTATCGCCAGCGGCTCTTCCGCCGGCGCGAGCACGAGTTCGAGTTCGCCAAGCATTGTTTCGCTCTCCAAAATGGAGACCTCCCCTTCGTCTCCCACGAAGTCACAAACCCCTTCCTCTTCTCTACCGGCACCCTCTACACAACCGCCGCAATCAGGGCAATCTAACGCATCGGAGCTCTCGTCTTCGACGTCGCCGCCAGCCATCCCTCCCACTCCTTGCCCTCAAATCCCGCGCACTGATCCCTCTGGCTGGATATACACCGACAATAAATGGGAATCGCCCCCTTCTTCCACTCATAAAGGAGGCCTGGGTAAGTTTACGAGGTGTAGGATCTGGGGAAGAGTAGCTGTTTGTGAGGAGTGGGTAGACGAGGAATACGTCAACGAGGAAGATATCACAAAGAAGGTGGAAAACGCTGTCAAAAGTAACACGGAGCAACCCAAGAAGCAGCCGTCGTCGGGTCTGGTCGAAGAAGCGAGTGTTGTTGCCTCCGGAACATTTACATCGTCGACCTCGCCTCGCCTGCTAACTCCGACCTCCTCCCCTCCGGTATCCCCATCTTCCTCGCGATTCATGTCTTCCCCAATTATCACTGAAATTGGGAATGCAAAACGAGTGCGAGAGGGGACCCACATGCGAGCGGGTCATTGCAACAACGACTCAAAGCACTGGCATCGAGAGATAGGGAACGTTAGCAGGGGATACTTACGGACATTGTTACAATTGACTATTGCGATGTACGTTTGGTGTATGTTTGCTAATCTAAGTACGTAAGAGTATGTAGCGTAGCACTTTCGGTTTACATAAATTCATGTTCATCTACTTTCTTGTTCACTGCAGCTCCGCCACCGAAGACACTCCTTTCATTTCTCTGATCAATCCCAAGATGTATTTGAGAATGCCTATTATCCAAGATTGAGGCTAGACGAAAGAACATGACGAAACCCAAAATCATCATTTTCTCAAGGGTTCATCCATTTGCGCTACGTTATCCAGTGCGGAATGAAGGCCGAATTGATACAGGAACCCACACTGAGGAAGAAGGTACGTATATGCGCAGTTTGCGTATTGTTCTATGAATGAGGGACCTCCGTGGAATAGTTTCGATGTCCCGAGAAAAAAATGCAAGTGCACACAAGACGGGACCGTGCTATCGAAACTAATCCAACACATACGTTGACCCACCCGTCGGCGCCCGCAAGGCATGCCCCAAGCCACGCCATCTCAGCTTCAGGAGGTGCGAGGACACCCTGGATGAGGGCATACGCTAATTGTTGTACTGCAGGAGCTTGTGGATTGGGGTTAGTTCTTGATGGCGGCGGAGGGGGTGGTTGAAGAGGAAACAGCAGTGGAATATGAGTGGCGAGATACTGTCCGAGGGTGTTCGGGGAACCTACGGCATAGAATGTTAACCAGGATTCTGATGATAACTGAGTTGTCTTACCATCTTCCACCATGGGTGGTACGAGGTCTTGGAGTATTGGACCGTCCGGTAGATACACTCTGACGGGAATGCAGCGTACGCTATAAGCTCCGTCTCGATCGGGAACATTTCCTGGATCAGCGGACGGCGGGCGGCCGTGGACTGACGCCGATGATGGAGGGGGAGACTGAGTCCGGGTTGGGGCAGTTGTCGGCGTCACCTTTGATGCAACCCGCCAAAAGTCATCAAAATTATCTGCGCATCGTAAGATAGCGTCAAATAAGAGCGAGCCCACGATACTCACGTTCCTTAATGCCTTCCCATATCCCGTCTTGCTCTGCTTTCCGTAAACTCGTCATACGCTTAGTATTTCCCCACCGTATGAAATCAGCCTCCTTTAACTGCCCCATAAACGCTTGTTTGCATGCCTCGACGCTGGGGGACAGAAGTAGTTATCTGACGGTGGAGATGCGAGATGTAGAGTGAGTTTCAAGGGGACCCCGGAGATCGCCACACGGGTTGTTCGCAGAGAATGAGATATGGCGTGGTTATCATAAATCAGTCCAATCGACCAATGCCTAGGAAGCTCATCTTAGTATACGATATAAGACAATATATACATGGATCATACCATTTCATAGGAATCCCGTCCTCGCTCTCAAACCACCACTCATCCTCCTTGAGGATCTCAGCTGCCGCTTCATCAAACACAACGTCCATCAGAAAGCGCCGAATCTCGGGCATGAGTAGGGGGAGATAGCTGACTCTCGGGGCCTGCACGTAGTAGCATTCGAGTCCTCTGTCTGAATTGGCTGGTAGCTCTTTGGAATCGACACGAACTTCCAGGGGTACAGTCCCTTCCCATGTAAGACGCCTGAAAAGTGTAGCTGGATGTACATTAGCTCCCCAAAAGCAATCAAATAAAAGTTACACGCACTGGATGCTGGCGTGGAGAAAGTTGCTTGAGAATTGTAGTGTCTTGCGCCGTACGTCGACATGATTGGAATACAGGACCTAGTGTCACAGATAGTCACACTCATTGAATACTCACGTGACGACGTGTTTTAACGCGATCACATGATGTTGATTAATGTTTTGGTGACTTCCATTGCTAGTTTACCCTCCGATACTTTACACCCACAAGGTCAACCTTATCTTCTTCGATGGCGGCTGCGCTTCCTCGTCGTCCACTCGCTGAGAGGACCTCTTTCTCTCATGAGCAGTGCTCCGCCATTTCGCAGAACTCGGTAGGGAGCGCAAAACGTGCACGCTCGCCAGAGCCACACCCAGCAAAGGCCACCAAGCGCATACGACCCCTCGCGCAAGCCGCGACAACGGCGGTCGCAGAAGAAGAAGGCAAAGGTCGGAAGAAAGTGGAGAGAGAGCAGCAGAAAGCCGAGTTCAGGGAGAAATATACGAAGGCCTTTCCGTCATGGGTTTTCTATTTCGACCCCGATATCTTGGACGTTGCCAACACAGAGGCGTTAAGGCAGGATATGAAGCGCAAGATTCACCTGCTGGGAGGAGTGAGTGCGCTATGTATGATGGCGATTTTGTCTAACACCTATCTAGCGAGTGGACGACTTCTTTTCGAAAGATATTACCCACTTGATCACAGATCAAGTCCCGGGTACAGAGCTTCCATTGTATAACAAGGAGAATGTGGGGAAGTCAAAGAACGGCACTTCATCTTTGCTCAAAAGTCCCATTAAGCTGAGAGGCCGGTATGTTACCACTTACCGACGTGACATGGCACTCAACTCGCCCGCACAGTATTGTGGAGGATGTGCTCATGGACACAGAGTATAGCCTCATAAACAAAGCTCAAAGCTTCGGCCAGAAGATTTGGACTCTGACGAAGCTGTCCAGCGTCGTGGATCGCTGCCTGGCCACTCCATCGACCGGACAATCTCAGTCATTGACAACGAGTGTTTCGGCTACCACCCAGCAATCTCTGTCGCGGCTCTTACAATCCGAGCGGCTCAATGGGACTTGCGAGCGAGATCCCTCTGAGAGGAGACACGATTTCCGATATTTCTCGAAGGATAGTTATTTCGTTCTCGTCGAAGATCTCCACCAAGAGTTCGCAACGATAGCAGCTCATGAGTATCCAGTGCCGAAACCGCATAGCGCGACTAAGCCGTGTGGCCGATCTTGCATTGTCACCCTCATGCTCGAGGTCCATTTATTGAATTTGATGAGAAGGAGAGACGACGATGGGAGAAAACACAGCAGGCCGAATCCGCGAAGGAAAAGCAGGCTCTTCATGTACCACGAACTGGCAGGCCAAGGGCACGACCAACGTCGTTGCACTTGCAAGCCACTGGTCATGGCGACTTGCGTCGCTCTGTGTCTATGAACAACATTCGGCGTCGAGCGTCTCATCCCAATGGGGTCCTCCGTGACGCCAATTTGGTCGATTTGGATGCAGATGAGTACGATAACGACTTGGCTTATGCTTCGGGCTACTTAGCATCGGGCATAAGCGGACACGCTGCTGCTTCCGGAAACAGCGTCGGGTTGACTTCGACGGCAGGTACTACCTCGACAACAGGCACAGTACGTAATGCTCTTCAACTTACTGCAACACTGCGTGGGCGACTGCAGCAACATGTGGTCACGTCCAAAAAGTTTCCTAACGGAGAAAGGGAGGGCAGCAACGGACCTATGGCCCCTCCTGATGGCATGCCTGGCCGCACTACTCAAGCGATGTTGCGAAAGAGTCGAAGTACGAATACTATCAAGTTACCGAGACGAGATGAGGGAAGTAAGCCCGGGTATTGCGAAAGTTGTCGAATAAAATTTGATGACTTCCGAAAGGTACGCTTTCGCTTGGCGAGAATGCCACAAGATGCTTACCATCAACGGTTTAGCATGTCAAGGGCACGAAACACAAGAGGTTTGCCGCAAATGACGACAACTTCTTGCAGCTCGACTTTGTTCTTGCCAGGGTCAAAAGATGCACGGACGAAGAGGTGAGAAAGGCTGAGGCAGATCGTGAGAGCAGACGGAGAGCAAGCCAATCTGTCAGCTATTCTGGATGATTTCCTCTGATACGTGAAGGACTGTGGTCGTAACATATCTGCATTTGTATTCTAGTAACATCATCATTTTTTATGACTTCTTGAATGTACATGAGTTTGTAATCTTTGGCCTTTGAAGCGGGAGGGAAGCCGGTAGTTGCCGAGCGCGGGTGACTGCTGAACTACGTTTTCCTTTTTGGGCATGTTGGTGAAAGAGGACTGTGGTGGAGGATCGCTTCCCGGTGCCTTGGCTGGGGCAAAATTACCGCGCAGAAGAGGGCGTTGCAAGCAGAATACCCGCCAAGCTTGTGAAATGAGAGCACCGTGGTGAGATTGGCCCGTAATAATGATTCTTAGGGTGCCCATTCGATATGTCACACAGTCACATGGCACTATGTTGTGTAGTTCGTTAACGTTCTCCCAGTTGCCTCGACTCACCTTCGACAGAACCACCACCATCTCGCCTGCAAAAAGGATCTCGTCGGGCTTGTATATTCTTTTTCATTAGTATTTACCGTCACCAGCCTCGAAAGTGACGCCTGACGAGAGGTCCTCTATCAGAGTCACTCGTGAGTACCTTTCTCCCGTATTTCTGAAGGACAATACCCGACGGGAACTCTTATCATGCTAAGCAGTCAGTCCATCCTACCATGGTTGATTCACAAGATGAAACTGACTCTGGCAAGGATACCCTCGTTGATGGACAGCTCACAATAAAAATACCTAATCCGAAAACGTACATGGCTCGCCAGTCTGCCTGGATCGGTCGAAGGGGAAAGCCCCGCTGCGACCACTGCCGTCTAAATAATTTGAAGGTGCGTGTTCGCCCAATACGCCATCAGCGCCCCTCTCCATTGCATGTCCCAGTGTGATCGTATTCTACCTACCTGCAATCATTGCTCTTGGGCGTCAGGCAGAGAATGCAGGTACACCCCATTGCCAACTCCGGCCCACCGTGGCATACCCAGATGTGATCGTTGTCGCAGAAAGAATCTCAAGGTGTGGACAACAATGCCGTCCTCATTGAAGGCTACTGAATACGCCCTCTATCTCAGTGCGACCGGAACTTGCCTGTTTGCAATCACTGTAGTGAAGACGACGATGCCGAATGTAACTACACGCCCAAGAAGCGCCATAAAGCAACATCAGAGCAAGTTTCGGCTCAAGACCACGATGCTCATTCGCACAAAGCAGAATCCTCGCCTACATCGGAAAGCGTGCACCACGATGGATTGGCTGAATCTAAAAGGGCTCACACCTTTTATGGGCAGAATGTCGCCACCCGAAACGGCGAGTCCCCACAGCCTCCCATCCTCGGCGGTGTTGAAGGCTCCCCAGATTTAGACAAGCCAATTCAATCGCAAACTGGCCGTTTTACTGCAGATTACTTGCAGTCCAAGTCTCAGTATGCTGGTCCTCTTCCTGTCATTCCACCTAAACCATCATCTCTTGGCGACAGTTCACTCTCATTCATATCCCACGCATTTGCGCCGGGGCAAGGCATTATTATCAACAGCACATACGTTCAACCGTGGAGCCATCCCTCGTTTTCGCCATTACCAGAGTCAATATTGCAACGATTAGGCAGCGTCGACTCGTCAGGAATGCCGAACCGTGAGACCTTCGACGACAACATCGCAAACTTCTTGGGGGATTTGCTGCCAGAGCTCAGAGACACGGCATGTTTACCTCCTGATATTTACTTATCCATGTCGCGATCTCTCGTGGCCAACGATCTTTCTAAGCTTCCAGCCAGGCTTCGCGACTGGATATCCATCAACCATATTCGTTCAGGGTCGTCGAAGGGCAGCCTGCTACTCGTACCACGAGATTCCATTTTCCAAGCGGCCGACTCAGAGGTCACAAGACTGTTAAAGGCTTATCGCGACAGTGTGGACGGCTCCAATGGTTCCGATGATGAATCGTCGGGTGATGTTGACTTCTCACAAGGTAAGTAACGATACAAACATTCTCAGCAACTTCGTGCGAACTAACCAAGCTAAAACTGCAGCATTCGAGCGTCTCCTTGTCCGTAATCAGCTCTATGATGTTCTCGCCTATGCCCATCGGTCTCACGGTCCTCCTCCGTCAATGTTGTTCGAACTTCGGAAGGCGGCCATCGTGAGTTAATGTTTGACACCCTTGTTGCTTGCCTAACACTACGTACCTAAAATAGGCATACGTTACGTGGCCAATGATAGAGATCTTCATCCGCCTTTGCCCACTTTGTAATAATCGCGCGAAGCGTCGCGCTAGCGCTGGGAAGTTAGAGGCACCCGTAGAGGCTTCATGAGGTCTATTTTCCTGCTTTGTCATGTACTTTTCTTTTTTGTATCGCAGATATTGGTAACATTATTGTACTACATATACTATGAACGTTTGATCAATTTCATCCGCGAAGACGTTGGATGACTAGCGTCGTATCATCTACCCAGCTGTCTTCCATCTCCACCGTGAGGAGTTGGCAAGCTCGATCAACATCATCGCCACCAATAGCATCTCTGAGGAGCATAAGCGAGAGATGCTGAGGCTCAGCCGAATCAACCCCTTGACCGACAACGGTCACCCAATGATCCGCCGGTTCCGAATTAACGGCCTCGTATAGCTCTTTGAGGCCGTCAGAGCACAGTATTAGGAAGGACGGGTGGTCAGTCAGAGTAAGATGGTGGACCTGAGGTGCCTTGGATATGTACGGCGGAGAGTGCATCTGCGATGCACATCGCCGGAGTGTTCTTGGAGAAATCCAATCTTGGTTTGTGTGGAGGAAGAAATGTTCCGTGTATTGTTTTGGGAGCTTGGTCCATGTATCGCCTACGGCTGTCCTCAACGGTTAATGACGTTTTGGCGTTTCAAGTCGACATGCCTATGTACCTCTGGTAGGCTCCAAGTACCCCAAGACTCGACCGTCCTTGATGCATTCTTCCTCTTCAGGGTGCTCGGACCGTATACGGTTGATCTCCAATGGAGCGTGCGCGTTGTGGATACTGCTGATCATCGTCCCACTCCACACGCCCGAGTTCTTAAACACCCAAGACTTGATAAAGCCAGAGTCAGATACACGGCCATCGCAGTGGCGAGGGGGTGCACATACCCGCCTGACAGTCGCCTAGATTGGTAACCCATAGGTTTTGTTTCTGTGGATCAAGCAAGCTGAAAATGACCGTTGCGCCACCTAGGCACCTACTGGTCAATGCCAGAGTGGGGTCCAGATTCTGGACGGCCTGCGCTGACGAGGGAGTCTCCAGAACGCCTTCGGGGACGAGCCGCAGCAATTCAGAAGTAAGGTCATCGTCGACTTTGATAAGGGCGTCAGACAGTAGCCGACTGATAGTTTCAGGGGGAGGTGATTGACGCCGACCCTCGGTATCCAGAGTTGCAGAGCGCAAGGCAGCTCGGACTAATAGAGGCAGCTCAGCCTGCGCGTACTCGACACAATGGCTGTTAACGTGGCCTGAAATATATGGGGTGATTTAAGGACGGTGCTAGCAGGCGGTGATTAAGGAAATAATACCATCTAGCACCGCACAAAATATCCAGCTTCCTCCTGGGAGATCCCATTCTTGCGCGACATAGCGGTCTTGGTTCTCGGACGTGTCCGAGCGGCATGGTTGGAAACTGAGGATATCTGCGTGCGCAGCCGCCACTGACCGGGCATCCGAACGGCGACAAAGTTCTTCGGTTAGGTGGGGTTCTTGCATTCGGCGATAGGGCCAGGGCCCTTGGCCTGGTTGCCCCATGTCCGTCAGAGCAAACTCGCTGACCTCAGCCATGGCTTGGAGATGCTCTGAGGAGCTTGCACTAGGTAGGTGTATCAAACTAGACATAACGAACAATGTCTGTATTTGAGATCAGACTGTGGCATGATTATAAGACAAGCAGAACCCTCTATGTCTGAACGAAACGAAACCGGAAACTACAGAAGAATGTCAGTTAGAGGTTGCTCGAACTTGCCATGCTGCCTGCGGGCGAAGTAAGTCACAAGGTAGACCTGCTTCGCCAGCAGGCTTCTCCAGTTCTTAAGTCACCGATCGATTAAAGCTTTGCGGTGCCAGGTTGAGTAAATCGGGGTTAAGACAGACGTGGCCTGGGGACCTGTGACAGTTCCCGTTTTCTGCGGCGCCAGAAACGTTAATTACGTTGTAGAACAGAACCTGATCAAACAAGTTGCTCCTTTTGAGATACATCAGACGAACTGAATAGTTAAAGAAAGGCCTTTGTCGGCGGTTTGCGAAAGATACAAGGCTTCTTAGTGACAAACCTAAAGCTAGAATTCTGATTAAACATGTCAGATCTGAAAGGCTGACGTGGGATACGTACCTAACGAGGAAACCGGGGGTTGACGAAACTGAGTGACGAGATAATTGGTCACTGAAGGAGTTCAAAACTCGCGAACGCAAGATCGTAGTCCCTGAATTCATAGTTGATCTTATCTGTCCTTCTATAACCCTTCCCCTTCCCAACAGGGAGAATGGATTTACGCTCGTCCATCGATAGAGAAGGAGGGAATGTTTAGAGCCGCTTTGAAAGCCCGTTGAGCTTCTTCGACGGCGCTCGACCCGTCCTCATTTTCGTTGTCTTGACTTGAGATAAATAAAGTCAAGCTCAATCTCCCGGGTTGGAATATGCGAACCACGCGTTGGACCAGTGCCACGAGGTCTGGCATTGTCTCCGCGCTGGTTGGAGTGGGATCTGAGGGGGATAGGTGGGAAAGGGGAATATTGCATTCGAAGCTAGCGTAAGACCAGCCTTCCTCTGGTGTAACATGGATAGTGTAGTACCCTTCCCCTTCTTGGGCTTGCGAAGTTAGCACGGGGCTGTTAGAGGGCTTGGGACGGGCCCACTTGATCAAGGCGTTGCAGGAGTATCCGCATGGAGAGAACGAGTAGCCGTCCAAAACTGTCAAATGCGGTGGAAAGATATCTGATATGCCCAGATGAGCAGAGATTTGTTGCGCGTGACTGGAGGGACTTGGGTCAGAAGTTGACAGTGACTGATCGTAATGGAAGGGCTGGCATGCCGGTGACGCCAAATCGCTCATCAGAATCTCTATCGTAGAGTCCTGAACATGCCGGGCGAGTGGAGGTGACGGAGATGCAGGGATGGTCGCAGTATCGGGGATGGTCATGTACAGCAGCCAGTGGTCCCCGTTCACTTTGCCAACGGTGTAGGCTGCGCCGTTCTGGAAGATGCCATCGAGGAACTCTACTTCCTGTTTCCAATCGCGATGGGGGCCTTGCTGGCGTTCGGGGAACATGAACGACTTGCGAGAATAGAAGACACGGAACACGGTGCTCATGGAACACTGCGACGACGCGATGTTAAGAATCCGCGGGAGACCGAGCAAGTTTAGCGTCGTCCCGCACGTCTTTAGGATCAGCCGGTGTGGCGACACGAAAAAGGATGATTCACTGTAGATGATAAGCTTTAAGCATATAAATGTAATCGGCGGCATACCTGAGGAGGTAGGCATCCACTTCTGAGCCGTCGATAATAGAAAGAATTTTGCACCGGACAATATCGAGCATTTCCTCCCAGATTTCTCGCTTGACCTTCCGGAGGCCTGTCCGACCGTCTTCTGTCGGGTCGCTTGCGTCTGGAACATCGCTGGCGGATGGCGCAAACCATATCTCGAGGAGCTTTTCTGGCCCCTCGAACGGGGCAGATGCAGCAGCGCTCTCTGGCATTTGTGGCCTTGAGGGTGGAGAGGGGACAAAGTTGCTGATAATTCATCGGGAACTGGACGGGCGTTGCTACCAAACTGGGATGTGTGATCGATCGATGTGCTTAGACGCCGAAAAATGCCGCTTAGGTAATGATACGCACCACAACGGCTGTCGGGTTCGCTATATGCCACACTCTCTTCCACTCATCCAATGGTGCGCCTGCTCACGCGAATACCAGTTCTGAGGGCAATTGTCCCCAGACTAGCCACTCCAATTCTCCCAATCAGCGCGGGTCTTCACCCGCGCCTCACTCTCACTCAACGGCCAGCGCAGAGTTTCCGACTTTTCACCCGCTTTCCTCAGAGACTCTCCTCGTCGCCGCCGTCACCAAAGCTCGAAAACTCAGACCCGACGTTGCCACCTGATGCGACGCTCACGCAGCGGCTGAAGCATCTTATCAAGTCATATGGGTGGTATGCCCTCGGGGTCTACTTCATCCTGTCAGCGCTCGACTTCGGGGTCGCTTTTGCTGGCATCCAGCTCGTGGGCGCGGAACATGTCTCGCGTGTGGCGGTAGCAGCAAAAGACATGATAGCCCGCGTTCTGCACTCGAAACCCGCCGAACCCGGACTCGACGAGGTGGACAGCCCGTCGTCATCGCCGCAAGCACCGGGACAAGAGGGCCTCTACGCCATGCTCGTCTTGGCTTATACGATACATAAAACGGTCTTTGTGCCAGTCAGAATAGGTCTGACAGCTGCATTTACGCCGAGATTGGTCGGGTGGTTGCGTAGCAGAGGTTGGGCTGGAGGAGCGGGGACGAAGCGAGCTGCGAATGAAATGCGCGAGATGATTCGCAGAAAAAGCAGGGACCGCGACTAGGTCCGTATCATCATTCTCATACATATACACGGAGGCCTTGGGCCTCATACCTTACATGTGAGTTACAACCCATCTCTGATACCTTTCCAATATTGACACCGTCCTTCAGCCCAACTCCCAGCTTGCAGTAATGAAGTGTACATGCAACACCTTTATCTTAGACGGGCACTTCGTCAGCTGTGTACATAATGTCAGTGGGAACAATAATTTTGGAGCTAATCTCGGAGGGATTACGTTGGAGGATGCCTTCCTTCACCAGTTCTTCGGGTTTCGGACGCGACTGCAGAGCGTGGTCGAGTTTATCCTGTCAACATGTGAATTGATGCTTCTGGCAGCGGACATGGGGACCTGTGGATCTCACCTCAAGCTGAGATCTTTCTAGAGCCTCTCTTGCCGCTATAAGCGATGGCGCGATGCCCTTGTCATCTGATGCTGCCGTTAGAATGGCATCGGATCTCACTAACATGACCTAGCGCACCTTTCAGGATGTTGCGTTCAACCAGCTCGTTCTTGCCCGGCCTCTCATTGAGCTGCTTCTCGAGCTTGTGGATGTCAAGCGTGGGCGCCCGTCCAGCTTGCAGGATGTTGCGTTCCACCAACTCGCTCTTCTCTGGCCGTTCGCTAAGATGCATCTCGAGTTTGTGGATGGTCTCTGCGTCCAACGACGACGAGCGATTTGGGCGAGATGGCGCTGAGTTATCAGCTGCTCAGACGTCGGCGTCAGCCTCAACGCAACCGATAGCGACGATGCAAAGCGAGCACGGTGCTCACCCATGTGCAGATGCGATACTAGTACTATTTATTAGAGATATATATATGTGTGTGTGTGTGGTATAGGAGTGGTCAGGGTATCAGATAATCTCAATGCTTTTATATAGCAACAGGGCGCCGGCTCAGACACCCAGCCAGAAGTCACTCCCGATCTCCTTCGTCTCCTTGCGCTCTTTCTGCCGCCGCTCCTCCCGCGACGCCTGTCTGCGCATGCGTTCCTGCTTATACTCATCGATGCACTCGTGCGCTTCCGCGATGCTGTCCTTGACCCGTGCGACCTGCATCGCGACGTCTGCGTCGAATTGATCAAGCATGTTTAGCAGCGCGATGACTAGCTGCGACGAAGGCGCACTGGCAAACGAGCTCGAATGACGGTGCGCTGATGTTGGATGTGCGTGCGCATGTGAGGTAAGGTTCGGCGTGTTCAATGTCGTGTATTCCGGTTGGGTGATACCACGCCTAGCCGCGATGTTGTGCTCTGTCCCAACGACACGCTTGGTGAGCAGTGCGGAGAGCAACGAGCCTGTTTTTGCGGTGATACGAAAGTCGAGCTCAGGCAGTAAAGGCGAGCGAGAGACATGTAATGTAATGAGAGGTGCTTGCGACATTATTGGTGGATAGTGGGATTAGTGGTGGCGGTAAGGGTGTAAGTTACAAAAGACACTCCCATACAACCTGTCAGACGCGCATTCCAAGGGCGGCCCGTTACAATGAATGAAAACACGAATGTTGTCATGCGACTCAGTGAAAGCCAAGTTCAAGAAGACGGTCACAGAAGTCAGATGAGCCGAAATGTCAAAATGGCAAGTCGTGAACTAGAACCTTTGAGATCGAAGATGCAAAAGAAGAGTCGCGCACTTATTTGGTAACAGTTGCTGCGACAAGCTAGATATATCATGGATGAAGGAGTCCAGACCATCCAATGGTCTTAAGCGGTTTGTATGGCTGTGTGGGTTGGAAGGGCTTTGCTTGAGTCTTGCCGAAACCTGGGGGAACAGACGAGTTATGCTAAACAAGCTTGCCTGGCACATAGACGCTGCTTCAAACCTCAGTCACGATGACAAGTTAGCCCAAATGTGAAGTTGCCATGCGATGATGTTATTCGAGCACCCCCATGGCTAGCTGAATGCGTTGGTGGTGTAGCTATACCTCTCTAATCCCGCTTCGCAACAACATCCGACATGTCTACAGTCATACCGACAGGAAGGAGAAACGGCGATGCTTGGTCCAGCAATCTGCAGTGAGGGTCATCATCTGGTGAATGTGAATGGAATGGCGAACATACTGCGGTGATCTGTAGCGATGCACCTTGGACACCTGCGCATCAGCGAACAGGATGCTCTGGTCAGAGGATTCTTGCTGCAAGACAGTGTGTTTGACATTCAGATTCAACCAGACGTCGCGAGGCACGGAGTAGAAGGCCATCCAGCGGGTGAGGTATGCATTGTCGTTGGCTTCGGGTGCGTATTTGTAGCACGCGACGCCGAAAAATGAAAGGATGACGGGTGTTCCGCCAGAACGCGCCCCCGAAGCCTAGGGCGGTGCGGTGGTTAGTGTTTTCTGCAAAGATAAAGTCGGCTGCGACTGACCTTCCTTGGTGGTCAATTCAGAAGTTTCCGGTGCGTGGTGAGCGCTGTGTGATGCAGCTCTGCGGGGGGCGATAAGCCGAGTAGCAGAAGGCAGGCAGCCTCGAGAATGAATAGCCCGTGCAATGAGCATGGTCGCCGTCGTGAAGAATGTCGGGCTCGGAGATGAGTGGAACGTTGAGTAGACTTGAAGTGTGGGAAGAATAGCGGCAAAAGCCGAACATGCTGCTTGCTGGTGAATTCCAACTTCACAACGCTCAACAACCATCTCCATCACTTCCGTGAGTCTTTTCTTTTTCTATCGAAATTCGCGCTCGGGCTCATCAGCAAAAGTCTTACTGAGGACATATACCCCTTTGTGTCCGCTCCAGCGGCCAAAATTCGTCCCTCAGCCATGATACGCCTCAAATGCGTCCAAACCATGCTCTTCTTCTCCAGCCTCGCGGCTGCAAGCCTTCCACGCGTCGACTTTGATAGGATGGGAAAGGTAGGCCTAGCGGGCACCTTTGCTGGACTTGATCTCTTCGATAATTCGACTTCGACCATTACATTCGACCCGTCAACCTCTACGATATTTTCCCGCACGACAAACGGCGACTTGACACGCCTTGGGTCGACCAACACTGGTGGGAGGATAAACGCGGGCTGTCAACTTGGCGACTCATTCTACGTCGCGGGCACGTTCTCATCGATTGGCGGTACTTCAGCAGCGAATGTGGCATCATATACTTCCAAGTCGGGATTTGCCGCTGTTGGATCAGGTGGGCCCAATGGTGAGGTCTTGTCCGTGTTCTGTGACGCCGACAACTTGAATGTGTGGGTTGGAGGGACCTTCTCCTCGCCTGGGTCACTGGTCGCCGTGTGGGACACCAATGCGTCTTCCTGGTCTGCACCTCCCTTTTCAGGTCTGTCTGGTGCAGGATCCCGAGTCGAATCCATCACGACAGATACCGCACGCCGAAGCCTCTTCTTCGCGGGCTCGTTCTTGACTTCGTTCGAAGGCAATTCGACACTTAATTTCACAAACAATCCCAACGTGCCCTTCTCGGCTGGCGCCACTCCTTTTACCTCCTCCCTCGTTCCCGTGCCCTTGCAGGCATCTCAAGTTCAAGGGTCACCATCAGCGTCCAACCCGCAGTTCTCAGATATCAGCGCCATCCTATGTCCAACAGGCCCGGATGGTCCTGGGACTTCCTGGTTTGGAGAGGATGGGACCACTGCACAAATCACTGTCAGGACTTTCGCTTCCATTGCGGCTAGTGGGATACGGCTTGGAAATACTTTCCTAGACGGTCGCGGCACCACGGGATTCAGGTGCGTATCTTCGTAAACTGGGGTTCTCACGTTGTTGAAATACAACAAACAGTGTCACGACCATTCCCGACAACACGGTTCGAACATTGACTTACACGGACCCAGTATCGCGTGAGAATCGAACATGCACAGATCCATGCCCACTCTCGACCGCCAACACCATCCCATATCAAGACTTCCTCTTCGATGGAGCGGTCGGAATTACCGGTGCTCTGGTCAAGTTGTCCCAATTCACTGGCGCGTCGCCAGGTTTACATTTGTTCCAGCTGCTTTCCTCCGGCGCGTTCGCTTCCGCACAAGCGGATGGCAATGGAAAATCGTGCTTCGCTCCCAACCCATCCAATACGACGTTAACTGGTGATTGGGCCGTTAAAGTTGCGAATACGGATATCCCGGGAACAATCCAATCCGTGCTCGTTGCAACGATTAATGTTGCGTCGCCTATCGTCAACAAGCCGACATTCTCTTGGATGCCATATGTGTCTGCCGCCGGGATCTACGACATCAATATGCTTGTACCTGGCTGCAATGACTTCCAAGATTGCGGCCAACGCACGTCGGTGACAGTCACGGTCTTCCCCGGGAACGGCCTTGATCCTGTCGTCACAACCGTATCTCAGCAAAACACCCTTGATGTATCTGTCTCTATCTACAGCGGCCCGGTCATTCCATCGACCGATCAATCCATCGCCGTCATTACAATGGCCTTTCCCGAGAATCCCCAAGGGCAGGGTGAGGGAGGGAAATTCGAGATGGTCGCTGATCGCGTTCAGTTGTCGCTCAAGTCTATACCTAGTGACAGTTCAAACAGTGGTCCTGTGACGTCAACTCAAGGCGGAAGGAGCGCATTTGGGTTCTTTGAGTGGCCTATCGTTTCGTCTGCCACTGCCGATGCACGCACTACCCTTCCGAATTCCACGGTGACCGCCCTCGACGCCGTTGGGCTATCGCTTCGTGATCAATTGGGCTCAAATGTTAACTCATCCCTACCCGTGGTTCGTTCTGTAGCACATCACTCATCTGGTCTTCTCTTCGTCGGCGGTGACTTCAATCTATCGTCTGGCGCAAGGAACATCGCCGTCTTCAGAGACAACTCACTTTCTCCGCTACCATCGAACGGTCTTGACGGATCGGTGTCATCTCTGGTTATAGAAGGGAACAAACTATTCGTCGGAGGTTCTTTCAGCGAGACTGTGACGCCGTCCTCGCAACGTAGCATGCGTAACGTCGCAGTCTACGACGTTGCTAGCAATACATGGAGTGCGTTGCAAGCAGGGTTGGATGGTCCTGTCAAGAGCATGAATAACGTCGATGGTCAGATCCAGGTCGCCGGTAGCTTTACGAAAGTTTTAGCGTCGCCCACAAGCAGCGAGGGTGCTGATGCCGGAGGGTTGGCAGTATGGAGCGTATCTTCCAGCTCTTGGGTCAACAGTGGTGGGTACCTTCGCGGCGACATGTCCTTCGTGGGCAATGGGTCTTCCACTACCCAATTCTTGGCTGGAGGTGTTTCCGCCTCTCGAAGATTTGGAGCAACCGGCTTGGTAATGCTCAAGAATGGTAACGGCGAATTCCCTACCGTCACGCCGCTCGGGATCCAACTTCAAAGTCCATTCAGCGCCTCTGGTGCCTCAAACAATGTTACCAGGCGTCATGCGACTCGTATGCACCTACCAAAGACGAGCCTTTGGTTCTCTCATATGACTATATCTCATCTGTTCTCCAGGCAAGCCCCAGCCAGCCAATTAGCTCCCTTGCCTGCATCTCCTCCTGCAGTGGCCCCCACAGTATTGACGGGGACCTTCTGGACGAACACATCTTCCTCGAGAGAGGCCATCATTTTTGGCGGCAACTTCTCATATACGACATCCGGCTCTTCCCAAGCACAGAGCGTCGCCTTCTACGACCCCCAGACGGAGTCTACGTCGCCATTGCAAGGATCCCAAATAAACGGGGTTGTGAGGACCCTATTGGTAGCGAAGGAGAAGCTCTACGTCGGAGGACAATTCACCATTCCTGGGTCGAGTGCAAATGGCTTCGCGGTCTATGATCTCCAGCGTCAGCAATGGGACAGTGTCGAGGCGCTACAAGCATCCTCAGGTAATCCGATCGTGCGCTCCATACAGTCCGCCCCTTCCGGTAGCAATGTTGTCTTCGTCTCCGGATCATTCTCCGGTGCTGGATCCATTTCGTGTGTCGCGATCTGTTCGCTTGATATCTCCACTGGACAGTGGTCATCCCTGGAGCCGGGCATAAAGGGGGAGGTCGCTTCGTTGGTTCTTGCAGGGGTGAGTGAAACATCTTTTCTTTGGCACGATGATGTATACTGAATGACATTGGTTCTAGGACGATACCTTAATTGCTGCTGGTTCCATTGCATTGTCCGACAATAGTCCATCTAATGTCGTCCGGTACAGTATTAGCAACTCCACGTGGTCAGCGCTTGGCTCTGGTTCAGATCTTCCAGGACCGGTGACGGCCATAGAAGTCAATGGGGGCAACATTAACAGTATTTTCGCTGCCGGAAGGTGTGTAACCCCCATTTTATCTACTTGTCGTTCATTAACTTTTGACGAAGGTCTCAAGACAACTCATCGTTCCTATCCGTCTGGAATGGCTCATCGTGGAAGTTGTTAGGTCTGTCGACTGCTTCGTTTGATAGACTAGGTATCTCACATCCTGTAGAATCGAACTTGCGGGCGGACACGACCGTGACACAGCTAGCCATGGTTCCCCTACAGGATTTCCACAGTGGAAACGACATCATTGAAGGGGATCGCATGCTCATGGTCTCTGGCGACCTTGATACTTCGGTTGGCAATGTTTCTGCCGCTCTATACGATGGTCAAACCCTCTTCCCCTACATCATTTCGTCTACAAGCGCCGGGTCGCCGGGTTCCATATCATCCCTCTTCCATTCGTTCTCCTCTTTCAGCTTTTCCAAACGAAGTAAGCCCTCGAGTCGTCTTCATCATACATAATCTGACGATCTCATGTCTCCGTAGCGTTCCTTGCGACTGGTGTTGTGATCCTGATTTCTATAGCTATTGCGGCAGGCGTTGTTTTCCTGCTAGCCTTAATTGGTATCCTCTGGACCCTGTTCTCTCGAAGAGACGACAAAGTCCATAAAGTTGCCGGCGCAGAAGTTGAGGATGATGATGATTCTACCCAGCATCGTCCTTCGTCTCTGCTAGAACACATCAACGCCGCAACACGTACGACCATCCTTGGAGCTTCTCCCTTTGCTCCCTATGGCTCAGAAAAAGAAAGAGGGAACGAGGGCCATGCCTCGGCGGACCAAGACCCCTTTGGACCAGACGCCAGCAATTATGTTCGCGCAGAGACTCCGTCGGATGCCGTTGGCGGCATGTTGGAGGAAGAAAAGAGTCGGCCTGCACGTGCGCGGTATTCATTCGATGGCGCCGAGGAGGGAGAACTGCCCATAACCGCTGGCGCGGAACTGGAAGTCCTCGATGACAAAGACGCAGCGTAAGTCCCTCATATTCCATGCCGACTACATCTAATACATACAACTCGGTTTCTCAGATGGTGGTATGCTCGTGATGTTCGGACTGGAAGGGAGGGCGTCGTTCCAGCTGCATATTTGTATTAGCTTAATGTTATTTTGTGTACTTATTTTCCTTTCATTTCGCTTTCATGGATTTTCACGACTAGATATCAATTTACTATATAGTTGAACAACAGTTAGATCGATAATTGCGATCACTGAACGATAATCAGAATCTCAAGCATTATATGAGGCAGTCGAACTCACCTGTAAAACTGCAATGCGAAAGCATATTAGCCTATTGGCAATGAAGAAAATGAAAATGCTTACGTGGATCTCTAAAATGTTTCTGGCTGTTGTGTCGGTAGCCTACTTTTGTCTTGAAGTCTTCTCTACGCTTTTGGTCCCGGAATTCCCTGACGTGTCGGCCAGCCTCGCGCGCTTCTCCACGATTCCTAGCTTTGATTACATCTGTTCCTGAGCCATACGCACCAAACCCTCCTTTCCGCGGTACCAACGCAGAGTTCTTATCAGCAAGTAGTCGACGGACTAATGCGGCCCCAGAATTAGGATCTTCTCCTTTGCGTCCAGGTATCGGCGTAAATGATTGTGCATAGTATCTCCGCATGGACCGATGACCTATGCGAGCACCAGATGGTAGAACGAGCTCATAATCTGAGTCGCCATAGGTGATATGCCCTTTGTTACTTTCGTTCGTCTCGGACTTCGAATCATCCACCACCTCGTCCACCTCCATATTATCGTCATTATCACCGCTGCCGTCCGCATCGACGTCCTCCCATTCCTCACCATCCTCTCCTTCGGTGGGATATGAGCTACTAAAGTCGTAGTAATCGGAGACCTCTAAGCGATCATCCTCGGTGTCGTACGCGATCTTACAGTGGCCTTTGTCGATCATGTGCTTGCGAGCTGCCTCCAGAGTCCTGAAGTCTCGGCCCTTTTCGTTGCAATATATGCAGAAGTTGCCCACAACGATCTTCTCGGCTAGATACGCAACGAGACCTGTTAGATCGATAAGGTAGTCGGCATCGGGGACGAAGAAGGAGTGGGCGGTCGACATGTGTGTAAGGTTCTCCTCGAACGACGCAGCGCTGTTCGTGCAGAATAAGCAGTCTGATGGTGAAAGGGTTTTGCCTGCAGCAGCAGCAATTTTCGCGTCTATCTCGCGTTCCCCCTCAGGCTTCTCTGCACCATCTTCGGCTTCCTCTGGAATATTTTGTGACGCAGCCGAGGGCGACGCGGAGGTTTTTGATCTACGCTCAGTAGGTCGGGGTAGTGCACCAGCGGCGACTTTGGCGTCTATTTCCTTGTGACGCTTGGAGTTGATGTGAGAACGGTAGGCACCCTCCGTCGTGTATGTTTTACTATGATCGCCAGAGAGTAAAGATCGGAGAATTGGTGGATATAATCTATTACTCACTTGCATATTTCGCAAGTCAGTTGTCCCACAGTTGATGTACTTTCTTGCTGCCTCTCCTGAAGCTTTTGCGCGAAAACTGCAGCACTAACGGGAGGAAGCGAGGCCACTCTCCGCTTCATATTATACCGATGGTGATCTGAGCGATAATGTGCCCCTAAAGATATGAAATTAAGCCTCCCAGTCCAGAGAAAAGGCTCAAATCTCGACGCACTCTGATCCTCTGCGGTTGGAAACGCTATGGAGCATGACAGGCAGGTGAAAAGAGGCTGGGAGAGGTCAGAATGCGGCATTCTGGATGAGGGAGATGGACGTTGGAAGTAAAAGTATGTGCTGACAAATTCATTAGAGCTATAAACAACTACACATTATACGGTCCGCTACTTTTACTTTTATGATACAAGTTAGTAATAATGATAGCATTTATCCAAAAGTCCAACGCGGTGGTTGGTCGATGTGTATCCATCCATGCCCCGGCGCGAGTTATCCAAAAAAAAGAGATCACGGTGACTGACCAATGCGCGCTCCATGACCCTGGCGCAAATATTCAACGTAGTCGACTAAGAAGCGAGCTTGTTCGTATGTTTCTATGGCCTTCACGCTTCTTCTTCGCCGCACCAGAGTAATGATTCTCTTCACAAATGACACCGTGTCCCATCGTACCCCAGCGTCGTAGCCATCGGTGAGAGGTCTAATCATCGTAGGGGGTGAGTTTGCATCAACGCCCAAGTCCTCGAGCCATCCACAAAGCCCCAGTTTCGCAATCCAGCAGCACGCTACAACGCCAGCACGTCCGACGCCGCCACGACAGTGTACAAGTGTAGGAATACCGTTGACAGTATAACGATCAATTAACTCGGCGATTTGCCTGTCCAACGAAGCTGTATCGAGAGGTGCAAGTCCTTCAGGGATGGGTATTCGTAGGATGTCAATGCCGAGCAGCATAGCAGCCGCTCGATACTCAGGCCACGGTGCGCCGAGATACTCCAACTCGCTATCGTCCAAACAACTAAAACGCGAAATTTAGCAGCGACGCAGAGAGGTGCTTGGTTGAGGACGCACCATACGATGCACTTCACGCCTAAGGCACGTATTCGTCGGAGGTCAGCGTTAAGGTCCCGACAAATCCCACTTCGCCCCCGAAGAGGGCCATGGAGGCGAACTGATCAGTAATAAAATAAGCGAAATGATTCTGCGAAATGAAACTGGCTTTTGTACCTTTCTTCCCAGGACATGACGACATGTACATATTACCAAGGAGAAAGGGAGATGGAACGGAATCATCACCCAAGGAGGATGTCCTGGTTAAAGCAGGCGTAGGCGTAGGGGTATAAACTTTTGGCGTGGCTGGAATTGCTGCCACTCTGCAGGACGTTTTAATTAGAACAGGGTGCACGCGGCATTCAAGATCGTACTCTGTCTCTGTTTTGCAATCTGTTCCTGAAGCGTTATCCTGACGCTCTGGCGAGCAAACCCGAGGAATCTTAATGTTGCTGTTCTCTTCTACCCCCTCGTTAAGGTTTGAAGTTGATTTGGCTTTGAAAGAAACCGACAACGCAAGAGATAACGCAGAGTCGTTGGCGCGTTGGAATAAAAGGGAGCTCCTTCGAGGAGACCGGCGATCGGGTATTGGCGACAATGGCGGACGACAGTTTATTGCGGGTTTCTCGGCTGAAAAAATGGCCAAACTGGTATTGATGGCCGCTTGCATCGCCTGACTCATGCTCGAGCGTGTGCGTGCGTGTATCTTTGGTCGTGATGCTGATTGTGTATGGTGGTGGACAGGCACGGGTGAAGTGACAGGGAGGCGGGAAGGTGCAATTTGATGATTGGGCGGTCCCATACTAGTTTGTGCTTGATCCTGAGCGTGGCACGGCGGATGCGACGATACCAGGCGGTCAAGGTGAAACGGTGGCGGAAGTTCCAATAAAACAGGCACGGAGTTACTTGGAGATGCGACTACAAAGTGCGACGAGATGAGGGCAATGAGTTCACTGGGTATTATGCAGGAGACGCTGGACGTGAAAATGGAAGATGATAAAAATGAAACATTACGGCGCCTCGAAGGAGAAAACGTACTTTAATGGATGTGTAGACGAAGTTTTGATAGAGGGTTTACTTGTATTCAGCTCACTTCGAGGAGCTGCGGTGTGCGCATTGCTCTGAAGAGGAGAATCCATTGCGGCGCTCAGCTCCTGCTCAAGCTCAACATTGGGACCAATATTTGTGGACTCCGAGGCCGCCAAGACTTGTTCGCCATCTGCCGTTGACATGGACGCGTCGCAAGTCCACCAAGAGGTTGTGTTTGAGAGGCCATATGATTCTTGTCGTCGTCTCAAGTCCCTGAACTGGTCTGGTAGGTTTACGGAGAACGGCACGTATGGCACAGGGTAGCCTGAGTAGGACGTATTGTTTAATATGTTTTGCTTAGTACCCAGACTAAAGAAATGGGACCTTTGGGGCCATATTTTGCTCTGTAGTAGTCGCTGGCGTGGTGCTGGGATGCTAAGCTTGCTACCTGCAAGGTGGCAACGGATCAGGATGGCAGCAAGATTGATCGGATTCACGTCGACAACTGACCTGAGGAGCATAGGCAATTTTGAAGGACATTTGCTGTCGCGCTCGACGGCGGGGCGGGCGAGCGGGACAACGTCGAGGAAGCGGTGGATGGTGGTCAAAACGCAAGGAAGGGCCGAACTCATTAGGGGCCTAGGGCACAACGGACACGGGCGTCAAAGCCAAATTAGCGTCAAAACGTGGTTGCCGAGTAAGGGCGCTGTTGTGATGTGTTTGTCTGATCTGTTGTGTCGGCTTGGAGAGTTTCTCAGTTAGAGTCCATTGCCCACCATCCTTGTCGTCGTTGTCCCCAACCTTGCCCTCTTTTTTCCCGCCGTTCTCTCTCTTCTCCTCTCCCACAACCGTCCTGCAGGACTCCTAATATACTGCCCAGCAGCTCGACATTGCCCGCTGCAGTCCCCCCGACAAATGGCCCTTCGTTTTCAGACAAACTACGACTTCACCGATGTCCCAATACCGACCACAAGTGCCCGACAACCCCCCACCTCGGCCGCCACGATTCGACGCGCGAAGACACTGACACGGCCAGAGAGGAGCGTCGCACCCGTTCCTCTTATTGCTCCTTCCCATGCCTCAGGCTCAGGCTCTTCATCGAGCATAGATGAGTATGGCGGCTCAAGTGTCTGGAAGGTTTTCTCTCGTATCGTTACGTTTTGGGCCCCGGGCGTCCTCCTTAGTTCTTTGGGTGGGCTAAAAGACAAGGCGACGCAACAGGCCTGGAGAGAGAAGATGGCATGTGTTTTTATAATCGCCCTCTTGTGTGGTGCGGTAGGTTTTGCGACTGTGGGGTTCCAGAAAGTGCTATGCCCGCAGAATAACGACACAGATTCGCGATTTGCTCGCTTGGGCTCGAGGGCAGGCACCCTCGGTATTCAAGGCCATCTCGTTAATGTCTCTTCAGCGCGATCCACAGACGACGTTTCCTTCACCAACCTCGCTCTCTCACCAGGCCAGGATATCACGAACCTTTTCACTCGCGACGCCAATAATTTCCCATCTTGCAATGGTCTCTCCTTTCGCATCGCTGTCGATCCTCCTTGTAGTACACGGACACCTTGTCCACTCGGCAATCTCAATTCCTCATCTACCATCACATCTCTCGGTATTGTCGATACGGGATTACTCGTTGGCTATGCCTGGGAGCAAGTAGCCAATTTCACCAACTACTTCGTACTTGACGGTGCCGTCCTCAATCTCGATCCGTACATGCGAACCCACACTAGCCCGATCCCCAGTGATAATGTCGACACTGCTCTCCGTACCCTTATGCGCACGCAGGCCGCGGACAGTGGTAAAGATGGAACGCTCTTGTTCTCATCTCGCGCAGACCTCAAATCTGCTGTGCCTTGCCTCAAGGAACGATACTACGCTGGTAACATAGATAAGGTCACTCCAGGTTGTTTCGTTTCTCAGCTCTTCCTCTACACCGGCCTCTTCGTCATCATGGCCTTGGTGCTCGTACGGTTCGCGATGGCCTGCGTATTCAACTGGTTTCTCTCAGCGAAGCTCGCAGGGCCTCCTAACAGCAGCGAACTCAACCGTTCGGCCATCAGTCCTGCTGTCATGCCAGAGGGTGCCAACTTGTCTGTGGACAACAAGAATGGCACTGCGCCATGGGCTTCGTCCAAGAAGCCAAAAGCCAGCAAAGTCCCTCGATCCATTGCATCTGCCTCGAGTACTACGCTTACAAGCGATGGAGGTGCCGCACCAATCATGAGTCTAGCTCAAATTGGCGCTGAGCTCTTCGCTGTCTGCCTCGTAACGTGCTACTCGGAAGGCGAGGATTCCCTCCGTACAACCTTGGATTCCATTTCGACAACGACGTATTCCGATGCGAGGAAGTTGCTTTTTATCGTAGCGGATGGCATGATCACAGGGGCCGGTGAGAAGCGCAGCACTCCTGACATCTGCGTGGGCCTTTTGGAAGCAGACCCTCGATTTGGCAATCCAATACCCATGGTGTATGCTGCTGTTGGCACTGGCTCCAAGGCTCAGAATCGAGCCATGGTATATGCAGGCCATTACAGTGAGTGACAGGATCAATCACGACCATCGATTTTATGCCTGACATGATGCATGATTCCGTCAGCTGTTGCTGGTCGGCGGACACCAACTGTCATTGTGGTGAAGTGCGGTACCGAACAAGAGGCAGCTTCAGACAAGAAACCAGGTAATCGCGGTAAGCGCGACAGTCAGCTCATCCTCATGAACTTCTTCTCCCGCGTCACATACAACGATCGCATGTCCCCCCTCGATTTTGATCTATTCCGTAAGATACATATTCTGATGGGCGTTACACCCGACTTTTTTGAGGTTTGCTTGATGGTAAGTCCTTCCTCATCACCGCTCGTACACTTCTAATCGAATAACAGGTGGACGCCGACACTAAAGTTTTTCCTGACTCCCTCGGATACCTCGTGAATTGCATGCATCATGATCAGATGATCATGGGGTGCTGCGGTGAAACCAGAATAGCGAACAAACGACAGTCCTGGGTCACGGCTATTCAAGTGTTTGAGTACTTTATTTCTCATCATCTCGCTAAGGCCTTCGAGTCGGTTTTCGGTGGTGTTTCCTGTCTTCCCGGATGCTTTTCCATGTTTCGATTGAAGGCGCGGCGCACAAATGGAGACGATTGGGTACCCCTCATCGTGAAGCCCGAAATCGTCAAGGAATACAGTCAATGCGAAGTTTCCACCCTTCATCAAAAGAATCTCCTACTACTCGGAGAGGATCGTTTCCTTACCACGATCCTGATTCGCACGTTCCCGAATCGCAAGATGATGTTCTTGCCTCAAGCACGCTGTCGTACTGTGGTACCCGATACTTTCTCTGTCCTCGTCTCCCAACGTCGACGATGGATCAATTCGACCATCCACAATCTCATGGAGCTCGTGCTAGTGCGCAATCTCTGTGGGATATTCTGCTTCAGTATGCAGTTCGTCGTCTTCATGGACCTGCTGGGCACTGTTGTACTGCCTATCGCCATCACCCTCACTTACGCTCTTATTGTGGGGATGGCGCTGGATCCGCCAAAATCGTTCGAAGAAGCCATTCCTCTGGTCCTGCTCATTGCGGTTCTCGGTCTTCCTGCGATTCTTATCCTGATCACTACGCGGAAAGTGGTGTATGTATTCTGGATGTTGATATACCTGCTTGCCCTGCCGATATGGAATTTCGTCCTGCCGGTGTACGCTTTCTGGCACTTCGATGACTTCTCGTGGGGAGAGACAAGGTTTGTCTACTTGTTACTCGATCCGTACCCGAGTACTTATGATTTTATAGGAAAGTCGAGGGTGAAACGAAAGGAGAGGCACATGGAGAGGGTGATGGCCAGGTTGCAACATCAGTGCCTATGAGACGGTGGGAGGATTGGGAACGTTCTCGTCTTCGTAAATTGCGCCGGGATGAAACGCCGCAGACGCGATTTCGAGAGACAGCATGGTGGATACGTTACTGGCGACCTCTTGAGCGCTCGCATGGGGAGTCAATACGAAGGCTCGGATACAGTCTCTGTCACTTCGTCGGAAGACGATCAATGGGGGCCACAGATCGGTGGGTACAATGAGCAGGATGTGAAGTATCCACCGCCCCCCACGGGTCTCTTCGTCCCCCACGACATGCTTTCCTCAGCGAAGACCGTGGATAAATCGGAACTTGAAGCTATGTTGAATTCGGCTTTTGACGATCGGCCATCGCCTCCAACATCGACCTACGCACCTCGATATCAATCCTCGGTGGATGGATCATTGACCCAGTTGCCGAGGATAGCTGGGAACGGGTACACGCCTATGTCACGTTCTGCCTCGCCAGGTGTTGCCCCACATCCAGCCGAGGTTGCAACCCCAATATCGCCTAATACAGATATGCATGGGCATCCTATGCGACAACGACCCTCAGAACCGTACGGACCTCTTGGACCTCTTGACCCTTCTACGAGATTTTAATCAAATACAATTCCCCCAGTCGCATGCATGAGGACATGATATCGATATTCGTTCAGTATATATATACCCATGCATGAAATCCACTCCAGCTAGCGGTATTATTGATGTTTTGAATACAGCACCTGCTTAATATGCTTCACTGATCCACGCATCTTCGGTCCACATCATTACTGCACCTTCGCATCGTATACAAGTCGGATTTCTCTGAATAAACTGTAATCAGCAGCTGGCCCGTGTCTACGCACGAGTAAGTCGTAATTGAACGGAAAATATTGGTTTACACCCGTACTAGGAAGCCTATGTAGACTACTTCAGAGTGTCAGATGGGTCGGCACATAAACTACCACAAACTTATCAAGAACGCATTCGCAAGGAAGCAGCACACAAATAACGCACCCCAGAGAGTGCTATTCAAACTAAGAAATCCCGTTGTAATGGATACAATGACGGTCACTGTTGTATTGAGTCTATGTAGATGGGATTTCAACCGCACCTAATCAATTTGTAGCCGCCATAACGATCAGATCTAAGACTTGGCTACTTGTTGAAATGGAGTCGTGTAAGCTGGTACGTGTGTCGGGTAGTGCGCTGGTTGAGACCTATGAGCGGGCGAAGAAAAAACAATTGGTAATCCTGCGGGGAAGACGGCGTCGACGGAAGATCAGGAATATACGCTGGATGGGTCGGGATGGGGGTGGCGAAGCGGCGGGGTGAGCATTGCGATATCATGTTCATGCGACGGCCTGCCAACGTGTTGCAAGTGGGGTCAGAAAATATTGTGTCGCATTCGAAACGGGATTCAAGTTCCTCGACGCTTCACCGTGAGTTTTCTTGTCCTCCACATTTATACGGAGTCTCATCGTTTGGGTCAGTATTAGAAGTTCCATGCTAGTATTCAGATCGTCGCCGCAGAGAACTAAGCCACGATGAGCCAGATGCAAAGCCAAGTGTTAATTCTCATATATTATTCGCCACAGCCCACTTCAGCGGGATTCTGTTCCCTCCCCTGGCCTATCCCCGTTGCATACTCTAGCCCGTTTCCTTACCGTAGGGTCGACAATATCATTACACGACGAACTTGGGATTGCCTTCCTCACTCCATCCATACAACCCTAATCCTCTTTCCGATTTCAATAAATGATAGCCATTGATATAAAGGGCGTTAGTAAGACAGTCGAAGGCAACTACGGCGAGCATGACACACTGGCACTCCCTGGAAAGTGGTAATGACCCTGGACGCTACACCGACCAGGACATCCTTGTCAAAGGTACATTATTAAGTAACTGTGCTAATGTATATAACAACCTATAAAGATACAGTTCCGCGTCCAAAGCTTGAAGCTTGAAGCGCTTACATATCAAGAGATTTGGGGTATGACGTGTCGGTTGTAAAAATACAGAAGGGAACGTCAAGACAAGCGACGGCGTAGTTATTCACCGACGCATCGAAAACCCGCTTACAGACGCAGGCGATAAAGTGAAGTCCAGGAATGAAGAGTGGGCGCTTCTCCGCATCTTGTGAGCAGAAAGCGATAATGGAGGTGGTCGAACGAATGGGAATTCTCGGGCATTATCCCGCGTCGGAGGAATGAGAGAGTTGGATGAAGATATCGGTGCTGACGGAGGGGACAACACAGCAGAAGAGGGTGACGGAGAGGGTTGCCTAACAGGCACGCCTACTGGCGGCAGTGGGAAAGGTTCATATGTTGAGGGAGATGTCCCGATTTCGGGGAGGGGTTTATTCTTCGTATTGGTGCTGGGCATGTCACTGGCCTTATACGATGGCCTCCGGAAGGTTGTCTTCCTCGATAGAAAAGACAGTCTATCGCCTAACGTAGGCGACCTCGGGAATTTTCCGTCTACGTACACTGAGCCGTTCGTGTCCTCGGCCTCAGTCATAGACACGCTAAGCCTATCCTCGACCTCAAGCATATCATTTTCGTGATGGTACCGTCGGATCGTGAACATTTCTGAAGCAGATATAGCCGCCGAGGTCCTCGACCAATTGGTCGTAACCGTACTCGGAACACCGGATTTCAGCCCACTTGCGTTCGAGGTTACAGTCGCGGACCGTTTCATCGATGCGGCGCCATCGCTCTGAATATGAAGGGGGAGAAGGGGAGGGGCGCGTGGGAGCAGGGGGAAGAGGCGGTAGCGCAAAGTGCGAGGACGGGCTGGTAGTGTATTCATCTGGTACCGCGAAAGCTGGGAGTAAAGGCGTCCCCGTCCTCGAAGTGGGTCCGACCTCAGCTGCGTGGTTTTCGGGCGAGCTGGAGCTGATATCTAGTACGATATCCTTCAAGCCTTGCCCTGTACTCCCGTCCACGTTTGTGGTTGAAGTGGTCATAGTGGTGTCCGCCGTGTTGTTCCCCAGCGTCGTGGTAAAAACCGAATGTGCTGTCTCTTTCTGGAACTAGTAAATCGCCAGTTTTGAATGATGGAACATCTTCTGAGATGACGGAAGCAAACGTATCGAGGGATGATCGCTTTTCTATCACATCTTGGTGGATGTAAACCGGCAAGGTTCCTCCAGATGGCATCGACGCCCTGAAGTTCTAGTCAGCACAATGCCCGATCAAGAGGTAGAGGTCATGTCAACACACCCAACAACGTTGCCCTTTCTCCTCAGGACATTTAACATCCTCGACCCGGCATTACCATACCACTTCTTCGCTTCTTCTCCCGTGCCAAAAGAAGGCCCAGCCCACCAACGCACACACTACCACCATCCACCGCCCGCTCTCCAGAGATCCCTCTACAAACGTGCCAGCCCACAACACCCGAGGAAACTGCCCCCACCCTCCAGTAATCGAAATGCGTTTCCTCCCATGATATCCATGGTTGCACTGGCTGAAGGGTAGCGTTGACGACGATGACGTAGATGGAGAGCGGGACGGTCAAAAGAGATTCAGTAGAGGAGAGGACCATCAAGCGAAGGTAGCGGTTCGCGGTCATGGAGGATGAACTCGAGGATGCAAGATATTGGATGAAATCAGAGTGGCGCTTGCGAAAAGCAATTATTGAGGGGTACTGTAAGACGAAGCGAAGCAGTTAGGGATCACAAGACTCCGGCGTAAGTTGGGGATGGAAGGACTTACTAGAATAACACATTGAGATCAACCCTATAACGAGCGGCCAGAGAAACACAATAGGGTACGCCAGAGTCACGTTGTAAGTTAATGGCATACATCCAATATCTTGCCAAATGTCAAAACGATGGCCTTCCACAGTAATTTCTGCACCATGTAATCAACTTTGCGCTCCGTCAGAGCAAGTCCGCTATGCCAACTCACGCAATATCATCTGCAAGATAGGTAACCCTACTGCAATGGACAGGTCGACGATCATGTCGCGGCGTCGCTGTCATACCATTAGCTATGGGATCTATATTGAGTTAGGGAACTTACCTCCACTCTAGTCGAGCTAACTGCCTGAAGACTGGAAATCTTGTACAGTCGCCGACTAATGCATAAAGACGACGCAGGTATCGCCACAGCAACTCCAACGATAAATCTCGAAGCTGAAGGGTTTAATGAAAGGAGATAATGTCTTGTGCAGAGGGCGTACATATATCACACCATAATGGTGAGATGTTTAGAGCGTTCCCGTTCCATATGACTGAGTTCACGAATTGGTTCAAACATGCCAGTCCGACCCAAATCATATAACAACACGTCCCAACATTCCATGCTAGAGATGTGTGAGTCACCAGAATGTATCTGGATAAGCGAATAGCTCACCCTGGAGGTGCCATGGGAGGGCTGACGTTACCAAAATAAAACCGATGAAAGCTGCGGCAGAGAATAAGGCATTTGGTGGGCCCATAGAGAGGAACTATTCGATTATTCAATACTGTATACTTCAATAAACGCGGGTCCAGCAATTGACGGAGTGTGCTAGACGCTGGAGGGAGAGGGAAAGATCGCAGCCGAGGAAGGAGGTTGATGGATTGTGGGAGCTGTAACGGAACCACCTCTGTCGTCCAATATCCCTCCATTTAAAGGCACGTAAAATAGTCCTTGTATATTATTCCGGGCAACCGTTGTCTGGAATCAGGCCAACCATCCGAAACAAGATATCCGCAAGTTCAATCTATCAGTGTACGCGCACCTCTATTCCGCGGGGCATCCAATTGCTCCGAAGGATGAATGCTGCCTTGTATTCGGGAAACACGGCCGTCATCAACGAAGAGACCCTTGTATTGAGTCATTATGTAAGCAAACGACATTGTATTTGGGAGGGGGATGAATCTTTGTAGGCGCTCCTTATAGGGAAGGAATTAGATGTGTGTAGGCACGGGAACAGCAGCGTCGATCTCGCGTACCATACTCAGACCCAAGATTCAAGAGAGTACATCATCATCGAAGATAGCCGTCTTCGGCACACCGTCTTCCTTGATTACACCTCTATACATCCTTCGCAATTCAAAGGCATGGCAACTTCGGAGATGTGATGGTCAGCGGCTGCTCTGGTTTTGGTAAGTGCGGGCGTATTACCGTTGCCAGCATTATCTAGAGCGATGACACCGCCGATTCCCCCGTCTTTGCGGAGATCTTCAACAACACGATGGGTGGCTTCACACAAACTTTCGTGGCGATACCTTATGCGCCTAGCGATTGTAGATGCAGTAGCACGTCGTATAAAATACTGAAGAAGATCAATATCAGCTGGACTGGTATGGATGGAGAGGAACAGGAAACATACGTCACCATCACCGGTTCCTGAAATGCCAACAGCATTAACCCGTCGTCTCCTGATTAGTGTGTCCAACACGCGTGCAAATGAACCAGATTTCTTCCACTCTTCAGACCAGAAACCCGAGCCCATCTGTGGCGTATCCCCAATTCGACCCTCCAGTTTGTTCGTCTTACCGCCGGTTGATGTCACCGCAGCTATGCAACCTCGGATGTCAAGTGCAACGGCCCCAACAGTTCCTGTTGGCATCTGGTCAGGGGGAATTGAAATGTCCTCGCCCGGTGCCGGTTCACTGTGAATCGAGGGTAACGGGTCCTCAGGCAGACCTAAGCCGCGTCGGTGTTCACGCCACCTTTTCTCCGTGAAGAAATACGATGGATCAACGAGTTCCTCTCCAAGCACTTTAGCCGATTCTTCTGCACTGCTTCCCAGAAAGGAGGGAGTGCGGTGCCAGGTCTTCCGAGAGGTATAGCGCGCGAGCGAGTCGAGATGGATTCTTCACATGAGTTAGGAGGGTCAAACCTATTCCGCGTCGAGTGGCAAGCACGTCGGGGTGTGAGATAGGTGGTTTGGAAAGCATGATAGACGACTCGAGTTCATTCTATCAGTCCCATCAGTCCCGTTAGCGAGGTGCATAATGGAGAGATTGTACGATAAGATTACCTTTCCAGCAACATTGAACACGGCGCCCTTGCCAGAATTGAAAAGCGGGCAGTCTAAGTTGTTGTTTGATGCGTATACAAGTAAGAGCAATTGACACACCTTCCATAGAAGACACAGCGGCAACAGCAGCATCCATAGCTTCCCCCCCTTCTTTAAGAACCCCATACCCGGCTTGCAGCGCCTTGCTCAGAGCATTCTTGTACGCAGCTTGTTGCTCTGGAGTGGACCCGGCCCTTGTCATCGTACCAGCTCCTCCGTGGATCACCAAAACATATCTGGACTTTCCCTTACGGGGCTTTGGAACGAGGCCAGTCTTCTCTGATAACATGGCGGCAAGATAGAACCATGATGTTGGAAATTCGATACAGTAAAAGTATATAACTCCATGGCACACTCACCAATCACTACCTTCCCTTTCTAGTATAGATCTCCCACGCCTTCCGCAGAACCTCGATTATCTCTCCATGACTCGATCACTTTCTCCTCCAGTCCCTTCCCTTTCCCGTGCCACCAGTCCGCAGAAACGATGGACCTTGGCGTAAACACAGAAGGCAACTCAGCGATACGCGAATTCATCGCCGTTGTGCTCGCGGGCTTTGGTAATGGGTAAGCCTGTTTCCTGATTCCCCGTTCTCGCGCCATGCCCAGATATCGAAGGATTCCCCTCTGCTATGACCCAGGTTGCAGCCCTTAACCAGTGATAACGGCGACGATCCATGCCCAAAAGCACTAATTCCAGTAGCGAATACACCGGTGATCGATTACACCTTGTCGTGGTTGGAGAAGTCAGGCGTGAAAGGTCTTGTCCAAGCAGTCTTCACGTCCGCCGATCGCATCTAATTTATTAGATTAAATATGCAGACGTTCTTCTCATAAGCCCAGCGACGCATCGTCCCGCTCTTTCCCATCATATACATTCTTCCACTTCGACCACGCTGGTCATAGATGTCGTGCCGTTCGACGAATCCCCCGACTCAAGTATAGGTCCATGTACGCTCCTGCGACACTTTGCTTCGCGGATCACAAACGACTTCATCCTCCTACCCTGCGACTTCATTCCCCCGCCAACCCTCTCCCTCTCATCTATCCTCGACAAATTCCGCACCGAGACCGTCTCAGACGGCGCTATTGCAACGACGTGCTGGTTCGAGCTCAATCGTCCAGCAGACGCGGGCAGAGACAAGACCATTCCACCGGAAGAATGGGGCTCTGCTGTATCCCCCGCAACGATTGTGTATCACGAGCCGTCTGGGACACTTCTACACATAGATACACCGGATGATGTGGACCAGGACGGCGATGATTTGAAGTTGAAGATGTCTCTTCTGAATCTGTAAGTTACTTTCGTCTGTGTCACTATGGCACTCTTCTCATTGTCATCTAGGTACCCACGAACAGTGCTCGCATCACGCTACCAGGACTCGCATGTCTATGTCTGCAAACATTCCGTAATCGAGGCGCTACAACAGAAGGAACACTATGACTCTTTCAAAGAAGATTTCCTTCCTTGGCTATGCAAAGTACAATACTCCAGCTCGAAACGCAAAAAATACGAACGAGGTCTGTCTCTTATTTTGTTACTGTCGCACATCCCCTTTCTAAGCGAAACCATCCATGCATTTCCAGTCCTAAATCCCATCACAAACAGTCCCGGGCAATCCATCGCCCTGCGTCACTCCACCCTTGCCTCTGCCTCCAACATCGCATTGAAGTCCAAATCCGCTCATCATGCCCGCTCAGCAACCATCTCACCCAGTGACTCCGATACCAAGGAGACTCCCAGTGCCAGTCTACGCGTAGGAGCCATCATACACCCCTACAGTGCCGGCTTCGCAGCACGGGTTAACACACTCCCAGCTTTCCTTAAAGTTAGTCGACATGTAAGCCCCACTCTTGATATGACCGTTATGATAAACCTCTCATGTATTCGTAATCGTAGTTCCTCTCACAGACATCTTACTCACTCCCCACTGACCCCGCCAACCGCTCCCTCATCGACCAAAAGGCCCAGATTTCTGCTGACTCTATGGTCGCTGCCTCTACGAAAGTAGAGGAGCGCGTCAGCATCAAGCAGTCAGTGATCGGGAAGCATTGCATCATAAGCAGGATGGCTAGGATTGTTGGAAGTGTTATCCTGGATCACTGTGTCATTGCTGAGGGGTACGTTCTTCTCTCATGCGTTCTAAGCAACTCGGTGCTGATGAGTGGTCGTGCAGTGCCAAATTGGATGGAAGTATATTGGGCAAAGGCACCAAAGTCGGTCCAAAAGCTGAGTTGATACGGTGTGTCACGCAGTCTGGATACGAAGTTGCGGCAGGAGGTATGTTAGGTTTATCCCTTTGCCTCCCAAGTGTTGAACTTATACCAGAGTCCTACAAAAACGAAAAGCTTGAAGCATCAGATTGGGCAGCTACGTCCGCATCTGAGACAGACGACAACGATGAAGACGGCGAAACAGAAGGCACTGAGACTACTGAGGGTGACGAGGACGAGGACGAGGATAATTGACATAACCTATGGTATTCAAATGTTCAAATAATAACGTCTGAATGGCTACACGAGACTCTAGATAATAGGCATGACAAGATGAGTACATATGGTGAGGGTATCTGGATCACATCATTGCTTGATGCCAAAACGTTCGGCACGCTTTTTCCGCTTCTCTTCTTCGGCGGGATCGACAGGGGCAGACCTCTTCTGAGCAGTGGGAGGGGTGGGTATTTGTAGACCGAACCGCTCCTGTCTAGCCTTTAGTTTCTCGGGGTCCTGCAAGCCGGCGTCAGGGGAAAACTACTGCAATTCAGAGCAAAGAACGTACGACGGCAGGCACTGGTGCAGCCTTGGCTTGCTTAGCTGAACCCTTCTGCCTCGCGTTCTTAGCAGCGGTGTTCTTTTTCACCTCAACAAGTGGTATGCCAAACCTCTCAGCACGACGCCTCCGTGCCTCGAGGTCTGGGTCCTCGGTGGCTGGCTCGGAGGGTTTGACGGAGTTAGGGTCCACTCCCGCTGCCTGTGACGCGGCCGTGGTGGTAGAAGGCCCCTGCTGTGAGATTGTCGGGTCAAGTGACTGCGTGCAACACATGGTACGACGATGGATAGAACCTACGGGTGCGACGGGTGTAGCAGCAGCAGGAGCGGTGTCGAGGGGGGTGGCAGACTCGGCAGGCACGCTCAGTTCATCGTTCCAGTCAACTCTGCATATCCTCGGTATTTATATAACTCTGGTTTGGACGCGATGCAACATACGTACTCTTCTGGGGGAGCCAGCTGGTGCAAAGGGGGAATCAGGAAATGACTCTCGAGATGAAGGGGAGCATGGCGTACCAAATCCTCGTTTTGCTCGACGGGGGCCGGGGAGTGCTGCTTATCGTACTCCGCGAGGGCAGCGGGGCTTGCGAGAATCCTGGATATGAGCTCCTGTTTGTTGCCTTTGCGGGGACGGCTGTTGCTGATTTTGTGAGAATGTCCTTGAGGTCAACGACCTTGAGAGCCTTGCTGGATGTTTGCGACGATGAGCGGGGGTGTGTGGAAGAGATTGCGGGCGACTTACAGTTTTGATTCCATTGTGTGATGGTCGTATTGGAGTGAGAGAGGCAGGGCGTGACTTGCGTGACGGGCCTCGAACTGGCCTGGTTCGAGTTCGAGTTCACACAAGACAAGCGAGCGTGTCTGTTTGTTGACTCCTACGCTCCCGCCCGTCGTCGACCGCGGTGTGCTCGACGTTCTTTTGCAGGCTGACCATCGCCCGACACGGCCCCGCCGATCTCCCACCTCCGCCACATACACAAAACAGGCCGACACCGTCACAAGGCCAGTGTGACAATTTTATCGCGTCCAATCAAGAACAAGCTTGTGTTGGAGTCTTGCCTGCCCGCCCAGCCAATCATGGACGACGTCGTCGATCAGCTGTTTCCCGCCGCTTACCACCATCTTCATTTCGACAGACAACACCAGCAGCACCCGCAACAGAACCAGCACAACCACCACCACCACCAGAACCAGCAGTTCCACCCTCATCAGATCTACTACTCAAACTTGCCATCCAGGAATCCCTCGCCAGGCCCCTCGACGTCCACCACCCCCAACCCCCGCTCGCCAGACAACAATCTCTTCATCCCCATCACTTCCCCGCCGACCGCTGCAAATGACACCGAGAGGCCCCCAGATGAGGCCCCCATAGACGACGAGCCCCTCTACGTCAATGCAAAGCAGTATTTTCGCATTCTCAAGCGCAGAGTCGCCCGCGCACGGCTAGAGGAGGTCCACAGGTTGTCTAGACAGCGCAAGGTGCGTTTTTCAGCTCTCATTTACGCTGATTCTCGTGCTGAATCGCTTTACAAGCCCTACCTGCACGAGTCGCGCCACAAACACGCCATGCGGAGGCCCAGAGGCCCAGGCGGCCGTTTTTTGACTGCAGAGGAAATTGCTGCCCAAAAAGCGGCGGGCATCGACCCTACTGCCCCGCCTGCTTCCACGGCCAACGGGGAGGCTGAGGAGGACGGAGAAGAGGATGTAGCCATGGAACCAGCTCCCCAGCCACAACCGACACAAGTCCATCGGCCCCCTCCCCCACCGCCGCCAATGATCGCCCCCCAGCCCGCGCAGCCGCCACCAATGAACATGCAGCCAGCGATGCACCAACACGAGCACGATTCGTTCGCCCATCAACGTTCTGGGCCCATGAATATGATGGGTATGCCGTTTGGTCAGCCGATTGCACCCACGCAGATGTCACACCAACCTGCTGGTCCTTCCCCCCTTCACCAACAACAGCAGGCGCCCCAACAGCAAACTCACCACGCTGCTCACCGTCATACCGGACAAGTCCCCCAAGCCGCGCCGTCACATAGCTCATACCCTCCATTCAATCCAGGACAGAAGGGTACTACCAATCCGGCTCCAATCACTTTGACTGCGCCATACCAGCAAATGCATCACGTCCCCCACCCACACGCTCACGCTCGACACCACCACTCCCATCTAAACTATGCCCAAGGATTGTACACAGGTGCTTCCGGGGTTGAAGGAAGCATGCAACGGCGACCGGAAGAGACGTTGCAATTCGGCGCCTCACAGGGAGTTCCAGGTGGCTCGGCGGAGTAGTTGGCCTGATCCCCCACTAACTGATCCCCCACTAACTGATACCCATGTCTGTACTCGTGCTTTTGTGTATGTGTGTCTTATAACGAATTCGCATGCGTTTTCTGTTTAAGTTTATGATATGTATTTCTTTCGACTAGAGCAAATGAATTATAAAGAGTGCCCAGATGCGGGTATGAGACTTTGTGATTGCCACGATCACTCTACATCCATGGCATCGTCATCATCCGTACTAGAGACACTCGGTAAAGATGTAGTGTCGGTGTCTCTTGAACTGTCGTCGTCTACATCACCTTCCTCTTGTGAAGGCGGACCCAAGCTGAGCGGTCGGAAGAGCACAAGTGCTTTGTTCGCATCATCAGCATGATGCATTGACTTCCCGCCACTTTTCATCATCTCCAGATTCCGTGCTGCAATATGCCTTAGAACCGACGGAGGTAGAAGTATTGGATTATCCTCAACGTCGGCTTCATCCTCCGAAGAATCTAAATCTGTGACTACTATTCCTAGGAGCGGCGTCAACCCAGTAGTACCGTTTCCTCTAGAATGCAGGTACGCACGATCGGGCTCAGGCTCATACCAGCTAGACGACTTCATATTGATTTCTACTATCGGCGGCGTATGCTCCCCGGGTTCGTCGACGCGCGACGGCCTCACCACGGCCGGGATGTCGAACTGCATCGAATCGGCGCCCATGGGTGTCCTATCTTGGTAAACGTCCGTCGGTGGCATCTCCGAGATGTTTGGGAGCTGCGAAGCGGACACGTCAGGGGACAGGAAATTTGGATGCCTGACTTCAAGGTGCCCTACATTGCTATCGCGCTGCCACGCACCCGCACCTAGTGAAAGGTAGGAGAGCCCCTTCTCCAGCGTCGAGCACCGCCTCCTCTTCGGTCTGTGGGGGTTGCCTGGGGTCGAGTCCGAGTCGGACTCGGTGGGAGTGGACGACGGCGAGGACGAGGAGGTGGAGGAGGGGAGCTTTCGTTTCATGGATGCGTTTGCGAACCAAGGGTGTGTACCTGGTGTGCACTGAGAAATCCAGGTGGTCATGATGCAGATGGTTGACCCGGTTGACCTCCTCTTCCAAGTTATTTCAACCGTGAGCAGCTTCTGCTGCTAGACGCTCGGAGAACCTTCTCGACATTGACTCGATCATGTGATCGCTCTCACCCCTGATGCCAAGCTTCTACTAACGTCACTCTCGACCATTGTCATATATCTTATGATCATACTGAATGCATGAATACAATGGATGCAGGTAAATTAACACGACTAGCCACGCTTCTTCGACACACCAACGGTCTTTCCACGGCGACCTGCGCGAACACTCAGAAATCACCACCCAAAAACCCAAACATGCGGACTCACCAGTTGTCTTTGTGTGTTGACCTCTGACACGGAGTCCCCAGAAATGTCTCAGCCCACGGTGTGCACGGATCTTCTTCAATCGCTCGAGATCGTCACGGAGCTTAGAGTCGACACCGTTGGACAGAATTTGCGAGTTCTTGCCGTCGACGATGTCCCTTTTGTCTGTTCAAGAACCATGTAGGGATCTTGAACTGCGTGGGGTTTTGGATGATGGTCACAATGCGTTCGAGCTCGTCAGAGTTGAGTTCACCGGCACTGGGCACATAATTAAGCCAGGGAGTCGCAGATAATGAGAGGGTTTACACCAACCGCTTGTTCAAGTCGACATCGGCCTTCTTGCAGACCAAGTTGGCATATCGGCGACCGACGCCCTTGATCTCGGTCAAGGCGTACATGACTTTCCGCTTGCCATCGACGTTGGTGTTGAGGAGACGTAGAATGTGCTGTAGCAAACACAGTAAGCATCTTGAATTACGCCTACAGGAAGGGGGCTCGTGTTACCTGGAATTGCTGGTGCTGTTCGGGGACGACGAGAGACATGTTGGGCGTCGAAGGTCCTGTTCAAAGTTATGTCAACACCCTGCCTCATCCAAATCGACCGTCCGCCATCCGTCCCAAATTCCACTGGTTCCACCGCGAATCGTGTCCATACGCATTCCTAACCCTCTCCAGGACCGCCAACGGACATAGATTCGGCGTGCTCACCTCTCGTTACGACGGTCTTGATGTTTTGTTATCGACGCCGATGTCTTCCACACGCTAATTCAGGTCCTGTTTGCGGCTATTGACATGCTCTCCCACGCCCCTGCTATGTTGAGATTTCCCCAGGCTGCCTAATCGGGGTATTACCCACAAAGGCAGCATGCATTCCCTGGCTCGCTTGATTGCGAACATTCAACAAACCCGTAAATGTGATGGCGACCCCGGCCAAACCTCGACAGTCGGGCATCCCGACGCCAGGCCGCCCTTCAGGAATCCCGACCCCGGGAACACGATCGCGTTTCGACGTCCAGCGCATCCCAATACGCTCCAATAAACTCAAATAACGATGTTGAATTCATGTCCCGTGCTTTTGCAGACGCCATCAAGGCCAACGACCCTGCTCAGCACCGCGCTGGTCGTATCAGCAGTGCCTCGTCGTCCACCTCTCTGGCAACACCGCATTCTGCGGCATTCCCTTCGGGACGACGATCGGTTGCTGGGGGGACGACCAACCTCGGCCGCGTCTTCGTCCTCAACAACTGCCTTTGCAAAGTCGACGGCCGAACGAACTAAGACCCCGAGTGCCAATCGCCCGCCTAGCAGGCAATCTGATGTCTTTCTTCGAAGTGCTAGCAGGGCTGGAAGGACATTCGAAGTTGGCGACGGGGTGAGAATAGAGTCACTTGGGTTCGAAGGCACTCTGCAGTACATAGGGGAAATTGATGGCAAAGCCGGACTATGGGCAGGCGTTGTACTTAGTGGCGGGTTTGCTGGGAAGGGTAAAAATGACGGGTCTGTTGGAGGGTGCGTGGTTCTCTTCGCCTGAGCACCAGTTGTTACTGAACACGCATAGGAAGCGATATTTGCTTGTCCACCAAATTGCGGCGTGTTCGTGGCAACCACGAAGTTGTCATTGCCTACTACCGGTCTATTCGATCGTCCCTCGTCGGTCGCGTCTTCGCGCGGGGGCCGCACCACACCTCTGACTTCTGGCAGAGTAACACCTTCTACATCCTTCAGCCTAAGCACACGGACTACACCATCGGCAAATGGTGGCAGGGTCACACCAGGTTCGCTCTCCTCTGGTCGCGTAACGCCAGGCATGACGCCAGGCGTACGGCCGCCCCTCAAAGCGGCCAACGGCGCTAACACGAAGAACACGTCCCTAAACGGCAAGATCACCGCAGGCTCTCGCGCTTCGAAATATGTTACGATGACGGCGAAGCAGCTGAGCACCCGCGATGTCACCGCATCGAGTCCCGCGCGCAATACATTATCTTCGCCGACGCGGACACTGTCTTCCCCTACCCGACCCAATGGGTCCCCGTTCACCACCCCGAAACCAACGCTGGGCGGACGTGTTCCGAGCACAGGGACCCCACGAAAATGCGGGCAATGAACACTCCTCGTCCCCGCGTACCGAGCGCTGTTGCTATGCCCCCGCCCGCATCCCAGGGCATATACAACCGCACCATCTCTCTTAATGACTCAGACACAGAGTCTGCGTCCGCACCACCAAAGAACTCTGCTACGTCTCTGACAGAACTTGAGCTTCACGGATTGGCTTTACAGGAGAAGATTGCTCAGCTGATGTCTGACAATTCGCGCTCGAACTCGCCCGCTCAACCTTCGGTCTCTCCTCCGCTAACTTCGAATGAAAGCGATACCGCACTTATAGCACAACTAAGGGCCCAGATCGGTCAGCTGGAGGCAGAAAATCAGCGCCTCCAAACACCATCGCCCCAGCCAGATGTAGAAGCTCGTATAGAAAGTCTGACGGCGGATAACACCCGGCTTTCCTCTCGCACTTCCCAGCTAGAGGCAGAGCTCCTGGAGAAGGAGAAGTCGGTTCATGAAAAGGAAGATAGTATCCGCACCTTGGATCAGGACCGACAGGCAGCGACGGTTGAGTTGGAGAAGCAGAAACTCGACACCGAGAGCCGGATGAAGACGTTACAGTCGAAACTTGATGATAGCATCGCTCTTACTACTACCTTGAAGGAAGCCCTTGCTGCGAAGGAAGGTCAGGAGCACGAGAACGACGCACTAATCAAGGCGAAGGATGCCGAAGTTGCTTTGCTACAATCTCAGCTCGAACGCGCCTACTCAGAACTCGAAGACGAACGCAAAGAACTTGGTGCTCAAGTTGACGAGCTTCGCGTGGCAGGCCAGGTATAGTTTAGCATGTTTTATAAAAGCACCTTTACTTGATCTCTCGCAGGAAACGATCGCTCTGTACGAAGAAAGGCTTAGCGCTGGCGATGCCGACCGGTATGAACTCGAAAATCGCGTCTCTCAGCTTGAAGCAGAACGCCTGCAACTGTTGACAAACCCGAAGTCCGCTGCACAAGCCTCCTCTGCGACCGAGATCGACAATGAATCGCTGCGGGAACAAGTGAAACACCTACAGAAGCGAATCGCAACACTTGAGGACAACTTGGAGGAAGTGCGCGCTGCATTGGAGCGGGAAGAGGTGGTTGGGCAAGAGCGTTTGAGGCGCGTCAAAGAGAAAGAAGATGCGCTGAGGAGAGACATGGGCGAGGGCCGAAAGGAATTGGATAAGGTGATGAAGATGGAGGCTGTGGCTCAGCGGCGTGTGGAAGAGCTGGAAGAAGATATGCGGGAGCTTACCAATGCTCTTGAGGATGCTAGGGCTGAAGTTGAAATTCTACGGGAAAAGGTGAGATTTGGATGCTAAGTTCAGCTTCTGTGGTTGCTTACGCTCGCAAAGAACCTCGACGACGACGAGCTATCTCCCAAGCCGACTGACCAGCTGGAAGCGGAGGTCGAGCGACTTCGAAAGATAGTCGCAGAATCGAAATCGTCGGACGTCATGACGGTATGTCTTCCGATGAATCCTTCTCGAACTTGCTCACAATTACGCACAGATGGAGATGCTCATCCAATCCCAATCTGATGAGCTTGTCAGTCTGCGCCGAACTCTCGACGAGAAGTCGAGTGAATTGGAGTCGCTACGGAAGAAGCTCAATCGTGAAGTCACTTTGACGAACGGAATCTCAACAGAGCGGATCGCGTCACCGACGTCCTCGAAGTATGATTCAGGATCATCTCAGCGTGATGAGATTAAGGGTCTCAAGTGCGACAAACATAGTTCATTTCGTACATCGTTTGCTGATCATTCCAACAGACACATCGTGCAAGAGTTGCAGAAGGAAGTCGCAGTATCGGAGCAACAGAAGAAGACCATTGCCGCTGAGAACGAGCTTTTGCAATCTGAGGTCGATCAACTCCGCCAGGTCAGTGCCCACCCCCGTCATAGCTTTATCTGGACGCTCTAGCGCATCTGCTTTTAGGAAGTTAAATTACTCGAGGAGAATTTAGACACGAGCCTAACCCGAGAAGAGCAAGATCTAACCGATAGTTCTGGCGACCCGTCATCATCTTCCATCGAATCCCTCCAAAAGATGATGAAGGAACAGAAGATTCGCTTCGAAGTAGGTGTCATCTAGGTCCATGAGCATCATTGAGTTGATGGGTCACGTTTACCAGCTGGAAATTGACCAGTTACGCAAGCGTGTAGCTGATGCGGAGATGAAATGTGCTAGAGTCACACATGAGGTTGGTCCTGCTTCGTGTAGATCCTTGGAGGCGCGAGTTTCTGACTAAATCAACTAGCTCAACAAAGAGATCAGCGAACTTGAGGCACTCGTTGAATCAAAGGTCTGTTCAACGGTTCCAATTATTTATTTTTTCAACTCACAGCCCACTTCTTGTCCCCGTAGATCTATCGTGAGGTAAGTCTCCTCATCGCTTGGATGATCCTACTACTGACGGTTTGATGCCCTCAGGATGAACTTGAGCAAGAGCTCGAACGAGTCAAGGACAGACTTGTCCGCGCTCAGAAGAAACTATCCACTTCTTCCACGTCGTCTCATAAACCAGGCGACCTCCCTAATCTGAGGCGACAAGGCTCAATCGCCAGCCTAGCCAGCTCGGAGAGTAGCAGCAGTAACATCCTCGCCCCCGGGTTGAACACTGTCGCCAGGAACAGCGTCTCTGAAGAGGAAGTATGCGAGATCTGCGAGAAGCCGGGCCATGATATCTTCTCGTGCGGGCTGTTGAAGGAAGAGACACAACAGAAGCGGAGTACTCCACGTAAGACCGTCAACGGTTCCGGAGGCGATGCTGCGGCTGATCTGTTCTGTGTGGACTGCGAGAGCCATGGGCATGTCGCCAAAGACTGTCCGCATTCCCTGGATGTCTTCTAGACGCTGTGTGCATTCTTACTTTCTCCATTTTCGTCCACCCATCCTTCCTTTGCTATCGTACCGGATTTTTGCGCATCATATTCTCATTCTTACCCCTCCTACTCCTATCTTCATCCTCATATTCATCGTGGGCATGTTGTGTTCCCTATTCGCACCCACACCCACATCTACCCATTTCCCGTACAACAATCATATCCCACGATCATTATTATTACCATACCATAGGTTCACGCCCATTTGCCACCTTTTTACCTGATATATATATACCCGCATACGCAACGAGAACTTCATTTCTGTCTGATGAACGTCTTCACTGCTCTGAGCAGCGACGCGCATGACGTGGCGTCACAGGAGGACGCCCTGTCGCAGGCGATATCGATGAAGATCAGGGTGGTGGATAAGCACACGAGCGGCGAGGTATGTACGCGACGAAAGCATCATGCAGTCTGCTAATTCGGTGTCGCTGGCCAGCCCACAAGGATCGTCGTTCAAGGCTACTCCGAGCTCAAAGGGTCGACACTATTAGAGAAATGCTCGACGCTCGGGATCGATTGGACCGTGTACGACAGTTGTCAGAGAAAAGTCCCTCTATTGATAGACCTCAATTATTAATTATCCTCGGAATCCTTACATGCATGCAGGTTGATGAAGGAACCGCGGGGCCGCTCGGAGATGTACGGCGCCATCCTGGTCCGGAAGACCGAGCTGACCGCGGCCGGACGCGCAGATGTCGGCGTGCTATTTGCCACAACGGTACGTCATGCTTCCCCATCGCAGCGATCCTGCCCCTGAGCCAGAGGAGAGGGGTACTCGACGATGTGCGGGCACGCGACGATTGCGCTGGGGGCGATTCTTGGTTGATATGGCCGAGGGCGAGCTCCTTGCCCGGATACACAGCAGAATCGAGGACGGGTGCAGGACGATAAACCTGCACGCCCCGTGCGGTATCGTGGAGGTCACCGTTCCTGTCACGCCGCAGGGAGAGCCGACACGACGCGCCCCGTCACGTTCCTCAGCGTGCCAAGCTTCGTTAGTGGAACCAGCATTTCTGTCCAAATCCCCGCCGAAAAGATGTGGAAGCAGATAAAGTGTCAAGGTCGACGTCGCATTCGGAGGGGCGTTCTACGTGATTGTCGACGTGCGGGGTCTCGACGGAAATAACACAGAAGTATTACAAAGCCCCCCTCGGAGCTGGACCTGGAATACCTGTACGGCGTCGAGTGCGGGTTGCGGTTCTTTGCGGACGAGCAGATTGAGTTCGCTGGCACGGCGGTGGAAGAGGTGACCATGCCGGTGACCGTTCGGGCAGGGCGGAGCATGGTGGTCGAAGGAGGGAGCAAATAGGGGTCATGAATGCCATGTCAGGCGTGCTCCTATGACGTCGTCCTCTGGCGTCATGCCCGCGACACTATATAACCCGCGTCGCGCTCAGCAGTGTCCCATGCCTTCTAATGTCATACGCCCAGGTCGCTGCCGAGAACGCTCCCCCCTCTCAGAACAGCCAAAGCCCGACCAAGCTCTGCTCAACACCGCCTCCACCCCCGTCGACAAAGTCATCGACGACACTTCCAAGCTCAACGTCGTCGACCGCTCCCTCAAGGAACACCCAGTCACCACCACGTCCCAGGCCCGCATGGACAACGAGAGGCTCAACGGGTTCCCGTACGACGATGACAGGAAGCCGCGCAAGTCGAAGAGAAGGCAGGAGGCCGAAGCTGAGGGAGCATATCTATGGCAGGTCACGAAGAAGTATATCTTCAGACCGGGTGTCGCTGGTGGCCTCGTCGGTTTGGGTGAGTCGCAAGCGCGACTTTTATCGACTTTTGCTGACTATATGCGCGCGTTTATAGTAAACGCCGGACTTCTTGCTGGCGCGGGTCACGCGCTCTACACGCAGCCACACCTCCGCAACGACAGACGATTCTTGACGACCGTGATTGGATCCGCATTGGCGTTGCTGACGGCGGAAGGTTACGCTGCAGAAAAGTACCGCCAAACTCCTCGCGGTCAGGCGGAGGAACAACGCGCGAAGGACGAGGGAACACTCATCTACATGCACCTCCGCGAAGTTATTCTCCGCCCGGGCGTCTTGGGTGGCCTCGTCGGACTCCGTAAGTATCTATCCGTGGCGGTCTATGGAAATGCTGAATCGTCCTCGTAGTGAACACTGCCGTTCTTGGCACAGTTGGATACTTTTCCTACATCAACTGGAACCGACGGTCCTGGGATAGACGCACTGTGTCCGCCGTCTCTGTTGGGTTGTTGGCGTTACTCGGAGCAGAGGGGTAAGTGTATTCTATTGTTCATGGAAGCGAACTCACCGATCCTATCACAGCGCCATTGCAGAACAATTCCGTTCCAAAAGACATTGATTAATTCTGTGGCCATAAGTATATTACTGTAAACACAACAATGAATTGTCTGTCTTTCTCATTTCGCGGTCTCGACTCTCTTGCGTCGCTTGAAATATCCAAGATATTCTTGCTAGAAACGCTGAATCGCTATTGTTTGTGTTTATGGCGGCTATATGCAAAAAGTTCGTCACCTGTGCGATTCGAACACACGCGGGCAAAGCCCAACCGCTGACGCTATGAAATTGAATAGCAGGCGATCCCGTTAACCACTCCGGCAAAGTGACTATAATAGACTGGGTGAATATTAGCCACTCAACCTCAAGGCTGCTCGTGTAGATTCCACGTGACAGCGCGACCACAGGAGCTGTCCCGAACGGCCTCACGACTCTTCCTCGATGCTTTAATCATCTGGCCCACACTCTGAATGCCATTTCATTTCTGCAATAGCACAACCACGACTTACGCTTTTACGTCGCCATCAACGACCACGACCCTGGCCTCTTCGTTCTCCCATCTTTTACGATGGCCCAACTAGTGCAGCAGCACGGCAATGTCTCGGTTCATCAGCTCTACCGTCGTCTAGAAACCGTGGGGAAGGGCGCATACGGATCCGTACACAAAGGCATCCACATCCCAACCGGCTCGGTCGTCGCCCTCAAGATCATCAACCTCGACACCGCCGACGACGATGTGGAAGACATCCAGCGCGAGGTCGCCCTCCTCGCCCAGCTCCGCGACGCCCCAAATGTCACGAAGTACTTCGGGTGCTACATGGATGGCCCGCGCGTGTGGATCGTCATGGAGTTCGCCCAGGGCGGGAGCGTGCTGTCGCTCATGAAGGCGTCCCGCGACGGGTGCATCGAAGAGCGCTATGTCAGCGTTATCCTGCGCGAGGTGCTCGTCGGGCTCAGCTACCTGCACAAGGTCCCCGTCATCCACCGCGACATGAAAGCGGCGAACGTGCTCGTCACGTCGGTGGGCAAAGTCATGATCTGCGACTTTGGTGTCTCAGCACTCTTGGCGACCACGAGCAGCAAGCGCAACACGCTCACCGGCACCCCCTATTGGATGGCGCCCGAGGTCGTGCAGACGGTGCCGGCATACGATACGAAAGCCGATATATGGAGTCTCGGGATCATGGTATACGAGATGATCAAAGGCAGCCCGCCGCATGCCAATTTAGACAAGTTCAAGGTAATGGACCTCATCCCCCGCGCCAAGCCACCGCGCATACCGGAAGGCGAGGGCAGCAAGGATATGCGCGACTTCGTGGCATTGTGCCTCAAAGAGTTGCCTAGTGAAGTAATTCATGCTCCTTCTTCCCCTAGACAGGCTGCTTATGTTCACTTCTCTAGCGCCTTCCTGCCGACGAACTTGCGAAGACGAAGTGGATAAAGTCAGTAGCGAAGACGCCTGTGGCCATTCTCAAAGACCTCGTCCTGAGACTGCATCAAGCGGGCCCTCGGGCTAGCCTCGCTGAACCCCTCCCTTGGGAAGAAGAAGAAGAGCGCGAGTAAGTAAATCTACTCCACCCCGACCTCCGTATATCTCATTCTTTCCATCACCAGTCTTCAACTTGACTCTACAAGCGACGACGACTTGGATCAGTGGGAATTCGGGACCATCCGCGCGCCGGGCTCCTCATCTTTCGCGAACGGACATCTCTCTCCGGATGACGAGAATGGTATAAACCAGTCCACTATTCGGCCTCCGGGGTCCTCCCAACTTCCTTCGTCTCTCCGCCAACTCTTCGAGTCTGATTTCCGCACCAACGCCAGAACCATTCCGTATCCCAACTTTGCCTTACCGGAGTACGCCCAGCCCACCCATTGCGTTAGCCCTGCATGGCCATTCTTCCTCGTCTTCCTCCGCTGCCCCTTCTCCCATCCGAACGGATATGCTGGTGAAGAACGCGTCATCCACTTCTCTGAATATACCGTCCACGCCTCTGGATGCCAAATCAGCCCCGTTCCTACATCCGAATCGGTCGAAATCAAAGCTAGCAACATCTGGCCGGCATACATCTGACGATGAACGTGCTCCCTCCCCGAACGGTGGAGAGCCACGAACTTCATCGAGAAGTCCCCCGAGCCCGAATAAACCACTGACCGCCGATGAAAGCAGCTCCAATGATGTAACTGAGAAACCGGGTCCTACGCGGCTGAACCCCGCATACCGCGATATCCGCTCCACGCGTGGCCCTCCCAACATTGAGATCCCTCCTGCGGAAACGGTCGTCATAGACCTCAATAGCGCGGCGTTTGACTCGCCGTCTGCCCAAGCATCGTCTTCGTCTACTGCTACTGTCGTCCCATCTGACCTTCGCCCGTCCCGCAAACGGTCGCAGAGCAACGGTGACATCCTCATCGCTTCTGCCCGTAAAGGCGGCCCGCCTTCTGCGACGCACGGCGCTGGCGCTGGCGTCGACATCAACCTCGCATCTCCCGCGGCATTCCAGTTCCCCTCCACGCAGAGAGTCTCTCCCGGAGCACTCGGTCCTTCCTCCTCCTCTTTCCCGCAAAGCGCTGGCCTCAGCATGATCCCTCCACAGCTCCAACAGAAGTCACACAATAGATTATCGCCAACCCACTTGAGCGCATCGAGCCCACCAAGGTCGCCCAGTTCGCACCAGAGTACGTATTCTTTGGATACGAGGCGACATCTTCCCATTGGTGCTATGCGGCCGCCGTTGTCCATCACGCGTGCTCGTTCGGCGACGGCTTTGACAGAAGCGTCAGGAAGCGGTAACAGTAGCTATCCTTCTAGTGGATTACCCACGACGCCTCGGTCGGCAGCGACGCTGCGGCCTGCTGATATTGAACCACTTCTGCCGCCGGTGAAGCCGTTTGCGAGAAAACGTAGGGACCGCAGTGATAGCGACTCGAGCTCCACCCGCAGCAATTCCTTGGGTCTTCCTGGCCTCAAAGATGCGCTGAAGGTCAGTCGTCGATCCACCATCTTTCGTAATTGCTTATTTCCTCTGCTAACGTCCTTTCAGATCCCTTCGCTCTCTTCTGAACACCATCTTGGCATTTCGGACCTCTTGCCGCCGTCGCCGTCAGCTGTGCAGCATACAAGATATTTGCCCCCACGCCCAGCCATCTTAATTCGAGTCTTTCGGGCCCATCGGCGATAGAGGACAGAGACTCGAGCTCTTCATTCATGTCCACACCCTTCGATATCCCCCGCACGACATCCCCTCCTTCCCTTGATTCGGAGCCCTGGAGTTCTTCATCCAGCTATCCTCTGAATTCCTCATTTACGTCTATATCATCCATGCCTCCTTCGCAAATACCGATGATTCGCCCGCTGGACTACACTCGCATGATGCAGTCTGCTGATACGACCCACGCTGAACTGCGGCAGACCGTCGAGGACTTGACGTCTTGGCTGAACGTCGTGGAGGTTGGGTTACTGGGCATGCTTGATACGATTAAAGTGAACACGATCAAGGAGGAGGAGCAGGAAGAAGAGGAGTACCCCGACGAAGACATAGACACGCCTTCTAACGATATACAAGAACCACATTTTCGCAGCACGACTTTGCCGAATGGTTGACTGATATACGATACAGCACCCATGATCCACCCACTAGCCTATACTTCGTTCCACCTTTACAAGTAATTTATTAAGTAAGTGCACCGATCTAAATATATTGTTTACTCTCGAGGTATTCCACGATCACTCGAACACTCTCGGTAACGTTCAACTGGTCTGTTCGGATGTGGATCTCCGGGTTGAGAGGTTCTTCGTAGGGAGCCGATACGCCTGTGAACTCTGCGCAGCCGCTCGTCAGCCATGCATATAGATGAGCACAGCCAAGATGAAAGCGTACCCTTGATTTCACCAGCGCGAGCCTTCTTGTAGAGGCCTATTGCAAAGTCAGACACGGACGTAATTTATGGACGATTCTAACGAGCCTTTGGGGTCCCGCTCTTCCACGACCTTCAACGGTGCATCTAAGTAAACTTCCACAAACGGGAGTTGTGCTGCGTTATGCAACTCTCGAACTGAATCACGGTCGGTTCGGTAGGGAGAAATGAAGGCGGTGATGGAGATGCAGGACGCGTCCGCAAACAGCTTGGATACCTACCAAGATTCAGGAGGGTTGAATTAATTGTATATGGACATTGTTCCAGACGAAGGACGTACTTCACCAATTCGCCTTATGTTCTCGTTCCTGGATTTCTCGTCGAATCCAAGATCTTTGTTAAGGCCGAAGCGAATGTTGTCTCCATCTAATCGATAACTAAAGCGATGTAGATGCAACAGATGTTGCTCTAGAGCACACGCGATCGTAGACTACAGTAGGTATGTCAGATCCACGCTAGGCCTGTAGAGGGTCATACAGACCTTTCCACTAGCACTCAGCCCTGTTAGCCAAATGGTGACGCCCTTTTGGTTGAGCAGTTTCGTTCGTTCTGCTGAGGTGACCGAGCCTGAAGATCGTCGTAAGTCCACGCCGTGCACCACGACGATGATGGTGGAATCTACCTGGATGGAATGTAATGTTGGTGGCCATGAGGGATCCCAGAAAGGAGGGGGAAGAGATTCGTGTTCGCTCCCATTCCTCATAGGTACTCTACAAAGTTATAGCATGTTCAGAGTCCTGAGTAATTATGTCGCGATTGTAATGGAATCAGGTGATCAGCCTAGTACATCGGACTCGGGAGTGCAGTAAAGCAGAGCTATTTATTGTATTTCCTGTCCAAATCCACGCGAAACGAAAAGTACATGTCACGCCAACTTCCAATGGATGTTTCATTCCTAGACGTACGCTCCTCAAGCGGTTGTAGCGGATGCCCCGACTTGTAACGGATTTTCGGTGGCGTCGATGGCTTCGATCTCTTGACAGATCCATACAATGATGCGTGTGATGGCCTCAGTGACCTCCTCTGTCGTTAGAGGTTGGTTCACTGGGGGACAGTGCAAGAATAGTACTTGGGTGTTACGCCGCTTCTCGTAAGGCTTCGCTGTACGCTTAGCCTCAGCGAGAGAGCAGTAGTAAATGAAATCGCAGAGATAGTGTCCTGCATCCATGGACGTGTATATTTGCTAGGACGCGGTCAATGACAATGAATCTTATAGAATGATAGTGGGCAACGCACCTCGATCCCAGATCGCTTCAAATCTTGGACTAAGCGGGTAACATCAACCTCCGTAGTGATTTCATCCGGGAACGTCTCATAGGCTGCCCCGAAACCTCTTGTCTGACGTGCGATATTCTCCCCGGATGATATGATCTCCATGCCCAATCTCTCCCTTTCCATGTTCTCCGCGGCTGATGCAGGCTCATCGGTGTGTCGACTGAAGTCTTTTGGATTGGGGTCGAACAACAGATGCGAGCTTCCCACTAACATCTTTCATTTGGTACCCTAATTTATGGCCGATTCGCTCCATACGCAATGGGCCGCGCCCCGCGACACCGATATGGAACATGAGATCGTAGCCTTCTTCTGGTGGAGCAGGGAAGTCAGGATCTACTCCCTCGGGTAAAATGGGTGGTCTAGAATGCAATCCCGGCACCGTATTGAGGACTGCTTCGTAGGTGACGGGTATTTGCAATGCGGATATGTGGATTGGACGCGGCATGCGGGGCGCAGATCCAGAAACAGCAACTTGCTGGTTGACAATTATAGGATTTGATGTCGGATCGGTGGCCAGGGTGGTCTTGTGGAGGGGCTTTACGGCGAGCCATGATGGATTCTCGTCAAAGTGTGCGAATGGCTGAACTTGCTAGCAGTCAGCATGAACATGGACTTCATCTTGGACAAAAATGGTTGTAATGGACCTACGCCGAAGCCAGTGACCAGGACGCGAAACTCATTTGGGCCTTCTGTGGGGGAATGGGTGGGGACAGCAGGCATGGACGGCGATGATGGAGGTACAAGGAAGAGCGCCGTCAAGCTTCAGCGTCTTCGACAGGAACAAGAGTTTACTTCATCGCACGCACAGACCACACGTCCGACACCTGATATTATCTGAATCGTAGTGCTACACTGCATTCTTATCGTCGCGGCCATCCCAAAGCTCACCACCGTTCATCTCAGTCTCCCATTGCCTCAGAGCGTCTTCATCCCAGGTCTTATCTGATTCATCACCTGCCTGCTTCAAAAAGACCTCATCGCGTAATTTGGGCGGTAGATATTCATTGTAGACGGGGTGCCTGTAGAAATGGGATCAGCATGTGAAAGTCGCGCAAATGGCGCACTGACGCGAAGTCCGGGTTGTAATGATATCCATCCCCATAGCCGAGGTCTTTCATTAAAGATGTGGGAGCGTTTCTAACTGCCATCGGGACAGGGTCAGTGGGATCGTTTTTGGCAGCTGCCTCTGCTCGGTTGTAACCTCGGTAAGACCGCGTCGATTTTTGGGCTTCAGATAAATAGGACACGCAATGCGCGAGATTTATACGACACTCCGGCATTCCCACAAGCTGACACGCTTGCATCGTTGCCACGGCCTATACATATAAAATCATCCTTCCGGCTGCGAAGAGATGGCAGGGTTACTCACCAAGGGTAAGGCGTGGTTGTCCGCTAAGCCAACATCTTCGCTAGCGCAGACCACGAGTCTCCTGAATACTGTTATGAAGCAACATCGAGAGGGTTGGAACAAAAAGATAGATACCTCGCAATAAATACTGGATCCTCGCCTCCAGTTAGCATGCGGGCTAGCCAGTACAGGGCTGCGCCCCCTTGACTCCCTCGTATCGACTTATGAAGGGCAGAGATCATATCGTAGTGGCTTTCTCCCGTTCGATCGTAGGAGACGGACACAGAGACGCGTAGATGATTGAGTAATTGTCTCTCTTTCATGTCCCTCGACAATAGAGCCAGCTCTAAAAGCGAAAGCGCCGTGCGAGCATCACCGTTGGATAAGGACGCAATAGTATCCGTGACGTTCTCTGTGAGTTGCGGATAGGCGGCTGTGCCTATACTTGCTACAGAAGCTTGAGATGAAGAAGGGTTTGGTGGTGTTGGCAGAGGGACTTCTACTTCTACTGATGGTTCCGAGACTTCCTCCGCTTCCTCGCAGATTCGCGCCACGGCATTGTGTAGGATTTGCTTCATATCGTCAGTTGATAGTGGATTGAGGGTAAACACCCTGCAGTCTTCGGAGTCAGCGGAAGTAGTTGTGTCAGATGGGGTACTTGCCTACACCGACTCAATAGAGCCGAGTTCAATTTGAATGAAGGATTCTCGGTAGTGGCACCAATCAACTGGGTAACGTCTCTGTAAGCGTTCGTAGTCCCTGAAAAGCATTCCTACCTGAACCTCGCCCTTCTCGATGGAGGGAAGAAAATATATCCTAAGAGAGAAAATATTCTTAACAGCGGAAGCAGACCGAAATAAACTAACCTGCTGAGACCTGGTAAACCGATGCACTTCATCCAAGAAGATTATAGTCCGCCTATGAACGGGTTGTTAGTATGTACTGGCAGAGCTAGAGGCATTTCCAAACCGTCCGGTTAGCACCATGATACCTTTGGCTTCTTCAAATGTCTGTCGGATATCATTGATTCCGACCACCGTCGCACTTAACTCTTTCAATATCGAATTTGTTTCGCCAGCGATTAGTCTTGCTAGCGTAGTCTTCCCACACCTGGGACTGAATGTTAGCTGGAACGTGATGGACTAAGGGGTGGTGAAAGATAATAAGCGCACCCAGGAGGACCCCATAGTATAATACTCCCCACAGAGCCGTTGGAGACCGCCTTCTGAAGGAGACTGTCAGGCCCCGTGAGGTGTGCTTGGCCTACAAAATCAGCTAGCTTCTTAGGCCGCAATCGCTCCGCGAGCGGCACAGCATCAAGTTTAGCCTGATTCCTTTTCCTCTTCAGCGACATGGATGCGGGTGTCCCCTCATCCACCGCGCTGCGTTTCAAAGGTACTTGAGGCGTCTGCGAGGGCGAGAACGCCACCTCCGCTCTCCTGCTGGGCTTCGCGAAGATCGGGGCTAATGCTTCCTTTTTACTGGCTCTTTGTGAGCTGGAAGCAGCGCTGCTTGTAGACGGCTTGGGCTCTGATCGTACAGAGTCGTTGGCATTGCACGCATTATCCAGATGCCTGTTTATAGCTGACTCTAGCACGCCTCGTTCACAGACAGGGCTACAACATGGCGTTATATCATCAGGCTGAAGGTTACATATAGTGACCCTCGTACCATATCACTGATGATAGTGTTACATTCTGTAAGTAGTTCAGAGAGGCAGCATACCTAGAGGGTCCATTGCGTTGCTTACACTGAATTGAGACGTGGATGATCAAGAATGAGGGAAAGTGCACTGATGAAATAGACGCGCATGGTATATGATATATCCGAATAATTCTACTCAACCCTCACGAGTCACGACCAAGCTCCTCTAAACGCCCCAGCAGATTATCAACCCGTTCTTCCAGCCCGGCCACGTTACATCTGACCACTTTCTGGTTTGCCTCCAAACTTTTCTCCACCGTCTTCATGGCCTCTTCTAGGTCATCCAGAGATTTGTGCATCCCTTGCTGGTCAGTCTCCAAGCTGCTTAACATACTTCGGAACTCTCCGGTAGACGTGTGGAGCGAAGACAGTGTCCGCAAACGCGTAAGGATGTGGGGTATCTGAGGTAACAGAGGACTGAGGCGGTTTAATAAAGGGAGAAGTTGTTCTTGGATGTTAGGTGATGAACCACTTGCTGATGGCTGCGAGGGATTCCGCCGATGGCCGTGTTGTTGGGAAGCAGACGCGCGGTCAAGGTCTGAAAGCAAGAGCTTTAGCCGTCGTGACACGGAGTCGATATGTCTGGGTTGCGTGAGGATGGTTAACTGGGCATTAAGGCGCGCGACAGAAGATAGCAACGGAGAAGGCATCGTAGAAGCCTAACAACGGGGTCAAGTACAACGAATAGTGTATAGCCATCAGTAACTCACCTCGTCTATAGCAATATTCGATGATCCTAGCATCTTCTCCAAATCCCCCAGACGCTTATCCATATCTGCCACGGATGCAGATTGAGTTTCCGACTTGCTTGCACTAGCCCACGTAGTAGAATCGCCAGGTGCTTTAGATTCTTCGGCATCGTTCTCGCGGTCACCGTCTGTCCCCAGCACTACCTGAACCAGTTTACCACGACCTTCTTTGCCCTTTCTAATCTTTTCCAATCGCCCTCGCACATCAACTAGACCGCGTATAAGGACGCCAGGATCAACGTGATCCTCTACACGCTCTTTGTGCAGCTGCGGATTCGTAGGATCTGAAAGCTCCTCTTCGAGAGCAGCCAGCTCCGCTTGCAGCGCGCGCAGACGATATGACAAAGGGATGGGTTTGGAAGAGGAATTGGTTTCGTCTACAGGAGACGTTGAAGATGGGGGGTAAGCATACTCAGTACGCATCTGCGCTACATTTCTTCAACATGGGATGAGCTTGTTGTCGCACAAATTGACATACCTCGTCGTTTCTCGGCTTTCCTGAACCGCTTGCTTGCCTCGTCATGGCTCATCAAATGGCTGGAATCCAGCTCTTCTCTGGGGACGTTCGGGTCGGCGTGTCTCTTGTTCCCCCGATTCTGTGTGCCCTCATCGTCGTGGTCGGAGGAGTCGTTTCCCTAGCATGACTAGCGGTGAGCCTCGGCAAATGAGCTACGAGCAAGACGAAGAGGCTACCTCTCCTGAGTCGACTACATCTTCTGTCTCATAGACATCCGGAGCTGTATCCTAGAAGCCACCAAATCAATGAAGAGCAGCAAAAAGAGGCATCTTGAGGACTGACAATGTCTGGTAGGTTGGCGTACTTGTTCAAGCTCATCTTCCAGGTTATCAGGAAATCACGACACCGTGACAGTGAATTAGCAGAACACGACGTGAGCTTCGCACGGTCGTGAATAGATACAGGGGGTAACACAGCATACAATCCATACATAAATAATAATTTATATGCCTCAAGCGCGATAAAGAAAAGTGTATGGTCTATGCACGCGAGTTACTCGATATATCGATGACACGGTAATCTGTGCTCTTCTCCATATCATCCTCTACCTCCTTGGTGATATCGACGTGGATACGACGGCGCATTGGAACACTTCCAATCGTTTGAACATGGTCTGATTTCGTGATACCAGAGCCCGTACTCGCCGTATTCAACGCGCGGAGTCGGATTCTGATGGTAATGGCGTTGAATGTAATGCCCTATAATCCATGCCGTTAGACTCCACCCTTCATCATAATTTGAACTGGAACCTACCACCACGGGCGTAACTAGCTCCAGCAAAATATACTGAGCATTGATATTGCTGCAGTACAATGCGAGGAGCAAGATCTCAACAACCAACTGGAGTGCTGCAGACTCGACCAGTATCCGCAAGATAGGAATCAGCCCTCTGTCCGTGCGGAACTTCGCAGACTGGTGAGTTGTTCGCCAGATTCGGAACGCCATGAGGCTGGTTGTGATGATGTTTTGAACCACGGCAATGGAGTAAAATGCCCGTATCCATGAATTGAGGAGCGGATCAAACACGGTTTGGTTAGGGTCGACTTTCACGAACAGCGCGCACACAGTGTAGCCAGAAACTGAAAGATGGTGAGTGTTTTAATTATTGTGATTATTGGTGGGACGAGGAGGCGACTAACCGACGCTGCCAACCATCAGCAAGAGAGGGAGTGAGATCACCCGCCAATCTTGGCCCCACAGGATATAACAGCGGTATATCTACGGTGGGTCAGTCAGACGGCAGACGGAGACGTGTGTTTGCCTACCGCTGCAGCATTCCCCAGAATCTCCTGCGTTGCGTAGAGCGTGTCTTTGAGTACATGGTCCCAAGTGCGGAGATTGCCAAAGTAGGCTACTGGCCCACCCGGCGTGAACGCGTGCTCGGTGAACCCTTCGATCAGGCGGTACCCGTTCATGGCCAAATGCCAGGATGCCACGAAGAACATAGTACACGATACACAGATCATGACCTAACGCAACTTCAACCAGTTGCTCAACTGTATACCCATAATGACGACGTACCTTGCCATGAAAGTCGTGTCGTAGACCGGTACCGAAGGTGAAGAACATCGTAGCACAGAAGAGACACACAAGGAAGCCTAGATATATGTCAATAATGTCCATGAATACAATATGTCTGGTGCGAACCATATGCGATGGCCTAGAAACGATAATCGATAAATAAGAGAACATACGAGGCTAGTGCTGGTTCATACCTCCGCCCAAGCTGCGATGAGGAATGTTTTATCCAAAGGCAGTTGTGTGGTCATTGTGCTTGCGAGTGGTGTAGCTCTAACCGTGGGGGGGATTTCTAGGCTGTATCGCATTCTCTACGAACTGTCCCTGGATGGCGAGCAACCGCTTCAGATGCTTTACGGCGCAAGAAGATGGCCCTAGTCATGACAAGACAGTCGAGGGTGCTAAGCCCACGCGCTCTGCTTCTTACTCCAGTACCATACCGGGCATGAAACACTGACGATCACACCATCGCACAAGGTACTACACTGACTTTTTGACTACCAGGTGGTAGGCCCCATTGCAATGTGATAAATCTACCGGGTCTCCCCGTTTAGGCGAATTGTTTCACACCTCGCGGACATGTATCCTAGAATGATGCTTGAGCGCATCGGTGAATGATATGTAAATGATGAGTGCAGTACCAGTGTGGCCGATGTCATTCGACTGAAACTGGTTACAGTTTACAGGAACACTCAGCCGGCGGCCAGCGGTGAGCTCGGCTCTGTTTGGGTTGTTGCAAGCTTGCATGGAACCGCAGCGTTGCGGATTCAAATAAATCATTTCATGAAAAGCTCACCTTGTCGTTGCGTTGTGGTGGGAAGTAAGCCATGTGACTCAGAAATCCCCGTCGCGTCGGTCGCCAGCCTTCCACCAACATGTTCGCGATCTCGCGTCGACTGGCATCTGATTCGACTTGCTCACGACAAAATTCAAGAAGTAAGTATGTGCGACACAAATATTCGTCATCGTTTACCGATTATAATATTTAGTGTTTCAGGCGGGCCACCGCAGCGAGGCAGCATGCGTGCACTGGCGAATCATCTCGCGGTACCTTGCCACTGACGAGGGGTATCCGGAGTCGCCGACAACTAAGATTCTCGGTACTCTTGACTTCAATTTGTCTTTGTATCGACTCGTAGATCTTTGGCTCTGATGGAACCGCCACGGTCCCTATAAATCCTCTACGCTCGGGGGCATTCAAGGACCTCCCGCACTAAAGCCCACCCGAATCGCTGACTTCGCGACATGTCTTCCGGACACATACCGAGTAACATACCAGTTATGATCACCATACCTTCCTCAGTGCTTCGCTTGTGGCCCGTCGCAGGTATTGGCGCCAATGTTGCTCTGCTGTGCTTCACAGCCTTCATCTTTGCCCTTCTTCCTTACTTCGGCCTTCGTCGGAACCTTGTTGATAAAGGAGGACATCCAATCCCCCCTGGGCCATTGTTACGATACCCCTTCCTTCGTAGATATCCAGAGAAGCCTCTATTTCGATGGGCTAGGCAATACGGTCCCCTGCATTCTGTGTGGATGGGCAACCAGCTTTTCGTCGTTATGAACGACCCTCACGTTGCAAGAGATCTTCTCGTCACACATGGAGCGAACTTCTCTGGTCGATGGGGATATTTTATGAAGAACCAGACTATTCTCAGCGGGAGGGCGTTAACGGCTTCCCCTTACAATGAAACATGGTCGGCCGTACTATTCAAGCTCCATATAACTTAGTATCTAACACACGCTCAGGAGAAAACATCGGAAGATAGCAATGTCGGTGCTCAACCCCAAGGCAGCATTGAGTTATGCCGATGGTATCGATTACGAGACACACATGTTCCTTCGCTCACTCCACCAGGCATCGCGGAATGGATCCGCCCCCGTTGATCCAGCCAGCTTTGCGGGGCGATATGCCTTGAAGTGAGTTGGCCATCTCATTATCTTCAGGGCACACTGACGATTATACCCTCAGCAACATGCTGGCGGTAGCATTTGGCACGCGTACGCCATCAACATCGGATCCACTTGTAGACGAAGCTATTCGATTGGGCATGGAATTCATGGACCTTACCGGTTGGTCATTTTGCGTCAATTCTTGCCCTCGTACTAAATAACCGCAGGTCCTTGGACGAATATGATTGATTTTTATAAAGCCGCTTCAATGGATACCTACCAGGGCTCGATACAGAGCTCGCAAACTCCACAGCGACTTCATATCAGTTTACGGAGCGATGATAAATCGTGTCAAAGCGCGTCTCGAAGCAGGTGAACAGGTCTCGGATTGTTTGGTCAAAACGCTCCTTGAAACCCAAGAGAGCGAGAAACTTAGCTGGGAAGATATGTGTTTTATTGTTATTGCGTTTACCACCGGTGGTGTACACTCAGTGCGTCCAAGCAGGTTCGCCCATCCATTTTTTGCTGACTCTTCTTGCCAGACTTCCGGTATCATTGAGTGGTTCCTAGCACTCATTCCATCGTACCCCCATATCCAAGCCAAAGCTCACGAAGAACTCGACCGTGTCATAGGGCGAGAGCAATGGCCCACATCAGAAGACGAATCGAAACTCCCGTACTGTCGTGCTATCATAAAAGAGGTGATTCTCGACAGTTTGCTTGTACAAAGGATCAATGGCTGACGACGTTGCTATTTGGCATGATTAGGTCCTGCGAGCACATGCACCATTTTGGATGGGAACACCTCATTGTTCGGAGGAGGACTTTGTCTACAACGGCTATTTTATCCCCAAGAACACCGTCATGGTCCTAAACGTCTACGCTCTCCACCATAACGAAGACAGATACAAAGATCCGTACGTCGGCGCATAATAGCGTAGGGACATATGCTAACTCTCCTCTCAGTTGGACTTTCGATCCAGATCGCTACCTTGGGGATTCGCTAAACGCCTCTGAGTCGTCTAAGCTCGGAGATCCTCTTCTTCGAGATCACTGGGCATTCGGAGCAGGGTATGCAAACGAACTTTGATAAATATCAGTTTACTCACTCATGTCGTTATATGTAGTCGCCGCATCTGTCCAGGGATGGTGGTTGCAGAACGGGAGCTTTGGCTAGCCATATCAAGACTGCTTTGGTCATTCAGGTTCAGCGAAGTCCCCGGAGAACCGATAACACTGGCCCAATACGAGGGACTTTCTGGACGTACGCCACTTCCATACAGGGTCAACATAACTCCTAGACATGATGGTGTCCTTGATATTCTTGCTGAGAGGGAGGAGATTGCCATGCAAGAGTGAGGGACATGCATTCAATAGAAACCTCTTCTAATTCGAACTTCCGGCGCTGGCTTAGAGGCGATTTGTTGTAACTACCTTCCCTAAATTATCACCATGTATAACAACTACTAAATGCCTTAGATATATATATCGTACTCGAGTATGAGTTATCACTTAGTATACCACAACATCAATACTACTAACTAAACATCATCTCCGCGGACATCGATTGCATTGATATTAAGTTGGATTAAACGACCCTTCTACCCCAAATCAGAACTGACGAACACATGGGACGTTTTCACAAGTATTCAGCACCTCTCGTATGGAATTTCGAAACAGACCTTTGAAACTAGAGAAAGTAACCCCCCCACAGGTCATTCATCAGTCTTCATAATGTTTCACCGTGGACGTGTGGATGATCTGCAAAACACCACTGGGTTCTGTTCGAAGAAGTAACTGCTTGTTACCTTGCTTGTCTCGCTTACTTCTGTAGACATGCTTTGCATATCGCGGGTTTGTGATCGTGTACTGTAGCACCCACATCTCCTATGAGCCCTCGACACTCGACGGCGCTCGTACTAACATTCGGTATGTTAGCCGGTATATCTTGTGCGACATGCTCAGCCGAAATCTCTTGTGTGTGCACCACCTCGGAGGACCAAAACTGAGCGGCGGAGGGAGCGCACGATTGTTGATTACCTTCAGTGCCGCTGACCTGGGTTTGCGCGGCAGCCTCTTTCCGAAGAAACGCGCCGCCCCTGCGTCGGAACCAAGTGAAGTCATCGCTGCCTCGATAGAGTTCGGCTTAACAGGAAACACACCGCTTGCAAAAACGTTGGCATTCGGACAGTGTAGGTCTCTGAGTCCAGGGCCTGGGCGTGGGGCGCGGGGCTTAATGAAGTCTCTCACGATGGTGGAGGACGGTGGACTAGGAGAGTGGGCTTGGCTTGCAACAGTCGGATCTACAGACCCGGGAGAAGGAATCTAAAAGAGCTGGACACAGGGAACTCGATCGGCGGTGAGACCCGGTGAGACACAAGCAAGGTATTTCAAGGCGCCAAAGGCGGCAATCTAGTGGTGCATGATTGGCAAAATTACTGCATTTGGTAATTCTGCTTCTTGAGCTCAAACGATCACTCGACGGCCTTATGGTTGTCCAGGGAAGTCCCCTGAGGTCCCACCAACTACGCACGTACCTCAAAAACTAGCCCCCTAGATTAGTAGCATGATTTCGTACACTGTCTCAGACGATCTACTAGCGGTATACTGCGGGCAATGATCAAGAGCAATATGGTTCAAAAACCAACGCGACTGGCGGCACGGACTCAGATTATTCCCCATACTCCTACTACTAACACCAGTACCACTTATTTGGACCCCAACCATGACTTCCAACGCAAGAATCACCCTTGCAAAACTTCCAGAAGGTTCAAATGGCCTGCAAGGCCTCCCAACGCCGGGGGAGCACCTCATCCTGGACCAAACCCGAACTATCGATCTCGACAATGTCCCACTAAATGGAGGTTTCCTGACGAAGACAATATTCCTCAGGTCTGCCTCTATACACTACATATCTTCGAACATTGCCTGAAATGTTGGCTAGCCCTGAGCCTGCACTCCGAGAGCGTATGAGAGATTCATCAATACAAAGCTACACTACATCATTTATAGTCGGCGCTCCGTACATTCCACATGCCACTTTCTACAGTGATAACAACACTTAACAAGTATCCAGGGTTATCGGGTTCGGCCTAGTTGTCGTGCTCTGTTCGGAGAAGAAAGGTATCAAAGCTGGCGATTACATGTACGGACAGACACCATGGGAAGCCTACACCGTTCAACCTTACATTGAAGGTACTTATTTCCATTTATGGATTTGGACGACAATTCACACTTCGCTCCCCATCTAGGAAGAATCGATTTCAAACCAGAAGACTGGCCCCCAGCGACATTTGACATGGATTCGCTCGCCCTACAAGTCGTTCCAAATCCCGGCGGTGCTTTCCCCGTAACGCACTATGCAAGTGCTTTGGGAACGCCCGGGTTGTCGGCATTCGTAGGATTCGAGGGCTTAGCACAGGCAAAGGAGGTATGTCCTTGTTTCCTCCGTCGCTTTCGGATTTCCCAACTCTGACCATCGCTTCAGGGACAGACAATCTTCGTCTCTGCTGGAGGGTCGGGGGTCGGAAAGTGTGCTAATTTTGACTCTTGTGATGAACTTCTTGAATTGACTGATTGCCCCGTTCGCAGCATGGTAGTACAGCTAGCCAAGCAGAAAGGGTAAGTGTCACCTAAATTCACCAGGGTCTGTAAGCTCAACGACCTATTTTCAGAATGAAGGTCATCGCATCCGCAGGATCGAGTGCGAAATGTGACTACGTACGGTCTCTGGGAGCAGACGTTCTATTCAACTATAAGGAGGATGGCTACGACGTATTGAAGCAATATAAGCCAATACATCTTTACTGGGTACGCTGCTCTGAACATTTCATATCACTTTACCTCAAGCTTACATGGCTCATGATCAGGATAATGTCGGTGGCGAAGCCCTTGAGGCAGCCATTGAACATCTTGAGCCTTTCAGCCGCGTTGTGGTGAGTGCGATCTGCAGTTTTACTGCTGCAGCAGACCGACGTTGCATTCCTAGTGCTGCGGTTCACTATCCGACTACAACAAAGCACCTTCAGAATGCTATGGAATTAAGGTCGGTAGTTTCCCAAGATCCCAAACATTTTCGAAACTCACCCATCGCATAGAATACCACCCTTATCTTCAAGAAACGGCTAACCTTGACAGGCTTCATCGTTCCCGACCTCATACCACAGTACGGTAGGCGGTTCTTCAGAGATACCAGCCCTCCTTGCGCAGGGGAAGATTAAGAGCCGGGAGGTAGTCTTCGAAGGAATCGACAATGCTCCTCGGGCACTTCTCGCTGTGTTAAACGGTGGGGAAGACGCTGGTAAAGTCGTGGTAATGGTAGCTAAGGAATAATCTGGGTCCCATACGATCGTAAATACATACAAAAACTTCGCGTTCCAGTCTGTACATGTAACTAATAAATCATAGATATATAGGGTAGCGGGGGGGGTGCCACAGGAAGGGTATGCAAAACAAGAAGACGGAGGATAACATCTAGAGATGAATACTAAATACAGAAAAATCGATCCTACAAACTTGCAGATGGGGCCTCTGATTGTTCACCGGAGGGTGCAAGAGAAGGGAGACGGGAGGGTGCTGCCGATGTGGGTGCCACTGAAGCGTGTCTCTGACGCTCCCAAAGTTTGTCTTTAGCTCGAACTTCAATATTTTCGAATGGTGCCTCTTGTGAGAGTTTGACGCAATCCCTGGTAGATAGCACAAGCAACTCGAAGAAGAAAGATGCGGCTGCCCGACGGGACGCCTGAAAATCGTTGGAAATAGTTTACGAGGGATATATAGTCAAGGCTCACCTTATCTGACATTTTGCGGAAGCTGAGTACTTTCTCCGGGGCACCCTCGACAGGGCGAAGCTCCTTGCGAATAATACTGAGCGCTTTACCGGTATTCTTACTGTAACCCTTTCCTGCGGTGTCTGTGTCAACTTCTGGTTCCTTGCCCTGGGTTTGAGATGATGGTTGAGAGTCGAACACGGCAATTGGACATGAAGCATCTGCGTATGTTTCCTCCCCTTCGTCATGTAATGTATGATCTGGAGCTGGGGTGGATAGACGACTGAGTTCGGATAGGGCGGCGGATTTGGCTCTTTCCATTGGCAACTCCAATAGCCCCATCTCGAATTCAGGCACATCCATCTGGAAATCATCCAACATGGCATTGTTATCACCAAAATCAAGGGCGCCGTCTGGACCAACGCTGTGGCGGCCCAAGATGTCACTGTTGATTCCTATGCTGGGTGCTATACTTCCAGCACGACGAGCCCGTTCCACATCGTCTTCGCCTTCTAAACGGGGTTTCTTGGATGGGTTGTTGTCTGGTGAACCTGCACGACGTTTCGAGGTTACACTATTGACTGGGCGCATAAACAGCTCGGCGAGTTCAGGAGCTAGCCCAGGAGGTGCTGCACAGAAAAAGGTACCGTGTGGAGTGTTTTTCGTAGGAAGAAAATGAGCCAATGGGTCATCTCGGATTTCGAGGAGTCGCATAACGATGGTGGAACGCGGGAGGAAATGTTGCTCCGTAATGATGTCAGTGACATCTTGAGGGATAGGTGCACCCAGCCCACCGTGCGCCCGTCCTCTGCCGTTCCGCCCACCGGGGCCATCCTGTAACTCTGTGACTGAGTCAATAATTTGCTTCTTTTCCTTAAGCTTGCGCTTCGCCTTAGAGGGCTGGGAAACAACAAGTTCTTCAGGAGGCGGCGTTGCTGGTGGGTCGGACAGGGGTGATGCTACAGAAATGTAAGCCTTAGATACGCCATAGGAGGTCGCATACGCACATGCTCGCGATGAACGTGTTTGCCCTGGAGTCTTCTCGCGCTCGCCAAGTTCTAAGTGGTGGTCGTCGAAGCCTATTCCTAAATCTCCGAGGTCAACACCACCAAAGTCTGGGAACTCCATGTCGATATTCATGTCAGCGCCGAAAGGATGCTCGGAGGGAGCCCTGCTGCGGCTTCGATTGGATAAGATATCCAGGTCTATCCCGTTTCTGTCCATTAAATGAGAGGCAACAGATATCGTCTCGCCTGGAGCATCTCTTCCCACTCCAATACTCATCTGATCATCGCTATCTTGCCGTTCCTGTCCGCCACTACCATTCGCATCCCCTGTACCATCTCCCCAATCTAACCCTAGGTCAATTTCGCCAAAGTCCTGGGACCCAATTCCGTCCGAAGGACCCAAATCGAAGGCGTCGAAGTCCCCGGCGTTCAACTGGAAGTCGTCCATAGCGGTAAGCGTGATATCAGCCATGCGAGCTTCATGCTGTCTATGATTCTGTAGGGGCCTATCTTCGAAGTCGATGTCCCTGTTGTTGATGACTACTTAGTATGCACGGTATGAGAAGTTATCTCGGCTCGACGAACCAGTTGATGTCCGGGAGCATCAGGTCGAGGTCGAGGTCACCCGCCTGGAGCGTAATCGCGTTCTTGTTCACTGCAAGTTGATCCTCCGTCATGTCCACAACACCTGGTCGAAACGCCTAAAGTGACTTGTTAGCTTGATCAGTGTTTGTTCGAGACATTAGTCTCACCATTTTAATCTTCAGGAGTGCTTCATTGCAATCGTCGAGAAGATACTTGGCCTTGCGGCTGTAGATTCTAACCACGCCGAGGAGAAGTTGACCGCTCAATCGTAGCGCCATAACTTCAATCTCCTGACCCATAATTGCATCTACAGAGAATTTCAGAGAACTGATGAAATTTTGAGGAAAGAGCACGCACCGACGGATTGCTCGATGTCCGTCTGGAGTGTTTGGGTCTTGGAGAGTTTGCGCTCCATGTGTGCGGCAAGCCATACTTTCCCCAATGGCCCCCGACGCGATAGTATTGCCTCAGAGTAGAACTAACGCGAAGGCGAGGTGAGCATCGGTGCAAATTGGCGACGGGTGGGGGACTCACCATGGTTGTGGTTAAAGTTGGCTGGGAAAGTCGAAGCGCGTCAGTGGCAGAACCGAGTCCGTTGTTGTCATTTGTTTATCCCCTACGGTCCCGATGCTACCATCGACCTCCCGCAACTTTTTGCAACGGGTTCAGCCATGTAAAAGACAAATTGCAGGTAAGAAATATCCACAGACCGTGGGGCTTGGTCTAATTTCATTGCAGCTTGCCGGGGGCGGCGTTTGAGCCAGTCAGCTGCAGCACACCCACCACAAAATTCCAATTCGTGCGCCGATAGGCCGCTTCCTCGCCAGAACGATGTCGGGTTCCAACGAACGCAAACTCGCACCACTGCCGCACAGTTTACTGCTGCTTTGGATAGGCTATCGACTCAACAAGCAAAATTTCCTGAATGCCTTGCCATTGCAACACAAATGAAGGCAGCCGGGATTCAGCCAGACTTATACGTGTATAACTCCTTACTAAGGTCGGCAGCTGAGGTTGGATTGGGGCAAGAGGCATGGGTTATTGTTGAGGATATGCAGGCGTCGGGGGTTGCGCCGGACAAATACTCGTACCTCTATCTCGCTCGGGTGAGTTTCCTGAGTCCCCCTTTACCGTTGCGATAAACCTCACGCGCGTCGAACATAGGCACAACGGTTTAGAGACTCCAACTTCATGTGGAACGTATGGGATGCACAGGCTGCATCAGGCATCGAACCGTCCATACAGACCTATTCACACGTTTTGGAGAGATTCGTTCTATCCGATCGACTGGAATTTGCGATACAGTTCCTGCACTTTATGCGAACCCAAGGCCATGAACCAGAGCTACGAGCGGCACAAGCAATGGTCATCAAAGCTGCCAAAAACGGATTCCCTCGGCTAGCCCTCGATCTCTTGGATTCCTTCGAGGCAAATACGACGCGTCGATTAGACCACGAAGCTTGGATGAACTGTCTCATAAGCTCAGCAGAGTCATTATATGTGCGTTTTTCTGTTTCTTGTCACTCAGTTTCCTTGACCAACAATACCAGGCCGAGGGTGTTACGCGGTGTTGGGCAGTCATTGTTCAAGAGTTGCATCTAGTGCCGGACGAAGGCCTATGTCTCGCCGTTCTCCACACTGCGGCACGCAATGGGCTTCCCGACCTAGCGACGGACGCGCTCCGGGTACTCAAGGTCATCGGGTGTCAATGGCAAGAATTCCACTTCGCACCTGTGGTAGAGTCCTTCGTCAGGGCTGGTCGAATCAAGGAAGCGTTCACTACGTTGGACATCATGCGGAAAAGCGACATCCCCCCCGCTCCCGAAACCTCCTTGCCCATTCTGCACGCCATATCCGAAGACACTCAGTCGATCGACAATGCTTGGAATCTCATTGAACAAATGCATAAAGAGGGTTCTCCAATTGATGCCGCTGCTTTGAACACTATTATCCAAGCGACCTCTGGAATCGGCGACCTGCAACGTGCCATTGGTGTCTACAAAACTTTCGAGGAATACAGTATCACGCCTGACATCTACACATTCAACTTCCTGTTGGAAGGCTGTATCGCCGTGGGTCATCGAGAACTTGGCGACAGACTCCTAGCTGACCTGAAGGAGGCCAAACTCAAACCAGACCGAGAAACATATATCAATATGGTCTTGCTGTGTCTTACTCAAGAGACGTACGAGGATGCATTCTTTTATCTAGAGGAAATGAAGACGGCGAAACATAAGCCACCAATGCTGGTGTACGAAGCCATCATTCGCCGATGCCTTGCTGCTGGGGACGTTCGCTACCAGATTGCCGTCGACGAGCTAAAGGAGACGGGGTACCAGCTAAGCGGATCGTTGCGCAGGGATATTGCGATGGTTACCGAGGAGGCCAAAAAGCAGAGTCAGACACAACCTAACGCTTCTGTGGGCCTCGATGGTGCCGCTCAGCGCTTCATAGAAACTGGGGGCTTGGTTTAAACTGAAGTAGCTTGATCTTTCACACTGCGCCATTCGATTCGAGGATATACTTGGGGGCACTTTGCTTAATGTCTAATTATTTATCACTTTTAAAGTTAGAATAATGACAGTCGATGCCTCTGACCGTGACGAAACTTCGAGATATCTGGACGCGGTCACGTGGCTTCGTGTACTAGATTGTCGTTCGAACCTAAGTTTGATGTTCAAGAAGTTGGACTCGACCACAATACCGTGCTATTGTACCGTGCCACACTTTACGACCTCTGAAGGATAATGCTATTTCCAAAAGGGCCTCGATTTGATCCTCAACGCCGTATGTTGCTACTGCGACTCAATGTCACCATGCTCACGGCGCGTCTGATACCTAACAGCTACAAACGTGCCAGTGCCGAACACCTACAGTATCGAGCAAGGTTGGTGGTAAGCTACTTGTAGCATCAAGTAATCTCTAAAAGACAAATTTACGAAGGCTCCCAGCTCGACGCATATAAACGAGGCGCATTTCTAGAGAAAGCCACCCGTTTCACTACAGATGCCAATGGTAACATTGTCAGGGGTCTGCCTAATCCGAGTCATACTGAATTTTTATGGTGTCATATAGGCGTTGAACATAACGTGTCGGAAGGGCAATCGACCCCCGTAGAACAACCCCTCTTGGAGAGGAAGTTCGAGGATCTCATGAGACTGCGATCTGAAGAACGGAAAGAGGTGATCGTGACTCTGAAAGTTTTGGAGTATGTATACTGATGGTCCTCGCGCCCCAGCATGAAGCCCAAACAGAGAAACTCAAGCACGAACTCTCGCGAATCCAGAAAACGGTTTCCGGCTCGTCAGATAAATTCGAGAAACAGAGGAAGATGGTTGATATGTACGAAGCCCGACTCCATGAGCTGAAGAAAACCGCGGCCGTCGATCAGAAGGAAATAAAAGACCTAAAGACGAAGCTTCGCATGTCGGAACACGAGCGCTCCCAACTGCAAGGGAAACAAGACGACATATCCGAAGCCAAGAAGGCTTTACAAGCGCTGGATGCCAAACGCAGAGAAGATAATCGGGAGAAGGACAAGAAGATAGCGGACCTGGAGAAGTCACTTGGCCAGGAACGAAAGAAGCGAGAAGCAGCTGAGGCCCGCTGTCAAGAATTGCAAGGCAAAGTCATGGCCGAGGCGAATAATTTACGACAGCAATTAGCTGTACTAGAGGCCGAAAAGCAGCAAGCTCAGGCATCTCTTCGTCAACAGGCCGACGAGGCTTCTTCACGAGAAGACGACTTGGTCGCCAGCTTGGAACGCCACCAGGTGATGTTAAAGAAGGTAACTGAAGAATACGGAAAACTAGCTTCGTCTTCGGTCACTCAATCACAATTCGCTGAAGTCCGTCGTGAAAGGGACGCCCGACGAGTGCAGGTGTTTCGGCTGGAACGAAAGCTTGCTAATTCGGAGGAGCAGGTCGTCGAGCTAGCCAGCCTTATCCGTTGTGCCAAATCGGAGAACACCTTACTCATTCAAACAACTTAGCCAAGCAGACGAAGTAATATATCACTGCCGAACAGCCCTCCACGATCGTATTTCTAACGACCGCCAAACGTTTGATGATATCCAAGAACTGTGTTCGTCCATAGACAAACATTGCCAACAAACGCAGGAATCTGTCCAGGCCATTTCGAAATACCAAGCCGATCTGACCACAGAGTTCTACGTCCCGGGATACCATGAGCTCCTCGAAACATACCAACTGGCTGAACAGGATCTTCAGGTCCAGCGAAAACTCCTTGACTGGTTTGATGTTGAGACGTCTCGAACGACTGCCGAATGCGATGAGCTACGTTGTCGGGCTGACCGACTACAGACAGAGCTCGCAAAGGCCGACACTGAACGTGCAATGGCTTCCGTTGCTGAAGTCCAGCGGAAGGCATTAGAGACCCAGTTAGCTCAGGCAGAACATAAACTCGACGAAAGCGCAACAGCTCACCAGACGGCAATAAACCAGGAACGAGAGGCCGTTCAACGACTTGCATTGTCCGTACAAAAGGCGAAGCTAGTAGAAGATGGTCTCAGAGCCGATCTCGAGCAGTAAGCATCCACTTTTATTGTTAAAATGCACATGTCTGACTAGTCCCTTAGACTGACCGCTGAGCTGAGTGAAGCGGCACGATATCAAGATGCCTATTACAGCCTTTCAGAAGAGGTCGACAGCCTTGTCGCACGTAGCGCCCTTGCTGAAGACGAGGCCTTACGACTCAGTCAATTCAATGCCGAAATTCTCGGCCACAACAATCCCGCTCAGCGGGTAACGTACGTCGACCGCGTTCGGCAAGAGCTCGCAGAGACAAAGCAGGCAAGTTCTAGGTGTTCGGTGTCCCTACCGCATTGCTGAATGCCTTCACAGAGATTGTTGATCGCCAACCGCGATCACGAAGCTGCTATAGCGGAAAATACAGCCTTGTTGGAAGAACTTTCGATGTATAAATCAGTTATGATGCCAACCGACCGCAAACCCCGAACGAATATGACGCGACTCGTCCGGCATCCCTTGACCGATTTTCCCCAGCAGCACCTGATGATAAGTAGGTTGGAAATGGATGACATGTCGGTTCAGAAGGTCCTCGCCGGGCATTTACCGTCGTTAGACGTCTCTTCCTGCGAAGACGCTTCGTGATGCTCAACTTGCTTATATACCCTGTTTATGTATTTCTAATATATCCATTATTGTATGTCTTGGATGTACGTGAGATGTCCTTCATTAGATAGCAAAGCTAAAAGTCCCATGGAAAGCACAACTAAGCAGCAACAACGAAGTACAGTATAGTAGCGACAACATAGCAAAGATCGTCTAATAAGTAGTCCAGAAGATAGTACGTCAGCGGGAAACGAGGGAACCCCGATGTTCAGGCATCTCATACGCCTCGTGCGTTTTTGTGTTGGAATCAGAATAACGTTTCCAAGGAGCGTCGTCGTCGTCGTCGTGAAGGCCGCTAACTTGATGATATTCAGTCTTGCGTTCCCGACGCTTCCGCCACCACAACCTAAGAAAAAAGATTAGCATTAGTAAAAGAGTCGTAAACTTGATTGTTGCTGCACGTACAGTCCGAGTATCAAGACGAACAAGAACCCAACCAAGCCCGCGAGCCCACCGATCAATTTGTACATATTCGAGCTCAGGAATCCATTCACTTTCGTCAACCCCTGTGGGTCGGGATCGACGAACGCCAGCTTACGCCCTGGCAGCGCAGATTTACTTGGGGGATTCTGCGGATCGAAGCAGTACTGCTGGAAGCACTGTGTGCATATCGCCGAGCGCGACGGTATGGGGGTGATCTTCAGGCGAGCGCGATCGATGGCTGCACATTGGAGACAGACGCCGAAATTGGGATCGGGCAACTGCGAGTTGGGTGTAAAGCCCTGGGTGGTGAGGTTGAAGACCTGGTCGAAGAATAGTTTTCTGGTGCTTTTGTGTATATGATAGCGTAAACGTCGCCGTGCTAGCCGGCCATAAGAGTCAAATCGAGACATAGGGAATACGAGAACGTATATACATACTTGGTGACAGGATCGTCGCCGTTGATGGGCGGGGCGTTAGGAAGATAGATCATCAGCGGCCATTCGGGAGGCGTCTGCGTAGGGTCGCAGCCAAAGAATGTTGGCCGGGCCCTGACGCCCGTTTCAATGAACGCATCAGGTGTCGGAGGGATTGGAGGGAACTGCTGATGTGATGCCCGCAGAATGGTGGACTGCCTTCGGGCACTGAAGATAGGCCCCGTACCACTTCACACACAATACATCAGAACAACATCTCCAAGAATTGAATGTGGTGGCAGTACTCACTTGGGCCAGGCGGTGGCATCATCTGCGCTCCCTTCTATAGTGACGATCACATCCAGCTCCCTCGACCTGACGAACAGCGGGCTGTATGGGATATTCTCCTGGTTCGACGACCCATCCAGAAGTTCCAACCAAGTCGCATCGGAATCCTCGAACGTCCTCGGGTTGAGACCATTGAAAGGGCTCGGCCAGTTGGCGACATCATCTGCGCGCGTACGGACCTCCTGCAGTTGCCTTGACAGAACGTACAGTAAACCAGCGGAATCGGAATCGGAGAACCCTGCGATAGTGTTTCGCGCGAAGTCAAACAGTTGCTATTTATGTTATCAATCAGCTAGCGGGAAAGGGCGCGAGTAAAGCAGCCCTACGTTGAATAAGCTGGCGGAAGTGCCCATCATGAATCCGGCCTGGTCAAAGCCAGTGACGCACGAAGACCCGTTTACCGGTATACCGTTGGTTAGATGTGTACCAGCATAGGTGATGTTCACCATGGCTGACAAGTTAGGATCGTACGACCCGAATTCCAGGGGTGTGATCTAGGACAATAGTTACAGGAGGGCGCGATGTCTCAAATGAACTTCCACGCACTTCGTAGACAACTGGGTCAAGACCCAGAATGGTCGTCAGGTTGGACCCCACTGGACGCGAATCAGCGACGAGGATTGGGAACGGCATTTGATGCTGCTGATACGCCGGGATGTCTGGTATCTTTGAGAACAGCTGACCAGCTCCGTGCGCAGAGTCGTTAGTGAAGAAATTATTCCGGGTCGTCTGGTGAGGAAATGGAAGGAAATCATTCGCGACCACGGATCCGTCATGCTAGTGTCACTAGAGTGGGGTGGTTAGACTGAATTCAGCAGATCCTAACAGCTGAATACACTCACATTCCAGTCTGCGCCTTCGCCATGACACTCCAGAGCAGACTGCCATAGTATTCCTGGTTCTTGTCGCTGAGAATGTTGACACCGTCTGGCGTAGCGAGCGAGAGGTCAAGCAGCCAACCGGTCAGGTCCTTGCCATCCCCGAAAACCAGGTCTTCGACAGTCGGCCAGTTATTGAAAACAAGCGAAGAGGTAACCCATGAGCCACCTAAATCCTAGTCAGCGCCCAAGCCCACGGACGCTCAGGCTGCATTGCTTACCAGAGAGTCCCGTCAGATAGGATGAGACCTGCAGGAGACCGCCCGTTCCAGCCTGCTTCGCCCGCTCATTGCGACTGTCCAGCCCATTCAGACATGCGGCACCATATTGAGCACTTCGCAGACCGCCACCAGGGATGGCCATGCCGACTTTGGGGAAGTGCCCTGCAAACGCGCTGACATTGTAACTTACACCTGACCCATCCCCCAGCCAGTCCGCCCAAGCATCCTCGATGACCGCCTGGCGTCCTTTGATGTACTCCTGCTCGCGTGGATGTAATGATTGGTTTCGGGGCGTGAACACGCGGATGAGGGGGTTTATGGACACGTCGGGGCACTGGACGCCGACCTGCGGGGAATAGTCTGTAACAGCACCCTGGCTTTGCTGGTGCGACATTCGGGCGAAATAGGTGAGAAAGAACAACGGAAGCCCCGTCGCTAATGATGGTCGTCGTCTCTGGTGATGAGTCATGGCGGTCGTGAGCGTGGTGGTGGTCATGCAGGAAGAAAACGAGGAGGAGAGCAACGCCTACAAGACGCTGATTCTGTGGTATAAATTCAGATGCATTCTCTCATGCAACAATAGGCCGTAGCATCAATGATCGTGTCTCAGACTCCTCGGGCCCAATGCAGTGCCAGCTCTAGGGGCGAGTAAGTTCATGCTTCTCAATATGATTGATTGAAATTTGTATGGAGTCATCAGAACATGTTGGACAGCGCAGCGCTCTTCACTACCGCTGCCTTCGCCATTGAAATACATCAATATTTCAGGCTGTACCACAATCTGTCGTGCAAACACCGGATTCGGAGCCACAAGCTCCTGTAGCGGATGCCAGTAAGATATCAATAGCGTTTACCTGATAGCTGATGACCAGCCTGTCAGGCGAGCGACGCAAGCTCAAAACCTTCATAAATGATGGATAACAGTAGGTGACGAGTACTGTCGCAAACGAGCCATATTTCCTCCTACTCCTAATGATGAATTCGAGAGGAGGCTACGGCATGTAGCCCCCCTATATCCTTAGGTTATTTGACCAGAATCGCCAATTAAATTAATATCAACCAAGAAAATCCGGGATGCACATATGGTATACATGGGTATAGATGTCCGTCCGAAAAATGAATGCTATATCCGCTGACTATAAACCTTCAGCCATGCATCGCCCATGTCCTTCTTCAGCGCCTCGATACGGTTCCTGTACGCTTCGGCGTCATACCGGAACTGATCTGCGCTGGGCTTGCTCAGGTCTTGCTCGACTGAAGGCCCAGGTTCGTACACGGAGGCACTGACGCGCGCCCTTCGCAGAGAAGATCTACTAGCGACTGTTGCGGAGGAGGTGGGGTTGCGCCTGAAGGTTGGCGGGGATATCCGGGACGAAAGGTCGTCTACCAGGGCAGCGGCGGGCGATGTAGAGCTTGCAGCCTCGAAAGCAGGTTCTATTGGGGGTGAATTGGGCGTGTGTTCAGTCCGGTATCGGCTGTGCCGCGGTCTTGTGCGACCGTTGGAGTGCACGGGAGATGGAGGTATCTCCTGGGGAAGAGGTTGAGGCGCGCCCTCTGGCGACGCCGACAGAGGGCCTGCCGCGAGAGGTGACGACGACAAACAACCCCACCTCCTGCAGTCAGGTGGTCTGGAGTTGCTAAGATGCTATGTGTAGCAATCGCGTCCGCGTCCTCGGCCTTCGTCGCTCGCTCCGTGCTCACGGATTCTCATACTAGCTCCTGCCTTGGTGGAACCCTCTGAGCGCATCCGCGAGTGTGATGGACTTCGCGATGAACCAACGTCGCTATTGTGGTCATGATCGAGATCGACTATCCTCTTCACCTTCTTTTTGCGAGGTCGACCTACGCCGGCACCTACAGGCGCGAGAAGCGGAGAAGCGTGGCTGGAAGTCGGTGGTGTGCTCTTATTCGATGCACCGGGAGGAGGCGAGGGGATGGCGCGTTCGTGGGTATGCGCAATGGCAACAACCGAAGGCGATGGGGCCGTGGGAGCTGATCTGGAGGAAGTCATCTGCGCTGGTGGGGGAGAGGTCAAGTTCCGCTTCTCGTAGAAGGTGGGTGGCGTCCCATCCAACAGGATGCTCTTGCCCTCCTTCCAGAAGTAGTCAAAACATTTTACTCGATAATCCTCCACAATCTCCGTAAACGAATTGCCTTCGACCCACACTTGTGCAATATTAGGCAGAGTTGCTAGGCGGCTGACTTCATCTACGTCCTCAATGAGGTTGTTTCGCAGGTCTACGTGCTCCAAAGCATGCAGGCGTTCGAGGCCGCATATGGTTTCGAGACGGTTTTGCTGGAGAGGTTAATGCGTAAAACTTGGCCGAGGGTAGTGTATATTCCAAGAACTGAGTCAATCATATTGTCGGATAGATCGAGAAATATGAGGTTGTATAATGCTCCCAGGCCAGATGGAACAGATACGAGGAGATTTGAGGAAAGATCGAGGTGCGTGAGAGATGTGAGATATGGTATGGATTCGATTGGGAAAAATGTGAGAGCATTGTCCGCGAGGCAGAGGTATTTGAGGAACGCCCATTTAAGAGACGAGAGTTTGGTAGAGGGGGGAGGCGAGGGGGGAGAAGCTGCCGCCTCTGATGTGCTTTCCAGTTCTCCATCTACGTCTTCTGGAACGGAATCAGGCAGACGCGGGGTGTAGAGCGAAGCTTCCTTCCCCAAGCCACGAGGTATCCTGCGCCGTCGCTGGCGGCTGGTGCTTCCTTCTCGCCGCGCCTGATCGTCAATTACCGCGCCAAGAAAAATGTCCACCATGTCCTCTACCCCACTCTTCTTGATCTTCAGACTTCTCAAGCTTTCAGCCAGGCGGTCCCACCCCAGCAGCACTCTTGGATCAATGTCAACACACTCTAGGCTCTGAATGTTTCGGAATACGTCCATCGGTAGGGCGTTGCGGTTGGGAGACTCGTTTGCTAGCTCTGTGATGAGTTTCTTGCCGGGAGCGGTGACACGCAATGCCGGAAGCTTGGTGAAGCTGCTGAATAGGTACTTGAGTTCAGCTTCGATCGGGGCCACCTCCGTGCGACCCCACCACCCGCTACCCAACGACAGTGTGGACATGGCAGATAGTGAAGAACGAAACGATGCCAAAGACAAGGCGTCGGAATTGTCTTTACTGGGTAGTATATTGATATAGCTTGTCGGCCTGGACGGGTTTTCGACCTCTACGTCCAAAGTTCCGACGTCGAGACCAACTCCTTCGAGACGCATGAGAATGTAGAAGAGGTGGTGTGTGTCGACCTGGAGAACGACCGGGTTGGGAACATTTGGGGAGGCGGGGGCACTGAACCAGCCTAGGGGGTTGAGATAGGATGCTGCAGAGGCATCGGGGACTGGCCGCTGCAGCAGCGAGCGACGGCGACGGATGAGGCCTGCCTCTGCAAGATTCTTCTCGTTAGTGCGCACGAAGATTGCCAGCCGTCTGATGTAGTCGTCGCCGAGTTCTTGTTCCATGGTGGTGGCCAGTCGCAAGTGGTGGAGGTGGCATGCATGCCCATATATGGGTCGAGGTCAGAATCGAGTCGTGCTGCACGCGCGTCAGGCTTCCCTATCTTTCCCATCATGCCAAAACTTACCGTGAAGACAACAAAGGGCAAGGTCTTCCAGGTGCGTCGGACGTCGTCGCACTCGATGATGTACTGAGATCGCACATCGTCCAGGTCGATGTCGAGGCCACCCATACAGTGGCGGGCCTCAAACAGAAGATCCAAGACACTCAGGCGCATCCTGTAGCTCAGCAGAAAATCATCTACGCTGGTGGGCACCGTGCGGCTTGGAATCTACTCGAATGGCTGAAATCTTTGCAGGCAAAATCCTGCCCGATGATAAGCTCATCGAGTCTTGTGGCTTCAAGGAGAAGGATTTCTTGGTGCTCATGATTTCGACAGTGCGCATCGCACAGATCCACCGGCCCACGTATTCATTACTGATCGGTGCCCTATTAGCCGAAAGCTGCCCCTGCCCCAGCTCCAGCTCCAGCAGTTCCGGCGGCAGCTGCTCCCCCGGCACCAGAAGTCGCGCCGCCGCCGACGCCTGCCTCCGCTGCTGCGCCCCCTGCTGCTGATTGCCACTACAAATACACCGTCAGTTCCTGCTGCACCTGCCCCGGCTCAGTCTGCCCTCCCACCGACCTCTGCACCTGCTCTCGGATCCTCCTTCCTCTCCGGAGATGCCCTCCAAACGACGATTACGAACATGGTGGAGATGGGCTTTCCGCGCGAGCAAGTACTCCGTGCTCTAAGAGCCAGCTTTAACAACCCAGATCGCGCGGGTTGAATACCTGTTTAATGTCAGTCCAGCAACGAGAAGATATTTCCAAGATCACTGACATTGCCACTATCTAGGGTATCCCGGCTCATCTGGAGGCTGAGCCCGCTCCTCCTCCCGCAGCTGCAGCATCTCAACCATCAACAGTCCCCCAGCAAGCTGCCCCAAGTACACCAAGCTCGGCGGCCCCAGCAGCTGCCCCTGCCGGTGGGCCCCAAAACTTATTTAGCGTACGTGGGATACTCTCTCGCTTGGGCTGAGCACTCAAGCGACCTTCTGTAGCTCGCTCAGCAGCAACAACATCAAACTCAAGGTGGTTCTGGTGCAAGGGGTGCTGGTGCCCCCCGCTGGCGGTGCGATTGATATCGAGGCCCTGCGTGCTACTCCTGCCATACAGCAACTGCGGGAATTGATGGCACAGAATCCGGCGCTCGTTCAACCTCTGATCCAGCAGCTCGCTGCACAAAATCCGGCACTCGCCCAACAAATCGCCCGCGAGCCCGAAGTGTTGATGCAGTTGCTCGGTGGCGAGGGCGGTGTTGACTTTGGCGCGATTCCCGAAGGCGCCCCCCCAGGTTCGCACACCATCACTGTGACTCCCGAGGAACGTGCTGCCATCGAGCGAGTACGCGCCTTTCCCTAATATCTGTTTCGACACCTGCTGACTATTCGTTGTGCAGCTGGAGGCCCTTGGTTTCCCCCGTCATCAGGTGCTGGAAGCATACTTTGCGTGCGATAAGAATGAAGAATTGGCAGCGAACTACCTGTTCGAAGGCGGGTTTGAAGATGATGACGAAGCCTAGTGCACAAGATGTAAAGCATTTGTAGCTTATTGCGCGGCACTTTACTTGTAATGTTTACCCCTAGATCTGGCTGTGCTGCCATCGGACCTGACTTTGAGACATGTTCGTTGGCTCCCTGCACCTCTCTGCACCTCGTTGTGATGTGCGAGGCACTAACTAGAGCCCCCTATCTTATTCGTGTCTGGCAACAACCAAGATGCTCGCCACCGACCGATACGGGACACACCCAGACGGCGTGTTGGGTGTTCAACATACTTTATGAATCCAAAGGACTTGCATTGCAATGTGCGCTCGAAGCGCAGCTTCTGCGCACCGAAGAAGAAAGACATCAACGACGACACCCTTCTAGTCGTGCAAGCAATACGGTATATACGAACCAGCTTGAGAAAGTCAGCTAATTGATTCGACGTTTATATTGTATGTAGTGATATCAGGCCGAAGCAAGTAGGATCGTAGCTTTCGATTACTCGCCGCAATGGGGCAACAATTTGGAGGAGAGATAGGGACACCCCTTTCTCTACGATTGACCGGGATGTCAGCAACGCGCTCAAGGTCGCACGGGAAGGCAGACGCTTCTTCATTGAGTCCATACTACGGAGAAGGTTGGGGTATTTGTCACCGACGACTTCGTTCCAAAGTCATTGCATTCCGAGGTATGCAATTGCGCAGGTGCAGCCGAATTTTACGTGTTACTAAAAACAAGTCCCTTAGCTTTGCTACGAATTAGATCTCATTTCTCAGCAGGAGCCTAAGATATTGATCCTGGAAGTGGGGAAAGGTTTGTATACACAGACCCTGCTGACCTTATCTTGCCGCTAACGTACATCGCTGAAGGTCCAAAATCTAATCCACCCTCCTCTATGTTCGTGTTGCTCTATAACTCACATTGTTCACTCCTCCTGATTTAGTCGATCGTAGATCCGTACGTGGCTGATGTAACGCCCATCAACCCAGGCGTCACTCTCCCTCTGCTCCACGATGGAAGATTCAAGACCACCCAAATTTCACACTACATCACCGATCTTGTATCGCGCTTCACGTGGATTCCTTCGATCTTCCACATCTCGGCGGACGAGTTAGACGTCCACATCGAGGGCTACATCAACGGACTTGTGCCGCGAGAACGGTATCCCAGGCTTTACCGCCTACTCGAGAAAGTGTTCCTCGTGGTGTTCGGGCAGTTGGAACGCACAATAGAATGGGAATATTCATACGAGGAGTCGGAAATCTGGTAAATCATCGCCGCATTCCTCGGTGATATGAAATAGCTGAACGAATTTCCGTCTGAAAGAACGACGATGGATGGCGCGTGAACAAGCACGATATGGCACAACTCACGCGGACTGGCTTGCCCTCCTTGCTACCCAATCGCAAGCCAAGCAAGCTCAAGAAGCGTGAGGAGGAAACAACATCCAGCAGGAGACCGAACAGCGGAATCACGACCTGGATTACACCTCTAAGTTTCATGCCTTCGACAACTCGGCCGCTGCTGTATTGCGCTACTACAGGAACTAAACGGCTGAAAGTCATCGTGAAGGTCCGCAATTACTATGGCTGTATTATCCTTGACGACAACAATACCGCTTCCGGTTGCGAACTATGTATTGCAACCAGGGCAGGAACACGAGGGGACCTGGCATGTAGAGGGGATGGTGAGTGTCCGGCCTCAAAGCAGAATCCATACAAACGTAAAAATCTTCTAGCTTCACGAACAAATCGCATCGGCGATTTATTACTATGATACCAACCCCGAGATCAACGATCGGGGGCTCTCCTTTTGTCGCCGAAGGGACGCGGAGGACTTCCCTTCGAGGCGGGAATACAGACAAGAGGTTCGTTTTTAGCGCAGCATGTCGAGGTGCAGATCTAACGCCCATTAGGACTTCGAAATCAAATTCCTTGACGCACAAGGGGCGATGTTGACGAGGTGGACTATCCCAGTGATTGGGATGAGAAAATGATACGACGAAATGCTCAGATACGGCGGACAAGTGACCTATCCGCAGCATCGAACTCGGCACTGTGCAAGCTACGGGCGCGTCGACTGGGACTGGCGAATTGACGGGGAGAATCATCACCTTTCCGAACTGGATCCAAGTGCGTCGATGCCATATTATGCTGCTGACCCGCCTTTCACATAATGTATTAGCATAAAGGCCGCTGGTATCTCCCATTCCTCTACCGATCCCTCAGTTCCACTGACTGGACTGTAGCTATGCTTCTTCCTGATGGATGAAAACCAGCCAAGGTCATACGGCGAAGCGCTAGTTCATCGTGGCCACGCATTCTTGGGTGCAAGCAACATGAATGTTCTTTCTACCATCGACGTGCCGTCGCAAGTGCGTCCTTGCAATGTTGAGACTTTACACACGTTGCTGCTCCTCGCATTCAAGTGATGGATTGGAAAAGAGATCCCTGCGGAGCTGCGACACCATATAGTGGACATGGTGCTTGAACCTGAACCGGGGAACGTGTCTAGGGAGCAAGCAGAGAAATGGAGAAGGGAGTTCGAGGACGACAGGAGGATCAAATATGATGCTGGAACGAGCCCGAAGGCTGAACACTCAAGAGTCGAGAGCGAGAAGTGAATGGATCAAACATGTAGTATTCGAAAGGGAAAGAGGATGGAGTAAGATACAAGTGGAAGTAAGTACTCGAAAGGTCAGGGTCGTGATATATATATGGATGTACATGTGATCAGGGGTGAATAGGAGAGCATGAGTAAGTGCAAGCTTACACTTGCCCCTTCCCGGACTTGTTTGAGGACCCAGTTTTTCGATGTCGCAATGTGCCAGTCGCAGGTGGAGCACGACGGACTGCGCTAGTGTTACTGGTTTTGCGTAGTGTCTCCCAGACGTCCAAGGCCTCCAGTTCTTCAACTTCACTTCACTTCAACCAACAATTCTCCTCAGCTCCATAACCTTGCCACAACACAGATATTCCTGCCTGCTTCATCTGCGCTTCTTGTTGATGATCTTGTCCACAAACCATTCTTCTTTGCCTGTCCCATCAATCTGCACAGCCTCCAGTCGTTCGAGCTTGCGGCTTGGGAAAAGCTCAATGATGTTCTCGACAAATCGCCATAGCTGTGATGCATGATGAAACGTCGGAAAGACATCTGGAGAATTAGGCATCAGCAAGGTGAAGTGGAATGTTCAGGAAAGCACTGGGTTATTTCATAAGGCCCATTAAATCTAGGCATGAACTTAGCAACACGATCATCTTCCGCATGCTTGTATTCTTTCTGGCGATTAGCAGTTGACAGGAAGACTTTGTCACCAGTTTTAAATGGGATTTCATCTCTATGATAAGTGTTAGTGCTAATTGATTGGGCAATTTTGGAGGCCATCAAGGAGTCCTTAGCTTGGGCACTATACTCCTCGATGTGCTTGATGATTTCTGTGGCGGAGGGTATGCCAGCATCAACTGTCGATCCGAAGGCAGGTATAGTGCGAGGTGAGCATCGAGATGGAGTTGGAAAGGAGAGAAACCAGTGGAAGTGTTGACCATGTTCATGAAGCAGAATTGAAACATGCGGGAGCGCCTTCACCCAGCCTGACTGATTGCGATTGACGTAGTATCAAGTGATTGAATGATCGTCTTATTGGTACACTCGCTGGAACCATCAGTCTGGGATGGAAGCACTAGAAAGCTTGAGCTTAATTCCAGTCAGCTTGTGTAACACAGACCAAAATTTGACACAAAAAGCTTATCCCTATCAGACATGATCTCTGTTGGAAGCCCATTCTCACAGTACCATGCTCAAAGAACAGCACAGCACATCACTCCATGGTAAGGTCAGTCTTGCATGGAATTAGACAGATGTCGGCACCCAGCCTGTCGGTGATAGTCAGTAGGTAGTTGAAACCCTCGTCCTCAGGCAACGGTCTGACAAAATCCAAAGCCACATAAGCAAACCTATTGTTAGGTACAGCGAGTGAATGCAATGGGCCAACAGGCTTAACTGTTGGCAACTTGTTGCGCTGGCATTCGGCACACCCCAGGAATGTACACCTATTCGAGATCCTGGTGCTGTTTGGCCAGTAAAAGGAGTCATGGAGGTGCAGTAAATAACTAAATTGTTAGAGAACTCTCAAGGACAAGGCGTCAGCCACAGTGTTGTCCTTGCCTTTGATGTACCTAATGTCGAAATTATAGTCAGCAAGGAAAGTCTGCCATTGAAGTTGCTTCTTATTAAAGATCACACTGTTTGTTGAAGTATTTGAGCATTCTGTGATCAGTGTAGACCTCGAATTCAGCACCCAAGAGATCAACACGCTACTTGTGGAGGGCACAGACAATCACCAACGTCTCCTTATTGTGGGTCACATAGTTCCATTCAGCAGGATTCAGCTGCTTCGAATCGTAAGCCACAGGTCATGAGGTAGCCCAGGTAGGCCTGAAGCTCAGTACAGCGCCAGTGCCAATGTCGCTGGTGTTCGTGGTGACAAATATCTTGTTGTCACCCAGGTTCTCGTGGGTGATGACTGTAAGGCATTTACGAGAGACGACGAGAACCCTTAATCTTCTCGAAGCATCTTGATGCACTGGCAGCCAATTGACCAGCTTGTGACTGACTGTCTTGTTCATAAGCAGTGTCAAGGTCGTCTGTTAGGGTCCGATTCTCATCCCCTTAGGGTCCCCCCTATGCCCCTTTCAAATACTCGGACCTTCGGAATCCCTCAGGCTCCACCCTTGAGGCTTATGCATGATGCGCAGTACTAGGATTACTTTGTTACATGTTTCATGTACATGTGTACTTACATACTAGCCTCACTACATACATGTGTTAGTTAGTATTTATAATAGCACTAGTACACATGTATTCTTCACTTTGAATCTAGTTCCTCTTTGCCACTTGGCTAACTCTTGTCTTTGTTGTGGGCTCCTCTGTGGAGCCCGCCCCTCACCTTGCTCTCTTCAAAATCAGGACACCGCAGGGCTAGGAGGGTGCAGCATCAAAGCTGAAGCCGAGTCCCATACACTCCTCTTGTCTGCACTCCTGCACTCCCCACGCATCCCCATGCCCCCTAAACGGACAAGCCGGGAGGCCTCTCAATATGGTTCTTAACATTGTCAAGGTGCTTGTCAAATCTGCAAGACAAGGCAGAAAAATTGCAAGGTAGCGTACCGATTCTAAAAATTGACGAAACATCAGTCACCATTTTTGGGGGTAGGCATGCAACAACCTCTTAGCCGGCATGGACCAGTTTCCTCAACGATGAGTTCCTCCGCGACACCCTGGAAGCAAATATGGATTGTGAACTCGCATGGGAGTGTAACCGTGAGAACACTAACTCATTCACGTCCTTTAAAGATTGGCTTGCTGAGGTTAAGCAAATTGATGAATGTCGCCATGCCCGACTCGAGGAGATTAATCAAGTGTTCACTCATCTCAATGTGAAGACTGGACACACTTCAAAGTCAACCCTCGCCCCCAAGGTCCCTTTCGCCCCCAAGAAACACCTCAGCTGGTTCACAGGCATTTGTTCCAATTCCCAAACTCCTAGCCGAAGAACACACTCTCCTCAGTGAGAATGGTGGTTGCTTCAAGTGCTGCAAATTCTGGGCTGGTCACTTGGGCGCTCACTGCACTGCACCACCTATAGACGGATCTAAGTACAGGACTCTCACAGCTCGCGACGTTCCACCTTGGCCCGCCAACTATGTCTCCAGGTCTGCTGGCGTCTCTGCTGTGGTCATCAACGACGAGAACACACCTGCTGGCACCTCCATCTCAGAGGTTGAGCCTGTTGTCTCTGCTATCGCTACTGTCATGCCCGAGTTCACGGATTGCTCTTGGGTATCTGATGGAGATTGGTCTGATGATGAGTACGCACCATGTTCTAACCTGTTCTGGCGTTACTGTCTATGTGACAAGTCCTCCCCCACCACCCCTCTTCTGTTAATGGGCTTGTTGATAATGGGAGCGCTGTAGTTCTTATTAGGTCGGATTTGGTGGACGCCTTTGGGCTCAAGCGTCTCAAGGCGAAAAAAAGCCTTTCGTCTGCAGCGCCGCCTTCTCTGGAGTGGGGAAGGATCTGTTGTTAGATGAGTTTGTAAACATCCAGCCATTTTCTCAAGATGGCCTTTTTCGTTCAAAACCCCTTTGTGCCTTTGTCTCCTCTTCCCTTGTTGCAGATACAATCCTCAGACTTCCTTTTCTTTGTGCAAATGGCTTTATTATCGATCATCATTCCAACACCTGTATCTCCAAACTGGACAATTGTACTTCTTATGACCTCTTCTCCAATGTCATGGTGCCCTCACAGCCTGTCTCACCATGGCACCTCTCACACACCAAGGCTTCCGACATACAACTGGCCCAGAGAAAGGCCCACTCTGATCACAAAGAGTTCCTCTCCAGTGCAGAGTTCCAGGCTGCCCTGCATGAGAGGAAGATGCATCGACTCTCGAGACCCCTCCAAGGCAATATTGTTGTTGCTGCGATCAAGGAGAGATTGGAAGATGTGAGTGCACAGAAGACCTTCCAGAATCAATTACTTCATATGGACGCTGCAATGGAGAAGAAATTTGGCGACCTCTTCGAAGACTTGCCCCCCGTCCATCATCTGCCTGACCAGGTCTACCACAAGTTCCGTTTGAAGAATACGAATAAGGTCGTGAATAAGCGAAAATACACCTGCCTGAGGAAAATTCATGATGCCTGGAAGATCCTTCTCAACGAAGCATTGGCATCTGGGAAACTTGTCCTTCCAACTCAGAGTATGCTAGCCTGGCCTTCCTCGTCCCAAAGTTGGACCTGAACGTGTTGTCCCAGTGAGTCAATGATTATCGTAAACTGAATGAAAACACCATACCAGATCATTTCCCACTGCCTAGGATTGACAAGATTCTTGCAGACTGTGGCAAAGGAAAAATTTGAGGGCAAGTTAGACATGACTAATGCCTTCTTTCAAAACCAAGGTGCACCCCGACCACATCAAGTACACTGGCCATTTGTATGCCTTTTGGCCTTTACGAATGGGTCGTCATGCCTCAGGGCTGCCAAAACACTCCAGCGACCCACCAGCACCGCATGGTTGCTGCCTTACGCCATCTCATCAGTAAATCTGCCATGTGTATTTGGACGATATCATTATCTGGTCTTCATTGCTCGCCGAGCACATTCGTAACATCGAGGCTATGCTGTTGGCCCTACGGGACGCTGCCCTGTACTGTAATGTGAAGAAGACGCAGTTGTTCTGCACCTCCATCAACTTCCTTGGTCATCATATCTCGCAGGTGTTAAGAGCCACACTTGCGGAGGGGCTCGGGGCTACGCGGACCCACAGGTTGTGTGGTTCCTCGTAGAGCTGCGGGGAAACGAGGGGAGTGAGGACGTACAGGCTTGGCTTCAGCTACTGGCTGCGCCTCCCACACTCTTGCGTGCCCTGTATTTCGAGGTGGAGTCCTATGTGGGTACCGAGGGTACGAGCGGAGGCGAAGGGGGGGGAGAGACAAGGACCTCAGTGAAGAGGTGAGGAGCGAGTGCGGTGAAGGAACTAATATTCGAACTAAGGTAACTGTATGTACGGTACAGGACTACATACTTGAGGAACACACAGTGTCCACGCGTTCACGAAACAGCAAGGAGTCCAGTGGTAATAACTACAGTGAGCTCGAATATGTATGTAGTCTGTAATATGGGAGGTCCAGGTAGCCGCGTGTATGCGTGGCCTGAGTTCATCACCAAAATGCACGTGAACGTGCCCCTAGGGGCCTCCTGGATGCGCCCATAACAGCAGGCTGGAATCCAGGCTGACTCCAATAAGGCTCTTAAAATAGCTGAGTGGCCATCATGTCAAGAGAGAAATCTGTGAAAGGGCGTGAGCCTTGTTGAATGCGTAGGATGTCCATATGTGTTGTATGTTCCCAATCAGAAGGCAAAAGAGGTTGCACATGTGGTCCTTGTATGTGTCCCAGGTCATTGAAGATAGGTTAGTCGAGTTCGCTGAGAGCCAACACATGGCATGGATTCCTGACATACCCCATGCAATTGTCTCCACTCGGGCATCTATGCTGATAGAGGGTTTATGGCAGAAGAAAATCTCAGATTTATTGAACCAGTCTCATAGAAGTGAAGTGTCGACATTGCCCTCACCCATCGTGGGTGATTTAGTCAGGTTGGATTGGTCAATCTTAGCACGAGCGCCCATGTTGGGAGGATCTTCGAAGGGCATGGTGAGAGGGAAGGGTGGGAGGTGAGGTGGGACGTATGTAAAGGCAGATATATGCACTCCTAAGGTCAATTCCGAGGTGAGAGTGAGAGTCTCAGGCAACTCAGGTAGAACAGGAGTTAAAGGCAAGTCTGAGTATATGCAATTGAGGACGTTTGGTGCTGGAGCTGAGGTGGTTCTGGTGCGAGGATGACGAGGAGCAGGTCTGGGGGTTCTGGGAGGCTGATGTGACTGGGGCGAGGGGACTGGGGAGTGAGAGTTGTTTTACCGCTTTGAGCAAGGAGCTTCTCATGTTCAAGGGGACTGGAATTGACAGCTGGGAACTGTTATGGTTCGATATTTTCTTCTTCAATTCCCCTTATCTTATCAGTCACGACACGTATACACACGTGCCCGATGATGCGTCTCTTTACTAATTAGCATTACATATCTATTACAATAGCCTTAGTAAGAACCACACCGAAACCACATGTCCGCAGTCAACCCGCAGCCATGACAAGACGCCATGCACAAACGGTGTGCTTTCCATGGAACGCTGGCTGGTTACGGTGTGTAGTAGTACATGAGGATATCACATGTATAGTAGTATATATTCACCAATCCAATACCCAGAGACAACAGCTCGTTCTCTTGGGATCTCCGCTAGTTCCACTAGTGTTAGACTAAGTCAACCAAGCTACCCTTTCCCCATTTTCTCTATCTTTTGGTTTTAGTATTCTTGTAGGAGCCACGTTAGTCTCGGACTAGTGTCGCCCTAACAGAAGAACGAGCTACCCTCTTAACGTCCCTCCTACACCTCTATCATCTTTACTCTGCAGCACTTACCCATAAAGAACGACACCCGACCTTGACATAAGATACGTCTCACATTGTCTCCTTTTTATCACATAACCCCATTCGAAATTTCCACCTCAAGCACCCTCATCAAACCTGTCACCATAGTCATCGACTATTGTGCACTGCCCCATAATCATTGATTATCGGCGTAACCTTTTGCTTTTGCCGAAGAACTCCTTCCTCGTTGACATTGTCCGCTCAGGTGCCGGCGCGCACTAGCTTGAAGTTCAGTGTCAATTGACAGGGTAATTTTTGCCGAAGAACTCCTTCCTCATTAACGTTGTCTGCTCAGGTGCCGGCGTGCACTAGTTTGAAATTCAGCGTTAATTGACAGGGTAATCCCAACCGAATTCACCAGTAACCCATGTCCAATAGCAGCCTCTCGAGCTTCGACAACATCGGGGGATCGCGACATGGAACGGACCCTCTCACCAGAACACACAAGAACCCCAGCAACCCCGCAGCCACCTATGACTACGGAAAACATGCTGATGATGCTCATGGACCGCCTCGCTCAAATGGAGGCTCGATATGAACAACTCACCAGCATCGTTCGCACCCAACATGCACCCACTCCGGTTCCTGCCCCCGCACCAGCCCCAATACCACCCCCAAATCCCGTTCCCATTGAAGCCGCCCGTCCCATTGCACCCAAGCTCGCAAAGCCCGAAATCTTTGACGGTGAACGAGCCAAGTGCCGATCATTCCTTCGAGGAATTCGGATGTACATTGCCATCAATGAGTGGCAATTTACAAACGAAAACACTAAAGTCCTGTACACCCTCTCGTTCATCCAAGGGCGCAAAGTCGACAATTGGAAAAATGAAATGATCAATCGAGCCCTGGAATGGAGGAATAATGGTGGATACGACCCAATAGTATCTAGCTTCCAAAGATTTTCGGAAGAGCTAGAAAAAATGTTCGGCGATCCAAACCCAAGGGAGACCGCGATCACAACGCTGTCCACCCTAAGGCAGGGAAACAAGGCAGCAGAAGAATATGTCATGAAGTTTGAAGCACTACGGGCAGACACAGGTTACAATGACGTAGCCCTGGTGGAACTATTCAAGCGTGGATTGAACCCTGGCCTACTAAAACGACTCTACAGCCTACACCCACTCCCAGCCGACTATCAAACTTGGAGTGAGGAGGCCATTCGATTCGATAGGCAGTGGCGTGAAGTACAGGCCTACGACAAGGGACATAGTCGGGGACGCCAGCAGGGGCAGCCCCCACAACGACAACAAGGCCAGAGGCAAGGCCAATGGCAAGGAAGGGGGCAAGGGCAGTCGCAGCAGCCAGCCCCACAGCAAACAGAACAGCAGTCCCGACCGACTCAGAGGGACCCAAACGCAATGGATGTCGACCGGACGCAACGAACCCCGGTTAAATGCTTCAAATGTGGAGGATTGGGACACATCGCCTGGAATTGTCAGAGGAGGCTGGATATACGGGCAATGAACTATGACGAGCAGTTGCAATACTGGCGGGAAGAGCTGACCCGTCAGGGTTTTTCCGAAGGAACCCAGGAGGCGTCGACCTGAGTTCCAAGAATTCTTTCTCTGTACTCGCAAATGAGCCGGACTCGTCCTTAGCAGAATCCGATGTAACAGTAAATATTTATAATGAGGATTCAGCTTCGAAATCAGACAAAGAGACAAAGACGCATAAGGAACCCCAAGAAGCGTATCTATATCGAACATCGTCTGACAAAAAAACTATGTTCCCATTAGTATTACCATTACCTCGTTTGACATCCTCAAAACACTGGAACCAAAAGCGATGTTGGATTGTGGAGCATCGGACTCGTTCATCGATCAGGCATACGTCAAAAAACACGGGCTCAAAACCAAAAAAACTGACAAGGCCTGCGATCATAAGAAATGCTGACGGAACATCCAATAACGCCGGCCAAGTAGAAGAGAAGGTGGAATTGAGGATGAACTTCAAAGGGCACGCAGAACGGGCAACATTCTACGTAACAAACCTGGGGAATGTCGACGTCATTATCGGGCTAACCTGGCTCAAGCGACACAACCCAGAAGTAAACTGGAAAACCGGAGAAGTTGTCATGACTAGGTGCCCAAGGGAGTGCAAACGAAGGGTGAATAGGTGGGCAGAATGGGAGCAAAACGAGCCATACCCAGGAGAAGTGGAAACAGAGGAAGATGAGGAAGAAGTAAAAGAAGTACGACGAATGGACCTGCGAGATATCTCAGTTGCAGGAGTAAGACAATGGAATCGACTCCGAAGTGAACACCTACGCAACCTGAACGATCTAACACGAGAGTACCATGAAATCGTAGCTAGAATGCAGATCAACAAGATGTGGAAGAGCCACATGGGAGTCGAAGAGGAAGAGAGGGATATGTACCTTAGAGCAGCCGGAAAATATGACTACGTGATAGAACACAATAAGGAAAAGATGAAGGAGGACAAGAAAAAGATGGAGGAACAAATGGTCCCTAACTACTATCACGAGTTCATTAAGGTGTTTAGAAAACAAGACTCGGAACGGATGCCAGTGCAAAGGCCATGGGATCATACCATAGAACTGATGCCTGGATTTGAACCGAAAGCTTCCAAGGTCTACCCCTTGTCACCAGACGAACAGAAGGAGCTCAACGAATTTCTGGATGAGAATTTGAGGAAAGGATATATCCGACCATCAAAATCACCACAGACCTCGCCTGTATTCTTTGTACAAAAGAAAGACGGCAAAAAACGATTGGTCCAAGATTACCAGTACCTCAAACAAATTCACTATCCGCAATGCATATCCACTTCTGTTGATATCCCAACTGGTAGACAAGGTGTCGAAAGCCAAGCTCTTCACCAAGATGGACCTAAGGTGGGGATACCACAACGTCAGGATCAAGGAAGAGGACAGATGGAAAGTGGCTTTCAACACTCCAAGAGGAGCATTCGAACCCACGGTCATGTTTTTTGGACTCACCAACTCACCGGCAACGTTCCAAAACCATGATGAATGAACTCTTCAAGGAATTGATCGACGAAGGAGTAGTGGTTATTTATTTGGATGATATCTTGATCTTCACGAAGGATGACAGGGAGAAGCACAGGGAAATAGTTCGCAGAGCGCTGAAGATCATGATGGATAACGATCTGTATTTAAAACCGGAGAAATGTGCTTTTGAGATGAAGGAAGTAGAATTCCTAGGAGTAGTGGTAAAGGACGGACAAGTGCAGATGGAGGAAGCGAAGGTCAAAGTAGTAAGGGAATGGCCCACACCCCAAAATGTACAGCAGGTCCAGCAATTCCTAGGTTTTAGCAATTACTACCGACGGTTCATCAAGGACTTCGCGGCCATTGCCAAACCCCTTCACGAACTGACCAAGAAAGATGAGGAGTTTGTATGGGATGAACGAAGGGAGACAGCATTTAGGAACCTCAAAAGGGCATTCACAGAGGAACCCATCCTTGTCCTACCCGACACCGACAAGGAAATGAAAATCGAGGCAGATTCCTCAAATTATGCATCAGGAGCAGTACTGTCGATGCTGTGCGAAGATGGAAAGTGGAGGCCATGTGCTTATTTATCTAAGGGGTTAAGCGAGACGGAAAGAAACTACGACATTCACGACAAAGAGATGCTGGCCATCATCCGAGCTTTGGAGGCATGGAGGCACTATCTGGAGGGGAAACCGTCATCAATTCACGATCTGGTCAGATCATAAAAAACCTGGAATACTTCATGACGACCAAGAAACTGAATAGGAGACAAGCACGATGGGCCCTGTATTTATCCCGTTTCAACTTTGTACTTAAACACAAGCCAGGGGGCTTCAAACATGAAAGCAGATGTCCTGTCGAGACGACCAGACCTTGACAGGGGGGGGGAGGACGACAATAACACAGCACTTTTGAAACCGGAATACTTTCAAATCAAGGCAATGTAGCAAGGACATGTCTTGATTGACGGAGCAGAGTCGCCGATATTGTCTAAAATCAGAAAATCCAAAAAACTACGATGAGGCAGTGGTGAAGGCGGTGGAAGAACTGAAAAGGTCACCCACGAAGGTGTTAAGGGAGGCGGAATGGTCAGAAGAACAGGACTTGGTGCTGTATCATGGAAAGGTCTACGTTCCCAAAGACACAGACTTGAGGAGGGAAATCGTAAAACTACATCATGATTCAGCAGTAGCAGGACACCCAGGAAGGTGGAAAACCATTGAGCTGGTCTCGCGAAACTACTGGTGGCCAGGAATGAACAGATTTGTGGCAGAATACGTCAAAGGGTGTGATCAGTGCCAATGAAGTAAAGCCTATTTGCACCAGCCACAAGGGAAGCTTCAACCTAACCCAATTCCTTCGGAGCCCTGGACCGATTATCTCGGCAGACTTCATCACCAAGCTCCCGAAATCGCAAGGTTACAATGCGATTCTAGTAGTAGTGGACCGATTCACAAAAATGGTTCGCCTAATCCCCACCACCGAAGAACTGTCATCACTGGGACTGGCCAAGCTGTACCGGGACCACGTCTGGAAGGACTTCAGCCTACCTAACACCATCATTTCGGATTGAGGACCTCAGTTCGCATCACAGGTGATGCAGGAGCTAAATAAGTTATTGGGGATTCAAACCCGGTTGTCGACTGCGTTCCACCCGCAAACCGATGGACAGACTGAACGAGTTAATCGAGAAGTTGAAACTTATCTACGAATGTTCATCAACCACAGGCAGGACGACTGGGCTGAATGGCTGGCCATTTGCGAATTCTCCCTTAATAATAAAACCCAAACAAGCTCCAGGCAGAGTCCATTCTTCCTAAATTATGGCCGACACCCACGAATGGGAACGGAACCCCAGAAGCAGTCGAAGGTAGAAGCGGTAGACGACTTTGCCAAACGGATGGCCAAAACTTGGGAAGAAGCGAGGTCAGCCCTGGTAAAGGCAGGAGAAGAGATGAAGAAATACGCAGACCGGCGAGTAGGAGAGATGCCCAAGTACAAAGTGGGGGACAAGGCCTTTATTTTCACAGACAACTTAATTACGACCCGACCCTCACGCAAACTGGAACAAAGGAAAATCGGGCCATATGAAGTGATAGCGGTGCCGACAAAAAATGCGATAACCCTAAAACTTCCCAAAAATCTATTTATTCACCCTACCATATCCACCCATCGAACCGAAAAGGCCAACCCTGCCACCATACCAGGTCAAGTAGTCCCGCCACCCCCACCAGTAAAAATTGGAAAGGAGGTTGAATACAAAGTCGAGGAAATCCTAGACAGTCGATTGCGGAAGGGACAGCTGGAGTATTTGGTCAGATGGAAGGGTTATACAGTAGAACACGACTCCTGGGAGCCCGAGGCAAGCCTAAAAAACGCACCGGAGCGAATACAGGCATTCCACTCGAAACACGCAGCCGCCCCCAGAAGGATCTCGGTCGCGGCGTTCGATCGCATTGGCTTTAGGCCCAAAAATCTCTATACTGAGCCGATGTTCGTTACCAACACCAAAATTTACGAACCGGAGGTACCAGATGGTAACGAAAATATAGCCTCCCACAACCAAGGCGGCCAGAAGGAGAACCAAAACAAACAAAACGCGACGATGAGCAGACCAGGAAGAGAAAAAAGGCGCCTTGATTGACGTCAGCCATGCGTCTATTGAGGAAATGGACTCGTCAACGGAGTAGACGAGTTCTAAGGAGGGGGTGATGTTATGGTTCGATATTTTCTTCTTCAATTCCCCTTATCTTATCAGTCACGACATGTATACACACGTGCCCGATGACGTGTCTCTTTACTAATTAGCATTACATATCTATTACAATAGCCTTAGTAAGAACCACACCGAAACCACATGTCCGCAGTCAACCCGCAGCCATGACAAGACGCCATGCACAAACGGTGTGCTTTCCATGGAACGCTGGCTGGTTACGGTGTGTAGTAGTACATGAGGATATCACATGTATAGTAGTATATATTCACCAATCCAATACCCAGAGACGACAGCTCGTTCTCTTGGGATCTCCGCTAGTTCCACTAGTGTTAGACTAAGTCAACCAAGCTACCCTTTCCCCATTTCTCTATCTTTTGGTTTTAGTATTCTTGTAGGAGCCACGTTAGTCTCGGACTAGTGTCGCCCTAACAGGAACGGGAAGGCAAGGTTGAGAGCTGGTGGGAGAGAGAAGAGATGTGGTGAGAATACGCGACTCCTCCTCTATGGCGTTACTAGGTGTTTGATTGAATTCAAAAAAAAAAGTGAAACAAGCCCGAAGGCTGAACACTCAAGAGTCGAGAGCAAGAAGTGAATGGATCAAACATGTAGTATTCGAAAGGGAAAGAGGATGGGAGTAATGTTATGGTTCGATTTTCCTTTCCTTCTCTTCCTTTTACCATTATACATCACGTGACGGACACATAGGTAGCTTATCATATCACGCTTACTCTTTACAACATCATGCTTACACATCAGCCCCGTATTTATAATCACTTTAGTCAGAACCTCGCTTTAACCTCATGGGCGCAGTCCATGACATCATGCCTCACAGTGATGAGTTAATCATTCCATGGAATGCCAGCAGAATAGGGCGTGTAGTAGACATGAGGCCTATGTATGTAGTAGTAGTATATAAGGCTCAATACCACACCCAGAGACAGTAACTTGTTCTCTTGGGATTGCCACTATACTAGTGCTGTTAGGGCGACACTAGTCCAGGACTAACGTGGCTCCTACAAGAATACTAAAACCAAAAGACAAAAGAAATGGAAAGGATAGCTGGGTTGACTTAGTCTGACACTAGTTGAACTAGCGGAAATCCCAAGAGAACGAGCTGTCGTCTCTGGGTGTTGGATTGGTAAATATATACTACTATACATGCGATATCCTCATGTACTACTACACACCGTAACCAGCCAGCGTTCCATGGAAAGCGCACCGTTTGTGCATGGCGTCTTGTCATGGCTGTGGGTTGACTGCGGACATGTGGTTTCGGTGTGGTTCTTACTAAGGCTGTCGTAATAGATATGTAATGCTAATTAGTAAAGGGACGCGTCATCGGGCACGTGTGTATACGTGTCATGACTGATAAGATAAGGAAAGATAAGGGAAATTGAAGAAGAAAATATTGAACCATAACATCACCCCCTCCTTAGAACTCGTCTACTCCATTGACGAGTCCATTTCCTCAATAGATGCATGGCTGACGTCAATCAAGGCGCCTTTTTCTCTTCCTGGTCCGCTCATCGTCGCGTTTTGTTTGTTTTGGCTCTCCTTCTGGCCGCCTTGGTTGTGGGAGGCTATATTTTCGTTACCGTCTGGTACCTCCGGTTCGTAAATTTTGGTGTTGGTAACGAAACATCGGCTCAGTATAGAGATTTTTGGGCCTAAAGCCAACGCGATCGAATGCCGCGACCGAGATCCTTCTGGGGGCGGCTGCGTGTTTCGAGTGGAATGCCCGTATTCGCTCCGGTGCGTTTTTTAGGCTTGCCTCGGGCTCCCAGGAGTCGTGTTCTACTGTATAACCCTTCCATCTGACCAAATACTCCAGCCGTCCCCTCCGCAATCGACTGTCTAGGATTTCCTCGACTTCGTATTCCTTTTCTCCCTGTATTCGTACTGGGGGTGGTGGCGGCATCTGTTGTCCAGGGATTGTAGGAGTATTGGCCTTTTCGGTGCGATGAGTCGAGATGGTGGGGTGGATAGACAAATTTTTGGGGAGTTTTAGGGTTATTGCGTTCTTCGTCGGCACCGCTATCACTTCATATGGCCCGATTTTCTTTTGTTCCAATTTGCGTGAGGGTCGGGTTGTGGTTAAGTTATCTGTGAAAATAAAAGCCTTGTCCCCCACTTTGTACTTGGGCATCTCTCCTACTCGCCGGTCCGCGTATTTCTTCATCTCTTCTCCTGCCTTTACCAGGGCTGACCTCGCTTCTTCCCAAGTTTTGGCCATCCGTTTGGCAAAGTCGTCTACCGCTTCTACCTTCGACTGCTTCTGGGGTTCCGTTCCCATTCGTGGGTGTCGGCCATAATTTAGGAAGAATGGACTCTGCCTGGAGCTTGTTTGGGTTTTATTATTAAGGGAGAATTCGCAAATGGCCAGCCATTCAGCCCAGTCGTCCTGCCTGTGGTTGATGAACATTCGTAGATAAGTTTCAACTTCTCGATTAACTCGTTCAGTCTGTCCATCGGTTTGCGGGTGGAACGCAGTCGACAACCGGGTTTGAATCCCCAATAACTTATTTAGCTCCTGCATCACCTGTGATGCGAACTGAGGTCCTCAATCCGAAATGATGGTGTTAGGTAGGCTGAAGTCCTTCCAGACGTGGGTCCCGGTACAGCTTGGCCAGTCCCAGTGATGACAGTTCTTCGGTGGTGGGGATTAGGCGAACCATTTTTGTGAATCGGTCCACTACTACTAGAATCGCATTGTAACCTTGCGATTTCGGGAGCTTGGTGATGAAGTCTGCCGAGATATCGGTCCAGGGCTCCGAAGGAATTGGGTTAGGTTGAAGCTTCCCTTGTGGCTGGTGCAAATAGGCTTTACTTCATTGGCACTGATCACACCCTTTGACGTATTCTGCCACAAATCTGTTCATTCCTGGCCACCAGTAGTTTCGCGAGACCAGCTCAATGGTTTTCCACCTTCCTGGGTGTCCTGCTACTGCTGAATCATGATGTAGTTTTACGATTTCCCTCCTCAAGTCTGTGTCTTTGGGAACGTAGACCTTTCCATGATACAGCACCAAGTCCTGTTCTTCTGACCATTCCGCCTCCCTTAACACCTTCGTGGGTGACCTTTTCAGTTCTTCCACCGCCTTCACCACTGCCTCATCGTAGTTTTTGGATTTTCTGATTTTAGACAATATCGGCGACTCTGCTCCGTCAATCAAGACATGTCCTTGCTACATTGCCTTGATTTGAAAGTATTCCGGTTTCAAAAGTGCTGTGTTATTGTCGTCCTCCCCCCTGTCAAGGTCTGGTCGTCTCGACAGGACATCTGCTTTCATGTTTGAAGCCCCCTGGCTTGTGTTTAAGTACAAAGTTGAAACGGGATAAATACAGGGCCCATCGTGCTTGTCTCCTATTCAGTTTCTTGGTCGTCATGAAGTATTCCAGGTTTTTATGATCTGACCAGATCGTGAATTGATGACGGTTCCCCTCCAGATAGTGCCTCCATGCCTCCAAAGCTCGGATGATGGCCAGCATCTCTTTGTCGTGAATGTCGTAGTTTCTTTCCGTCTCGCTTAACCCCTTAGATAAATAAGCACATGGCCTCCACTTTCCATCTTCGCACAGCATCGACAGTACTGCTCCTGATGCATAATTTGAGGAATCTGCCTCGATTTTCATTTCCTTGTCGGTGTCGGGTAGGACAAGGATGGGTTCCTCTGTGAATGCCCTTTTGAGGTTCCTAAATGCTGTCTCCCTTCGTTCATCCCATACAAACTCCTCATCTTTCTTGGTCAGTTCGTGAAGGGGTTTGGCAATGGCCGCGAAGTCCTTGATGAACCGTCGGTAGTAATTGCTAAAACCTAGGAATTGCTGGACCTGCTGTACATTTTGGGGTGTGGGCCATTCCCTTACTACTTTGACCTTCGCTTCCTCCATCTGCACTTGTCCGTCCTTTACCACTACTCCTAGGAATTCTACTTCCTTCATCTCAAAAGCACATTTCTCCGGTTTTAAATACAGATCGTTATCCATCATGATCTTCAGCGCTCTGCGAACTATTTCCCTGTGCTTCTCCCTGTCATCCTTCGTGAAGATCAAGATATCATCCAAATAAATAACCACTACTCCTTCGTCGATCAATTCCTTGAAGAGTTCATTCATCATGGTTTGGAACGTTGCCGGTGAGTTGGTGAGTCCAAAAAACATGACCGTGGGTTCGAATGCTCCTCTTGGAGTGTTGAAAGCCGCTTTCCATCTGTCCTCTTCCTTGATCCTGATGTTGTGGTATCCCCACCTTAGGTCCATTTTGGTGAAGAGCTTGGCTTTCGACACCTTGTCTACCAATTGGGATATCAACGGGAGTGGATACGCATTGCGGATAGTGAATTTGTTGAGGGTACCGGTAATCTTGGACCAATCGTTTTTTGCTGTCTTTCTTTTGTACAAAGAATACAGGCGAGGTCTGTGGTGATTTTGATGGTCGGATATATCCTTTCCTCAAATTCTCATCCAAAAATTCGTTGAGCTCCTTCTGTTCATCCGGTGACAAGGGGTAGACCTTGGAAGCCTTCGGTTCGAATCCAGGCATCAGTTCTATGGTATGATCCCATGGCCTTTGCACTGGCATTCGTTCCGAGTCTTGCTTTCTAAACACCTTAATGAACTTGTGATAGTAGTTAGGGACCATTTGTTCCTCCGTCTTTTTCTCGTCCTCCTTCATCTTTTCCTTATTGTGTTCTATCACGTAGTCATATTTTCCAGCTGCCCTAAGGTACATATCCCTCTCTTCCTCTTCGACTCCCATGTGGCTCTTCCACATCTTGTTGATCCGCATTCTAGCTACGATTTCATGGTACTCTCGTGTTAGATCGTTCAGGTTGCGTAGGTGTTCACTTCGGAGTCGATTCCATTGTCTCACTCCTGCAACCGAGATATCTCGAGGGTTCATTCGTCGTACTTCTTTTACTTCTTCCTCATCTTCCTCTGTTTCCACTTCTCCTGGGTATGGCTCATTTTGCTCCCATTCAGCCCACCTATTTACCCTTCGTTTGCACTCCCTTGGGCACCTAGTCATGACCACTTCTCTGGTTTTCCAGTTTACTTCTGGGTTGTGCCGCTTGAGCCAGGTTAGCCCCAACAATGACATCGACATTCCCCAGGTTTGTTACGTAAAATGTTGCCCGTTCTGCGTTGCCCTTTGAAGTTCATCCTCAACTCCACCTTTTCTTCTACTCGACCGGCGTTATTGGATGTTCCATCGGTGTTTCTTATGATCGCAGGTCTTGTCAGTTTTTTGGTTTTGAGCTCATGTTTTTTGACATATGCCTGATCGATGAAGGAGTCCGATGCTCCACAATCCAACATTGCTTTTGGTTCTAGTGTTTTTTAAGGATGTCAAACGAGGTAATGGTAATACCAATGGGAACATAGTTTTTGTCAGACGATGTTCGGTATAGATACGCTTCTTGGGGTTCCTTATGCGTCTTTGTTTCTTTGTCTGATTTCGAAGCTGAATCCTCATTATAAATATTTATTGTTACATCGGATTCTGCTAAAGACGAGTCCGGCTCATTGGTGAGTACAGAGAAAGAATTCTTGGAACTCAGGTCGACGCCTCCTGGGTTCCTTCGGAAAAACCCTGACGGGTCAGTTCTTCCTGCCAGTATTGCAATTGTTCGTCATAATTCATTGCCCGTATATCCAGTTTCCTCTGACAATTCCGGGCGATGTGTCCAAGGCCTCCACACTTGAAGCACTTGACTGGGGTTCGTTGGGTTCTGTCTACGTCCATCGCGTTGGGGTCCTTTGCCGCTGGGCGTGATTGCTGCTGGTTTTGCTGCGGGGCTGGCTGCTGCTGTCCTTGTCCCCGTCCTGGCCACTGGCCCTGTCTTTGGCCTTGTCGTTGTTGGGTTTGGCCTTGTTGCCGCCCCTGTCCGTGTCCCTTGGTGTAGGACTGCATCTCACGCCACTGTCTGTCAAACCAGATTGCCTCTTCGCTCCATGCTTGATAATCGGCGGGGAGCGGGTGGAGGCTGTAAAGCCGTTTTAGCAAGCCGGGGTTTATTCCGCGCTTGAACAATTCTACTAGGGCCACGTCGTTGTAGCCAGTGTCTTCCCGTAGTGCTTCGAACTTCATTACATACTCCTCTGCTGGTTCGTTGCCTTGCCTTAAGGCAGAGAGCGTGGAGATGGCAGTTTCTCTTGGATTTGGATTGCCAAACATTTTCTCCAAACTCTTCCGAGAACCTTCGGAAGTCCGAAACCACTGGGTCGTATCCTCCGTTGTCTCGCCAGTTGAGCGCTCGATTGATGACTTCGTTTTTCCAGTTGTCGACTTTTCGTCCCTGGATAAACGATAGGGCGTACAGGACCTTGGTGTTTTCGTTCGCGAATTGCCATTGATTGACTGCGATGTACATCCGGATGCTTCTTAAAAATGACCGGCATTTGGCACGTTCTCCATCGAAAATCTCGGGTTTTGCAAGTTTAGGTCCTATTGGTCGGGCAGCGTCGGCAGGTACAGGGATTGGTTCGGGTATGGGGGCGGGAGCAGGTGCTGGTGCAGGTGCAGGTCGATTTCGTATGTAGTTGGCCAGTTGTTCATACCGAGCTTCCATTTGTGCCAGTCGGTCCATCATCATCATCATCATCATCATCATTTGTTCCGTGGTTGGTGGTGGGGTGGTTTGTGACGGGTTTGCAGGATGTTGATCTGATGGGCCGGGCATGCTCTGGTCTCCGATGTTTTCGTAACTGGAGGTGCTGGCGTGAGACATGGTAAGGGGTAGAGATAGATAGAAATGGGTGAGGGTTACCCTGTCAATTAACGCTGAATTTCAAACTAGTGCACACCGGCACCTGAGCAGACAACGTTAACAAGGAAGGAATTCTTCGGCAAAAATTACCCTGTCAATTGACACTGAACTTCAAGCTAGTGCACGCCGGCACCTGAGCGGACAATGTCAACGAGGAAGGAGTTCTTCGGCAAAAGGGTCACACCGATAATCTATGATTATGGGTAGTGCACCTTGTCACGATAGTCTATGACTATGGCGACGGGTTTGATGAGTGTGCTTGAGGTGGAAATTTCGAACGGGGTTATGTGAAAAAAAAAAAGGGGATAATGTGAGACGTATCTTGTGTCACGGTCGGGGTGGTTGTTTTGTGGGTAGGTGCGGAGTAAGGATGATAGGGGTGTAGGAGGGACGTTAAGAGGGTAGCTCGTTCTTCTGTTAGGGCGACACTAGTCCAGGACTAACGTGGCTCCTACAAGAATACTAAACCAAAAGACAAAAGAAATGGAAAGGATAGCTGGGTTGACTTAGTCTGACACTAGTTGAACTAGCGGAAATCCAAGAGAACGAGCTGTCGTCTCTGGGTGTTGGATTGGTAAATATATACTACTATACATGCGATATCCTCATGTACTACTACACACCGTAACCAGCCAGCGTTCCATGGAAAGCACACCGTTTGTGCATGGCGTCTTGTCATGGCTGTGGGTTGACTGCGGACATGTGGTTTCGGTGTGGTTCTTACTAAGGCTGTCGTAATAGATATGTAATGCTAATTAGTAAAGGGACGCGTCATCGGGCACGTGTGTATACGTGTCATGACTGATAAGATAAGGAAAGATAAGGGAAATTGAAGAAGAAAATATTGAACCATAACAAGTGCCCAGTCAATGTCTTCAACCCTTCTCCATCTCAGACTAAACCCCTACTCTTTCATTACAACAAACTTATTAACTCAACATCTTGTAGAGCCCATGTTTACTCTAGTAGTATTTGTGTTGCCCTAACAAGTAAGATACAAGTGGGAAGTAAGTACTTGAAAGGTCAGGGTCATGATATATATATGGATGTACACGTGATCAGGGGTGAATAGGAGAGCACAAGTAAGCATGAGCTTACAGATGCTCAAGTGAGTCGTAGTTTAGTTTGATCCACTAGGCTTCTTCTAACCTACTTGGCATCATTTCAGGATGATGACAGGGCCTTTTCTCTTCATGAGCACTGAGAAATGTGTAGAATTAGAATGTGTTTGGAAAGATGCAAGTATGATAAATGATAAACATACCAGCGGAATGGTGGCTATGGACAAACCAGAACCATGTGCATGGACTCTTGATGAACTCCATCAGGTTTTGTCTCCTTTGTGGTTATAATAGAACTAGAGTGCTGCCATTGGTGCCTTGAAATACCTTGCTTGTGGGGACTCATTGCCCCTAGCAACAACTGATTTCCCTATTTCCGACTCATTCTTCATTCTGAGCATTCACACTGTGGTCCTAGATTCTGTGCTTGTCCCAATTTTCTTTTAGATCCCATCTTCCAGGTCTCAAGATCTTACTGACACAAGCCAATTACTCAATGTCAATCCAAAATCAGGGGATGTACATGCACTTTGGTAAGTGGGAGCAGCAAGTCAATGTTTGTCAAGGGCTGACAGCATCTGGTCTTGGAATAGTTATGACACCTTGCCACAGATTCAGATTAGACTTGGATTCAAGGACGTGCACTGTCCGTTCAGAAGTAAACAAGACAAAGTAGAGCAAACAAAGGCAAGCACGAGCATGCAAAAAGCTGTTACCCAAATAAGGGTTTTTTCCAGCATGGGGGACCTAGCTTTTCAAGCAAGGTAACAGGGTAATAAGGGACAAACGTAGGACCAGTTCCGTGCGCATGCCTTCTTCCCAAATTAAGTAAATCCGGAGCATACTCAGCCACCGTCCGCCGGGATGATGACCGTGAACTCCTTGGAGGGCAACGCCGCGACACCTATAGACACAGCGAATGTTTTCTTTCTTGTAAGTACGGTCGGACATCTTCAGGAAGATCCTCTACGTGTGAAGCAAATGTCGCCATGAATGCTGGGGCTTTGGTTTGCCAGTTAATGAGAGGATCTGAAAGCCATGTTCTGGCCCGCTGAAGAACTTGGTCATTTCTGGCAGAGGAATTTTCGATAGATATACGAGACAAGTCGGATGTGAGCTGATCCATGGCCGACGAAGAACAGATGTCAACCTGCGTCGTTAAGCGCCGAGGTAAGTGGACCGGTCCACGTGGACAGACGAAAGGTCAAATTGCCTTGAGTCGTTTGTGAACCGCCCCTTCTCTGCTTTTTTTCCGTCAAGTCCTTGTCCTTTGGCTCTGTTGCCTTTTACTGGTAGCGTCCTCCGTCCTACTCAGCGTCGACGCATAATCGTTGAGCCATTATAGGTGCTCGCCCTCGTCGTTCTTTACTCCTAGCAATCACTCGATTTATCACATTGAACACACACACGAACAAAATGGGTGCTAATCTTTCCAAGGCCCTCGGTGAGCGTCTTTCAGAGTGCTCCCGGATTCATTTTGCTAAACTATGGTGCCTCGCTGCGTCCTTTGCGCTGTTGTATTGTGTCTCGGTTGTATGTGGTTGGTATATTCTCGGGGGCAGGCAAGCTGTTTGGCAACAAGGAAATGAGGACTGTTGATGCTGGGTCTTGACGCCGCCGGAAAGACAAGTGAGTGATTCTGTTCAGCCAATTCCTTCCAGAACACCGGCGATCGTTCATGTTCTATCACTGACACTTATGTTTCCCAGCCATTCTATACAAGCTCAAGTTGAATCAATCAGTAACGACAATTCCGACAGGTGAGTCGAAATGACATTATCAAAGCACTGCATTATCTTATTTGCTCCCAGTCGGATTCAATGTTGAAACCGTCACATACAAGAATGTCAAATTCAACGTCTGGGATGTCGGAGGACAGGACAAGATTCGTCCTCTGTGGCGACACTACTACACCGGTACCCAGGGCCTTGTCTTTGTCGTCGATAGTCAAGACCGAGAGCGCGTTGACGAGGCGAAGCAGGAACTACATCGTATACTCAGCGACAGAGAAATGAAGGAATGCCTCTTGCTTGTCTTTGCTAACAAGCAGGATTTACCGGGAGGTCAGTGCCGCGTCCCTTCATCTACTAAGCCAGCCCTTGATACCCCGCACAGCAATGTCCCCAGCCGAAGTAACAGAGAAATTGGGTCTCCACCGCATGCGTGACCGTTCATGGTATGTTCACCCCAGGTAAGTGCACGCCGTCGTTGTTGCCGCTGTCCGACACCGACCTGGTCTTCCCTTAGCTGTGCAACAACCGGAGAAGGTTTGTTCGAAGGCCTCCAGTGGCTCTCGCAGAACGTCAAGAAGAGACAACCTTGATTCCCATCGCTACTCTTGCCACCTTCCTCGGTTCGCCTTAATTCACTACTTGGAAGCCTATTTCCATAGAATATCCTGCTTCTGAACATACCCTCTGAATGCCTCATGCTCTCTCAACATCTTGTTTTACTACTGTTACTACCACTACTACTCACGTCCTCTCCATGACCCGCTCTACGTATGAGCAACGGACGCTGCGTTGCATATATGCCCTGTCCACGCCTTTTCCTAGCTACTTATCTCATTCGTCTGTATACTTCCTTTCCCCCTTGGACACACTCCCTTGCTGTCTTGCCGCACAGGTCCCATCTCCCGTCGTACCTGGGTGTCCCGTTCTATTCACATTTAATGGATTCTCTGTCAAGTAATCACTCCACTCTGGCCCGCCAGCCAATTCCATGCAGAATTCTTGTGCAATGGGAACGCCATTTGTGCTTATCTAATCGCAAACGGGTTAGACGATGACCATAAATATCGTTCGAGCTTCGCTGCCTGATTCTCATGAATTCCGTTATTCGCCAGGTTGCCTTTAGGCGGAACTTTTCCTCAAAGTCCATCGTGAATGGATTCACGGGTGCTGTCGGTAACACCCCGCTGGTATGCCCACACATTCTGTGTGCATTGTATAATGCTTCGGTACTGAGAATGCGCTCAGATATATTTAAAAGACCTGTCGGAAAAGACTGGCGTCCACATATATGGTAAGGCCGAATTCCAGAATCCTGGGGGCAGTGTCAAGGATCGGGCAGCTCTTGGTGTCGTCCTAGATGCTGAGGAACGGGGGACTGTGAGCCTCTTTTTTCACATAACCAAAAGAGTACCAAGCTGACCAATTCCCCAGATTAAAAGCCGGAGGCACGGTAGTAGAGGGTACAGCGGGCAATACTGGTATTGGCCTGGCCCACGTCTGCCGTGCTCGCGGCTACAAATGCGTGATATACATGCCGAACACCCAGGTCAGCACTTTTCGCTCGTTCACTGAACGCCACGCCCATGTCCAGTCCAGAGTCAAGAGAAGATCGACTTGCTGAAGATGCTGGGTGCGGACGTGCGCCCCGTCCCCGCCGTCGCATATGAGAACCCGGCGAACTACAACCACCAGGCGCGCGACTATGCCAAGGATCTTCCCAACGCCATATGGACCGACCAGTTCGACAATACCGCGAATGCGAATGCCCACTATACGTCCACGGGTCCCGAAATTTGGGAGCAGACGCAGGGAGAGCTAGACGGGTTTATCTGCGCTACCGGTACGGGTGGCACTCTAGCTGGAGTGGGCAAGTATTTGAAGGAGAAGAGCCGGGGAAAGACGCAGGTGTGGCTGGCTGACCCCCCGGGCAGCGTCTTGACGAGCTACATCAGTAGCGGTGGCAAGCTGACAGAGCGGTCAGGCAGCTCGATAACCGAAGGTCCAAAGGTTCATCCGGTTCCTAGTAGACCGTACTAATGAGACATTTCAGGAATCGGTCAAGGCCGCATAACAAACAATCTGGGCACATTCATCAACGATGTATCTGGGGCCTTCACTGTCTCCGACGACAAATCGATTCGTATGCTCTACGAACTTTTGGACTCAGAAGGCCTCTACATGGGCGCAAGCTCAGCATTGAATGTCGTCGCTGCTGTGGAACTCGGCTTGAAACTTGGGAAAGGTAAGTTATATCACCCCGGTAGTGATTGGTCTACTTACAAACGCGGTCTCTTCAGGTTCGAAGGTGGCAACAATACTATGCGATGGGGCCTACCGTTATCAGAGCCGACTCTTCTCCAGGCAGTGGCTCGAAAGCAAGGAATTATTGAATGCTATTCCGTCCGAGTTGCAGAAGTATATTGTACTGGACTAGACCCTCCATGTATCTGTTCATTGGCTAAATAAATCGGCTTCCCTGACCAACCACTAACTAATACATAATATGCGATACCGATATCACAGCCTCTCATTGAAGTCCTTCGATGCTTCCAAATCAAGAGCAGGCAGAGTGCTAAGACCCATGGACGTCTCTGATGCGGGCGCAAAACGAATAATCGACCGCCCTCTTCGCGTGTGTCCGTCACGCTGTCCTGTAGTATGGGCAGTCGTGGTGTTCTCAGCACCACGTCCAAGGCCTACTCGAACAACTAGAAGGGCAAAGGCAATGCCCTTCAGAATACCGTGGTCAACGCGGGTCCTGTGGAGAATGTCGCAGTGAACTCACAATCGCTGGACTAGTCTAACCAACTGATTAATAGTCAATTTCGGGAAGGAGACAGCCTGACTTACTGCATCGAGCGCGATGAACTGGAACGGCGCCTTCGCGAGATACGATACATGAGTGATCAGGAGACAAAACACTGATGCTTATCAGCTCAACGGAACCAAACGGAACAGGATGGACGGCGACGTACGTGTAAATTAGTGCACTCTCGACCACGATTTGGATAACGGGCTATGTTGAAGGGGTTAACGGACGTGCGATGCAGTCTACAGCAATGAAACATACACGGGTACTGCTTCTGCTAATGTCATCAAGTCGTCGGCTGAAGGACCAAACACGCCAGGAGATGAGTGCTGTTGGTTATCAATGTCGTCAACATCATGGTCAAACAATCCGTAGCCAAAACGCGGGCGCACAGGTAACCAGAATGTTCGTGCTGGATAAAAGATCAGGTTATTGCCGATATTTCCAGACGGGCCGAATACGTACAAGAGTGTTGTCGCGAACACAGTAACGACCCAGTGCCCACTCGCGCTGGTGAAGATATCGACGCCCGGTGCTTGTCTAGCAAATGAAACAACGACGTGGATCCCAGCGACTAAACCATCACGGCCTCAGTCTACTCGAAACGCACAGCGGGACTATATGCTGACTCACTGGTTAGCGCCGTTGTCGTAATAGTAGGGAGGACAATGATTCGCCAGTCGCTTCCCCAGACAATGTATAATCTATAAATCTGGTTTTACAGCAAGATCGATATTAACGGGGAAAGCAAGTATCATTGATCACAAGTTAATTTAATTACCATCGTCGTGTCGCCTACGAACATCTGGGCGACATAGAAAGCTGTCTTCACTACGAATTTGACCTCTCGTGCGGCTTTATAATATGCCGCTGGGCCTCCGGGCTCGCCAGCCTTGTATATGAACGCCTCGAAGAGTCGGTCAATTTGAAGGATCCAATGCTAGCAGAAATATGGGTTAGAGCCAGAGCTAACCAGAAATTGACCAAGGAAGTACTTACGATGAAAATCAGAAGGAACAGGGTGATGTCGACGAATAGTAGGAACTTGTTGATGGGCCGGCGAACGCCCTTCTCTTTCGCAAAAAAAACATACAACGATCCTACGAAAAGAATGCAATATGTACCTATGGCATAGATAGTATTAGCGCATGCAAGATCGTCGCGTATATGTAGAACCATACGCACCAAAAAGAGTGCTGTGAACAAACAATACCAGCCAACTCGGCCATAGGAAGTGTTAGAGACGGCATCGTGACCTATATTCCCTCTGTCCTAGAGGGGCGAAAAAGAACACAACCGCGAAGCGGCGTTGCATTATGTAGTCGGTGCAGCTCGCAATTTTTCATTGGTTGAGAGTAGTATGAATGGACGTGGAACCGGTTTGTGATGGCGAGAAGCACTGGGCGTGAAGCAAATTTTGATGCAGTCCCTCTGGGATATCATATATTCGTGCGCAGCGGGGGTTATAAGCGTATCCGGGAATCCGGTCCTACCCCTGGCCTCCCCCGGCCTCAGCTCCCATCGTTGCGGGCGTATCGCCATTCTGGTAGTAAGCTGTCGGCGGGAACCCCTGGGACTCTACCTCGGCTTCGTTGCATCTCTCGGGTCCGCTTAAGCTGAGAAGCGCGTCCTGCGATTGGAGTGAGAAAGAGGATATATCCGCATCAGATTATCAAAGAATCATGGCGGACATCAACGCCTGAATCGATTGATTCAAAACGGCCAACATCATGATTAGCATGCACATGTTCTAACTGATTGATCTCGCGTGTCTTTGGAAGTTGTGGATTTCCTGTACGAAGAACAGTTCCATTGCATGTAATAGCAACTCGGGAATCATGTCTATCAATTTACTCATGTGAGCGCTCTGCAGCGTGTGGCTTACTCACCAGGAAGAAGCGTTGACGTGGGCTTCGAGCCTTCGGGTATGGTGACGGTGTCTTCTATCACGTAGAGAGTTTCAAATGACCAGAAAGGGCAGACTTGCGGTCAGGTCTATTTTGCGATTGTGGCAATACGCTTTAGGAAGTCGGGGTCTCTTGGTGTGATGCGTGACGGGTGGTTATGGACGCCGTGGTAACAACAGTCAAAATAGAGGTAAGAAAACTGCATGAAACATAGAAAGTAGACGGGGGCTAGCAGAAACCGACGCGATACATGCAGCACGACCGGGTGTGCAAGGATGCGAGTTCTCGGCTTTGTGACTTGCATGTTTCGCGCATTTCTTACAGTGTTGTCGTAAATTGTCAGATAGTACGTCAGAAAGTTGTGTGGTGTAGAACACACCGGTGCGTAGGTAATTAAAACTTTGTACCTAGATGATCATGAAGTGAAATTTGCCTTGAATGATTCCCCTTGTTTGCAAGAACCTACGGCGCGATACTACTAGTATTGCAGCTCCCCTCCACAGGGGCTCGTCACCATTCGATGCGATCATTCTAGATTCGGCCGTCGTACCAACCGGTTCAACGGCTGCAGCTGTGCAGGCTTGCAGTGGGCAAATGCAATACGGCGAGGGGTGTCCTAGCTCGGATACCATCAATGTTTGCGTAGCCGCCAACGATGCTACATGTAGCAATTAATATTTGCTACTCTGTGACTCAAGTTAGTTGTCCTCGTGCTCACTAGCAAACAAAACACCGCCCACCGTAACAGATTTGCGGGTACCGAGCATTTGACTAGCATTTGGAGCTCGACAGGACACATTCCGGGTTGTGGTCATTGGCTCAGAAACGCTATGCAGGTTGATGTGACGGTGACCGGTAGAGAAAGAGTGCCAGGACCGTCAAGACCGCGATCGGGAGTCATCAACTACCAACAACAGACCAGCCCGGCAGTGTGTCTGTTGTGGCTATTATTAAAGCAACGCTTGAACTTCAGTGACTTGCTCCAAAACTTCGGCAAAATCACGATATGAGTTGGATATGAGTCGGAGTTACGCTCATTGCGCTGATCAGGCTAGCCACGCACTGATGCTAGATGGATAAGGTTGTAAACCATCATCCTGTCTACTTATATAGCATGTACTCACTGAAGCTGGGGTCTTCTAGTGGCGACCTTAATAGGAAGGCGTGGGGTGCAGTACCCGAATTCCCGTCCATCGTGATTTAGCCTGGGGCGTGTTCAGTGCATGGGGGATTGTCGATCTAGGTAACATAGAGCGATAAATCCATTTGAGGTAGTCCCCACGTCCCGCAGAGTCCGTTTGAAGGTGCCAAGGGCCAGCACGCTCCAGCACGATGGACCTGTGATTGAGTACGAGGCGTGCACGAGATTGAGCATTATGAGATCGATGAAGTTGCGCAATGTTGGGAAGCCGACAGCCAGAATTTAGCGCATGGGAATTTCCACGTGATCTGTTCTCGGAGAACCCAAGTTTTGGCTGCATCGCAAAATCGTATGCCTCCTCCTCTCCCTCATCCTCGACTCTGAAATTTCCCTGATATCCCTTTTCTTTTCAATTTGGGGACGCCTTTCACTGTCGTCCCCCTGTAACACTGCCTCTCGAAACAAAATACTCACTTTTGCGCCTGTTCTGGGGCTCAGCCTCCTTCCTCACTCAATCCACCAGTAGGGATCCTCTTTTCTACATTCTAATGAGTCTCTCTTTTGGCGGACTGGCCCTTTGTCTTCACGCACCTCGGTTTCGGACCTCGTAATGGTTTCGCTCGGCAGAGATCATATCAAGTCCATCTTTTGCTTGCTGATCTTTGTTATCGTCGTTGTCCTTCTCGGTCAGTCCTTTCAACCCCACCTCCTTTGCTCGCATATTGATGTTTTGGGAATTTCGTTGTGGGACCGCATCTGTGCATTCATTTCCTCTTCACCCTCTCATCGGATGTTCAGCATACCTCACCAACCCATCTGAAACATCGTTTCGAGCATACCTCACTGAGCAATCCTTCCGCCTTCACTTGAGCCACCTCGATGACCACCTCGATGACAAGACGGATGCGCAAAATCAGCCCGTTCATAGCGTACGTCCTGGCCCGCCGGGGTCGGCTGCATATCGCCCTTCAGGCGGTGACCATCTTGCGGCCTCGTTCCACTTCGCTAAGCGAGCTTCGGTCTCATTACGAACCCCGAAAACATGTCTTCCACAATTTCGGCATCTGCACCATCGCTGCCATGATGCCGATTGGAAAGACACCAGGACGAATTTGCACACAACTAGCTATCAGCTCCGTGATCGTGATGCATCATCGCTCATAGCAGACTCGTGGTATATTGGCGCATTTGGCAGATGGTGGCGAGGCGGCGTCATAGAGGCGTGGTACCGCGATCTTATCGCTCGTTCCAGTGATGAAGAAAGCTGGAGCTCTGGAATCTTGGGCATCAAATCGTTGGACAAATTCAACAACGATTGTAATGGTACGTGCTGTGGTTGGCCCATGGAATATTTCCTAAGTAAGGCGCAGGTCTGCCGTTTACCGCGAAGACCCGAGAGTCAACCCCTAAAGTCAGAGGTCGAGATAGACTGCAAAGTAGCCATCAGTCCCGGAGCCAAAGTCCGCCGCCGCTGCCCCAGTCAGTTTCACTTCCGCTGCACACGACGCACCAAGATTTAGCACCATTGGTTATCCCATCAACGTCTGAGTCCCCTATCCTCGGTTCACATTCTAGGCCGGTTTCAGACACAGCAACTCCAGATGTCAACTCTGCTGTGCCACTGTCTAGGACGTTGTCAGTAACCTTGTTTGACCAGTCTCCCCTCATCGCGGAAGTTCTACGCCAGATTTCAGCCGCCAAGACCTCCATACATGACACTCGTATCCAACTCACGGAACAACAGGCATCTGCTGCTCAGTCACACGCTTCTCTTCAGAGTGAAGTCACTACCCTCCGGGACCGAAAGCGAGATGAAGACGCCACACGGCTTGATTTGAAGTCTCGCACCCGCGCCCTTGAAGAAACTAAACGCGTCTCCGAAAGTTCGCGTCGCGATGCTGAGCGACGCTTGAAGGCTGCTCGCTCCGCCCGAGACGATGTTAGTTGCCGTTTGGAATCCCTTTCAAAGGAGATCCAAGTCTTACAAACCCGGCGTGACGAGGATGTAAGCGACATTGAAACGCGGAAGGAAACAAAGGGCATCACAGCGATGGAGATTGAGATTTCAGAGGCAATCGATGAGAAGCGGAAAGAGATAAAGGTGGCCGAGGATATCGTTGCTACGCTTGCATTACGGGCGAAAGGTCTGGAAGAGAAGTTGGCCAACGAGAGGGAGAGATTGAAGGCGCTCAGGGCACGCGTCGAACACGATAGGCAAACTTTGGCTCTTGCTGCTTCGCAGTCCACCTCTCAGGAACTCTGGACTATATCTCAGCAGCCTGGATTTGTTCCTTCACCGATTACGGAGTGCTCCGCTGAGATTTTCGATGCAGGCTTGCCCTCCCCTATTTCTGACGACACAGCCTATCACTTCAACAGCAATATCCATTATACTCCAGAACATATCTCTACCCACAACCGTTATGATGTGTCTCTTGGCCAAGGGGATTTGTATCCTACCCCCATGGACTTCAAAGCTCTTTCAACCACAGAACATCATCCCACTACCAACTTTTCACCGTTTAACAATGATTCCGACAATGGTCAGGACCATGCACTATTAAGTCTTTTCAATCGTAGATCATTCGTTGCGACAAATTACATCAGCACCTTGGATTCGACACAACACGACGCTTCGCCCTTCCCAAGCGATCTTAGTTTCGACGGACGCTGGCGTAGAAATGTCTCCTCAGGCATCCAGGAACTAAGAGACACGCAAGCCATTGACATGCACCATTTCCGACATCCATTGGGAACCTCTGAAATGGGCTTGGTGGAAGACGCGTCAAATCGAGACGTCTTGAGAGGACAAAGCGCGATTCGCCGTGCTATGCCCCATCGTACTTACTCCGAACCACCTCACGTTCACAACTCAGACCAGAGCTGGGAGGCAGTCACCGCTGGTGGACATGATGGTGGCAAGGGCAGCTTCCCTCGGCGTTGGTTCTCGACGTCATCAAAAGGTCCAAAGAAGGGTCTCAATCCTGACGCGAAAGTCTTCAGTCTACCCAGCTGCATCAAAGGCTCCAATCCCGTCCTCAGTGCCTCTCTCGGTCTTCAGAGCTACGATAATCTCAACCCCAACGGCCTCAGCATGACTTCGCTTTCCTCGACCGCCACTAGTGGCACGCTGTTCTCTGGAGCATTCGCCCCATCGCCTGCAGAGCGTGAGGTGCTTCAACGCGCGCTAGGTGGTTCATCGAACGCTAGTCTCGAACGCCTTCCCAGTCTCAGCGACGTTGGAAGCATCCCATCATCCCCGAATCATGTGCATGCCACGGCTTGTAAACATGAACAATGCTCCCGGCATCGGGCTGGGTCTGCATCATTCGCACAACGGGATGCCGCAGAGTTATCATATGTTCCCTTTGCCCTCGTGGCTCCAGTCTTTGCCCCGTGTTCGCAAGCCGAATTTCAGTCCCTGGGACGACGAGGAGCCTGTGCCTTCTGCATCTGAAGCCGGAAGGGAGAATTGATGAAGTCCATGTAGTCGAAATCTGTAAGCCAAGATCTAGATGGACAATTGGAGTCAGCGTGCTTGTTACCATCCAATGTACTGATCACTGTTGAAATTATATATTATAGAAAATACGACTCGTCATGACATTTACGCTCAGTTTGCCCTCTGCCAGTCGTTAGAACGACACTGAGAAGTAAGAACTATAAATGTGACATTCTATGCAGCGAACTCTAGAAATTGGACACTTCTTCCACGCTCTTAGTTACAAGGCCCTATCCGTCATTCATTGTACGTAACTGCGTACCGAACAGATCAAACAATCTCACACCTAGGCAATCAAAACCCCCAACATCTCGATGAAAAGCATTGAAATTCCTATTCGTCATATTCATGGATTCATAACACCCGTCTACAATGCAAAACCTACGAAGGAACGGGTACTTGAAAGCAGCGTGTACGGTACTAAGTCGATGGAATGCACAGCAAAACGTAGGAGTAAAGAAAAAGGAGTGGTACCACGATAACATATCAAGCGGTTTTGAGGAGGGGAAACGGCATTTTACCGGTATATAGAGCCGGAACTAGGCGTAAGTGCATACGGTAGGTTGCTTGCATGGGTATACGAGAGGCGTTGTGAGTGCGAAGGCATGAAGAGAGCGTGATGTAGAAGGGAAATGGATAAGCACCGGAAACGACAGAATTGCAAATGTGACGTAGAATAGGATATGCGTAAGAAACAAAATGTGGTCTCCATGCTCCGTATGCCGTATACGAAGCAGTTATCACCAATTAGAGAACGTATCGACGATAGGGGGTTAGAGGCGGTCAGCTATTTTCGACGATCCCGAGAAAGCACCGAAAGCTGAGCCGCCAACAATGGTCCTATCGCGCACCGTCTAGTACCCCGCGAACGTCGTCGACCGTGCTTAAGTCCGTGAGGAAGGGGACTAAATCGGTAAGTTCCGTATCGTGAGGATCGTTGAACCATGATGAGACGGGGACAGCGTTGTTGGGATGGAAAATGTAGGACGCGGGTGAGTTGTCCAGTATAATGGTGTCCCCTATTGGACGGCCAAGTTGCGACAAATCCTGTGACGAATGTTATATGAGCGGTGATCGCAAATCGTAATTCGTGGGACACAAACTTTAACATAGTTACCCTTATGATTGTAACAACTTTCTCGGAAAAGTCGATGGCCGACAACTTGGTGGATGTCCAATTTGTCAAGTACTGGTCGGCGTACTAAGCGAAACGTAAAATCAGTCAACGAAGCCGATGTCAAGTTACGCCGACGTTACCTTGCTGAGACTGGCGGTGAAGACTACGACTTCGTAGATTTCACCCATTTTTTTCAAGAAGTTGTCCACTCCAGGGCGCTTGATCACATAGACATTGTGCCAGTGGTATTCAATCTCAACAGGGACGACATAATCCGCTTGTTGGATAGACTGGTTGAAGACGGGTGAATGTGGGTGCAGAAAGTGACAGTGTATCGTACCTTGAAACTGCTGTGCACTAGGGTCTCATCGAGGTCAAGAACCAGAACACTTCCTACCAACATGTGAGGGGCAATCGGAGGCAGAAGTGGTTTTGGCACGCCGTCCTATAAGCATAAAGTCCTAGATAAATATGCTGAATTTTGAATTCGAAAGAGAAACGTACTGGTCCGATAGGAATCCCCGCTCCACCTCGCAGTATAAGGATATCTTCATCATCTTCCATTTCGTCTTGACGGGTATCGTCTAGCTCTTCGTCTGTATCGAAACTCGTTGCCTCAGACTCGTCCCCATCACCAACGCCGTTTGTGGCAATAGTCGAGTCTCTCTTTTTGTGTTCGTAGTGAATATGGATGCTACTGCCGCCCGTGGATCCAGGTGCCTGGACTGCCCCAGCAGTTACCCCCCCCGTTTCCTCTTCTGGGAGTAGTTGCGATGTTGGCGTTGGAGGTATTATTATGTCGGAGTCTGAGATTGGGGGAGGCGTTGTGCTGATGGGTGGTGGAATAACGATCGCAATCTTTGAGGAGTTCGGCTGTGTGATCAGAGGATACGGGCAACGTTTCTCAGACGTTTCCACATCTTCTTCGGTGGGGCGGGAGCTTGGGTCGGAGGGTCTTCAGCCTTGGCCTTTCGTTCGAGGGACTCTGCTCGGGTTGGGTGGGAGACTCCGGTTGCGACTCGTGAGCCTTTGACGGACCAACCACACGGCACAAGCTTTGTAAACGAGTTTCACAAAAAAGGAGGCCTGTTTTGAGAATTAGGTGACTTCGACTTCTTCGATATCGGAACAGGAGCAGGATGGGTTCCATTGGAAGGTTTATCTCGTTTGGATAGATCTCCAGGAGCGTCTCGCACAGCACCTGACCCATTCGGAGGAGTTCCATTTTCCTTACTAGAAACAGTTGCTTTCTCCTCCTCCGTTGCAGGCTCAGAAGCTGGGACTTTTGCCATAGGCGCTGCCGACTTGGACGCATCCTGCGACGCTGCTGAGTTCTCCGCTTCTGCGCCCGACGCTGCGCCATCCTGATTACTTCTTCCTATCGAGGCGTTGCTGGCAGAAGCGGTAGAGCCTTCGTGTATTCCATTGACCTTGACGGCCTGGTTGGCGGAGCTACCATTCGCCTCAGAAATCTTTGCTGGCGGTTCTGAGGAGGGATTATTGGACAGTTTGTCCGTTTTGCGGGCGAGACTGACGGCTCCTGCGCTGTCATGGTGGGAGGAGAGAGGAGAAGAGGTTGGGTGAGCGAACGCGGCTTCTGAGAGCGTTCAGCATCTCCTGCCCAGAGCCACGCGGTTGCTGACATAATCGGCCCTAAATTAGAATATGGCACTAAGCGCCCACAGTGCATGCATGGTAAACTCAAGTAGCAGCCGTCGTCAAGAAGGGGGGTAGTATACTACTCTAAGTGCTATGTACAAATCATCGTCCTAGTCAAATACCGTCTGCTGCTCTCGATGCCGTCGACGGTGGGGGTGCGTCTGGCCCAGGAGCGCTAGGGTTGGCCGGAGCTGGTGATTCTCCAGCTTTTACCTCCGCTTCTATTCGCTCTCGAGCCCGGACTACTTTCGATTGTAGGTAATGTGAGTGGGCAGGCGGCGGCGGGAGTTTGCCCCCAGTTGCCTGTGGCTTTGGTAATGGCGGAGGCGTTGAGTTAGCTTTGAAGAGATGTTCGTAATGCTAGATGATGGAGTATTGGTCGTCAATATGGTTGACTATCCGACTGGAGTGAATCTGACCTTCAAGACGTTCTCCATAGATTCCCCTCTCTTTATGTAGAATGAGATGCGCCTCATCAAGTGTCATGCGGTGTTGCCTTGTCAGTTGGTCTGTTATGGTCCCCGAGGTTGCATTGCTGACACCGGCGACGTCAGCGCCAATCGCGTTTTGCGGTGCGTGCTTTGCATCTATGAGACAGTCAGCTATCATTTCAATCAAGACAGGATGGGACATCACGAACTTTTAACGGCCTGCCTTCCTGCTTCCAAAAATGCTTTCCCAAGTATCCGCGTTGCTGCTACAACTATAGAGATTAGTAAATTTAGGGGGATTAGACTACGTTCATGGTCAGCGAAGATCCTACCCAAGCAACGAGATACTCACCATTAGGTGGGCGTTAGAGCAAGCAAGAGAATGAGATTGAGTGCACGGAGAAAGTGATCAGGCAGAGACACACGGGGGCGGATCGTGGGAAATTGTCGCGACCAAAAATTTTGGAAATCCATTTCGCGTTAGACTTTAGCATCAAGATCCAAGTATCAAGGCTAGAGGCCAGAATTCTCGTTTCTTCGCTCCATAAATGCACAGCACACCCTTAAAAAAGCGCAAACATGCTCAAAATATAGGCGACAGTGTTCACAAAAAAGCCAAATCCATGAAGTTCGACTCGGATGCAACTACACCACTTGTGAAGAAGGATAAGGGCAAGGCGAAGGAGGTAGAAGAAAGTGAATTCCGGATCGTCAGGACTACGTTGACCGTTTCGATATCTCCTATATTTGCAAGCAACCCCCGCATCGGAGTGGAGGAACTGCTAGATTCCATGGTGATGCGGTACAGGCAGAGCTTTCACAGTAATTATTGCCGCCTCACGCGTTAGTTACTAGGTATATATCGGCTCTGGAGGGCGTGGTCTTATCCCATTCAAACCTTTCCTTCATCCAAGACACCGGGATAATAAAAGGAGACAGCCCGTACCTAATATGCGATGTCGCGTTCGACGTAGTAATATGGAGCCCCCGCGTAGGGATGACAATCAGTGAGTTTGCTTCAGCGCTCCAAGCTACTCGCTTCATAATGCCTAGTCTCATCCATCTCTGCAAGCTGGGAAGGTTAACCTGTGCTCTCCCGATCATATATCCCTCCTCGTGCATCGCAACATTCAACGTGTCAATACCCCGACGCCATATCCCGATCAATGATTGGGAGTTTTGAATATGGTCCGGCTGAAAATGACCCAGAATTCGGTGCTTGTGCCTAAGGATTCAGACGAAAAGAAACAGGACGCGTCAGAGGAGGCATCCAAAGATCATAGCGGCCGATGGATTCATAAATTGACCTCAGAGATCGTTGGCGGGGGGGAAAGTGGATTCGTCTTGTTTGTAGTGGTTGGGGTAAGTCGCATGCCCTCTCGTTGGATGACGGCACTCATATGAGATATGGACAGCCTAACCATTGCGAACGAAATGCTTTCACTTGTTGGCTCACTTCAGAGTGACCCCTTCTCGCCGGCACACACGCTTGTCAATCCTTCCCCAGAAGAAGAAGAAGAAGTGGAAGCCGAGGAAGATCAGGCTGAGAACGGCATTCCTTTAGGTGCCACAAGCGATGGAGAGAGCGAGGCCGCCGACGAGGACATCGAGCAATTCGAATCGGACGAAGAAGAAAACAAAAACGCGTCGTCCAGAAACGGAAACGAATAGATGGCCAGGGCAAAGAGGAGGTAGGAAAAAGAAAACCCAAACGTCAGAAAGATGTATAGTCGTAGTTTGCCATGTAATGAATTTCCATCAATATTGCATATCGTGGTCGTCGTGTGCTCAGTGAACAAAAAGTGGAGGCCTAGCCAGGATTCGAACCTGGGTTACCAGAATTCACAAATGAAACCGGTCAGAATCTGGTGTGATAACCACTACACTACTAAGCCACGATACCATAAACCCCCTAAGGAGGCTGTTATCCTGCCCTACCTATAGACAGGGGCTTGCTGTCCTACCCTCCTTCGCCGTCGACCATGATGAGCACCAATCCCTCTCACATCCTCATCGCGCGACATTCTCGAGGCCCAAACACGCCGTCCGCGTCCCTCAGCTCCCCGACAGAAACACACGCAGCGGCGGCGGGTATATTCCGCGCGACGGGCTCGCCTCCATGGCTGCTAGAGGAATGCGAGACCGACGATATCGTCTCCGACCTCAGCATCGACTCTGACGACCTGGCCATGATCTCGATGAGACGTTCACGAAGAACAGCAGATTCCCTGGCACGGTGAAGATCATCGTCGAGACTACTACATTCTGGTAGGTCGCCGAGGTAATAGCAGCCACCGCTCATCCTGACGCTAAGGACAGGGCGCACAAAGAGGTCCTCTTCTTCTCGTCCCCATTCTTCGAGGCGGCTCTTAGTGGGAACTGGGCAGAGACTGGACGACCTCCATCTATGTCGTCCGTCATTACTATTTCCCAGCCACCTTCGAATCCAGGGGACAAAGGCAATCGCGAAGGTCCTACTGAGATGACCTTCGCGCCAATGGACCCGGACGTATATCCGGACGATCTCGAGATACTTGTACCTGGGGAACTCGCCGGGACGGAGCCCACTACTTCTTCAAGTGACTCCGAGGAAGGTGATTCGGCAAAGGAGGAGAGAGCTAAAGCCAGAAACTCGAGCCTGGCTAAGTTACAAGGCACTTCATCGCGATCCTCCACAGATAAACATTAGCCTTGTAGTCCCTACTACCGCTAAATCCACTACCCAGAGTACTCTCAAACGATTTTTTTTGTCTCAGGAACGGCCCCGACGCAGTTATTGTTCTCAAAGAAGAACGCGTGCGATTCTCATTCATTATGCCACATACATTCACCAATCTGTTCTATGCTGTAGGCCAGTACCTTTCACGACTTTCTCAAATTCGTTCTACCCTCAGTAAGCTCGCCTACACCCTTTCGATCATTATTATGCATGATACTTACCTTCGTATACGCCAGCCTCGTTTGCACTATAACATGGAATAACGTAGAAGGGCTCATGAATATCTCACATAAGCTCTCAGCGCCGTCCCTACAGCAAGAATGCTTGACCTTCTTGCTCAAAAGCGCGGCCGGCAGACCAATCAAAGCCCTTCGCATCGCAGAGCTCTTTGAGGAAGAAGAACTCTACCGAGAAGCCAGCCGATTCGTCTTGGACAACCCTGGGGGCTGGTCAGAGCATGAGCTAAATACACTGAGCCAAGAGACACTGCTTAAATTAGAAAAGAGGTACGCGTTGTGTCGCGTTATTACTCACCCCTCCCTTCTGAAACTGTGAAACACCAGACGGAATTGGTTCCTTGAGCGAGTGTTGAAGTTGGGCCTTACATTGATCGCGAAAGAATACCAGTGCGTAAGTCCATGCCTAGATCCATTGGCTGGCATACGAGGCATTCATTCCATAGTGCCCATCTTGTCCAGATTCAACCAATTGTGCTCGCCTCTTAGAAGAGAAATGGCGACAAGCCTACCATGCCGTCTTCAGATTTGGTGTGCTGCACTCTATGGCTTACCAAATGCTGTCCTTAGACGTTTTCGCTCACAGGACCTCCACAACCTTCAATGGTCTTTCGGTATCTTCGAATGCTTGAAGGAGTCAGCCCACCGTTAGCCCTTAGCCATCTTGCCTGCCAGGCTAGTGCCAAAGCCTTCATTGCAACACGTGTGTACCGTTTCCCTTCAAACTCATCTTCCCTCATCCTTTCTCTCCGATTAGTTTTTGACAGGATGTTCTCCCTCGGTGTTCGCGGGAGCGGCACAGAGTCCGCGCCACTAGGTGCGCGAGTCGCCGCGGCGGCGGGAGTTGCTGGAGGGGTAACCGGTCCCCGACGCCACTTCCTTTACTGTTCGTTGAAGCCAGAGATTGTGACCCGTCCAGTGCCGCGTGCAAGGGAATGACCGTGTGGGATGATACTTGAGGTACAAGCCCGTATGTAATTAAACAAATGGAATCCAAGTAACTTAGGGTATCTAATGAGATGTGCTGCGTATAAGACGAAAGAAGAAAGTACAATATGCCCATCAGCCCCGCCATAGGGAGGGTTAACGTACCATTAACCTTAAAGAATCCACCGCGTACACGAGGAAAATGTATATACAAATAAATCCGTCCTGACTATGAGTCGTCCTCTTCAAAAACGAAGGTGGCGTTCTCGACAATCCATTCGATAAATAGGGCCTTGCCGGCCATGTCGCTGAACTCGGCGCTCGGGTCTGGCGATCTCAAAAGCGTGGCTACACGTGTGCTATCAAGACAGGCTTCCAAAGTGAGATGAAACCAGGCTTACGGCCGAAGACAACGCCTAAATTCCGCGCGCTCATAAGATTCGTCTCCTTATGTTGGTAGACGCTATGGATTTTCGTTAGCAGCGGGTTGAACAGAACGAACAACAAGCATACCGATGTAAATGAAGTACAAGGACACGTAATGTGTGGTAGTGCTCGTCGGGTAGTTTGTTGATTAACTCTAAAAGGGCAATATTCTTTGCCGAGGCTTCTCTTAGTTGTATTGCCGACATAAAACTGTCGTGCAGATCGAAGGTAAGTAGAGGGATGGGTAGCATTCGGAAGTATGTCTTTAAGACGGAAGTGACGCTGCATATATCGTTGAACCGTTCGGAATCAGTCAAGTCGAAAGAGGAATAATCGCCGCGTTCAAAAAGTTGAGTGATGTTTTTCGTGTGGCTAGAACCGCCCGTCTTCCGGTAGATGCCTTCATAATCGAGAGCTACATAGATCGTTAGCAAACGAATGATGGAGAGCGCTCGCGATTTCTTACCAAGAGCATCTACAGCAGCGATGCACTTCTCCATATCACAGGAACTTGACGATAGCCCCCTTGGCGGTCAGCCTGTACTTGCTCCGTCAAATCCCTGCCAAACATAGATGGTCCCACTGTATTGTGTGAGATCGATGGAGATCGTCTGCGAGAAGAGGGACCTACGAGGCTCCACAACGTCGGGTTCTCTATGCTGTGAATTCTGCTGCGAACAGGAAGCAAGCACGTGATTGTGGCATCGAACATGGACGGAAATGTTACAGCCTAGTTAGTACACTTCAGCATTCTCGCTCAAATCTTAGTCGATTGGAAGACTGACCTGAGCAACGGAGCTGCGATCCCCACATCTTGTCGCCGCAGTGATCACACCGGGTGAAGCGCAGTATGCTCATCTGTTGAAAGGCGTGCTCCGATTTTGCCTTACCCCGAGCACCACTCATGACACCGACTATTTGTGCTTTTACGCCCGGCCACTTGAACTTCTTGCCAGGTGTAGGCATGTCTACTGCATCGGGCTTCTGCACTTTGAGGGTGCCATCGTTGTGCAGGCCGAATTAGCAGGGAGACTTATTGAGTGAGCTATCGGTGGAGGAACGGGCTGGCCTCTGTCCATGGAAGAGCCTCGCGGACGGGTAGGTGCAACTAAAACAGGATTTTTGGCAGGAGTCTCAGGAAGGCTGTCCATCCGTCGGGCGTATTGGTTGGTAAGCTCTGCAATTTCCTCGTAGCGTGCGCTGAGAACGGTTGTCTCTTCTAGACACGCTTCTCTCGCAGCTTTCAACTCGGCGATCTCCCTGACCAAAGCTTCCTTTTGCTCTTTCAGCGGAATAAGCTCGTGCTTATACTGCGACTTGATGTTGTCGAGGCGCTTTGTCAGGGACCTTCCTAGATTAGCGGGAGGGGCTTCTGCATTCGCAGCCGAGGCACTAGGTCCGAAGTCAGTCTAGACCGTTCAACAAACCATACCAACTCACCCTTTGGAATTCGATAGCTCTTCGACTTCAGCGAGTGTCATGTCTCGTTCGACTCGCAACTTGGAGACGTTCTGCTCCAGTCCAGCAAGATTGTCATGTAATTCCTTGGTCATCTTCTGCAATAGTTGCTGGCGGCCTTTCTCCTCTAACATTGCATTGAGGCTTGCGGCTTGCCCGGATAACTGGACCTTCAATCGAGTGACCTCCGCCTCGGCAGCGCGTCTTGCCTTCAACTCCTTGTCGTATTCCGATGAAGCAACCGAGATACCGTCCATGTACTGACGACTTTCACGCTGAGAGGATGTTAAACAAAGCGCCCAGATGCGTCACGATAGCGCGTACCTTCATCCCATCCAGCCGGCTTTTCATTTCCGAGCATTCGTCACGTTTAGACTCAAGCGCGCTCAGTATGGTTTCAACAAACTGCTTCTCAAGTTTCAACTGTTGTACTCCGCGTTGTTGAGCGTCTTCAATGACCTCTCTTAGTCGCCTACAGACAAGAGCATCTGGGTTAGATTGCGAATTGACGGAAGGACTGGGTTCAGACTCCGTGACAGTGATCATAGGAGACTTCAAGGAATCACTGGAATCGACTGAAGGTCCAAAGTATCTGACGAAGACCGCCTTTGGTATATGTTGCTCGTAAGGCCAGCGTCGTTGATTTCGCCGTTAGCAAAGGTGGGGGATGGATTACGATGTTTCTTCCCCCTGAGATCTCCTTTCTTTGTCCCAAATTCTGACGAGGAGGAAACGGCCGGGGACGCAACAATTGTACCCGCACCACTACTATTTGACGTTCCATTACTAGCGAGAGATACCGCCGTTGGTGGTGGAGTGGTGGGTACTTCATTGTGTTCGGGTACCGACTTGAGAGTGTCAGCGGCCTTAGCAGCATTCAATCGATCAGAGACATCAGCTGGGAGGGGGAACAGAAGGTCGGAGAAGTCAGCTGGAAGGGAAAATCGGATGGGAGGCAACGCTGGCGCGATATAAGTGTGATGAGTTTGAGTGGGTGAAGCGTCGGATAGATCCTCCTCGCTGTCATTGTAAAGGGTGGGAATCCGCTTCGAAGCTTCCCTCGTTCTGAATGTTGTGATTCGGCGGAGGGAGCCGCAGGGCCTGGGTTCTCCTTAGGGGGGAGGGCGGGAGGAAACTCTACTTCGCCATTTTCAGCATCGGTATCACTTTCAATGTTATGTGGCACATCAGCTTGGTGAGCTGGGGAATTGGGACGAGACCTGCTATTTGAGCGGCTGCTTCGTACATTGAGGCTAGATGCAAATGACGACCGGGCGGGACGAAGGGGACCCTCAGAAGAACCAGCTTCGCGTGAATCAGTAGTCGATGAAGGGCGGGTGAATTGACTACTTGCGTCCCGCCATTGCTCTGAAGTGATAGATGTCGAAGTTGAGCGTTGCGAATTACGCCATGATGAGTTAGAATCACCTTGTGGTGATTCGCGCCCTGGAGGGCTGTTAGGATGTTTGCTAGATGTTCCACTGAAAACGCCAGATATAGGTGAGAGTAGAGTAGTAGAGGATCCCGAGGACATTTCTGGGAGCTTCGTGACATCCCCTAGAACGAGGCCTGGATTTATCGATCGTCGCTTGTCACGTCGGGAGGTAGGAAGGTTGAGACCAGCGCCTTCAGCGACGGTGGTCACCGGCTGCTTGTCATGACCCTCAGGACTGCCAGCAGCGTTCTGACGGAAGAGTATGTCTAGAGGTCGCACACCGTCGTCATAGCTCTTGCGACGTAATGATTTATCGCCATTAGATAACGGTGGTATAGGTAGAGTGTTGTTCTTGTTTGGAGGCGGGCGCGAGGCAAAGTCATCAGGGGATGCGACCGGCCCTTGGGTATCGCGGGCTTTCAAGGAATTGCATCCCAGCGAGGAGGTGATTGCGATTCCAGGAGAAGTTGGAGACGGTACGGTGGCTCCTGACCGCGGGGAGTTCGACGTTGACATACTAGGATCAAATGCATCTTCGACGTACTCGCGTTTGGGGGAGCGTACGATGAGTCTGTCTGCGCCTCGTGAGCTACTAGGTCTTGAAAGGTCGAGGTGTAGGTTCTTCCGGCCGCTGGTATGGGACCTCGATGAACCTGGCCTATCAGAGTCCGTGGATTGGCTGGTGATGCTCGCTACAGAACGGTTTTTAAACGGTATCCAAGAAGTAAGTAGTCATACTTACGCCGTTCTCGCGATGAAACTCCCGGGCGGCACGGTCGCGCGACGAAGCACTTCCACCGTTCCGTTCCTTCTCGGCCTTCTTCTGGGCGTGCCGCCTAATCTTGATCATGCGTTCGTTGTGACAGTCCATACAATAGATGCCTTGGCTCGTCCTGGCGAAGACAAGTTCTTCTATCCGTTTGTTGCAGACCTTACATTTGAAAACACTGAGCATGATAAGAGTCCTCTCCGGTCATGATGGCTTCGTCCAAGATAGGCTCATGGCAAACGCTGCAGCTATACGAGCAATTGGCGCAGACGGGGGAGCCATCAGATAGCAAAAGGATGTTCGTGTCCGCCGTGACCTGATTGCCGCACTTCGCGCACTTGAAGCAGTCGACGTGGAAAAAGGATTGACTATGATTAGGATGCGTCAGTATTCGGTCTGTGACGATACCAACAAGCAAGGGTGCTGGAAAGCGCGCGAGAGATGGCAACGGCGCATTTGCAATACAGACGATGACTCACCCGAACGCAACTACCAGACCCCCGTCCTCTGTCACTGCGGATTGTTACACCCCGGACAAAGCCTGTCCTGCATTGCATGAGCGGCGCCATTACTCGTCGGGTTGTTAGGTGTCATTTGAGCCGTAGCGGCTATCATGTTGCGCCCGTCGAGACGTGTCGTGCGGTCGAATCAGAAGCGAGGTGTGTTGGATACGTAGTCGTGGTGTTGTTGTAGCCGCGGGAGGCTTGGCGTCGAGAGTCGGGCGGCTTGTGCAGAACCCCAGGTTCAAGGAGGAGCGGGCGACGTAGAATGTAGAATATACAATGAGTGGCTTGATGATGGACGCCAGCGGCAAAGGGAGGTTGGCGGGTTATGGTCGCGAGGAGAACTGTACATGCATTGTGCACCTCCGGAAAATCGCATGTCACGTGGCACTTGGTACAACTTGGAAACTATCTAGTACTTGGATCACTGCAGTTGAGTGGTGACCCTCGTCAAGCTCATAGGCCTTGATGGCTTTCATAACCCTATCCGGGTTTCCTTCCTCTGGGAAATCGACTCGCACACAGCAGATCAAGGCACATTTAGAAGCAAAAATAAAAAATCCCGAGTATTCTGGGCCCCTCAAGCAGGTTATTGTTCTCTCCGACGACTCCTTGGGCATCAGTCGTACAGCTTACGATGGTAGGCAAGCTCTTGTTATCGCATAAATTAAACATGCGCCTCAAAGTATGACAGACAGCCGAGCGGAAAAGCCTGCACGCGGGACACTCTTTACGACACTGCAAAGGCAGATGAACGCCGACACGGTCCTGATCGTCGATTCATTAAACTATATCAAAGGTTTTCGGTACCAGATGTACTGCGCCGCTCGCGAGATGAAACTGAGGACGTGTACTGTAAGTATAGACTTCCTTGCGCTCTCCACACCTTCATCCATCAATGATCAAGCCAGGTATATGTTGTAGCGACACCTGAATTATGCCACCAATGGAATCTTACTCGACCAGATGATGGAAAATATTCCGACAAGACGTATGTGGCCCCTCTCGTATGACTACTTTCCCTGACTTCCCCAGACTTAACGGCCTTATTATGCGATACGAGGAACCATCATCAATGGTACGGTGGGACTCGCCGTTATTCACGGTGCTGTGGACAGAAGGTGGTATTCCGGGCGATCAGATTTGGGATGCGATCACAAAGAGCAACGTCAAGCCTCCGAATGCGAGTACTCTCCAGTCCGTCAAAGCCCCCAGCGACGCGCTGCACTGCCTGGAGCAGACAACCACTTCAATTGTATCGGCGGTTATGACCGAATCGCAAGGCTTCGGCGGGCCAGTGGCACTCTCCGTGACACCCAGCCTCCAGCTTCAGATCAACCTTCCATCAAGAAATATCACATTGTCAGAACTACAGAGGTACAAACGCCAGTTCATCACGATCCACAAGAAGGCCATTACTCTTGGGTCCACAGAGAAGGGAGCCGTCGACTGGAGTGAAGAGAGCGTCGCACATAAATTCGTGACTTTTCTGGAGGAACATCTGAATGCCTGAATATACGAACTTATCACGCCTGACGTTGACTGCTTCCAGGCTCTGCTACAGATCAGCCGAACAGGCATCCAGCCACGACAATCACCCGACGATTAGCGACGTCTAGTGTCCTTGAAGTCGGTAGTTGATTCCATGATCTCAGAAGTTACATAGATTCTTGTCAAAATTGTCTTCGTCTTCTTGAATTTATTTTGCAGCCCTCGTGGTCCTTGTATATATAATGAAACCGCGACGGTGGGCATAGAATGGCCACTACAACAATGACATTATGATTGAATCTCTAGACATCTCGCACGTGAGACAATGCATATCCCAAAGAGGCAGGTGCGGCGTAACCCTGAGCGACAGTGTCGGTATGATCGGTTTGGGCTCTTGTTTCTGTACGCCCTTCAAGTCCCAGTGACTGCCCCGTCCCCTCCTCCTCGTACTAGCGTTTGCCCATCCGCACGTACCCGTATCGGTTGAGCTTCACTGCGAGCTGCTGGACAATATCACTAGCGACCTTGCGAGATACGAGCGTCACTATGCCCCTGCCAGCCAACGGGAGCCTTTCGCTCCAAGGTCACTCCCGACCTGGAGATGCCGTGCATTCCAAGCCCAAGCAAGCCATGCTCGTTCGCATGTCTGCAGAAACCCTAGAAGCCCTCTCCAACTTTCAAAATCAACCACAGATGGATTTCGAATTCGGTGACAACCCGGTGAGTAGCTATTGCGCGGCGTCTGAGTTGCATTTACTGAAGACATATCATCCTAATGCTAGGGGATCTATATCAACGAGACTTTCTTTCCTATGCGTACGCGGCTAGAGAATGTGCCCCATGATCTCTATCTTCGCGCCTCATCTGCTGCGAAGCCCATGGCGCCTTTAAAGCTATACGCCAATGTCATGGGCAAATTCACCGTTGAACGGGATCTATCGACGGTCACTAGTGAAGTTCGCGAAAGTGCAGCCGATGCCGCTAACCAGCGCTTACAGCGCCAACTTATTGTCCTGGACGCACCACCCCCAGAGGTAGGTGCCCCTGCTAGGAAGAAGAAGCAGCTCAAGACCCCCATGTTTCGCAATCCGCACAAGGAACCAACCCCCAACAAGAACACTTTACCAGTTCCCGTTCCCGCCGCTCGCGTCGCATCGCCTGCACCGCCTGCACCGAAGCCGCCCCCCAAGGTCAACAAGGAGAGCACTGCCGCAATGCGGAAGCGCCTCATTCACTGCCTAGCAGTCGCAGAACGCAGCTCGGAGGAAGTCGTCCGGCTAGTTGTTGGGCCTGATCCTGACCCCACTTCTAAGCGACATCTTCTCAGTTTATTGGAAGAGGTGGGTTCCCAAATTGATCTCTCTTGGTATAGTCAATAGACAATGTCACAGGTCGCAGATAAACCGACCAAGAACGGGAACAAGTTGTCCAAGTGGAAGCTGAAATCTGAGTCCTGGTTGGATGTGAGGCCGTATGAATGGCCGAAACTCACAGAGACGGAAAGAACTTCAATGATTCATACCGCAAGGAAGGCGTTCACGACTCTCGGGATACCTAATGGTGACCCAGCCTGGGATCACGTTAGAATGCGCCCTGCCTCAAGCCAATCAGTCAGTTCCAGTTCAAGTGGCTCGATTGCGGCGAGGACTGCTTCCCAAAACGGGCAGGCAGGACCTTCAAACGTATCAAAGCGCAGCGCACCTTCCGCGGACATTATTAAGAAGAAATCTAAACCCAAACCAGAAGCACCATCAACCCTCGCGAGAGATGAGCGCGTTCCCTCGGTATCCAAAAGCAACGGGAAGGAGAGATATGCAGAGGATAGACCATCGCCGTCCCCTTCTTTGTCGAACAAATCTTTAGCCGCTGTGCGAAGGCCTGGATCAGGGTACCGTCTTCCCAAAAACTGCCTCCCATGACAGTCACTCGGAGAGGGGAGACTCCCCGGCGCCGCCCCCAATTCCTCGACCTCGACCACCTGTCGATGTCCGGCGAAAGGAGAGAGACGTGCCCTCATCCCTTCCTGCTAAGCCAGTGCCTTCGGTGCCTCCCCTGGAACGCAAAACTTAATGGATCAACTTCAATGCAATCAGTCAAGAAGAAGCAAGAATCGCAGCTAGTATCAGATATTGAGCGGGAACGGCCCAGGAAAGATGTTGATCGTGCTCGTGTCCGAGAGCGCGATCGCGACCGAGTGAGGGAACGGGAACAGGACTCCGATTGGGAGATGGACTGGGAGACGACCGAGCGCCCAAACCAGAGACCCCGAGAAGCCGAGAAACAAGTTGGATGTGTCTTCGGGAAGCCTGAAGCGGAAGAAAGTCCCTCGGGATGCTGACGAGCAAGAATACCTTCCCACGCGGACGTCGTCCATCAAACGACAGAAGCTCGATATTACTGAGAGAGGTTCATCTTCGTTGAGAGAAGAGAGTGTGGTGAGGAAGATGCCTATGGCCCAGAAAGCAGACGTAACTACCAGTTCACCGCGCCCAAAACCGACCAGAGTGGATCCTTCTCCCGCACCAGAACCACGTATCAGGCGGGAGGTTTCTCCGCCGCCACCTAGACGTCACTCTGATCTTCCGACTAAGGCTGCTTCATCGTCCCGTCCCAGCAAGCAGAGGGGGGTCGCCCGCACCCAAGCATTTAAGCTCGAACAAGAATCATCGTCGACGATCGCCCATTTACACCACCACAGAGGATGAGGCAGACGAACCTTCGCCTAAAGCTGGTAAACCTGTTCTGCCTACACCGCCCAAGACCGTCAGACCCTCTCATCATTCGTCTCATACCAGTGCTCGCTCGCTCGCTCGCCCATTACCCAGTGATCACGCTTCCCTCCGTGCTCGGTACAGCCAATGCTATCGCCGATATTTAATCACATTCGAGAAAATCCTGGCGCAAAAGGATAAGATAGAGAACATGCTGACGAAGGATGGGAGCGTCGGCTCTTTGACCGACGCTGATTCAGATGGGGAGCTAATGGACACCGACGGGTTGAGTAAGCTCATGGCAGAGCACCGAAGGCAGCACGAAGAGCTCGCGAGCATGCGGCAAGTGTTTGCAAAGGCCGAGTCTGGATAGAGCGAGCTATCAGCTTCGCGTTGCATCGATTTCATAGAAGTTTTCATCTCGCTATCGATTTCACTGTACGCTACAACGACTTGGTGTGCTGGGGTCAACCAGAATAGGATTAGGATTAGTCATGGATAGTCTAAGTGCGCGAGTCCGACTCAACTCTCTTGATCACGACCACATTTCTACAATGCCTCCCACAAACGCGAACTCGACAGCCTATACTAAGAACGCCCCACACTACCGCCCCTACATCTCGCCGAATTCCATCTGAACTCAATGGTAACACGCCTGCTGTGAATGGCCCTCGTGTGACTGGACCCACTGCTGCTCATGCTGGCTCTCACCTTGCGCGATATCGACCCTTGCAATTCTCCAAGTTTCCCCTCTTTACTGGTCAGAAGGCCCGCCGATCTGGATTTGGGTCTTCTCGCAGGCGTGGAACTAGTGGACAAAACTTCGCAGCGGCTTCTTCCCCTCAGCCTCTTACACCAACTATAACGGCGGAACACGATCCTGGTCCGCCCCCGGTGTATTCACCCTCGATTCCCCTGCATGCCAGTATTGTTCCCAACGTCTCAATTCCGGGCGGGAAGCCTGGAAGCTCAAATTACGATCCATCTGCACCGAAGGCAGGCACGGGAGCTTCTGTAACAGATATCGTCGTCATCACCGTTTCAATCGTACTTGGCGTGGCTCTCGTAGCTATTGTTGCCTTCATCTACAAAATACGAAGAGGGAACCGCGTTCAAGTCCCGCAGCTCGGGGAGAAGCACGCAGGCGATATAGCACTGACAGAGCCTCAGGCACGGCAGACATTCGACGGGAAGACCATAACGTCTGCTTCATGGAGTACACCTACGCTAACCAAATCGCCCGGAGCCACGCAATCTACGGACACCTTCAAGGAATACAACAAAGAACTTGGTAGCCAGGAGACTATTGGCGAGCCTCGCGTCGTCGAACCGCATATTTCGACCCCTCACGATTCTCCTTTCGTTATATCTGGATCCCAGTCTCTCGCCACCGTGTCCTGCGACGCTTCTGACCACGGTTCCATGAATGGGTTCTCACTTTACGCACCACTCGACAAAGGTTTTCAAGAGAAACTCCGCAACGAGGAATCTGACATCGTTTGCGCCTTGAGCTATGCTGTTAGTGATAACTTAATCGTTCTGGAGGCCGCACCTCGGACCAGTGAAGAAGCTGGATTTGTTGAAGACATACCCCCTTCCAACGCAAACGAGGATGACTTCGACCCAGGCGTCACGATCCGTTCCGATGAGTTCGAATCTACTTACTGTAACGATACCATCGCTGCCGAGTTCAGCATAGTGGAAACCGCCGAGAGTCGAAATTTGGAAGCTACGAAGGCAGTCCTCATACTAGTGTCATCTGAGGCCGAAGCCAGCCAAGGAGCGCAACCCACCCGACCAGATACCAGTAGCGGTAGTACGCCGGAAGCAGCGAACCTCCTCAACAGCATCGAGTGCCAGAGCGCTATCGCTTCCATTATTACCACGGCTAGTTGCAACTCGCTACTCCAGCCACCATCCTTAATGATCACGCAGCCAAGCTCAAACAACGTCTTCGGTCTACACTCCAGTTCTAGTACCGTCACCGTGGATCTTAATGAATTCCCTCCTCCGCCCCCGCCTCGCGTTGAAGTACCATTGCCACAGCTCGAGCTTGATTTCCCCGTGTATATGTGGGACGAGGACGGGGATATGTTGACTGTGCACCAGCGAAATACCGTCACCGACCAATTCATATCTATGTATTCCTAGCTAAATTTTCATGCCAAATATCAAATTTCTCTGGGGTATCATCTCTTGAGTATGTATGTACGACCGCAGTAAACCCTACTCTTGAGCGGCATTCTATGCCGTTAGTGCCGTGAGAAGGCGCACTTGCTGGGCATGAGCTGGGCTTGAATGCCCTGACTTTCATCACTGCCTTGTTCGCTCCTCAGCAACCGCTTTTTTTTGCCGCTCCCCTCTCTAGAAGGCACCCATGTATTTGCTGCCAACCACGCTCCTTTGCTTCCTGCTACTCTCATCGACGACCGTCAAGGCTGGCACCCAGACCGAAGGGCAATCTTGCGACGTTAACAACAACCGTCTACAAATCGGAACGTATCAATTCTGGAGCGATTGCGACTCTCAGACATACTGCACCGCTCGAGGTACATGCGCGAAGAGAGGGTGTAGACAAGACGATTTCCCCTTCGGTTACGCCCCGGACGATGAACTACCACGAAAGTGCCCTCGCGGCGAGTTCTGCCCTGACGAAATGAGTGAATGCCAGGTCTTGTTGCCCGTAGGTAGCGAATGCCAACTTAACCGCGATGGTGAGTTGGCCATGCTCGAGGCGAACGCTCAGTGTTCCTGAAAATCTTTGGGCCAGACCAATGCGAAGCTCCTCCAAACTTCCCAGAACTTGCTGACGACAGCGACCGCGGTATCAACTTCAATGGGTCTGTGTGCCTCAAGAATATTTGCATGTGCGTCTTTGTGTAAATTCTCGGGAAGCGTCAGTCTCATTCATTTATACAGGTGGGCCAATGTTACGGAGGGCGACACTTGTATCGTGGAGAACACTTTCTATATCGCCTACAGCGCTGATGGCGAGTTCCCCGACATTCGATCCCGGTAGGCTCTCAGTATATTTTGTGTCTACATCCATTTGACAACTGTTTAGTGGTAACTGTCGGTTGGGACTGTACTGCGATGGCACTTCTCTGAAATGTCTGAAGGAGAAGGCAACCGGGGACTCGTGTACGGCAGACAAAGAGTGAGTTACATTTATTTTCTATCTCCCTCACCACGCTTACCTGTTTTGCTAGATGTGCATCGTGGAACTGCGAGCCGAGCGGGAAATGCGGAATTGGTGCTGATGTCCCTCGTCGCCTCGCCATTTGGGTTTATATTGTGGTTGGCATCTGTATATTTGGCGGTGAGTTTTATTTGAAATCTCATTCCTGCGTGACACTGACACGCTATGAAGGCATGTTTGGCACACTTGTCGGCCTATTCTTCTGGCACAGCAAGCAGCGAGATGCGGACCGCGAGAAGCGTGTCCAGTATTGGCGTGAGCAGGTACGAGAATAGCACTGATGGACCCCCAACTACAGAAGCTCACCACCTTCGGTAGAATGCATTCCATCAAAATTTGATGCAAATGCGCGAGACCGCCCGTGCGTCCATTATTTCTCCTAATCAAAATGGGATCAGCAGCGCAAGAAGCACCATATACAGTCGCGACGGCGCACTATCCGACGAGTCTCAAGCACCCATAATGCAGAACGCCGCACCAAAGGCCTCATCGGGTCTGCGTAACTACTTGACCGAAGACAATAGCTCGGATTACGAAGACGGCATGATGATGCAGACTACTGACAGGAAGAACCGTTTTTAATTATATTCTATCCATCCCGTTTCTCTGTACTCTGTCTGGACAGGACGCTGCTTATTACACTTGGATAATTTCATGATTTTCTTCATTTGTACATGCGAATTACTGCGGGAACAGCACGTGGCTATGGGACACGCCTGATTAGGAAACCATTACTTACTTCATTTGCACCTCCAACACGTACCTTTCAGGTCATCCATGGCATCCCCATTGCCGTCAGCGACGGCGAGCAGGGAATCTTCGCCGCCGCCCCACGCGGAGCGGGACCTTGGTAAACCAACGGCTTGGAAAGAAGCAAGCAGCTCGAGTGATGCCTTGACACCGCACTATTGGAAAGGCAAGGGCAAATCCACCGACGGCGACGTCGAGGGTTCCGACACCGCCGTCAGCGACGACGCTGCGGTATCAGACAGTAGTGTCAATGGTCCTTATCCTCCAATTCCTGATGAAGAGGCAGAGTCTCGTCGCATACAAGAGGTATGTACTATTTCGCACCTGGAGTCCTGGACGCGAATGCTCACGACTTGTAGACGCTGCAACGGTGGGAGATTGCTGAAAGGCAGAGGCGGAAGGCAGCGAGGGAATCAACGCAAGCCGCGGCAGCTCCTTCACTCATGGGCGATGTTACTCGTCGTGCAAGTCTACTCTGGTCGGGCAGAAAGCCCCGGCCAGCGGAAGCAAATGAAGGGCTGGGGAAACATGCAGTACTCAATTCACGCGAATCTATAGATGTTCCCTTGGACGACATTGCGACCGCCTCGAGCCCTGCTCCGTCGCCCACGCCGACGGCAGCTACATCGCCTTTCGCGGATGCCCAGGCCCCATTTCGGAATCCGTTCATGGCGTCGTCAGAATATTTGGAGTCGCCAATTCCTCCAATTCAACAGGAGATGGGCGCATTGATGATAGCATCTGATACCGGTACCCTTTCCCCTCTGTCCCACTCTAAGCCACCACCTCCGAAACCGATCAATATTCCTCCTCCACGTACCCCGCCTCCACGCGTCGACTCGCCGCCAAGACTTGCCGATGCACCACCCGTATCCTCTCAGAAAGACACGAATGCTGCTTCCAAAGATACGAGATGGTGGCACGACTGGTTATGCGGCTGCTCAGAAGGACCAGACCGAGGTGGAGATTATCAGGTACGTTGCTATGTTCTTGAACGCTGGCAACATGAGCTTAACCGACATAATTAAGGCTGGCCGGACAAATCCTTTCGAATAGACTCGCTTTATATGTTATGTTACACAGTTTCGTCCGTGGACTCTCAGTCTGTATTTCTACCTTTTTGTAATTCACGCCCGCACGAAGTGGACAATGTGGTTTCGTTCAGCAGATAGACTAAGATATGGGATCTAACAATGAGATGAATGCAACGATTGATGCGAAAAGTAGGAAACAGTGGTAGAAGACAGACCTCGTCAGAGACCTTACACGCATATATAATTGTGGTTACCAATGCTAATGATACGGGAAGAAGTCTTATACGTCGACTTTGAGCACTCCCGATGCCACAACACTCTACACATCCATAGGGCGCTGATGACTTCCTCCTAGCCATCGGATGAATCAAGACGCTGTTCCACCCCAAGACGGCTAGAGGAGACCCCCGAGTCAACGAGGGGAGGGGCATCAGAGGGGTCAGGAGCCGGGCCTCTGCTATTGATTACACTATTGCCGGATTCCAATGTCGAGTATGTAGCAGGTGCACGGCGCCAGCCACTCCACTGAGCGGTGTCTGTGGGTAACGAGACCTAGGAACCAAGCGTGTAGAAAGAGATGGAAAGTCAATCTAAGACCATTAAAAAGCCATAGTAGAAACGAAGACGGTGTTTACACCCATCTAGAAGTAGGATCCAAGGTTGAGCAGTGACGGCGGACGTAACATGGGCGTAAAAGGCGCAACTGACTGGACCATTCATATCATCGACCCCACTTGCCGGGAGAAACACCAAAATGCCCACAAAACAAAGCCCCCTGTCATGAACGGATCTCTGGGACCTATTTATATAACAGCATGACTGGGGGTATTCTTCGCAGAAACAGAATAGTGACGGGCAGTAACACCAGCCTCCATGGTGTTATTCCTACCGCCTCCGAATTGAACGAAGGAAAGGGGAGCAAGGCTCCTATGCATACAAAGCACGCGCAGTTGAGGACCCGGGGCAAACGCCCCTGGACATTAAAGTGGCCGTCCCATGAAATAGAGCACCTACGGACAAGGTTAACGAGTCAGTATGTAGGTAACAGAGAGGGGGTGGACGAGAGGGCACCTGAGGCAAATGCAGCTACTAGTAGCAGATCATCTCTGCCCAAGGTACTGACGAGACCAGCGACAAAGATAGAGAGCTAGGTATTAAGCGACATATGACTCTCGGTCAGCGAATCCTCGAGCATGCGAGAGCCTCATGGTACGAGAGAAGAGAAGACCTTGCGTAGATGATAAGTGAGCCTAGCCTGTTATTACAAAAAACGGATGCAGACCTATGGCGGCACCCGTCGCGGTTCCTAAGACCACTTCGTCTAGCTTGTTCAATAAAATGCAAGACCATTGTACGCATGGAGAACTTACATAGACAACCAATTAAAACCCCCTTTTCAAATGCTACCCGGAGGGATGATTCAACAGTGAGATATATTACTCGAGAATGAATAGGCCAGTCCGTCACTTGCAGCAGCCTCAGCTGCCAAGATGCGACGCAGATTTTTTGGGATATGTTCCATTGCATATACTGACCTCCTACGTTCAACGCAGACCGTATAAGTATATAACTGCATGCAGCCACGGATAATTGACAGACAGACCAACGATTGCCGCACAGATCACTGGGTCTATGGGCGTTAGGCAGGCGGCGATGGCGAGACAGGACACGAACGTCAAATCGGGAAATATCCGAGACATCACACCCACCAAGCCGATGAAGAAGAGGCGTACCTCGCAGAATGGAATTGCAAAGTAGCGACGTCGATTAGCCTCCCGTAAGGATGGTATGTGGACAACACAACCCACCAGCCACAACAATCCATCCAAAAGAAATCGTTGGAACAACTGATGTCAGCAAGCCTTGGACGCCACCCGTATATATGTGTATGCCCGCGGCAGTCCAATGCCAATAGCAAAGAGCCCAGTGACGAGGTCAATTCTTGTTACCTCCAGCGTGATGGCGCCGATGTTAAAGCCTCCCCATAGTTGATGAAGTCGAAGCTGTGTTCTGCACCTTCTCTTTGATTGATAGTGAACACGCGGACAACTTGGGATAAGTTCAGTACGGTTTGCTTAGACAATATGATGGACTTACCATGCAACGAATCCACCTAGACATATGTAAACGAGGCCAGCGAGGGACATTTGTAGAGTCATAGTCCAATAAGCTCAATGCAAGATGATATCATGCTTGCATGCTACCGACTTCAAAACAGTTCGGATTCAAGCAGACAGGGATGGACATAGGCGAACGAGTCAGACGATCCGCTATACTTATATGAGCAACCTGCATTCTTGGTGGCCATTGGGAGACTGAATGGTACCGCACTGTGGGAGGAAGGAAGATAGGAAGATGGAATGATCACTGTCTATCTCGCAGCAAGATACCGCGCGTGTAGTTGAGTGGTCAAATAGGCTTGGTTGCAGTAGCTGTAATCATACATTATCGAGAATAGATATCGCGATACGAAAGCGGTATTTCTGGTGGTGCGCGAGCCCCGAGCTTAAGACTTGCAAATTACGAGGCTCGGCGAAGCAAGCCCTTAAGTAAGATAACGCAGTCAGTAACGAAACCCAAAGCGCTATCGGCGTTGAAAGGCGCACCGTTTAAGAATAACCGATGTCGTTGCGAATCGTGCACAACTGACGTGATACCTGAAGCAAGCGAGCCATCATCTTCGAAGACCTAAACCGAGGGGTGAGGAGACGAAACGTGGTATTTGCGTCGTGTAAGCTTACCCTGTCAACTTTGTATTTCTCGCCGTAGAAGGCATTAGTACCAGTGTTCAAGGACACACGGTACGCTGCTGAAGGAGCTGCAACCGAGGGAAAGCTGAAATGCACGAGGGCTGTAGTGAGTGCCTTCGGGAATGCTATTAGATAACAAAGATTGAGTTCGTTGGCAAAGTTCAATAGTGTGCTCACTTACCAGCCGCCCAAACATGTCCGGCCTCATCGACAGAGACATTGTCAATCGGGTATTCTTGGATGGATGGGGTTAGTGATACGGATACGCAAAAGGAATAGTTTTGTATAGTTACCGGTGGGAATGAAGTCGGCCAAAACCACTGAGTGGTCTGCTTGCGTCTCCAACACTGTAATTCCTCCGGCGATGGAGTTAGCGACGTACAGCGTGTCGTTGTTACGAGCGCCAGCAATGCCATTATTTGCGTGCATGCTGGACCGGACAATGGTGCAGCCGGAGTCGATGTCGCAGTAGCCAACTGAAGTCCGTTTAAGACCAAGGATCTCAACATCCCGAAGCTGAAGAGATGATCAGTGATTAGGAGTATAGAACAGTGAGATCCACGGACAATCCCGGTCTTAGCACCATGGTCGTTGGTGAAATAGAAGCTTTTGCCGTCCGGGTACCCCACAACATCGTTGGGAGTGATAATTGCTGGATCCTCGACAGTCTTGACATGCGTCATGGTCGAACCGCCGAGGACGGTAGAGAAGATCTCGACGGAGGAATCGGCTCCGACTTTCTCAGATACGCCCGTGAGAGGAGCGCGGTGGTTGACGAGATACACGAACAGCTTCTTGGGGTCCGACGAGGAGGGTACAACATCCATTCCGTGAAGAGACAGGCCGCGTTCCGAGGTGAAACCAACCACGTTCAAACGGGTGATTTTGCTGGTATCTGGGTCATATATCGCCACGTAATCGGTGGTCGACATGCCCGTAGAGTTGAGTCTTCCAACAGCGGGTGTCCAGTGAGTTCGGCTCTCGGGGGTGGAGCATGCGAGGTACAGGGATCCTGAGGGCTGGTGTAGCACAATTTCTACACAGGATAATGGTGGTCAGCGAGGCTACGCGAACGACACGTACGCTCACTTTCGCAAGCCTTCAACGCGGGCTCTGTCGTGCAATCCCCTGTGTTTCCGACAGGGCGAACCTCTCTGCCATCACCGAGCTTGGTGAATATGGGCTGCCACCACCCCACGTACACGGCCCCTAACAGAGCAAAGAAAGAGGTCAAGGCTACGACGATGGTTGGGGGCATTGTAGATGGTGAAAAGCAAAGGAGGCTTCCGGTTATTTTCTTATACAGTACATATGACCGGGTGCACTAGTCCCCGCACAATTGTCGGCCTCCGCCAGCCATCGGATGTTCCGGGACCCTGAACTTTCTGGGCTATGACAGGCACCACGCCCCAGATTCAGAACTCGAGCCTATATTTATGTCGTGTGGGGGAGTCGAAAGTGCAGCTTCTGAAGTTATATGACTGTTGCGCGCTGCTGCGTGAGGCTCCCCGTCCAATCAGCCAAACTACCCTTATCTGCACTGCATGGTACTGTTGTGGTACTGCCAGATAAGCCCGATATAAATATAGCTTGGGAACCGAGCTGAACTTACTCGATCTCTTTCTCTTCCACTGCGACCTCGAAACCATGGGCTCTGCACCGTCTAAACCGACCGACTTCGTTGAACCATCATTGGATGAGAAGCATCTTACCCAAAGCCTCGCTTCGTTGAATCTGGCATCTGCACCCGTGTCCAAGGACGGTACACTGTCGCTGGGGAACGTATCTTCATGGGAGTCAACCGTGGCCGCGGACCCGAAGGCGCAACTCGCGCGGACGATCCTTTCGCACTCTGATATCCGCTCGGCACTCGTGTCGCGGTCGGCGAGAATCGCAGATGCCCATGTCTTCAACACCGAGCTTGACTTCAAGACCGGACCTGTGACTAACCAAAAGAGCAGCGGGCGGTGCTGGCTATTTGCTACCACGAATGTCGTTCGGTACGATATCATGAAGAAGCTGAACCTGTCGGACTTCCAGTTCTCTCAGGTGCGTTCGCAAGGCCAATCTAGAGTGAAGTTGGAGCTAAGTATCGGCTGTAGTCGTACCTGTTCTTCTGGGACAAGCTCAACAAATGTAACTATTATTTGGAGCTGTCTATCGAGAATGCGGATCGCCCGCTGGACGACCGCCTAGTCAATCACTTGTCGGGTGATCTAATCAGCGACGGAGGGCAATGGGACATGGCTGTCAACCTCCTTGAGAAACTATGGTCTCGTTCCCCAGACGGTCTACCCCGAGTCAACCCACTCCTCCCTCTCGTCTCCTCTCAATGTGCTCATCAAGACCAAGTTGAGGGAGCACGCGTTGATCCTGCGCTCTCTGGCATCTCAACTTCGGGCCGAGGCGCATTCAGAGCAGACAATTCGGACCTTGCTCCGCGTCAAGAAGGAGGAGCTGATGAAAGAAATCTACAGAATTATGAGTGCCACGTTGGGCGTCCCACCACGGCCAGATGAGAAGTTTGTATGGGAGTACTACAATGCCGACGGCAAGCCTGGCCGCTGGGAGGGCTCGGCATTGGAATACTACAAGACATTCTCCAACAAGACATACCCAGTACGCGTTCTCTATCTAACTGTTCTGGCCTTCGTACGCATCTTTGAACTTTGCGGCAGCCTTCGTCCAGCTTCTCGTTGATTAACGACCCCCGTAACGAGTACTCCAAGCTTTACACTGTTGATAAGCTGGGTAACGTCTGGGGTGGTCGCCCCGTTCTTTGTATGTGCCCACCCCCGCTCCTGGTTCTGTTGCATCTAATACGTCCGTAGATGTGAACACTGAGATCAAGACCATGAAAGACACAGTTGTTAAGGTTAGTCTTAAACTTCACATAATTAGTAGCACGAGCTGAAGCAATATAAATGATATAGTTAATTAAAGCTGGACTTCCAGTGTTCTTCGGCTGTGATGTGGGCAAATTCTCTGACAGTGGTATGGGCATCATGGACACAGACCTGTTTGAATATGAGGTCCGCCCCTGTTCTTCCGGTTTCCTGTTTCGGGCGAAACTGATGATCTCCGCAGAATGCCTTCGACATCACCTTGGGCCTCACGAAGGTAGAACGCCTTCAAGTCAACGAGTCAGCGATGACTCACGCCATGGTCATCTCTGGTGTCACCTTGATGCTTCTGGAGTCCCTGTGCGATACAAGGTATGCGCATGCTCATTCCGACTCGGATCGTTGTCACGAACTGAATTTCGTCGATGCAGGTCGAGAACTCCTGGAGCGAGACCAGTGGAAACAAGGGTTACTTCATGATGACGGACAAGTGGTTTGAGCAGTAAGTCTTTGGCTTTTGGCTTAGCAGTTGGAATCCGGATCTGATTCTCAAATCGCCGTCACGTAGATTTGTTTACCAAGTGGTCGTCCCGAAGGCTCTTGCGCCTAAAGACCTAGTCAAGGTGTACGAAGACGGCAACGCGATCGTCTTGCCACCATGGGGACCCAATGGTGAGTCGTATGTATTTTGGGCGACTCGTGGCTAATGCAACCGGTGCTGTAGGGAGCACTTGCATAAACAATTACCTATGTCCATACAACTTGTACTCGGTATCACTATGTGTATCTATTCTTTCGACATTTTGAATCAATTGCGCAGATTGCATGCAATGCACGTATTGAACACCACTGAGCCCTAAGAGAACCGCCTCGATGTATACTGCTGAGAACAGTAACATACAAAGCGCCGGTCACCACGGGTGCCTGAAGCTGCCTGAAGGAGTTCTTTTGCCGTCCTTCGCGTCCGCCTGCCGCTCGCAGCAAAGCATAAGCGCGTCTGCCCAAATCATTCCCATCACGATGGCGACCCTCAGGTACTCAAAATGTTATAAGCCTTATCATCTTCGGTCACTTGTTCTCCAATCGCTCTCCTTGCTTCATTTTCGTTTTCTCCAGCTGCGCTTAGAGAGATGTCAGAACGCCAGAATCGGGGCTTCTCCTTCTTTGGCATGGTCGCCGCAACGATGGCCTTGTTGAGGCTGAAGGAACGATGGAATGAATGTTAGTCTGCCTTCCACGTATCACTCGCCCCATGTCACCTAACTGCTTCCACCCTCACGATGTCCTCCATGCGCATCCGTACAGGACAAGCAAGTCCCCACTGAGGAGGAGGAAGGGCGAATTGCGTTGAACTCGAATGAGCGGGATGAGGAGGGAGCTCGCTTGCTGCCACAGGTGGTAGAGGTGCAGCTTCATCCTCGTCCGGTGAAGAAGCGGGGCTGTTGTATTTGCTGCGGACTCGAGTATGTGATTGCAATCTCGTTTGGTGGACTTGGCTAACTGACGGGCGCACCGTTCAGCTGCACGTTGTTTTGGAAGGCCGTTGGCATCGTGGTTGCCGTCTTCACCATCTGGAACACCTTCAAGTTGGTCCGATGGGCCGTAACAGTGAGTGAAACAGAGATTTGTGCTCTTTAACTGGGCTATGCTAATCATCCCTCAGCCTTCGCCTACTGGATTGGAGACGATGCCAGCTTTCAGCACATCCTTAGGATGCATGAAGGCGCCATACATCTACAATTCCTCCCGACTTGCCGTCTACGTGCCCATGGGCACTCAGGAATCCGACCACGGTTTCGATATCCACGGAAATGCGTAGGAACGATCACAATCGCCGCGGGCGAGGCCAGTTCCAGCTCCATCAAATACGAGATGACCATACGGGCAACCGAGCGCTCCCTGCTCGACACCATTAGTCTGTCCCGCCCCGTGGAACTGCCAGACGGCACCGTTGAGAACAGCCGTGCTGTCCTTGGAACGCCTGTCTTCAGCGATAGCGCCTCCTGCGTGCGGTACGACATCACCATCTACGTCCCCCCGACACTGAAGAAGCTGCATGTCGCCGCACACACTACGACGCACATCCAGTTCGACCCGGAGTCTCACATTAACATCGACAGCCTCTTCGTCACAGCATACGCAATGTCCACAGACAACATGATCTTGCCCACACGACAACCTACACGCAAAGCAGCTGTCGCTCGAGGTATACCGTGGTTGGATTGTCGGCGAAGCCGCTATTGTAGATAATACCCGCATCACCAGTCAGCGAGGGTGATGGTATCATCAATGTGAAGACGGTCCCCACTGCATCTATCGACGAGATCAACCCAGAGACCGCGCATTTGCAGACCACTACCGGGGCTGGGCGTACCGACATTTTCTACATTTCACCAAAGGCTCAATCACACCGCCCTATCAACAGCGTGCACATGTCTTCCCGTAATGCCGATATGTACATCACCTACCGTGAAGCAGAGTTCGATGGGCGCGTAGACTTAGACGCAAGATCATTCTCTGCCACAGGATTATCGTCCTTCGACGGCCCCGGACCCAGAAACACGCCGTCCTTCGGACAACGATCCTAACACCCTGGATCTGGATCTTCCTGGCAAAGCTCGCGATGACGAAAAGTTCACACATTATCATGGGGACAGTAATGGTCTTGATAAGTTGTTCATCAAGACAAGGGGTTGGGCAGGTGTCTATTTCTAACCGGATCTATTGGAGGGTACATTAATCAATGTAGGACATAAAAGAAGGAACTGCTCGAAGTAAACTAATCCTAAATATCAAATTCATTCATCTAGCACCAACTCGAGAGAGAATGGAACATACATACTTGAGTGCAAAAGTAAACTATGCCTCTGCCAGTTTCTCTTCTTCTACCGCTTCTGCTTGAGAGTGACTGCGACGTGACCGCTCCTTGTTCATGTCGCATACAGCTTCCCTACGGATTAATGACATTTGGAAAACGAATGCTGCAATCGTCTAAGCGGTAGGTTATGCATGAATTACATCTTCATTCGAAAATAAGTCTCGGAGAACGCACCACAGAAACGCCCCCGAATATAATCCAATCTTTCCACCTGTCGTCGCCCTCGGAGTGGATATCACGTCTCTTCGTCTGACGTGCTCTCCACGATGATGCTGTGGGCCACCGGCCGTCGTTGACGCGAGACTCTGACGCTGCCGCCTTCCCGCGAAGGGCTTCGTATGCGGATGTGATGCTCTGGAAGCGAGTATGTGCAAGGTCCGGTGGTACTGCATATCTCGCAATTGCGGTATCAGGGTGATATATTCGAACGAGTTCATAATCTAGTGTGTTGAAAAGTTGAAGACGGTTACTTCAAATCGGAAGAAAATAAGTTCCTTAACTGACATCGCTCCTTTATATCGTCTTGAGATGCATTTCGAGGAAGATGGAATATCTGATACGGCGTCGGGCGGGTAGCCTTTGGAAACGGGAACGGATTCGACACCCCAGCAGCCTTGGAATGGGTGGAAGCAACCAGCGAGCGTTTGGCTGCGACTGGTGTGAGGCGAAGTGTCGGAAGCATTGAATTACATAATATGATATTCTGGTCAGTAGATAGAATGCAGACAAGTTTGTTGCAAGATTGTACACGAAGTGCAGGAGGCTTGCTGGTACACTTTACATGATAGTACACCCCTCGTCGTCTTTCTCTATACGACGGGAGATTTCGTCGGCTCCCCAGCCACGTTTACGCCCAGGGCTTGCACCACCGCCGGCACTGAGCTGCACAATCAATACACCTCCATTATCTGGGTCCAACACAGCGTTAAGTTGGTATCTATGAATATCGGAGTGCGTGAGCCGAGATCCTGCAACTAAAGAGACTAAAGAGACTAAAGAGACTAAAGAGACTAAAGAGACGTACTTGGACATGAGGTCTTCGACTGCGGGCCTAATTTTCGCACCGCTGCGGGAGTGCAAACCTTTGCCTGTGAAGGGACGGGTCAAATTAAATACAATTCGAGCATGTCACATAACTGGTGCGACTCACCAACGATGAGATGTATCTCGGAGTCGCCCCGGGATCTTGCTTCCTGGATGGCGCGGTCCGTGAACGCGATAGCTTCCTTCACATACAGGCCATGAAGATCAACTTCGCCCGGCATGCTGTCCTAAAACACAACAACCAATATCAATTAAACACTCAATCTAGATAGCCTGCACGGCGTTCATACCTTGTTATTCTCTATAATCACCGGTGTTCATTTAGTGCGAGAAGCCAGTAATTGAACAAATTTCAGGACATACCGGTAAAAATCCACTCGCTCGCCTGGCGGTTCAACCCCTCCATGACGGCCTTGTGGTTCTTGCCTTCGTTCGAGAGCTCTTTCGCTCTCGCTTTGCTTCCATTGGTAAAAGCCTGCTGGCTCTCCTCGAAGCACCGCGCCATCCGATCGCCTGCTTCATTAGCCTGTGCCCGTAGGGAGAGATAGAAGTCATTCTGCTGGTTGAGTTGGTTCTGGTCCTACACGCTTCATAAGCAACAAAAACCAGCGGGAAGAGCTGAAAGATCACCTCATGTTTCTGAGGTCTACTTGCTGGCGGTTTGGGACTTGTAGGAGGATACGCATGCTGCACGGGCGGTTTCGCCGGATGGCTCACAGGTTGTTGCCATTTATTCGGCTGGTATTGCTGCTGCTGTTGGTAGTGTTGAGGTTGAAGTTGGTGTTGCTGATCTGGGGGACGTTCGGCAGTAGGGGCACAGAAGAAATTGAAGACGCTTTTCACCACGTCGAAAAGCCCCATAATTGTGTTTGATATGAAGGCTAAATCTACTGTTAAGAAGCAGCGATCCGCACTCATATACTTGATCTATGGGCTGTGTGTTTGCAACGTGCCACAGGGTGAATCGCCTGCGAACGTCACTGGAGGCAAAGAGCAAGGGGAACCTAAGGACAGTGATGTACAATGAAATCAAAGAAACGCGTTCGATTTGTATTTTGCATGAATATTAGACTAGGTAAAATACAAACTAAATCTCGAGGCCTACGAGCACAAATGCCGGGTCAACCTGGAAAGGAGGCTTGGTCACCACAGTGCCTCCAACGTACATCAATGAGTGTAATATGTCGCCGAGAGTAGGGGAAGACCTCTCAAGAGCGATGACAAGAGCCGAGCATTGTAGGTTGTCGTCAGCCAGATCCAAAAGAGCAACTATGCTAGCAGGGTGTTAATGGAACTCAGCAGATCCGGGATAGGAGCTCACCTATCTCGAAGGGCAACAGACTGGGCACTTTTGCCGTCGACGTACAACGTCTTGGGCTTGTCCGGCAGCTCAACAACGACCCCATCAAACGAAGCGCCCATATTCGGTGCCGAGATGGAAACACTGTGAGCATAGGGGAGGGCAGCAAGCCCATTTTTAGGGAAGAGCGTCATCAAGAAATCGAGGGCATCGTTCTCATTTTGCATGCGCACTGGCGATAAGCCTTCGGATTCAGTGTCAGAGTCAGGCGTAAGCGGGGGGTGTGGTAACGGAAGCGGTACGCTGGGGAATGGGTCTTGGGCATACAGTTGACTGAGGGAGTTGAGAATAGATAGGAGGAGAGTGATATCCCGACTTGAAGTAATCTTCTGCTGGAGAGCGGGCGAACGAAATAGATTTGAGATCATAAGGCGTCGGTCTGTCTGTCACACAGTCCGACGACCCCCCATCCGGAGGGCATTTCTGCTTGGGGGTGTCAAAAGCACCACTGTTATCGCAGTGTCGGTGAGTAAATCACAATAGATGAAGACAATCCGAGCGCACCCCGGGCCCCCCAGAGAAGGTAGTGGAGTAATAGTACATGTCGCTGCGGCCTTGAATTTGGCAAATAGCTAACACGCTGGCTTCGTTGTCAGAGAGCTTAGCCCCATCCCCAACGGCTTGACAAACCGTTGCTGCAAACGATGCGATATGAGATATATGAGGTGGGGTTGTGGCCGACTCGGAACGTACGTGGGGCAAAGACTAGATTTTCAGATTTATATTCTTTGGATTTAAATTCAACGACATGTTCAGCCAACGTAGTAGTTTGAGGGGTTGATGATCTGGAAGAAGGTCAGAGCCTGAATTAATGAAGAGCAGGTATCTTACTCGGTGAGTTGCAACGGAGCAGATGATGGAGCGGAGACAACAAGCGTGGCGTGAAAACAATGGTGGGAGAGGTCCCACGCGGTGATCGGGGTCTTCGTTAAGGGTCGGCTTCTCACGCACGTGCTTAACATTAGACGCCCGAGCATCTAGTCAGTACACAGGAAGTCAACGCCAACGACGACCAAGCGTTTTTATCGACACCCTCAAGCTGTGAGTAACCAGTTTCGCCGATTCTGCTACAATGATGCCACATCTATCGTTGAAATTACTCTGCTTCCCCCGGGATCGCATTTCTTGGATGGATTCATCACGGTTTTTGCCGGATGAGGGCTGATCATAACTCTGATTCCTGCAGAACTCGACTACTTCAAAATTATGGCTGACGCAGGACGTGGTCGTGGCGGATTTGGACGCGGACGCGGTGACAGAGGGCGTGGCCGCAGAGGCCCACGAGGTGGACGCAAGGAGGAAGACAAGGAGTGGTATGTCCTCCCGACATACGCTTAAGTCTCGCAATCAAACACTACACAGGGTTCCCGTTACCAAGCTCGGACGATTGGTGAAGGATGGCAAAATCAGATCCATGGAGGAAATCTACCTCTTCTCTCTCCCCGTCAAAGAATTCCAAATCATCGACCACTTCCTCCCCGGTCTTAAAGATGAAGTCATGAAGATCATGCCAGTTCAGAAGCAAACCCGTGCCGGTCAGCGCACACGTTTCAAGGCTTTCGTCGCCATCGGTGACTTCAACGGCCATGTCGGCCTTGGTGTTAAGTGTGCGAAGGAAGTCGCTACTGCTATCCGTGGTGCCATCATCCTTGCCAAGCTGTCTGTTATTCCCGTCCGAAGAGGTTACTGGGGTGCCGCTCTTGGTGAGCCACACACAGTGCCCTCGAAGGTCAGCGGAAAGGTCGGCTCCGTCATGTGTCGTTTGATCCCTGCTCCCCGTGGAACGGGTATCGTCGCCGCCCCAGCCTCGAAAACGACTGCTCCAATTGGCTGGTGTTGAGGATTGCTATACGCAATCCAAGGGTTCAACAGCCACGATGGGTAATTTCTTGAAGGCCACCTTCGCTGCGGTCAGTTTTTATTCCGTATCCTGCTTATCAGTTTGTCCGATATTGAAACCGATTCCGTAGATCACCAAAACGTACGCCTTCCTGACACCCGATCTCTGGCGCGAGATCCCGCTTTCCAAACTTCCTTACGACGAGTTCAGCGCACACCTACAACTCCAAGCGGCGAAGAAGGCATAATGATCGTTACTTTCTCATCCATGTATTGATTCTTTACACTTTGACAAAATCATCGAGCCTGCTGTCTACTTGAGAGTGATATTTCGCACCATTCATTGCATTGAAATACTCCACAATGAACATCTGGCGGAGGCCATGCGGAACGTGCAGCACCACCATGCAACCTGCCGCATCGGCTTCTAAGCACCGTCGCACCGTATGTGAAGGATGCCATCCCGCCTGTCCTTCGCAACTTGCAAAGTGCCTGTGATGATGTGCAGGGTCGCCTCGATCTGTGTTACGACTTTCACGGATGATAATCCACTCAAAGGTTTACAGCAATTGCTGTGCAACTACTTCGCCTACTGCATTGTTGTTTGCCGTGGATTTGCCTACTCGATGTGCTCCTCACATTGCTGTAGTCCAGGTAGCCTTGAGGCGCCGGCGTAGCGCATGCGGCTGCCCGACTTTGGCGCAGTGATCAGAACCGCACAATTGGGGGGTACCTGTTCCTTGTCATTCTGTGTGCCTCGCGGGGACGGAAGTATCTGCAGCAGTACGCCATGTTATAGAAGAATCCGGATATCGTGCTTCACGTCAACGGACAGAATGGCCAGTATTCGGGCAGGCGTTCGCTTTGAGGCCATATATTAACTTCGATCGAATGCGGGACTCGTCCGCTCGAGCACCCTCTTCGTCCTGCCCCCCATGGCCCATACTCTCCGCCCCATGCCCTCCGCTGGCCGCCTCGACGCCGCGCCCACGTCGCTGTCGAGGTACGTGATCGCTCATGGAGGTTAGTATTTTGCCACTAATGCATGCGAAATAATTAGAACATCGTCAAGTCCTGCTCCGCGAGACAGTCAGCACAGAACTCCACTAGCGAGGCGACGCGTTGTCCGCACGTATGACCCGAATGTGATGACCGACGCGCCGCCCAGTGAGCATACTGTGGGCAATGGACACAGGCATGCCGCGTCGATATCATATTCTCCGTCCTCCTCGGCATCTGCATATCCGCGACCCATGCACTCAGACAGTGCGCCAGAACTACGCCTACCGCCCGTTGATCCACGGTGGTCGCGCCGCCTTTGCACCGATTTCGAGCTTGGAGATCACCGTATACAGTTACTAGAACGACTCGCGACTTCGTCTTCGCATACAACTCTTTCAACGACGTCGCCAAATATGATGATATCTCCATTGCTCCCATCATCGTCTAGCTACGATAGCATAACGAGCCTAGAGTCCCGGTCGGACTTGTTGCCGCCTTTCAACGATAGCTGTTCGTCGTTGTATGACGATATAGAATCCGCCTTTCCGCAACCACCGCCAATGCCAAGTCCTCTCATTCGACGGATGTACAGTACGCCAGCGTTCGAGCCGAAGGGGAGTGCGGAGGAGCTTATAGAACTACTCAGCGAATCCTCGCTCACGTCTATCAAGTCTCGGAACCTTCCATGTGTCAAACCGTTGGTGGTAGTGAAAGGGCGCGGTTCAATGTCAAGTAGCTCGACCTCAGCCTCGTCCGAATTTACAGCAAGCACTAGCAGAACATCCCAAGACAGCAATAAACCCTCCGATGCGTTTGAAGAGGCAGACCATAGAAGGTCAAGTACTTTACGGCCGCAACAGAGGCCTTCCGTCGGAGAACGAACGTCTACTAGTGCTACTCTCAAGCCCTTCCTGCCTACCCAGAAGCCCAGCAACACGCGGGCAGAAAGCAAGATCACAAACCCCAAGTCCATGCATAAACACGCACTGTCTTTCTCTACCACCACCGAGCCTGTGTCTCTTTTCCAACGTGCAAAGCTTGGGACAAGAAAGAGCTTCGCCCACTTTCGACGTCCACCTGCAAGTAGTCTTTCAGAACCTTTAATACCTCCCAGCCGTAGCGCGACACCTTCTGCCGTACCATCTCAAGTACCAGTGCCACACACCTCCAGAATGCCGCATATAATTAGGAAAGTCGCCAGTATGCGCGCCCCTGGCAGAAGCACCAACACGGCAGAACCCTCCAACGCATCCGACCAACACCTAGACGCACTTTGCCGCTTGGAAGACAGCCTTGCCAAGCTCAAGACGCACGAGCGAGGTTCAGTTCATGCGCAAAGGCTCGACCCCAGTCAGCCACATCAGACGAGTTTCGTCAACTTCAACTACCGGTCATCTACCAACACCGCCACATCTAGGAAACATCGAGTTGCTCTGTCCGAAAGCAGTCCACGTCCTGCGCCGCCGCCACTTGCTCGTCCCGAATTCCTTACCCCTGGAAGGGGCTTAGGGGCTGACCATCGTAGCCAGAGCACCATTCTCTTCCCGGAAGATTCGAACAACGGTCTCAAGTCATTTATGGACATCACGCCTGAATGGGACGGTAGGAAGGCCCCTAAGGACAAGATGAAACGCCTATTCGCGAATGCAAGCCAATTTGTGGGGTGGGGGAGAGGTTCCAAGTAACGAAGTCGAATTCTCAGCGACACCCTTTCGCTTTGGTGTCCCAGCTGCAGCGTGGATGGGGATGGACCAGGAATTGTATTGTAAATAAATGTACTTTCAACTTGCTGCACGATGTATGCGCACACATGGTCTTTGTTTTAGCTGTAAGCCTGTAACATAATGTAATTGAATCCTGTGTAGCTATAATATGCACTGAAGCCGAATCATGCCATTGCATTGTCCGACCTTATCAATATGTTCCACCTGCCCTCGAACGGGAACCACAGCGACAGCAGATGATGTCGGTGATGACATTGAATATAGTCGTTATGACCTGGATTTGAAGGGCATTTTCAGCATTCTGCGTAGCAAGGGACTAGGATACGTACGGATGTGACGCCGCTTACTATAGCCATGAACACGGTGGCTATGGCTGATATTACGGAGTTGATTGCTCTTCCAATTGCGGAGAAGACGGAGCCCTAGACACAGATCCTCAATCCCAAAGCATACGCTGAAAGAGAATGGGAACGCACCATGGTGAAGAAGAGTGGGTGAGGTGACTGCGGCTATAAGCGAGAGGCTCGCCCTTATATGCTGAGGAATTCAGAGCAGCGAGAGAACTCGCACATCATCAGCGATGTCATTATGGTGGGGCTACAATAGATACAGCAGATGTGATTACAGTGCGATGAGCTTCGCTGAGCTTCGTGGAAGCCATGCTCCAATAGACTTAGAGAGGGGTGACGACCAAAGGACATTGGCTTCCTTCTTTGTATCTGCCAGAGACGTACGGCCGTGTGAGGACACTGAAAGAAGCAGACTGATGTTAGCAAGACTTCAGATTGAGAACAGAGAAATAGTTCGTACACATTGGCTTTGATTATTTTGGCGTCAGTGACTTGGAACTTGAAGTTCGTTAGTAAGATGTACAAGAACGACTTGATTTCTATCATTGAAAACCGGAGACCAATGCACGACTAGACGATGAAAGGCTTTAGTTAGGAGCGAAGGACATGGAAGTAGATGGTAACTTACACGAGGCCCGGCAGAAAACGTCAGCGTGTTGCTGAACAGCCCAGGAAGTTCTTTAACGGACTCGGGCAGGCTATACCACCGATCCGGGCTCGAGGAAGGTCAACACTACATTGCAAAAGGCAAGCCCTACGACTCACTTGAACTCCCATGCATCCGCTCCCCAAAACTCTTTATCCAGATTGAATGCTTCCACGGGCACATGCACGAAGCTTCCTTTGGGTATCCGAATACTACGTTTGCCGTTGTCGGCGCCGTCTTTTCGGCGCACTGGGAATGACGTAGGGATCTCGTCGTCTTGCGTGGCGACTCTGATAGACGAATGGACGGGGGGTATGAGACGAAGGACTTCACCGACAACGTTGTCGAGGTAAGGCAGATCTGAGACAGCGCTGTATAGGGACTGGATCTCTTCCGTGGTCAAATCACCAGAAGGAGAAGCGACGGTCTGAAGTTCGGCGCGTAGTTTATCTTGTACGTGAGGATTTTGAGCAAGCAACAGGAGCATCCACGTTAAGGACAGAGACGAGGTGTCTGATCCTGCAAACATGAAGGGTGTTGATGTTGTGCAAGATATCCTCGTCCGAGATTCGCTGTTCGGCGGGCATATCAACGGCAGCATTCGACTTCACTACAGCCAAGTTGTCAACGGATGGAAATTGGAAATGTAGGGGTAAAGGTTAGAACCAACGCAGTAAGCTCAGGAGGTCTTTGCCACTATTTTCCCCTTCGTCAATTTTGCGCTTCCCCTCCTGCACCAGGCGTCCCGCAACACGATGGATGACCGCCTGACATCTTTGAACCAGACGTGTCGTATGGTCAGGCTAGAATGCATAAGCATGGATTGACTTTACACGGTAAGAATCATGACTTACGAATAGGCGATTCAGGAAGGGAGTGTACACAAGCATAATGGTCCTCCATATCCCTCCTTGCGATATGGCAACCTCAAACATATCCTTGTACGCGGCGAACAACTCATTCGTTTCATCCTGAATCGCATTGAAGTCGTAGTCGAAGCCTTCGCCGTACGTCAGTTGTCACCCAGATCGCACCATACACACTACGCACCTGCAAGCCCTATAACATCAAATGTTGCCCTGCTAACCCAGTGACACACATCCAGCACCTTTCCCTTGCCCCCCTTCTGCTGGTCTTGAGTAATTATATCCATCCACCGATCCCGAAGCTGCATGCCTTTATTGAAGACAAGGGGTACTAGTGCACGCATGTTCTGTATGGAGAACGCGGGAGTAGCTACGCGTCGTTGTCGTTTGTGCACCTGGCCCTCCGCGGCGAGCATTCCACAGCCTATAAGACTGGTGATCAGCTTTCGCGACTGCCATGGCTTCTCGTATATGAGTGAGTTCTTCAAGACGTGTGAGATCGAAAGAGGGTCTAGTGTGAGGAGCCGGTCATCCCACTGGCTTGTTGTCAGTGCGTACACACGATGTATTGGTTATACGGAACTCACAGGGCCGACGCCACGGATGTGGACCGCCCTCCCATAGCGCTGAACGAAGATCTCGTGAACTTTGGGCGACACCGAAGGACTGTTCCATTATCAGAATTCACATCAATACGAATACAAAGAGAAACGCACTCTAGAACCGACGACAAATGGTTTCCGAACCATTTCCGTACTGGAGGACCGGCTATTTGGCGGAGGGGATTCCAATGAGGCGCAAGCACGGCATGGTAAACGATATACGCAACACCAGGCAGCAACAGGCCAGCAAGGATCGTGAAAATAAGTCCTAGGGAAATTTCCATGGTGGTGGTTGCCGTTGCGTTCAACGACCGGTCTTAAGGCATGGCCGCAGAACAATAAAGCAGATCCAGACCTGAACTAGGACGCTCTCAGGTCAGTCTCCTATTCTCATGACCTTGAGACAGTCTAAAACACATCGCGTGCCTCTATACTTCTTTGTTAATTGAAACTTGCGAGTATAATCCTATGCTGATGGTAAAACCAGCCTCTCTTCGAGAGTATGACAGTTGATCCTCTTTAGAAGAAATATAATCCTAAAAATCCGTCGAAGAAAATTTATCGGTGACCGTGTAACACTGATGAACCGTCAACGGATCCCCATGGTACGGAAGGCGGACCCCCCAGCTGGGATGCTCGATGGTAAGTGTTTCAAAGCGGGGTGATGACGGAGGAGTCGTTCCGGTATCAACTCTGTCCAAACTCCTGTGCTCGTCTAGATCTGATTGAAGCATTGCTATTGACATCAAATAAGAAGACAATTTAGTGGGTACAGTATTGTATTCTACTCATGATACATTGTAATGATGATTGCGTCGTAATAATTGGATGGTGTCTACTGATTTGATTATGGATCTAACGGACAAAATGTGGGAGATGCAACGAACTAACGGAAAATGCAGAATAGATAGACAGTGATGCGAATAGATGGCAGAATGAAGTGTATGGAACTTCTAATGACCATGCTCTGGTGTAGACCTGAGATGCGGTGAATATGGTGATTGGGGAGACGAAGACACTTGCGATATTGTGAATGCTGAGCCACTTGATTGTGATGTGGGCATGGGTGGTGACATCGGGGGCGATATTGGTGGTGTACTCGGTGTGACCGACCAGCGTCGGGGTAACACAGATCCCAACGTTGATGATTCCACAGAATTATGTTCTATGCGGGGTGATGATTGTGCCTCGGATGTTGTAAGCATCGTCGAAGATGATGGATACGGTTGTAATACCCGTTGATCGAGTGGAATGTTGTGCTCTGGCGTGGGGTTGATTGGCCTTCCTGCGAGCGAAAAGGAGGAAGGAGATCGGGTGATAGTCACTGACTCTCCAAATTTGCCTTTCTCAAGGACAGACGAATTTTCCGATGATGCCGAGGCGGGCGATGGAGGCACGGACTGGGATTTCTTCCACAACCGTTGGATGCCCGTATTCAAGATGATACTTACAAACATCACCAACACTGCGACCGACCACATCACAGCGATGATAACGGCGATGACGGTTCGCGGTATAGGCGCCACGGCCAGCCCCTCGATGAATGCAATGAACAAGCCCGCCGAGACGAGCCTTGTGATTGCCAAGTACGTTGAAAGCACGTCGCCTCCTCTCGTTTGATGCGGTCGTAGAACCAGCGTTGTGATTACCAAAAATGCTTCAATGATAACCCAAAGGATGACTTGGGTTTGACCATGCCCCTCCACTGCGGCTACGATGACGGCCTTGAGGAAGAAGATAGCCAAGGCTACCGAGTAGAATGGATATTGCGAGGTCCGGTACTGGGCGAATAGCGCTCCATATGAGATCAGGTACTCTCTGTGGGAGAACAGAGAGGCGGAGTCATTCTGGAATGCATATCGGATGATGACGAAAGATACGAATGCTATGGCGCCGAAAACGCCAAGGAATGAAATGACGGCGAGGGCAACTGCGAGCCAGGAGTCCTTCAGCGTCCATTGGTAGAGAGCGAAGATGACTATGGGGCGCGAAAATGATAGCGGTCTAATTTTTGAGCCGTGGTTATTATGGATCAATGATGACGTGTAAAAATAAAAATGACTTACGACTCTGAGGAACCAAGCTTTGACAAACCACGGAAACGCCGTGGAGGCCCGTTCCAGTTTTTGTACTTTTCCAGTTACGCCGCTGTGCGATAATCAACAATACGCGTCCCACGGCAAATATGGCAAACTGTGATAGCAAGTACCATCAACGAAAACGAGGAAGATGGTGGTGAACGCGTTCGCCGTTGGTATATGCACAGAGCTGACATAGATGGGCACGCCAGCCTGGAGTACGTTTGAGGACGCCGAGGTGACGGTCTGTACATTTGTGGATGATGACAGCTGCTTGAAACTGGACGGATCCACAGTGGGTGCCGGGGCGGTAAAGAAGGCTGCAAACGAGCCGAAATCTGCCACGGAGAAGTCGTTATTCGATGGGGATGAGCTTGAAGGAATGACTAAGGCGGATTTGCCGGGGAAATTGTAGGGGCTCAATTTGCGGTTGACAAAGCCGACCGCAGTATCAGAACTACGGTCGTCTAGATGTCCACCGGTCAGGTGTCGCATGTTTGTGACGGACTGTTGGAAAGTGGATGAGGAGGAAGAGAAAAGACCCATGGCCCACGCGAAGTTGAGCCCAAAGCTTCTGTAGACGGATGGATAGTTGATACTGAGGAAGTTGGAAGAAACGATTGTCTGATAGAGATAGAATAGCTCGACAAAACGGAAAGGAGCGAGTGAGTCGGGGTAGATTGATTGCCAGAACGCGAAAAGGAAGGCAAAGAGTGCGATGCCCCCAGTGGCCCATTCAACAGCAGGTTGATGGGTTGACCAACCATTAGAGAGTGTCGACTGAACGCATGCTTTCACCTGACCTGTGCCAACCTGCGTCAAAGTGAGTTGAGCAAAAGCCTCGATGTCAGGCATCTTGTAGGCGATGCCGGGAATTGAAACGCTGAGACTCGATGGCAGCGGGATTGAGTCGGCACCGGTGAAATTGTACATTGGCAGGGGGCACAGTGCACCATGTAAAATGTTGCATAGGTCGAGAGTCACGTTCACGGGTCCCATTCCGTACACATTGAGGTAGAGATTGGCCGTGACGTTGACGTTTGGTTCCTAGCGGGTGGAGTCAGTGGATCGATCCATCGCAAAGGCGTGACGGAAATACGTACCACGCTGGCTGCGGAGATATTGAACGACACCGAATGGTTACTTGGGAAGTAGGCCACGTAGAATTGTTGAATAAGAAGTGTTTCCGGAGGTTCGCAGTATGTAACCGAAGAAGTGACTATGATCAAGAAGGGGTGAGTCGAATTCCCGGGCATCGTCAAAAAGCGCACTCACATAATTGTTGTTCGCGACACGAAGACAGCAGAGCCCAGCTCAATAGTAGAAGGGAGATTGAGGGGAGAGAAGGGAGCATGATGGGGAGTTGGCGGAATCAAAAGGAGGAGGGAGGGGATCTAAATAAGATAACAAGAGTCAGCGGCATGTTTTGCGCGTGTTGCGCCAGGCCATTGTTCTGGCGACCTTACGGGTGGGATATTGTTCTCGATTCTCCTTGTGCCCGGGATGCTGTGCAGACTGAGAGAAACGCTGCGGGGGTGAGGTGATGGTGGTTCAGAAGCAAGAGGCGAAAGTCATTTGCCCCTCTTTGCTGAGGCTGGGGCTGACATTCATCATGCCTACGTCTGCTCCAATAATTTCTGACCTGCGTCTTCGCGAATCGGCAACTCCCGAAACTCCGCCCACAAGCGCCCCGTTTCTCGCCATTGCACTTTGCGACGAACTCCGTATTATCATCCATCCTCCATGCTGCTTTCAACCACCCGCCGCGCTGTCTCAGCCGCCCCAGGCGTCGGTCGTCGTGGCGCGCATGCCATTGCCCTGAAGTACTCCAAGGCCGTCTACTCCGCCGCACTCGCAAAGTCACCGCAGACGCTCACCAAAGTTCATTCCGAGCTCGCGGCCGTTGCGTCCACCATAAAGTCGAACCCGGACGTCGCCTCCTTCATTTCCAACCCCACCCTCTCTTCGCAAGATCGTGCTGCAGGTCTCAGCACCTTCTTCACTAACGTCAGCAAGAAGGAACCCGTGTCGGACATAACGAAAAATCTCTTGACTCTCTTGTCAGAGAACGGTCGTTTGACTGAGACGGCTGGTGTTATCGAGGGATTCAACGAGCTCGTTGCTCAGTATAAGGGAGAGCTAACTGTCACCGTCACCTCCGCAACTCCTTTGCCCAAGGATATTCTCACCCGGCTGGAGACTACCCTCAAGGGTTCGCAGGCTGGTCAACAAGCCAAGGTTCTCAAAATCACCAACAAGGTTTGCAACTCATTACTTCTCCCCATAATTTGTTCTTATCCGTTTCCTAGGTGAATCCTTCGGTTTTGGGCGGCATTGTTGTGGATTTCGGCGACAAGACGATCGACCTTAGTGTTCAATCACGCGTCACCAAGCTCAACAATGTTATTCAGGGTATGTTTCATGCTTGCTAGTCGGTTACACACACTCACCTTGTACTTCAGAATCGGTTTTAATGTCTTGTTTGCGATTGAGTCGGTAGAGCAGGGTAGAACCAACAATTCCATCGGTGTCTGCTTTACGCGAAATTTGTGTGCCCCTGAGTTCTGAGCTAACTTTACTTGGGTGTATACATTCACTGGATGCGATCAAGATGTGCTTTCATCCCGAACTGCTCCTCGTGACTGTTTGCACAGCCTACCTACTTATGTCCTCATCTTTGGTCAATAGTCTTCATTCAACAAGTTTGGTGTGTGTTCCTCCATTCACCGACTTAGACGCTGCTTGTCAACATTACGAGCCATATTTCTGCAGCTGAGAGTCGGTGGCGTGCCCGTCCATCCCAGCTCCATGGGGTGACCAGGCAAAACAACAACGTTACGGCAGCGGTGCCCCTCCCCGTCTTAGCTTACTTACTCTCGGCCGCCGATGAATCGCTCTCTGGCGCCGCAGCGCTTCATGCCATCGAACAACCCGCAAGTCCTTCAGGTCTTCATGCCTCTGGTGCAAGCCTTTTTTTGCCCAAGTATATAGCTTGGCTCCCTTGGCGCTTCTACCCTTGAACCTACTAGTCTCCAGTTGGCCAAGGCGATGATCACGGCAAACGAGCACCCTCAGTGTGCCCCTCGCAACACAATCTGCTAATACATTCTAATGGCCCGTCCGAAATTTGGAATCGTGGGGTAGGGTTTTGCAACAGGGCGACCTCGACCGTGTAAACAAAAACTGAATCATATAAATGTTCTGGCCTTTTTCCAACCGTTACTTTTTTTTCCTTACTAACGGAGCTGACGATAGGCAAGATGGTTTCGACACTAGTGAAGATACCGTTCATGTGGGCTGCTATGTTCGCTCTTCACGTTGCGGCTACGCCTCCCAACCCTCCGGCTTCCAAGGAAGAGCGGACGCTTTCGACAAAGCATGAAAGCTTCATGAACAAACACTTCGGGCGCGCTGTTGTCGAAGTATGCATTTTCTCTGCCTCTGTAGTACACACGTTGACTTGTTACCGCCATATCAAGATCTTATGTCTCATCGGAGCAACCGCAGAGACAATATGCATTCTAGCCACACAGGCGCCCTTGTCCTCTACGGCGCAAGCCCTTCTCAACTTATGCTCCCCCAGCGGCCCCGCCTCCGCTTATCGCATCGCCCTCTCCCCAGCCTTCTTCTGGGGCATCCTCATATGCGTCTTCGGCGGTTTCATCCGCTACAGGTCATACGCCGCCCTCGGTCCTATGTTTACCTTCGAAGTAGCCATCCGCGACAACCACAAACTCATCACCCACGGACCCTACGCGTACATCCGACACCCCGGCTACATCGGTGTCCCTTTGACGGTCTTGGGTATCGCGATATACCACGCGTCGCCGGGCTCGTGGTTCAGAGAATGCGACGTGCTACGTACGAGGGGGGGCATGGCAGCGGTGGTTGTGTTTGGAGTGTTGATGTCGCTTATTATCAGCGGGTTGATGAAGAGGGTCGAGAAGGAAGACGAGATGTTGAGGACGAAGTTCGGCAAACAGTGGGACGAGTGGGCGGAACGAGTTCCGTACAGGTTGGTTCCCATGGTTTACTAAGGCGCCAAGTAAGTGATCGGTATTTTACTTGTAGTATTTATGTTCATCATTTGGAACTCGTACAGAAGTCTCGGGCACTCCTAGTTACGTTGTGCGTATGAGTGCGTCTATCCTGTATGTGTATGTGTACCCCTTCATGGTAAAGAATTTGGGATTCATTGGATTCCCGTGGTCGCCGATCAAGTGGAATGTAGGGGGACAAACAAGCAAGCGGCGTTTATCTGATAACTGGCTACATACACTGTACGGGTACGTCCATCTTCACATCCGTATCCAGCGCAACGACGAACCTGCTCACCAAATTATATCCCTCAGCAGTCATAGTCGCCTCAACAATCTGCTGGTCCTTCAAAAACTCCTTCAGCCCGTTGAACACTTCATCGAGTACTCGAACACTCTAGTTATCCAATCCGCGAACAGCATAGCTGCAGATAACTGTGGTCCTAGCGTGCTCTCTGAATTTGTTTGGAAGAAAGGGGGCGTAAAGCGAATCGCACGAAGTTGCTTTGTAGTAAGCCCCTCGGCCCGCCCGACAGGCTCATGCTGAAGCCTGTTTATGAACCGAGCTACGGAAGCACTCTTGATAGGCGGCCGAATTAAGCACGGCAACGCGGAGAATCTGGAGCACGATAGCATCAGCGCCAAGGGGTCTTCGAGCCAGTGGACATCCTCACAAAGAGCTCCCGCATCTGTCCAGGTAGTTGCCCTCACGCATAGCGCCAAACAACTCGCTGAAGCAAGTTTCGGGGTATGCAGCCTGCATTTCACCTCTCCTTCAGGTCGCTGTCAAATGCCAAGAGCTCGCCGATCACGGAAGGCCGTCCACGTCTAGCAGGAGCTAGCAGGGTGCCGTGCCTCTCCCGAATTGCGTCGCCAAGGTGACCGAACCGTCCTCACCGGATCAGTTCCTAATGCTGGAAATATATATGGGATCCTTGCGCTAAGCGTAGGTATAACCTTGTATACGCATGTGTACCGCTTCGGAGTAATGGATTCTAATTATGCAGCTCGTTGTACTTACCTGCCCAAGGTGAGGAGACTATGATATGAACGAGGATAGCAAATAAACAAAATTGACGATCCTCTTCGCCCGTAGTCACCTACACAAACGGCACCGGGACACCCATCTTTGCGTCCGCATCCAACGCGACGACGAATCTACTAACTAAATTATAGCTCCCAGCAGTCATCGTCGCCTCTACAATCTGCTGGTCGTTCAAGAACTGCTTCAACCCCTTGAACACCCTATCAGGTACTTGAACGCTTTTGGTGATCCAATCGGCATACGACATGGCTGCCGATAGTTGTGGTCCCAAAATACTCTCCGTGTGCTTTGTTTGAACGAAAGGAGGCGTGAATCGGATTATCCGGAGTTGCTCAGTAGTCAGCCCCTCCTCCCGCCCAACTGATTCATGCTGAAGCCTACGTATATCAGAGCATGTTAACGCCGTGCTAGACCTTGAGTCGACGTGTGCTCTCACCACTGATACGCAGCCGAATTAAGCACAGCAGTGCGTAGGATCTGGGAGTGACAGGATAACATCAGGCGAATTGAGGAATGTTCGATTTGGTGGGTATCCTTACGAAGAGCTCCCGCATCGTTCCAGGCAGACTATTTCCATCGCGAATAACCCCAAATAAGTCGTTCCATCCAGAGGCGAGTTTGGGGGCATTGAGCCTACATATACCAATCCTTGAGGTCGCTGCCAAAGGGCAAGAAAACGAAGCTTACAGAAGGCCATCCAAATCTAGCAGCGTTCCATGCCTTTCACGGATTGCATCGGCGAGCTACTCGGGCAACTTATTGGCATCCACTGTACCCAAAGCCAACTATTTAGACTCACGGGATCGATTCCTGGCGCTGGAAAGATATACGGTACCCTTGCAGGTAGATCATCGTCTCGTTTCTCAAGCTTCAAGTTGTTGCTTGGGAAAAGGGGAGCAGCTGAGGCAGTGACAACAACGGCAGACAAGGCCACTACAGCCTTGGAAAAGAGCATCGTCGTGCGAAACGAAGACAAAGGTTGATGTATGATGGACGGTGGCCTTATATCCCCCTTCTCGGGGGAAGCATGTGCACGAAACCCCAGCTTCGGGTCAAATAGATGCATCCACAGTATAATTTCTCATGATCAGTAGAGACGCACCGCGGCTATGACAAAAGCCTGTAGTATAGCCGATGCCAGCTGGAGACGGTAGCTGGGTACTATAGTCCAAATAAGGCAATTTGCATGCTGTTTATGGAAGGTACTCCTATTTGTGTACGCAAAATGCAAGGAGGTCCACGATAAGAGAACAGATTGTCGGAAGGGAATTGATACAGTGGTTTACATATGTGGGATGTGTTATAAATGTCTTTAGGCTACAGTATATTTTCAGGGAAAACAATGCCAGAGAAATTGTCGGGGAGGGGTGAATAGACATGCAGGGAATTTACTTCCCAGTAAGCATCCCGAAATGCGTCGGGGGTGTCATCGACGTCTTTTTAAGAAAGGTCAGAGAAACATCGGCAGCACTCCATTTTTTTGCTTACATTTGTCACAGCCACCAAGAATCCCGGTTGAGCTAAATTCACTTCCAGCCCAATCCCCCTGCATAAGAAATTCAAATCAACATAAATCAATGGGGAGGCATGGTGTACTCACACAGAGCGTCGTGTCAAAAATCATTTTATGGGCGTTAAAATGGGTGTCGTAGTCGCAAGAGTCTTTTGGAAATGTGGCGCTAGGCATGCCGAATGAAGAGGGATCAATAAGGGCATCTGCGTCTCGGATGTTCCTAGGTACATCGTCCTCAAGTCTTGACCAGAACCATACTTTTACTCCATCTTCGCGGGACCGTTCCATCGCAAACCATCCACCGCCGGCAGAGTTAAACCCAGCGCCGTAGGAATTAGCTTTGGCGAAACGAGTACCACAACCTTGATTCCAGTTGACTGCGGCATCACAATTTGTTGAGACTGTGAATCTGGGCATGGTGCGATTCAGCGGGAAGCTGCTATGGGAGATGAATCGTGGCTCACCCAGACTGAGGTCGCTGTTCAGCCATGGAGCAACTGGACGTCGTATGGAGAGATGCCAAATTCTGAGTATCGTAGTTTACGCCTTCTATGATATCTATCTGGAGCATGTAAGATATTACCGCAACGGAATTAGCTGAAGGCGTGTAGCATACCTCTGCGCCATTTGGCCAGGGACCCTCCCCGCTGAGCGTCCAAAAGGCGGGCCATGTCGCGGCACCAAAAGGCATGTGGGACAAGTCTATCAGGATTATCGCATCATCATATGCATCATTGGATATTATCCTAATGCTATCCCGACCCCGCGCGTCGTTTGACACAACGGTTGTCGAGTCAACGCGCATGACAAACTTATTAGGAGATGCTGACAATGAATTAGTTCTAGTGTAATACTCGGTGCAAAGGAAGTACGTACCTACGGTGAGATTTTTCACCATGGCGGTTTGCAAGTCGACGAAGTTCACCCGGCCATGAGTTGGATCGTCAGCTGTTTGCCAAGTAAAGTCTTGGAAGAAGTCGGGACCCATGTACGTCTTCTTATTAATGAAAAGAGCGGCGCGAACAAAGGGCGTGGCGATGGCGAGGAGCACAGAGAGCACCAGGATAGCATACATGGCGACAGCGTGGTATGTTTGATGTAGATGAGATGGTGTATATATTGAACTTTTGGTTTATCTGACCAGCTTGGTTGGGCATGATATCTCCGACCACCTGACCGCGAAGTCCCAGCGCCTCGCTTTGGGGCTACCTCCAGCTTGACATCAGCCAAGACAATATCAAACTGCAGCGTGTTAGATTATGGCAATCTAGGCGGTACAGGGGTTAGGGACACGTGACCACGTAGATAGGTTTCGCGCATGTAGTATTCTTTTTCTTCATGCGTTTGCTGGAGTCCCAGTCAAACGCAATACAATACTTGATTCCTCGAATACCGCGCGACCCTCAGCAGCTTATTTTAACACAAACGCATCGCGGGTGGCTCCCGCTCACCACAGCCGGAAGACGAGATCTCGGAGCAGCGCACCGGCGCCCATTTCGACGATTGCGAGCGATCACGCCCATCGTAGACAGCGGAAAGCTGGCGGACCATTTGAAGATGTCTGGACAATGTCCTCGCAGTCTTGAGGCACCCGGATCGCAGCTGATGTTGTGCAGATGCGCAAGGATTGGTGGAAGGGACTAGTGGGATAGCAGGAGAAGCAGGGGAAGTGGTCAGATGGCACGCAGCACGGCTAGATGATGAAGTAAGGACGGCAGCAGCGACGACAACGAAGTTTTGGGTTGCAGCACCCCGTTGATAACTGCAGAAGGACGGTGTGGTGCGTATAACTACCACAGACGAATTGAAGGCGGCCGCGGCTCCGACATGCCCGCAGATCGACTCGAAGGCGGCCGCAGCTCCGAGATGCTTGCAGAAGACGACGACGACGGCGACGACGATGACTCCCATTCCCTATACCCGACATCCCTGCTCTACCTCATTGGTATCGAGCCGTTATCGCTGTGCATCACATTGTGATCGCGATGGCCCAGGACACAGCTGGGAGCATTACTGTCGCATGAAGAAGAAGGTCAGCCACTACATACGAGAGGGACTGCCGAAGAAGATGAAGATTTGAATGTTTGTTGAGGCGGAGAAGAGGTTTCTGTGAACATGATGAGGACACCGACACCGATGGCTGCAAGTTTCGCCAGCAAAGTTCCTCACTTGGGGTTCCTCAATTTGAGGGGAAGTCTTACTCAGTTTCGCCTGCACTGTACCGCACGTTGATTGAGGGGAAGTGTTAGATTATGGCAATCTAGGCGGTACAGGGGTTAGGGACACGTGACCACGTAGATAGGTTTCGCGCATGTAGTATTCTTTTTCTTCATGCGTTTGCTGGAGTCCCAGTCAAACGCAATACAATACTTGATTCCTCGAATACCGCGCGACCCTCAGCAGCTTATTTTAACACAGCGAGCCGCTTCAGACTCGTGGTCGCCAACGCCAACGCCAATGATATCGCATACAGCGTACACGTTTGGATGCTGGCGTACCGCTATGGCCTGTTGAACTTGTACTGACCTCTAAAACGTGACGTGACTTGTCGGATCGACGCCTTCGTCTCAGTGTCTGCAAGAAATGAAGTTAGCCTCTCTTCTTCTCCTACCACCATCACATCGCGAGCCCGCTGGTTGAGCCCGATGTTTTTCGCTATTCTTGCTGTCGCTTTCTTCTCCCTTCTTGAAGGCGTTTTGACAGCGCCTTCACATCTGAAGGCTGCTGGGCAGCAGTACAGTGTCGGACACAAAATCAAACTTTCACGTCGCTCATTACATCAAGGACCACCTAACATGCAACACAATAATCCCCAACTATTCCAATCTGATGTGGCAGTGAGTGAATATATGCGTCTGATTTTCTTGTCAAAGACTCTCATACCCCCGTTAGATGGTGGAACTGGCAAGTGTTGAGGCCAAGTACCAAGCGGCCAAATTACTTCTTGATGCCGGTAAAGACAGGAGCTTGCCCTCTGGCTGCACAGGAATCGCCCCCCTACAAGACAAAAATTTACCCTCACCGAATCCTTCCTTGATAGCACCCTCACAAATCGCCGAGTCTATCGAAGACATATTTGAGCCCGTACTTGGAGGGTCCAAAACGACCACTGAGCCATTGAAAGACTTCGCGCCATACGGTCTCGACCTGTTATATTATGGTAAAATGTCATTTGGAACGCCGGCGCAAGAATTGACGGTAGATATCGACACGGGTTCCGCGGATCTCTGGGTACCGGTGAATTGTCCGCGCTGCACAAACACACAGTTCGAACCTGAGCGTAGTTCCACGTACAAGAATGAAAACAAAAAGTTTCAAATAAGCTATGTAAGTGTTGCTCCTCTCATGATTCCGGCCACTAAACCGATGGACAACAGGGATCTGGCGATGCGTCCGGCACCCTCGCGAGCGACACGGTCAGCGTCGGCAGCGTCATCGTGTCCAAACAGGCGTTTGGTGCCGTGAACAGATTGTCGAAAGAATGGAACATGTATCCCAATGACGGGCTCATCGGTCTTGCATTCAGTTCCATAGCTTCAAGTCGACAACCGACCTTCTTCGAAAATTTGATCATGCAGAAGGCAGTCGCTGCTCCATTATTCTCAGTTCACCTAGAGAGGCGAAATCCCTCAGGTTCCGAGGTCAACTAGACTCTCCCTTTCTCTCAGTATCAACTCATTATCCTTCATATGTAGGTTTGCTTCGGTTGCGTAGATCAATCGAAAACTACAGGTTCGATTACATGGGTACCCGTCACTTCAAGGGTACGTTCGCGCTATCTGCTATGAAGAGGCCTCATCTGACTACTGTCTAGACATACTGGACCGTGGCGATGTCTGGATTCGCGGTTGGTGAAAAACAACAGAGGTAGAAGATGTGGTTGCGGTGAGCTCGTCCAATTGAATGTTCCATCGTTTCCTACTGATTTCGCGTTTCTCTTGAGGCAATCGACACTGGCACAAACCCTTATTTACCTTCCAAACGAAGTCGCCATGGATCTTTACGACCAGGTAGGCCAATCCGCCTAATTTCGTCGGGTGTAAGGCGCTGACCATCGATGCTTTAGATCCCTGGTTCGCAGTCCCTAGAAGATCGTTTCGGACCTGGTGAGTGATCCTCATTCATGATCAAACTGGAATACTTACTGAGTGGGGGGATAGCATTCTATAGTTACCCTTGCGACTCGAACGTCGACGTTGGTCTAGTATTCAGCGGCAAAGTGTTCTACATAAACAGTGCAGACTTCAGTCTTGGCCGAGTGGAGGAAAATTCAACGTATGTAATTTCTCTAGTACATGGCAAGAACATTGATAATTGGCGGATTCGACGTATCCAGGGATTGTGTCGGTGGGATCCTGCGAATGACCGGTGGATTTCCGAACAATCTCGCAATCATTGGTTTGTGTTCCTTCAAGATTTCAATCGAATTTTGCTGAACTATCCTCTCCCTAGGGGACGAATTCTTGAAGTCATGTAAAGGCAGTCCTTTATCCAACCGACCTGAACTCTGATATATATCGTTTTATAGGGTATTCAGTCTACGATTATTCGGGGACAGCACGAGTGGGTTTCGCACCCAGCGTGAATAATAAGAGTAGATAGTCAAACGTAAATGTTCCTATGCCGAGTCGCTCTTATTCCAGTTTGCGTTGCTTGGGGGTGGCTCCTAGTGTTTTCCCACCGGATTCCAACACCTTACGCCTCTGTTTGATCATATATGTGTACATCACATACAAGCCTGTGGAGGACGTTAGCAACTCACTGGAGTGGACGAAGATGAAACGTACCCGGCCACCAGATGCAAAACAATACACCGCGAATGTAGTCGGTAAGGTTCCACATCCCTTGCATCCAGGATTGAAGGCTTGGGATGGGGGATGATCTAGGGAGCGTAGAGTAGATGATAAAGGCTTCAGACGAGGCGCCGAAGGGGTACAGAAGGTAGAAGGTCGTGTACCGAAGATACAGGAGGGGGGTATGGCTCGAGGCCGAGAAGGCTGCAAGCGTAGAAGGGATACCGGATTGTTTCAGTTGCGGACCACGCGAAAACCATCGAGGTGTACAGAGGATTTGAGCGTGACTACATAGGTCCCTGTGAGCCATAAACATTTCTTAGAACCACGAAAATGGACTCACGGCCTCGAAAGGTTCCACAATTCCCCATACGAGGAAGAGCCGACTGGCAACTTGCATCGCCGTAGTCTGCAGCGGGCTCCTCACCCATCCCAACAGCACATGCACCACTTCAAGAAGAGCGAAGCTCTGCACGAACGCAGTTAGGGAACCAACGCGTGCGTAGGTCGTGGTAGAGCGCCGGTAGAGGGGGACCAACGCGGGGTGGAGCTGGGCTTCGAGGCTCGCGTTGGTGATGTATTTCGCGTATTTTGTGGGTGCGAAGGAGGATACGAAACGGTGTAGAACGGACGTCGCGGTCTCGGGCTTGCTTCCTGGGATAGAGGAAGATGCACCGTCGAGATCAAATACGTGGATTATGGTGAAGATGAGGACCATCGCCCATCCGAGGGTGGAGAGCACATTGTACGCGACCAAATAGTACTTGACGAGTGGGGGAGCTAGGTGTCTAGGTTAGCATTGTGTTTACCTTCTTTCGAAAAGTCTCACCACTTCGAGGTTTTCGTTTTGAAGCTGCATGGCCAGTCATGATGGATAGACCTTCGTCAAGAATCAAGACGCACAAATCGCGAGCCGCCAGGCACAGGGTCACGTGGAGTCCCCTAAGCCGTCGTATGAGGACCCGTGAATTTCCGCCTGAAGGTTAGTTACAAAAAGTGCCTTTTGGAGGCCTGAAGTAGAGAGCGGAAATGGCCAAAAAATGCTAAAAAGTAGTATATCCGAACTGACATCTCGTTTCGGCGGTAAAAAAAAGTAGTGCAAACAGTAACCAACCTCTACATGCTCGGAAAAGTAGCGTAAGAGAGTCAGAACTAGATATAACGACTCAGGGAGTATGTATGTGGTCCTACAAGGCTTCTTTTAGTCACCCGCAGTTGTCTGGTTCCTCTTCGATACTAATTGCGCGATTGCAGTAGAAATCAGGGGCTTCGCGTTGAACAGGGGCTTGTAGATGTGGTCAAAACCATGAGTCTGGTGGAGTTCTAGCTTTAGGCAATCCTCTGAGAGGCTGAGGGAAGCTCGGCCAGGGATCCAATAGATGAAATTTGTAGTGGGAAGGTGCACGAAGCGTGGAAGCTCAAAGTGTGAAGTTGCTTTATGGTAATTGCTGCGAAAGGTCAAGGGCCGGCGCGGCATTTGTTCCCAAACCTGCATAGAAAGATAAGATATTGCACTGATGCCCTTCGCCTCGGGAATCCAGCCATGCTTAGCTACCTTGCCACCATCTCGTTGATAGATGGTCAGGACTAGGATTGTATCATGAGTATCATTGATCAGTATAATCAATCCCTGTCCACCTTGTCCTATCATCAATTGGGAATCATTTTAGATAATCCTATAGACACCGTTTGTTAGAGGTATCAGATTAATTCCTGCCGTTGACAACTCAAGGGACAGGTGTTTGAGGTAGGGAGCGACATACCGACCTACCTCCGACAAAGAGGTAAACTAGTATGCGTGTTAACCAACATGACGTGGGAATATTACATAATTGGTAGGGAGCAAACCTTGAACCGACCTCACCTTCTATTTTGGGCATTTTGCTGAACTAACCTTCAGGCGGACATTCACGGGTCCTGTCGTATGGTACGAGCGGGTGGTATACACATGTATGGTCTCTCATAGTATTAGTAACCACGATGTCCGGTATTCATAGTATGTCGCATGATATGCCCAGGAAGTCACCGTTGCTTGCGAAACAGACCTCATACATGCGAAAATATGACGTTGAAAAAAAGGCTGAATCATACGCAATGAGATGCTAGACTTACGCGCATGAAGTTGTCGCACTCGTAGGCTTCAAACTTTCTGTATCTCGATGATCTTGGAAAAAAAATGCGCAGATGTGCACGTCTATGAAACCCTCAAGGTTTTGGATGACAAATACGACGGTTACATAAAGCTTGACATGGGTTATCGTGGCCTTGAAAACCCTTCAAGTGCAACCACGACGTGCTCGCAAAATCAGTTCTCTTCAAAGCAAGTATCGATCAATCTACTGGGCGGGCGAGGATACAGTATGAAGGCATAACATCAACGGCTATGGAATACTGGATACAGAGGCAAAATGCAAAGACACAGGCATGCAACACAATAGGTTATAACAATATCGATTTGTTCGTTTCATATTTATATTCTGATGCGATTAACCTTGTTCGGTAGTGCCATCTGCGTTAGGTTGGGATTCAGACCCGTCTTTCATCTGCGACGCGTTCGCGTTCGACGCATCAGTCGTCGAAGAGTCTTCGGCCATGGTGGGTCCGTTGTTGGAAAGGCCTGGGTTCCCTGACGGGTTCATCGGTAGCGAGGAAGGATTGATACCCGGTGGTAAAATCTGCGCCTGGCTCAACGCGGCGCGGAGAGCAGCATTCTCGACTCTAAGCTGGTCCACTAACGCGCGACATTCCTCCCATCGTCTGTTGGCTTCATCGGCCGAAGCAAGAGCCGCATCAAGCAGCTGCGATCTGCTTTCAAGGGCCTTCACATGTCTGTGCCATCGGTGTCAGGACGTAGGAGATGGAATCAAGCAAGGGATACGCAACTGGTCGCGACGTTCCCTGAATGCGCGCTGAGCCTTTCGATTCTGCTCTGCGCGTTTACTATTGCTTAATGGGCGTCCCCCGTTGGCCGAAGGCGGGGGCGATTGGGAGCCGTGTTGTTGCTGTGGCTGCTGCTGCTGATCAGGTTGCTGAGGCGGGATCCCTTGTGGCATGCCGCCTGGCGTGTAGTCGGTGGGTGCGTATTGCGCGAAATGCAGCGCTTGCAGGTGCGGTGGGTGCATCATGATATGGGGAGGGGGAAGGACATGCATAACCGAGGGTTGTTGCTGTAGCTGTGGCGGCGGTTGCTGTTGATGTTGCTGCTGCTGCTGCTGTGGTGGAGGCGGCGGGTTCTGAGCCCCCGCATTGGCGTCCGGGGGTGATTTACGTTTCCTGGACGGTCGAGTTGTTGGGTTTATTGGCGCGGGATCATCGCGCAAGCGCATGGTCGGTTGCTGCTGGGGCGGGGGTGCATCTTGCTGCTGCGTCGGGGAGGCGGGATTGTTATTTTGGGATTGCTGCTGCTGCATTTGCTGTTGCTGGGATGCATCTGTCGGTTGGGCGTTCTGCTGCTGGAACGAGAGCATCTTGAGATGATTTTGTCAATGTATTAGTCAGAGGCTGAGTAAGAAACAGGAATTGGTCACCGACCCCACTTTATAAGCCGGCCGCTCCCGGTCCGTTCCCCAGTTTGTTCCTGTTTTATCCAGACGCCCAACCGGCAATTATGAGTGTCCAAATATCCATCCCCTGCGCTGCGCACGCTCGCGAGACCGTGCGGGGATTGCGATCCTTCGCGATCCCATGCGTTGACCGCGATTTCGATTGTCTATTTCATTCACGGCCATGAACGCGGTAAGCGGAACCTATATGGTTCAAGCGCCTATCCACGTTCTCAGGGACAAGAATACCTCTTTGAGCGCAGAATGGCAGACTGAACGCCCCAGATGCGATATAAATTACTTGAAGCGCTCTAAAAACACACCATCAGAAATCCATTCGCGATCCCCGTCATATTTTCTATGAATCAGTCCGGGGAGACCTTTTGAGTGTCAGAAACAGGAGATACGTGACCTTTAAGCTTCTAATCCGGAGTAGCGGGGCTCCTCGACTATGTATTACGTTGTCTAGAATCTAGTGCACGATCTTGGTGCGCTCTTGGGTCTTCTTGGGTACATTGATTACTATAGGACGGTAATCTTATCTTATCATTTGACCCTACGGCGATGAACGGGAACCCCGAACGGAAGTATTTTGGGTAATCCATCAGCGGCGTGTGAATAATTTGGACATAGGGACAGAGGTCGTGTCGACGAGGAGAACAAACCCTGCAGCCTTCTTCAACTGTTGCTCACCATCGAACCCGTCTCCCGCTTGCTTCCTTTTTCCTTTTCTCCCTGTACCTTGTATATATCGAAGAGATGGCTACTCACCGTGAGGACAGTCACGTGTCTTCAAGGCAGTCCTTTCGGAAGAGGCTCTTCCCTGGAACCCGTATGGCCAGAAACTCGTCGACGAAGGCGAAGCTGGTGGGATTGGACGAAAAGCGGACACGCGACGAGTCGATTGCTCCTCCTATCAACGACAGTGAGTACTACTTCCCCCTTTAGAACCATTTCTAACCGGCGCTACTATCCGTAGATCAGGCCAACGCCAACGGCGCGAACGGGGGGCAGGCCCCATCTTCCGTGCCATCGCAGTTATCTGATGATTCAGCATCAGCACCGAAAGTAATGACCCATTTCTTGCCTTTACCTGCAGACCCACTGGTCGACGCAATGCCAAAGGATAAGGAGGAACAAGGTTCTTTGAATAATACCCTCATAGGGACACGACGACGTGTTCCCTTTTACCGGCGCCAGGCCAATAAATCATCTGCGTCGGAAGGGGCTCTTTCGTCTTCTACTGGTCACTCGGTAGCGAAATCTGTCTCTCGCCGCGCTCGTAAGCCGTCGCTCCTAACGCGAGTAATGCACCGCGTCGTTCCCTGCGTCAGCGATCCTTTTACACCAGACGCATCACCCACAATCGTCGATGCTGCCTCCGTTGCCTCTGAACCGCGTTCGTCCGTTGCACACGTTGATGCGCTCTCTAGCCAAGATCCTGAAGCAGACGCCACGCCGCCACAACCTTCTGCGGACGTTCCCGCCGCGTTGGTGGCACCCATCGCACCCACAGATGATTCTCCCCTACCACTACCACTTGAAACGGAAATCACAGTGCCCCCTCCGCCCAGCTCCCACTTGTCGCCTCAGGATGAGACAGATGGCGTGATTTCAGGAGCAGTCCAGCCTCCGGGTCCGACAGACGATCAGTTAGACAAAGTGCCCCCGCACCCACCAACCGAGGATTCAGACGAAACGAGCTTTACGACGGACGAAGGAGAGGAAGATCGACATACCATGGATGAACAGGTTGAAGAGGCAATACTCATTAGAAACGGGGGATCTGGTATCCCTATCGGCTCAGTGAGGCGTTAATTAACATAATCATCGGGCTCGCTAACGATCGGGGATAGGATGGTATCCCGCAGCCACTATTGCCACCGATAGCACCTCAGCACGCTGGGAGGAAATGTCTCGTCCTCGACTTGGACGAGACGTTAGTCCATAGTAGCTTCAGGGTATGCTACTGGAATAAAAGTCGTTGAATGGGATTGCTAACTCCACTCTCAGGCGGTTCAGCAGGCTGACTTTATCGTTCCCGTGGAAATCGAGTATCACTGGCATCACTTTCACGTTCTCAAGCGTCCAGGCGTAGATGAGTTCTTGTTGAAGATGGGAGAAATTTACGAGGTTGTGGTATTCACCGCCAGTCTGAGCAAGGTACGCCCAGAATAGCATCCATCTCATCATCAATTCTAACTCACACCTATACCTCAGTACGCCGATCCAGTGCTTGATAAACTTGATATCCATCAAGTAGTTGCGCACCGGCTGTTCCGAGAGAGCTGTTTCAGTCACAGAGGGAATTACGTGAAGGTACAGCACATTGCGGTTGCTCAGAGCAATACTAACCTCGCAACGACTCCGTAGGATCTATCACAGTTGGGCAGGCCTATAGCCGACACGATTATTCTCGATAACTCCCCTGCTTCATACATCTTCCATCCCAAAAACGCTGTCCCCGTTTCCTCGTGGTTCAATGATCCTCACGATGCTGAACTCACCGACCTCATTCCTTTCCTCGCTGACCTGACTTCTGTCCCGGACGTTCGCGGTATTCTGGACAGTGCAGTATGATCGATACTAATCACCTAGGATGTATCCATGTTATCTGGACTTTGCTTTTCATGTAAGCGAATCTAGTGTATCGCCAACTCCCCTATACGTAGGTGGTTCTTATACCCGCTCGGCTGCCTCTGTTGTAACCATATTGCCGGAATTTTCATCACATATAGGTTGTATTCGAGTGCTGATCTGTTTTCTTCGCTTTCCATTGCGGTCTTGTTTGGGGTTTACACACATTCACGCAACGCTATCGCACTCCTTGACTTCTCTCAGCATCTTCTCATTATCTATTCCTTCGGGCCTGGTCGTTGAATTTTTATGGTAGTACTTCGCGCTGCAAAGAATGTAAATCAGTCTGCCGAAATTTGACTGAGTTCTAAATTATTTCGGCAAAGTCCAGAGAGCCAAAATTTTGAGTGACTGTCTAGTAATCCATCCTACCCATCCCACATATATGTCACGATTCTTCAGACAAGCTGGCGACTCAGATTCGGACTCTGATGAGTCTGAGGAGCTCATGTCCAGCGACGAGGAGGCTCCCACCACGAAAACCACCGCCACGAAGACGGCCATGTCTCAATTCTTGCGTACAGCTGGATCGGATTCGTCGAGTGACTCGAGTTCGGATGAGGAGGACAGCGACGATGACGACGATAGTGATGCACCAAAAAAGAAGAAGAAGGGATTACCGAGGGCTAGTGATACGGACGATAGTGACAGCGACGACGAGGGCAAGCCTGGAAAGATTATCAGTGCCGCAGAGAAGCGTGTGCAGGAGATGGAAGGCACGGGGAAAGCAATGGATAATGCTATGAAAATAAACGATTGGGTGGCCATATCCAACGGTACGCGCTGCTTCCATGGGTTGATCACGTCTCCCGTTTAAGTGACTTCAATAATTTATCAAAGAATTCGACAAGTTGATACGCATGGTTCAACGCCAGAGCACTGTCTCTGAGCCCCTCCCCCCGTTCTTCCTCAAAACTATCGCCAGTCTTGAGACTTCGGTCACTAACACCATTGCGAAGGAGAAGGAGGCGAAGAAGAAGATGAACGCTACCAACGCGAAGGCCTTGACAGCGATGAGGCAGAAAGTCAAGAAGACTCTGAAGGAATACGAGAAGGAGTTGAAACAATACCAAGCCGTACGTATCTGTAATACGGATTTATGCGTTGCGCAGATATCGATTTTCTGTTATGTAGGACCCGGAGACGTTCGAGCGCGACTACCTTGCCACGATTACTAGGGACGCGGCTCCCCCGCCGAGAGCACCGAAGATGAGAGTAGTCGAGGGCGACGACGAGGACTTTACCACTGTTGTGCCAAAGGGCGTAAAAGCTATGCAGTTCACGTCGGAAAGTATATACAAGAATCTACAGTCCGTCCAAGAAGCTCGCGGAAAGAAGGTAGAGCCTTATACAAGCATTCATGATTAGCCAGCTAACACGAAGAATCCAGAATACCGACCGCGCCGAACAAATTAAGATTCTAGAGAAACTCTTGGAGGTTGCCGTCACCTCATACCAACGTATTCGCGTCCTTCTTGCCTTGATCTCCTCACGTTTCGACTACAACTCATCTGTGGCCTCCCACATGCCTGTGGATCTGTGGATATCCGCTCAACGTGAAGTCGACCAACTTGTCTCGATTGTGGCCGCCGATTCTTCTTATTCTATTCAAGAAGTCACTGAAGACTACGACGAGCTGATCGAGCGGACACCGAGCGGAGAAAAGGACGGCGTCGTCCGTATTCGTGGCAGCATCATTAGTTTCGTAGATCGACTGGATGATGAATTTACGAAGAGCCTCCAAAACATCGACCCTCACGGGACGGAATACGTTGAGAGATTGAAGGACGAAAAGGTGCTCTACTGCACGATATGTAGGGCTCAGGCCTTCTACGAACAATCGAAACAAGACGATCCTCTTGGAAGAGTTGTTATGAGACGTTTGGAACGTATCTATTCAAAGGTATGTTTCGACAATTTTCTACTGTTGTTTCTGCACTCAATGTGGTATATGGATGCCTTAGCCCGATGCCGTTGTTCAAGCTTTGGAGTCCGCCGCGGAGCAGTCCGATATTAAGCCTTCCATGTCCCTTTCAAAGCAGGACAGTTCGTCAGGCTTGATACACGTTCTATGTGTCTACCTGTACAAGGCTGGAAACTCTTTGCTACGGACTCGCGCAATGCTCAGCCATATCTACCATCACGCGCTACACAACGATTTCCACAGCGGTCGTGATATGTTGCTGATGTCACATCTGCAAGAATCTATCCATTCCGCCGATGTTGCAACTCAAATTATGTACAATCGTACTGTTGTTCAACTGGGTCTCTGTGCTTTCCGATGTGGCCTCATCAAAGAAGCCCAGGCTACGCTGCAGGATATCTTCACGACTCAACGCGTGAAGGAGCTTCTTGCGCAAGGTGTCCACCAACAACGCTTCCAAACGCTGTCGCCCGAGCAAGAAAAGGCCGAGAGGCAGCGACAACTACCCTTCCACATGCACATTAATACTGAGCTCCTTGAAGCTGCCTTCCTTGTGTCGAGCATGCTTGTTGAGATCCCGCTGCTCGCTAGTATTGATTCGGAAGAGTTGAAACGAAAGGCGATATCCAAGCCATTCCGACGGTTGCTCGACTTCGCCGATCGTCAAGTCTTCACAGGTCCTCCCGAAAGTACTCGAGATCATATCATGCAAGCAAGCAAGGCGCTTCAGGATGGCGAATGGGAGCATTGTCGGGACTTGATCCAAAGCATCAAGATTTGGAGCTTGATGCCCGAAGCTGCTTCTGTCAAAGAGATGCTGGCGAAGTAAGTTTGCGTTCGCAGCCACATGGTTTGACTTCCTGACCCCTTGTGTAGACGCATCCAAGAGCAGGGACTTCGAACATATCTCTTCACTTACGCTCCCCATTATACAACTCTATCCCTTTCCCTTCTCTCCCGCACATTCTCCCTCCCATTACGCACCGTCACCTCCATCGTGTCAAAAATGATCTGGAGCGAAGAACTCTCGGCTTCACTTGATCAAGCCCAAGGTGTCGTTGTGTTCCATCGCATCGAGTTCTCTAGAGCACAGCAACTTGCTCAGACTGTGGCTGATAAAGTCGCTGCGATGGTTGAGCAGAACGAGAAGGCTTTGGATGCTAAGATGGGTGTTACCACCGGTTGGGGCGATCGCCAGGGCGCCGACAAAGGCGAGAAGCGTGGGGAACAAACGCAGGAACGGAGAGGACGCGGGGATCGCACCAGAGGTGCTCGAGGTATGTTCACATCCGGTCTGTCCCTCATCTGCTCACCCTTGGTATAGGTGGAATGCGGGGGCGTGGATCACGATTTGCTCAGGGTTTGGGTACTGCTCAACGAACGGGTTAGTTTGGCACCTTCACATATGTATTGTATAGCATTATTCCCATGTTTTGAGTTAAAAACGCTAATCTGTCCCTCTTCACTTTCTTCGTATGCTAAGGCTGAGCGTATCACGAACTATATTCACTCTATTATTCCGAATTCACCAAACGTATTACAGCGGTGATCTGCTTCTTCCAGTAACTAGGAGAATGCGATGCAAGCGTTCCCAACTACACCACTTGCTTTGTTCGTCCGCTCTAATGGCCTTTGGGATGTCAAGTTCAAAGCCTTTGAGTTTGGTCAAAGGCTCTGATGTCTGAGTCGCTTCCTCGATTTTCACGACGTCGCGACGCGCGTCAGTCCTTCGACAGTGTCTTGGGTTTGGCTTCTCTGGAGCTGTTTCAGCTTCAAATACACCGAGTTTAGTTAATGTCGAAGGCAAGGGGGCTGCGCCTGTCGAAGGTTTTCCCTAGGGTAGTGGGCGTCGCAGACGTTTGCTCCGATAACTTTCGTTTCTTTGAACGCATGTAGCTCGGTTCAAGCCATTCCTTAGGGTCATGTTCGTGCTTCGATGGCAGTGACGGAAGAGGATCAACGACATCATGGTTGCCGTTCTGGTGGTTAGGTTCATCAATGACTTTTAACGGAGTCGATGGCAATTGATGTTGTTCAAACGGTTGTTTTGGACTGGGCGGTGGTGTGGGTATTGGTTCATCAACGTATTCCAAGATTATCGGCGACTCTTCGTCGACATCCATAGCTATGGGCGCTAGGGGAGAAACAATGGGCGGCGGTGGCGATGGGAGCGGAGGTTCCGTCGGGTTATCATCGACATCAACGGCTGCGGCTACTAGTGGGCTACTGGGTGACCGAGAGGGGATTCCAGCATCTGCGCTGTCATCTTCAGTTAGGCTTGTAGACGCTGCATGAAGTTCGTCACATTGCGGCGGATCCGCTTCATCGCGTTGTTCATCCATGTCAACATCTGAATCTGAATCAGAGAAGAGGGAATTATGTGATTCGTTGTTGCTGCCTGCTTCATCCTCGCCCTCGCCCTCATTGTCATCGACTAGCACTTCGTGGCTTATTGAGATTTGGGAGGAAGACTTGTGTAGATACACGCCTCGTGGTCGACGTTGGGACCGCGGTTGGGATTGTGACTGGGATTGCAACTGGGACTGAGATAGTGAATAGGATATATCAGAATCGGGTGCGACGATATGGTCGCCGGTGGTACGGAGTACATGCATTGGTCTTGGTACTTTGCGCGTTATTGCAGGGTGTATTGATACAAGAGGGGTCGCTGCTGAGGACGACGGATAGGTTGCCGGAATAATGGCAGAAGACGATGGCAATGAGGTGATACGGGGCGGCTCTCGCTGCTCGGACTCGCTTCGTACGGTTATAATCTTATCATCCAAATCACGGCTGGGACTGAGACTGAGACTTCTGGTGGCGATTGACCTACTCTTCAGTCGAGGAGACGGAGTAGACGACCATTCAGTAAGTGGCGAACTGAAAGGAGGGACGTGATCATGGCGTTCGACAGGTGAAGCTTTGACTACGGGAGAAGCAGCAGATATTCTGGGGCCTGGTGTAAAATATATGAGCGTGCCCCTCCTACTGTAAGGCTACCCATGGAACTTACTCGGGAGAGCTGCTTGAAGGGGATGTGCATTTTTACTCGTGGAGGGCTGCGGCCCTTCCGAAGAAGTCGATTCACTCCCTTCTGAAGACGGTATATGGAGGGTAACAATGTCAGCAATCTTATTTTCTACGTACTGAAACAATCTTATATGAGTTCTAAACGCAGCAATAACTCTAATAAGCTCACCTTCCAGCTTCTGCGATATTCTGACATTGGGGATGCATCGGCATCACCAGTCGATGACCTTTTAATCAGAGAAGGCGCTGTCTTTCTTGCAGTTTGCTTTGTTACATTGATTTTGGCCTGTTGCAGGAGCGGAGGTTGATTGGTTTCTTTCACAGTTTCCCGTTCTTCCCTTGCTTTCTTGCGCTCTTTCAGGACATTCCTACGCCGTTCATCAATACTAATTCCCTTCATCAAAATTGCAACTCATACCCAGCTCCGCCGTGTGATCGTAAACCCCCGATCCACTCATGTATCGAGCGTTCTTCGTGGATTTCTTTCGGCCTCCCCCATTCGGCTTCATCAATGCTCCCAATAATAGTGAAGGAGTCACACTCGAACGCAAGGTACGCCTCTGCCGTCATTCCCTTTCGACCTCTTCCGACGGGTATTCGCGTGAGGACTAGTCGGAAATCCTTGATGGTTATGAGAGCCGTCTTGTGGCTAGTCAGTCGACTTTGGTTAAGCCTGAATCACTGCATTAGCATCATAACTGGATATACAGGATTGGAGCCTACCTACCGAACGCCTCCAGTGCAAGTTTTGTTAAGCAAACAGGCATTCGATACTGCTTGTCAGAGACCTTAATCCATATTCTGTCGTCGCCTCCACCATGTGTCAAGTACTTCAATTGCAGTATGTGTTAGTTGCGAGCTGGTCCCAAACATTCAAGGACATGTACCTCCACGAGCTGGACTTTCTTCCTCTTCGTATGCTGTGGAACACTAACCAGTGAGCCCCCATATTCTTCGCCAATATCAATGAGATAGGATGATAGCCAGGAATGAAGTGCTTCTGACATTGGGTGTTAGTTCAGGTTCAATGAACTCGCAAACAAGTGGTCACGCTCACTTGGTGTAACGATCGCGCGCGTGACACTTGAAGGATCATTGGAACTAACCAAAAATCTTCGAAGGAAACAACACGGAGAACAATCACGTATACCATTGTTGTTACAGCAAGAAGATATCAGGGTATAAGTATACATGTACGACAACAAGAGATCAGCAAGAGATTACAACAATACAGGAGTTACGGGAGTAGATGTTCGTACAGGTATCGCGATCTTTAGTACACCCGGGTTTCTGTCGAAGCTCGGCTTTAGACCAGATCTGCGAATAACTCAGAGTTAGACGCTACCGTCTTATAAAGGTGAAACGAAGGAACTCACTTCGCCATTGCTTGCCAAATCACTGGCCTCAGGACAGGTTTGCTTCCAGGGGAGTGGTTACCTCGACCAACAATAACTTTCAGATCTTGACCTCCCCCAGAAAGCACAATATCTCTGATAGCTTCTTTCGTTCTGTAAATAGCTTCTGGTACACGCAGTCCATGGAGATCAAGGGTGTTTACTGGTAGGCCACGGTTATTGGCTGTATACAATCCACGCTGTTAGACTTCGATGAGAGAGCGGTGAGTGGATAGGATAATCACCTAAGAGATACCGCCGCTCAGCCTTCCTATGCAAGGAGATAGCATTCTCCTGGGATCGCCTCGCCTTTAGGGCTAAGAGGAATGCTTCCCGAACCTGGGTCTTCGCTAATGCTTTCAGTCGCTCTTGCAAGAGTTCGTCCCGTTTCTGTACTTCAGCCTGAGCCTGACTCCTATAGCTTTCCGCTTTCTTCTGAAGAGACTGAGGGTTGATTGTCGAGACAATGCTTTCTATTTCTGCCAATGTAGAGGCTGCGTCAGTTGCTGACCGAGGGTCGACGTCTGTTGGTTTCACGTCGGCTGCGTCCGCTTGCTCGATCAAGTTTTCCGGAACTACGTCGGATTGAGCAGCGAGGTTCGCCTGGTACACTGCCACAACCACCTCTCCCACTTCATCTTCCATCGCCTGCACAGATTCGGAGACGATGACTGATTCCGGGCTGCGCCCTAGGTTGAGAAGAGGTATTTGTATGGAAAGGACATCGTCGCGGCCGTCGCCTGATGGAGTGAGCGGAGGCGTAGGCATCGCGTTCGCCGGTCCAACATCAGGAGTTGAGGGGTCAACGTACTCCGGTTTGTCGATAATCTTGGCATTATTGGCTATTAATGCAAGGCTCTTGGAGGGAACGTCATCAATGGGCTCACTCTCTTCAAGTGTCTCCGAATTTAGTGCAGGAAGCGGGGGCTCAGTCGCAGATTCGTTGGTGGGTTCGAAGGCAGGTTCAGTCGTGGGTTCAGTCGCGTCGTTTACGGAATGAGGAGCCGAGCTATAGGAAGAATAATGCTCAGAGTCCGACGGTGCGACTTCATGTATTGAAATGTGGTCATCATCCTCAAGGGACGCTGTAGGTTGAGGTTGGGGTGTCAAAATTTGTTCGACGTTCCTTGCCTCCGAGCCACGAACGCGGTGGTCACCCTCGTACACTCTTGGTCGTGTGGGGAGTGGGGGAATGTGTTGGAACTGCACAACACGCTCCCCTGGTGGCAAAGCTGGTGCGACAGCTGTTTGTATTGGGGTGGGTCGAGGGGGCCTCGTCCTAGGCCGTCTCGTATGAGGTTCTCGGATAGGGGGTACTTGTTCGGCGATAGCGGACTCAACAAGTGCCCTGGTGGCCGCCCACGTAACCAACAAGTATAAGGTCATCATTCCAAGCAGGAGGTAATTCTTGCCGAAGAAGTAGTAGTCAAAAGCGAAGCGAAGCGCTTGCATGGCATACGCGTGAAATGAATTCGGCTTGTAGGCTGTAGTTTGATGAAGCGCGAATCCCTCCCATACACCGATCATGAAGGCTGTAATCTTGAGATTGAAGTGAGCCAAACGGGCGAGGACACGCAGTCCAACTCCTAGAATCAGAGCACTCAGGTCATCATCCATGTCGTTGAGTTGTCGTTGGATTCCTGAGAGCTGGGATTGTTCTGAATTACAATTTTCCACCATAAAAATTAAGACAGACCGATGATAGTTTGTTGAAGTTGGGTGGGGATATTTCAGAGGGAGTTGCCAGTCGGTTGACGCATGAGTGAAACTGGTTTGTCGGTGGACATCAGTATTTGTGGCGAATCCTTTAATGTAGTCCTCCGACGAATGTAGTCGCGAGCAAAGCCGCAGCAGCCAGTGGGCAAACTGCTTGCAAACTGCACTGCCTATAGTTCTACTGTAGGTCCCGAAGCGTCGCGCTGGGCGCCTACTGAAGATGTGGCGCCTTATCTTATCAAGGGTTGCCAGCGGTGACTCGCGAGAACAGTCCAAGTCACTAAGCTTAAAGCTCGAGTCACCTTCCCACTCACCCAGAATTCCCAAGAACATACAGAACATGGCCACCGACGCTCCCGCCCCCGCCCCCGCCCCCGTACCCCAGATGCAAACCGCCACCGCTGCGCCTGTTCGTGAGGAGGCTCCTGTCCCACTCTCATTCCCCGCAATTCTACGCAATCCAGGTGTCGGTCACCGTTTCGCCCATTTGCATGCAGACCAGCCAGCCAGCCGCTCGCTGCACGTGAAGAAGAGCATCAAGCGGGACGATAACGAGGGGAAGCGTTGGGTACGCCGGAAGGAGAACGGTATGACCCTACTTATTAGTTTCCTGCGAATATCACTAAATGTCCCATATGCAGCTCACTTCGTTGATAACCCGCATATCGTGCATGCCTCGAAGGCCGACTATGCACCACTGCTTCCCAATGCAAAGAGAACATTCCCCGAACCCTTGCCTACATATCTACCCCGCACAGTGAGGGCGCCGGATACAATTAAACCAATTCTAGAACCAAATTCCGCGAATGCTGGGCGGTTCTCACTCAGCCTAAAGGGCATGCGACGGGACCTACGTAAGGCTGGATTCCGGGCCCAAATTCTCGTCGAGGATATCGAGAAGGAGATAACTGCATGGCTCCGGGGCGGGGCATTCGCTGCCTCTGATGGGTCTGAGTCGTCTCTCCTCAACTTCCCAGGAACGCCTATCGGACGGATGGACTGCATTTCTGAGGTCTCTCGCGATCCCCTGCAGCTAATCTGGGCAGTTAGCGAAGATGCATTTGCCCGTTACGTAGTGCACTGTTGCGCCCGCTACTACGAGATCGTCAGCTTCAGTGGGCCATCCTTCGTCCCTATTTTCGTTCATTAACAGTTCACCCTAGGCAAGGAAGTGAAGGGACGCAGATTAACTTACCTTTTACGACCAAATGTCGCCCACCCCGACTCCTTCACGCCTGCCGGTCTCTACACGCCTCCCACAACTGACCTCGATTCGGCTTCACAATTCGAAACCGACCCAGAAACTGACGTCCTATCCGAAATCCTCGCCGAAGGCAATGAATCAGACGCGGAACGCGCCGAAGACGCCAAGTATCTCCAGGACAGAGTCGAAGCGCAGGCCTCGAGACCCTTCTCTCCAGACAATGACTGGTCGGTCGTCGAGGGGTCCGACATCGAAGGAGACCATGAAGGAGACATAACCGTAGGAGTTGAGGCATTGTCAATACAACCAACGGTCTCTCCTAGACGTCCCATGGCTTCCCGCCATTGGACTTCCAGGCAGGACCGATCGGCTTCGTCCCCTTCACCGTCACCCGTGCGTCGACCCGCTCGCCGGCGCATGGTCAAACGCCGGGTAGTGTCGTCAAGACAAACACTCAGGGCTCAGCAGGCATCCTTCTTTGATTATCTCTTTGCATGAAGGGAATGTTCTTCTAGGTCTTTAGTTGCATCTGCACTAATGTCATAAATACAGTCTTGTCCTCGTGTCCTTTGTAGAATCATCCAGTGATAAACCTTGTCAGGAAATATAATGTAGAGCCTCCGAAACGCTGTTCGATAGTAAATTCTCTGATGAGAACATGAATGATTAGAAACACGTACTATTAGGTTCGTGATAGCAGTGAACGCCAATACGAAGATAAGGTAGGATTTAGTTCTGTTCATGTTTGCTTGAGGGTCGAAGGTACTCGACGGCGAGGAGCCAGCTCCAAGTATGCAGACAAGCAGCAAGCCCTAGAGCAAACAATTTAGTCGAGTTCACTCAGCTTAGAGTCTACACTCACGTTGGAGAGTACCCATGACAGTAAGACCTAAATCGCAAACATAAGCTCTTACAAGACTTCTATGTGTACAGAAAGCATTTACATTCGTGCGCACACTCGCATAATAGTCCTTCGCCGCCTGCTCCCTCTCCGCATCACTTGGGCCAGAGGGAACTTTGGAAGCCGGGGGAGGCTCCGAGCGATTTCGCAGGGCATACAGCGCCTCTTCGTATATCTGACTAATATCGTTCGGGGCCGTCGCTATCTCGACCTCGACTTGCTTGTCTTTATTCTGCACCACAGCACCGAGATCAATCTCGTCTGCCGAGTCCTGCTTTGTCCCCCAAGAAATCTAGAAGCATGTTCAGTACGAGTTGGCTCCCGAAAAAGTGAGTTGCGAGAACGTACATCGTCGAGGTTTGAGAATGCATAACTGGAGCAACATGTTAACGGCCCTAGCTTCGCAGATAGCATCGGAGAGCTTACATGTTGAGAATATTTATATACGTCGGAGACATGAAGAAGTATTGCACAGAGCTTGTAAACACATGCCACGGGTCGAACGCAAGCAGACTACTAGCCGCATATACTATTCACGGCAAGGTTAACTCAGTGTGATAGCAGAACAATGCAATAAACTCACGGCCAAATGTGATAACAACGCTGAACAGCATGACGCTATTGGCACTGCCGCCTTGTTGTGCGGCTTTCAAGGCGCACTGGATGGACGCGAAGATCAAGTAGACCATAAGAACCGCCAGGAAGATCGAAGTTAATTTATACTTCATCTTTGACCTATGTCAAAAGTATCGACTTCAGCATCAGCATTGTATGTCAACGACTGAATATTAAGAAGGGGGCGCACGTCTGAGGCTTATTGCCCATGGCAAACAGGAAGCAAGCAATGACGATAGACCCCATCATAAACTATTGGCTCAATCAGTTGCGGATGCGTAGAGCGTTCCCCAGGCTCTCGCCTCACCTGAACTATAAGATTAAAGTACTGAATCCCGGGCATGTTAAATGACGGATTCTCGAGAGAGGACGTCAAAACAACCTAGCCAACCTCTCAGTATGCGCAAGTTCCTTTCTTAAAGTTCAACGACTCACGAAGAAGAGATAGAAGTTCCCCTGCAACACAATATAATCAGCATTCTTGCATTCCAGCTCGACAATGAAGACTGAAGACTCACAATTGCGAACCACGAGAACGTCAAGTTGATCACGTTATACATCATCTCTAGCATGAGCGACACTTTCCTGCCCACACTATGCCCCGAGCGTAATATTTGCCCTAAATGCGCAATGGAGTAGGTCGCCGCGAAGAACGAGCCGTTCAGCCATCTCCTCCTCTGCAGGATGAACTCGGGCAGGGCATCGGGGACATCGGTCTCGCCGATTGCACCCTGGACGTATCGGAGCACCCTTGGAGACGTTGCATTTAGTTTTGGCTTTGCTAGATACGTGCAGGCTCACCAGTTCGAGTTGGCTTTGGCGACGAGCTCAAAACATAGGATACGCTGTAGGACGTGTCAACCAATTCTCGTAAGATCGCACACGAATTACATACATCTTCGGCAAGATCTAGAGAGATGGTTTAACTCGAATCAGAGCACAGTGAAATATTGTACTGACACATGTTTGACGTGAAGATATCTGTATCTCGGCCGTGTAGAACCTCGCCTTTGAAATATGAAGCCAAGGGACCAACGCCTCGTTTATCATTCTGGAGGGCGATATATCTTTGTTACAGAACATCAGTGCAATCGAGTCAGCATCGTCGACCATTCTGAACAGTCCGAACCAAACAAACCGGTACGCAGAGAACGCTCCGGGCTTCATCATATCGTGGTCAATGTCAAGGGGAGATGGATAAGACCTGGTACACTCACCAGCACACTGATATACCCAAACATCGACTCCGTCGTCTTATCCAATATGTTGCTGATTTTATATTCGAAGTTCTGGGCAGCGACTATAATCATTCCACTCAGATTTATTGCACCTTTAAGCAAGGATATACCAGATTACTCACCTAACGGATTGGCGAGCAGGGACCAGTGCTTCCCTTTGTACACCGCTATCTCGCCACAAGCACCTCCCACATTGGAGTTCAGATCGAAGGTCTTCCACAAGCGATATATGCTCTTGTTCCCAGGTCGCGTTCCGACATCCAGTAGAACACACACATTGGGCTACATAACCATCACGAGTCAGCGAACCAAAGAAAGAATCATTAACAGTGAATGTCACAAAGGAGAAACCCTCACCTGCAGCAGCGGAGCGAACGCATTAAAGAACCAGCGATGACTATTAATTTTCTTCTGGTTCTTCTCCTTCAAGCAGAATATTATCTGCGTCGGCACGATCCCCTTATCGGGGTACCTAAAATGTATGTTGGAGTCCAGTCCAAAGGACGTCGTGTACTCGAACAAGTGCGCAGTGACTTCTTCCCCATTCACTAAGTTCTTCATCTGCCCGACGTCCTGGTATACGCCTAGGAGAGTCAGGCAGTGAAGGACGTTCTGGTTGATCTTCCGACGGCCGTCGGATACTATGCAGACTACGACCTATTGTTCGTTAGTCAAGGCAGGGGAACGACGTCTCACTACATACCTTTTTCCATGCGTCAGGACCCCAAGTTTGGGAATTTTTGCGCGTACATAGGTGAGAGATATTCTGCATCACACCGTGCATTGTCCGACAAAAGAGTTCTTCGTCTTCCTGCAGTCAAAGTCATTAGCATTGACTCTAGTAGCCTTGGAAGGATAATTACATTGTACATCGTTATTACAATGAACAACTCAGTTTTGCGCCCCATCTCATTCTGACGGAGAGAGAACCCTCTCTTCTCAAATTCGTCTGGGTCTCCGGTAACAGCAGTATATCGCGTCTTGGTCATTTCCGGTTCGCCTCTACTGCTGAACGGCATCACCATCGCAGGAGGGACATCCGACGAAAGCACGTAATTCCCATTTGTGAGCTGCACCCGCTTCCTCGACTTGCGGCGGCGCACAACCCGCCCACTCGGCGCAGGCCCATAGTGCTTCGTCTCCACAGGCGTCTCCGGCTCCGTATTAGCATGCGACGAAAGGCTCTTCTCCCTCTGAATATACTGCGCGGTCTGAATGTAATCACCCGGCACGCCGTAGTCGCCGTTCACCACGTACATCGCCGCCTTCTCCGGGTCGTGCACACGCCGCTCCGGGCTCGCAACGTAGTGGAAGCTGTTGTTCCCCACGACCATATAGTCTTCGTCGTCAACAGCGGGTGTGGGCGAGCGGGAGCGGGGTGGGCGGAAGGGGCTGCGCGAGTAATTGCCAGACGCAAACACTTGTGCGCCATAATCGTTGCCAGTAGGGAGCACGTTCATCGCTTCCAGCGCTTGGTCATATGAGTGAGGTGAGGGCGGCGTGTAGTCAGATCCCCCATTCGAGTATGCACTTACGCGATGGGGCGCCGCGCCGTATGTATCGTCGAACGGGTCTCCCGGCGGGACCGACTGGTACTCATCAATCTGCAGCGTCTCCCCAGTCATAATCGGCTCCAGCTGCTGCCCATGCTGATAGTAGCGGTAAGGAGAATGCCCAGGGCTGGGCGTCGGCAGCTCTCGTCGAGCGTGGTGTGAAAGACGGGCGTTCGATGATGGTCCTGGACCGGCTTGCATATGTAGTTGGGGTTCATGGTTCTGGTGTCGTTCGTGCCCAAGGAGGTTGTCGAGGGCGTCGGTTATCTCATCGTAGTCGCGGAATGTGTCGTCCATAGGAGAGCTTCGCCGCGTCGAAGGCATCGGGGCGTCAGATAAGCTGTATCGTTGAAAGGGATCCGCCATGGATGTCGTGTAAGTCGTTGTCGTGGCGCTGCCGTTGTTTGAGGCGCGAGCTTCCCTTCAGGCGGCGGAATAGGTAGATACTGAGAGTACGGAGAGAACCTGGATTGAAGGTTTGAACACTGACAGAGATCAAGAACTGTCGCGTCTTTCCACGTGATCGCGAGCCCGCTGCGCCGCAGTTTCAAATTCCTGGATTCGGACGCGACGATCACCATCGAGGGCAAACATCTTCCTTCGATTCCGAAAGCGCCCCAACATACGAAGGCGTCCAAAATCACATCCACGATTTTGCTTTTGTGAAACATTAACATTAGGTTCACTGAGATGAAAGCCACCGTCCCAAGCACACGAGGCCGAACACGCTGCACTGGCACACCTTCCCAAAGTGAAAGGTCTGGAAGTACGTTATCTTGTTAACTTCCCCCACATACATGCTTCCACCACCACCCATTCTCCATGGACGCTCTCGTCTCTTTCGCACCGGGCCTCGCAGTCCGCCTCTTCCTATACTCTATCGGAAACATCAGTCCCAAGGCAGAATGGGCACTCATAGGGCTGTGGGACGGCTACGCTGTCCAGAAAATGACGGGGCGGACGGCCTCGCATGAGACAACAGCTATCTACGCCCTGCTCTTCCTCGTCGACCTCTACATCTCTCGCAGCTTCTACAAGACTGCAGTCATATCTCTGTGGACGGTTTTGGGCGTGATCGTGACGGAGTTGCTCGGACCCAATCACCAGCATGATACCACGAGCGAGCGGAGGCGAGGCAGGCGGCGCTCGATAAACCCCATCATACAGAGCCAGCCCATTCGCGCACCCCCAGCTCGCCAGCCCTGCTCAACCGATGTCGCCCATCCACCCGAATCCACTTCGAGTCGACGGATGATCGAGGAGCAGACGGCGGTCACATTCGCTGCGCCGTCCACCACCTCGTTGTCCAGCGACATGTCGTCTCTCGCGTCCAGCGGTTCTGCAACGTCTAGAGAGAACATATGGGACAGCGTCCGCGCCGTCGCCTCCGCTCAACCGAATAGCTCTAACGAGACCACGCATCGTGCTACCATGTACCCAAGCAATTCGACAACACCGTATGACCCACATCTACCATCCCCTCCTGACACCTTCCAGCAGCGAACGCCCCTCTTTGGCGAAGCTGGTCATCACACGGGCATTGCAGGCAATGTTCCTGGCGGCTTCACCTCCCGCGATGAGACGACGAGCCCCAGCCCCACACCACGAAACAGTCCGCCGCCTCTCATGGTGCCCTACGTGAACATAGATCCTCCAACTAGCCAAGGGCTTCTGTCTTCCGACTCAGAGCCTGTGCTTCCTCCAAATCTTCTGTCACCTCTGGATATCATTCCGGCCGGGGGCGTGCCCCAACCAGAGGAGTACAAAATCGTCCCGCCTCGGAGGTCAACGCCGATGCCTGTGGTAACTGAAGACCCTCCGGTAGCGAGTACCTCGCGGGCAGTAAAGGCAGAGGACGATGATGCGAGGCTGACTTCTTCGGACGAGGACAGCGACTCCGATGCCAACGATCGAGCAGGTATGTTCAAAGCAGCGGAGAGGTACCGTCAACAAGCCAAAGGCTTCGATAACGACGTCAAGAAGCTGAAGACCGAACGCAAAACCGCCGAAGACGCTAACAAGAAACGACAGAGCGTCGCCTTGAGGAGCAGAATAGGCACCACTGAGGAGCAAGCATCCAAGTGCCATCTCAAGGCCGACAATCTCTTCGTCCGTCGTACGTCTTTCTGTCCTCGCTGACACGCCCCTCCTTGCTAACGCAGTGTATTAGTGGACAATCCGCCATCGAAACCAGCCACCCTCGACCTGAAACGCGTGATCACCGTAAAGGCTGCCCTCCAGGCACTCAAAGAACACCTTCCGCTCTTCCTCGACAGCAACGAAGCCAGCCTCACTATCCGCTTGGGGACTCGCGTCCGCGAGCACGAGCTACGGCAAGCCATCTTTGCCTATTTATCTGAGTAAGCCCCATCTCATCGATCCCTGCACGTCCTAAACACCTATTTTGCTAGGGGAAAGATCCCGCACAGAAGCAATGATCCATCTGTAATTGTAGTGACACAAATGCTAGAGTAATATTATGAACGCATGCCAGGACGCTTTCGTTTCTTGAATAACCCCGTCAGCGGTGGTGCTGGTGTCGATTCTTCTATTTTTACTAGGGTTGTCGCCGACTCTGTCTTCACTGTGTCTATCGACTCCTCTGTCTTTATCGGTTCCTCGTTTGAAAGCTCTGGCTCAGTGTGATCGTCGGGAGGCCCTTGACTCGATCTTACTTCTTCGTCCCCAGCCTTCTTCCATTGCACCTTTGTCCATCTAGGCATGTTCGTTGCTGCAGGTAAACCCAATGTCGCCTGATTTGTGACCGGTGTGAGCAAGGGGTTCGGCGGAGGAGGGGACACTTCCTTCTTTTTGACGAGTATGAGCCCTGGGTCGTAAATATCCCCCAGGCCAACATCGAGTGTCTTCTTGCGAATCTTAAAGTGTCGTTCATCATCCACAGGCTGTTCGGCGTCGCGCTTTTCTGGTGTCTCGACAGTGCTTGACGCCATCGCAGCCGTGTCCTGCGAGGGTGCGACGTACTCCCAGTCCCCCACCACGCCTTCCGTCCTGTGGCGCTCAGCTTCAGCAGCAAGCCTCTCCGCATCCGGGTCCGTGTACCCCAACGACGCAGCAGTCGAGTAGTTCGCAAAAGGATTGGATGGTTTCGGAGGCGGTTTGCTGGCGTCTTTAGACGTAGAAGGCCCTGCCGCTGCCTCTGACTGTCTAGCGTGTCCCGTACTGATATCGTTCGCAAACGCAGCCCGAGCAGCCTAGCCATTCTCAATGTCAACCACGCCCTAGACGGAGGCATCGTGTGCTCGCACCTGTTCCACCCGCATCATCTCATGCTTCTCCTCCTCCAAATCTTTCTTGCGCTTCTCGCCAGCCTTGTACAATCCACGCACGAATCTCTCCTTGTTTCCCCTGTGGCGAAGGCCATTTTCGTGCTGCTGCCTCGAAGGTGCGTCGTCCGCGATATAGATGTTGCAGAATTTGCAGTAATATTTCTTCTTGGAAACCCAGTATTCGCTCATAGTAGTTCGGGGGAGGAATTACCTTGCAAGGTCACCAGGGTTGGGAAATCGCCTTATGGGAGTAGCCTGGCGGGCCAATCTTGTCGTTTCGAGCCCCTTTCCTCATCTATTCGTCCTATTCAGGGGTGCGAGAGCACTTCGAGCTTCGTCGGCATGCAAGAAGCGATCATGGGACAAGACTGGTCCAGCAAACATGTGTACGGTAAAGGGATTTTCAGAAATCGGGGCGTTGCCATCATCACCCCAGTTATAAATGTACACGGCGCACGCGTGGGCCCCAACTATCATCATACCAGCATTAGGCCCTAGACGACCAGCGGGATAGATAGCGGGCATTCCGCAAGCGGCAAATTATGGATCAGAAAGCCCCCTCCACGCTCGTAGAGGAAAAGGTTGAATCCCCACCCACCCACACGCCCGACAGCCCGGAGAATGTTTCAGCGGCCGGCCGTGGGCATGCACCATACAGGCTATACAAGAGGCGATTTGCTGGATTACTGGGTCTGGTATGTCTTATCGCCCGTGTGCAGTGTACCCCCTTACAACGAGCCTCTAGGTGGTGCTGAACATTGTCGCCGCAATGGCGTGGCCGTGGTTCGGCCCAATATCGAATGATAGTATGCACTTTGAGGACATATAGTCTTAAGCGGTTGGTGCTGACGAGCGTGCAGTGTCCGCAGAGTTTGGAATATCGCTAGACCAGGTTAACTGGCTGGGCAATATTGTCGCATTGGTATATCTGCCTAGCGCCGTCCTTATTCCCGCCGTTGTCTCCAGATATGGAATTCGTCGATGTGTACGTCCCCTCAATTCATTATCACGCTTCCACGCTAACCGCGTTGTTCAGTGCGACATCGGCGTCATTGCCCTCCTCCTTGCCGCCTGGATCCGTTACGCAGGAACTAGCAAGGCGCTCTCAAGCAATGCAGTATACGCCCTGTTAATAATAGGACAGGTGGGTCACCTTCCGTTTGGCAAAGTATGATTTGTGTTGACAGGCCCTACCTAGTTCTTCGCGGCTATAGCTCAGCCCATCTATCAAGTTTTGGGCCCGAAATATTCGGAGACTTGGTTCGATCTGAAGGGTCGAACTACTGCCACCATGCTAGTTGCAATATGTAGGGGCATGCGATTCACAAGCTCTTGTCAGTCACTCATCCTAGTCCAGCAAATCCTGTCGGTGGCGCTGTTGGGCAACTATTAAGCCCCTTGGTCGGAGACACGAGACAGTCTGTAAGAGAGTTTCCACCTTTCATCCGTGTCATTCACATATACGTGCTATGCTAGATTCTTGTACTCGCAATCATAACCAGCGCCGCTATACCTTTTGTACTTCTAATAGGCGCAGCGCCCCCGACACCCCCAAGTACGCCTTGATTTGATGACTCACCTTCCCATCGCTGACCCGATCCAGCTTTCTCCGGCTCCAAGAAATCTCCGCCATTGCTGGCAACGATACGTGCTTTGATTGGTATGGAGGTCTCACCCGAGCAACACATGACCGGTCGCGAGCGGACAGACTTCGTGATTCTAGTATTGGTGTTCGGTGTCATCGTCGCAGGGTGACCATCCATTCTCTTCGGGCGCCAGGTCTTCACTAACGCCAGCGCAATTTCATGCTATATACAGCACCAACGCGTTCGCCATCTTGACGGGGCAATATATGGTCAGTCTGGACCTGTATAAGTTGTACGTACATATCTGACTAAGATTGAACACGTAGAAGCCATATGGTTACTCGGAAGACATTAGCGGGCTGATGGGTGCATGCTTGCTATTGGCAGGAATCGTGGCCGCTATCGCGACTGCCCCTCTATTCGACCGCGTGTTCACCCACCATTTAGCCGTAACGGCTAAAATCGTGGCCCCAATCATCGGAGCAGCGTGGTTGTCGCTCATATGGGCAGGTGGGCACTCGTTCAGCTACGTGCAATAGACGTCGATTTGATGAGTGCATTGCCAGTGAAACCACATAATACCGGCGGCCTCTTCATAATCATGGCTATCATCGGAATCTGTGGTATAAGCGTCCTTCCGGTCAGCTTGGAACTTGGATGTGAGCTTACGCGAAACGCCGATGGCAGTTCAGCGATTCTTTGGTTTGCGTAAGTTCGGGACCCTGGCACTACCACGCTAGGCTCTCACTTACCTTGTTTCTAGCGGTAACCTGTTCGCAGTCATGTTCATCTTAGGTTAGTGCTTCCCCATCCACCGACATGTTTAGGCGTCGGTTCCTGACCCACTGGCGCTTTCATAGTTCAGGGAGCCCTGCGCGCTGGGCCAGACGCGGACCCGCCCCTTAACATGCATCAGGCGATCATGTTTAACGGGATCTTTATTTTCGTAAGCTCATTCTTGGTTTTATTCTTGAAAGGAGACATGGTGCGCAAGGCGCGAGATGAGGAGAGAAATCAGGAAATCAACATAACTTCGATGAACGCTCTGAATATGCTTGTATAATTATATTCTATAACGTGAACGATTGACGACATCATTGTACAACCCCATCATCCAACGAGGTCGATCCCTTTCGGAATCCTTGAAAGTACTTCTCGCGGAAATCCTTGTGGGCAGGTTCATGCTGCACTGCACTTTGTGACCGCCCGCTGTTGTCGCTAAATGGTACAGCGTAGGTATTTGAGGTTACTTTCTTGATTGTCACCAACTGTATCCGAGGTCGTGTCAGCCTTGGATCGCCCTCGTAAGCGGTGAGCCTTGCACTTACTCGTCGTCCCCATGAACCGAAGTCTTGCAACGAATTCGCGATCAACTTCATCCCTTCGCAAAGCATGGAATGAATGTCCACATCCTCGTACTCGTCGTTGACGGTTGGGAGGAAGAATACAAGCCGCCCTTCAGGTTTCAATAGATATCGGGCGAGGACCACCAGATCTCTGGCAAGCTCGGACAGCTCGTACGGTTTTGTTGGAGGGATATATGGTTGGTCGGCACTTTATAAAAAGATGGTGTGAGTAATTTATACCATTTGGAGTCACACACTTACGGACGAGGGGCTGCCTGATGTTCTGAGTATGCCTCTAGCTGCTTAGCAGTGGGGCTACGCCTTCGGCCCAGTCTCTTCGCTCCTGCCCGGACACCATCTAAGTTCATTGTGAGTTTTCGCACTCCGGTAGGCCAATTGGGATAACGAACAAGGTGGATCAGTGACTATCGCGTCGAATAAACCACCACATCTCCAAGGGTTCCGCGTCACATCAAATGTTAGTAGATCAACGATACAATGCGCCGTTCCGTACTGAGCCGCGGCTCTGAGGACCCCTGCTTGCTTCCCTAAATGAACAGTTTAGGGTAAATGATGTATCCACATGTAGGTTGCTTACCCTTTCCACGCATCTGTCGACCGTCGATATCTGATCCAACAACGAAACTACCGAAGTGAGAGGTAGGCTGAAGAGAACCATGAGGAACAGCTTTGCGACAGATCAAGATGACCGACATATGCCATGCTTCCTGTACCCATGAAAGGATCATAAACGAGCGAGCCTGGTCTAGACTGTAGGTAACCTTAGTTTCAAATTACGGGCAAGACCTTTGAGGTCATTACCAGACATTGGTTGGCCATTAGGAGGGATATCTCTGCCTCCATACTCGTGTTCCCAAAATAGACACGTTTCTTGACATCAAATCTAGCAATCAAAGCGCGGGCTGATCCTTCTTCTATCTTTTCGGGCATCGATTTAGTACAAGTCACTTGGAACGGGTCACATATGCTGAACATACCAACCTTCCGAAGTAGACTTGACGGAATTGACCATCAACGACCTTATTGGAGAACTCTTTGCCTCTGGTGTCGCCATCTGTTCCGGTTATCAGTAAGCAGGACGGGACTCAGAGTAGCGACCGTACATTCTTCATAACATCCTAAAACTATGGTTGGCGATTTCAGATCGATTCTGCCCAAGAATTCCATGTAACCGAAACTCTCCATAACCTCTCGCTGCCGAGATTTCGTTATGCTATGATTGTATGCGGCGACGGAGAACCTGAACGAGGTGTCCTGCTTATACTGCTCCCAGAGCGCCTGGTTTTTCCGCACAGCGGCGTGTAGTTGATCGTAATTGTCCCCTTGTCCATAGAACTCGTGGATAGACCTATTAGGGTGTATCAGATGCGATTCGAGCAGGAATGTTGTAAGACTCGTACTTGATCAAAATGCACCGTTTCGCCAGCGAACGTGCATGTTCCTCTTGATCAAGTTCGATCACCATAAACGGTCGATTCGGATCGCACGGATCCGGTAGAAGCAAGGGGAAGCCATATAGCTCGGCTATGGACTTGAGTTCTGGAATACGAAAGTCGCTGTGGGATTGGGCGAATACAACAAGATATTTTGTGGGCATTGTGGTAGCTGGAGACAGGGGCCGCACGTTTGGGGCTAGCATGAATCTACCAGATCGCGGAGTTACAATCGTTCCTTCTTCAAGACCACTCGTCGCGGTGTCGATGGAATTCGCATAAACTATTGTAGACTGATCCTCGACTTCGGGAAACTACAGCTCTGGTTACACTGACCTGAGACCTATCGATTTCTCTCATCAAGTCCAGACCTAGCAATCTCGGCCAAATACTATATCCATGCCACCCAATGACTTGATTCCCATTCTTGACACGACTCTTGCAAGCATCAAGCCAGGCGGTGAGTATACACCAAATAAATATTTAATTCTCTTAGGCTAAGAGAGTCAGAGCCTATACATGATGATACTTTCCACCAGCTCAGGGTCTTATTCCCCGACAGTCTTGTCCTGGCGGCCTTCGACATCGTTGATAGAAAGAACGGTACGTTAATGGTACTAATTTATCTAGAACTCACACCAATTTACTTTCGTCTCAACAGTAATGAAATACACTACCTCCTGGGGACGCGTTTTCTACCAGGTGATTGGTGCCACGGCCACTTATTCGGTGCAGCCGGACTTGGGACATTCGCCCAACGTCCGTTTCTATTGCACATGCCCCGCCTTCTCGTACACCGTCCTCCTCGCTGAATCATACTTCATGGTATGTCTCCCCACACTCATGTCTTATCACACTCATATCAAAGCAAACAGTGCAAGCACATTCTCGCCGTGGCGCTCGCCGAGCAGCTAAATGAGTGTATCAACCGTCCCTCTGATCCAAATGACATTGCGAACCTAGTCGTGCGGTAGACAGTACTTCAATTATTTACGCAAATAGAATATGTACTAGGTATCAAAAGAAGTGGATAAACTAAAGCATGAACGTCATCACATTATCCCAACTTTCAAAGCAAATCTAGACTTCAAGCTTCGTCGCGAGCTTTCTCTATTCGCCACTGCAGAACGGTAGCGTACTCGTCCAGTCCTTTGACGAGCGACTCAAGCTCGTGTTTCGAGGGCAAAGAATTGGTTTTGATGGTCTTCTGATCCTCTCGAACCCACCAAATATCTTTGGCAGCAGGGTTCTCATCCTCTTCGTCGAGTCGATACTTGATAGTGAGCCACTGCGATAGTTTGCGAATTTCAGCCGGCTCCCAGATGCCCCACCAAGCATCCTCTTCATCGTCGGGCTTGGACTTTGCACCAGCATTTCGCGGCTCACTACCCCACACTGCGACGAACCAAGACCAGTCTTCCAACTCCTCGCCGTTAATGACACTCGGCACACTCCTTCTCCCTTTCGCCTTCTTCCCCTTGCCTTCCACCTCTTTGCAAGCCTCAAGGAACGTAAGTGCTTCTTCCCGCTCCGGCATGCCAGGGGACAAAGCCCAGTAAGTTCTCCCCTCAGCATCCTGCCCTAAATACCCAGATCGAGGAGTATAAGCGTGCGATAGGATCTTAGTCATGCCGTCGAGCTTCTGAAGGTGCTGCTTGTGCTCTTGCCGCGCAGCCTTCAAAGTCGCCTCCTTGCCACCCGTCGCGTCACTCGCAACAACTTTCTGCTGTTGCTCCCAACGCTCCGCCTCTTTCTTCGACGCCTCGCGCGCCTCTCTCATCATGTCTTTGCTCGACTGGACACCCTCGTCTATCTCCTTCCTGATCCTGGAGCTGGTCAAAGTCGCTTCTTGAAGTGCAACTATCACGGGTACGAGCTGGGCCGCGAACGCGACGCTGAGGAGTCGTGCTTCGTCGATGTGGGTGTTCCTCGTCATTCGAACACTCACCTCGGGGCCGGGTAGGGGGTCAGGGAACGCGTCTCTTCCCAATATATCTCTAAGCCTAGCGAGGACTGCCCAGAGCTTACTCAGATTGGCACCGCAGGAACGAATGTCCTTCATGGCCAACTTAATAGCCTGCCACAAACGTAAGCGACACTCAGCTAGCACGAACAATTGTGTACCTTGGCAACTGCTGCAGGTTTATCATCGACGAGGAACCCGAGTAGGCCTATGATGATGGACTTGACGCAGCCTTCGCTGACCCATCCGTGCAGAGGCTCGTAATCTTCCTCGTCCCCAGTGCTACCGTGCTTTCCCTCGACTGCGTTTAGTTCCTCCATGTGACTCTTGGACACTGGAAAGGGGAAGAGGATACCGAAGCGTAGCACGAATTCCCGAATCTCGAAAACGTAGCAATGCTTGCTCGTAATTCAGATCGGTAGGCACGGCCTTCCACTTTAGACTCGGTAGGGCTTTCAGCTTTGGCTTTCGGACAACTGAAGATGTCTTCTGGACCTTCGACCCACTCGCAGAAGTAGAGGATATTTGAACAGTAGAAGACTTCGCCTTGGTTTGCTTCTCCTTAGTATCTTTGATAGATCCACCGCTCGGGCCATGGTTCGTAGCCGTAGAGACGTTGTTAACACCCACTGGCGCCATTTTTCTGATAATTCCATGTGTTATGATAAGCTGCACGAGAGCAACAGGCGACAACTCACCCGAGTGGAGCCAGACCCTGTGCTTTACGACACCTGCTGCAGTTGCAGACTCCCCGGCATCGAGGACATCTGCTCACAGACATTTAGGGACGTATTATACGACGAGGTTAAGTGGTACTGACTTATAAGTGGGAGCTTCTGCAATCTTCAGATGACTGGCATTCTCGCCTGCAAGGCCGTTGGTTGAAGTTGATGGAGAAGCCAAGATACGCATACCGTAGCGATTAATAAGACATCTCTTGCAATATTTGGCCATACATCGTCCTTTAGCCGTGACGCCAAAGCAGTCCACGGCATCTAATCGCGCCAAATGTTGGGTCACGGAACTCCCCTGCTGTAAATGAGAGACAATGACGAACCTTCTTTATTGTACTTGCGGTTGCATTGGTGGCAGTAGAATTCCGAGCTGACATTTCCAGGGGCCGTATTCTCTTGATTTTGCGCAGGTATCGTGCTTTGCAACGAAGCCAAACTAGTTGCCGAGCTGCTCAACTTAGCCCTCTTCGTGCTCGGGGTAGGGATTTCAACGGAGGGTACGTTGTCAAGTTTGCGCTTCGAAATCGGAGTCTGCTGCGTAGAGACACGCGTAGAATTGCTGTTCTTGAGGCGGACACTTGGGATGATCGCCGAACCCGTTCTAGGACCAATTGAAAGTTTGCTCGCCCTGGGGGTGTGATACGGCGACGGAGGTATATCGACATACACCTCCTTAAATCTGTAGGAGGCCGGGAGCGAGCCCTTCGGATTTGACGCGCTCATTGTGGTTGGAGATAAAGTTGAACAAAGTTGACAATGCCGCCATATTAAAATAACAAAAACAACGCGTTGGTCACATGATGGGCAACACGTGACCATAGGCCGCTGCGAAATTTTGCAAACCGGAACACTTCAGTTCCAAACATCTCAACCTCCGTCTTTCCAACCTCGTTTCCCCTTTCCTACTTCATTTATTCCCCTCATGGCTCATGCCGATCACACAAGAGATCCCTGGTAAGTACTTTCTGCCTGCGGTGAAGTTTGTATATTCACCGCCTTGTCACCGTAGTCCATGGGTAATTCTCAGTGACTTCGGAGGGGCTTTTTCCATGGGCGCAGTTGGTGGTGGCATTTGGTATGGCATAAAGGGTTCAAGGAACTCACCTCGGGTGCGTTTGTACAATGATACAGCCTTTTGCACCTTCCTCGCTGACCGTGTGACGTTAGGGAGAACGTTTTGTCGGTGCGATTTCCTCCATGAAAGCACGGGCCCCAGTAATAGGTGGTAACTTCGGTGTATGGGGTGGCATGTTCTCGACGTTTGATTGTGCCGTAAAAGGCTTCCGGCAGAAGGAGGATGCATGGAATGCCATCATATCTGGATTCATGACTGGCGGTTGTCTGGCTGCACGAAGTACGCTATCAACCTTCTAGGACCGGAGACGCATGCTCACAAATTTATTCAGGTGGACCCAGATCCATGCTATCCTCAGCCATAGCTTGTGGCGTACTGCTTGGTGTCTTTGAGGGAGTTGGTGTACTCATATCTCGGGTCTTCAGCGAAGGAACACGACCACAGATGCCACAAAGTACGTTTTCCTGGTACTACCTCCCCTCACCGAACTGACCTCTGGAAAGTCCCCACCGCTGCTCCAGCTGCTTCAGCATAGATATATTATACATATACTCCTGTTCGCTTCACACCCCATTCTGTAATATTCATGGATAATTCTTAAAACCTCACAAATCCAGTCACCCGAAGCGTACAGGCGACAAGCTACTGCTCGAGATCCATAAGCAACCTGACCTGCCAAGCGACATCTATGGAACGGGGAATCAATGTTGCATCGAATTTCTGATTCTCTGGCATTGTACCGGACGTACCTTTCCGTCGCCCACCCCTTTGTTCCAAGCGCCCGTAACGGTACTAGTTCTCTAGCGGACTCTGGCGACGAATTACAGGGGGGTCTACATGTTCTTACTTGTCCGTTGGTTGGTATTAGTCAGCTCACAAGTTGTGGACATTCTGCAGACGCTGACGTCAGGTGACGTCAGCTCGACCGTTGCTCCCCCAGTTGAGAAGTATAAAGGCAGGCAGACCAACGATATGCGTCGTCCAGAACTCCCCTCTTTTGCTCTGAACCACCATGTCCACAGTCAGCGACAAGCTCGACCCATACACCGTCGAAGCACAAAATAATGGTATTGCTCCGCAACAGAAGATTCTAGGTGAGCTCATTCATTAGGTCAGCCAACAAGCAGGTGCCTGAACGAAGGATCAGATCTTCACACAATAATCAAGTCTGTGTCTTCTGCGATACTCACTTCAAGGGCAGCAGATGGGCAGATGCATTCACGCGCGATGACTCCGTGCGCACGTAGGTTGCTTGTTCGTCACAGTGGAGGTTCGCTGACTTCTCATTCCTAGCTCAATCCGACTCACAGTTGACTCTGGTTTTCATCGCCAATAATGCGTCTCATAAATTCGACGAACTGCAGAACGATGTCAATGTCAATGTTAGCGTCTACAATACAAACACGACGAGTTGGGCATCGTCAGTATTATTAGGCAGCCATTATGAACATCTTGTTGAACCTATTTCCCGTATTAAGGTTCGCGGGCAAGGCCCAAATCACTCAGGATCGCGACACCGTGAAGAAATACTGGACATCGACGTGAGTTACCGTCTTCTTGGTCCATGTTACTTATTCGAGCTCTGTCAAACAGTGTTGCAGCTTATTTTGGAGACCTCAAGGATGGTATTCACAAGGGTGATGAGAACGATCCTCGAGTTTCTATAATTAAGGTCATACCCGAAGAGATCAGATACTTCCTAGCCACGAAGGGTACTATCGGTCGGAATGTCGGGGCGATGGTCGGTACTGTCACAGGTCATGTTTCAGTTCCCGGTGAGTTGAGGACCATCAGCAAGAACGAGGTGAATAATCTCATTGATCGGCCTGTTGCACGAGTCGCTTGTTTATCTTCTTCCAGATCCAATTTGCCGAAGGTTTACACACTAAGTAGATAGTTCAGCTGCATGTTGAGGCCGACCCTTTGTTTCGGACTGCAGGCTTGAATAACGATCCATCCGCCAACTTTAACGACTTCAGTGCGCCCACTGGGAACCATCTGTGTGAACGACTTCGTTTCTGGGGTTAAGAATTCGCGAACCGCATGACATTGAGCAACTTCGCCTGACCCACTCTGATCCAAAGACAAGTATAGCGCCAGCATATATCCAATTCGTATATAAACCATTCCCACCATGATTTTGCAAAGCAGTTGCACGATCTCATCCTGACATGCGGGTGGCTCCCCCTGCCCCACATCGTATGCAACACCAGTAATATTTCATGCAACAGAGTATATACTGAAAACACTGATAGTATATGACCACTCAGATTCCTTCACCACCGATTGCCCACCAATATCCCTCATCCCTGACGAGATACTTTCGCATATCTTTGTCGTGGGTCAAATTCCCTCCTCGGTGCATCCGTCTTGGCCCCTCGACACGGTCCCAGTAGAATCACCGCAATTCGAGGTACTGGTTTCGCATGTTGATCAACACCGGAGACATGTTGCCCTCAATACCCTTAGTCTATGGAGGCGCATCGACACCATCCCGAGAAGAACGATTACAGAACTCCAGACATACCTAACCGATCGAAACCATGTCCCACCGACATCCGACTCGATCACTGGTCGTGGAAAGACTTTGTGCCCCATGTCTTAATCAACCTTGTGATGCACACGGACAGAGGTTGGCGGCAGGCTGTGATCAATATCTCTACCGACGAGCACTATCACCCCTTCCTAAAACACTTGAAGAATTTCCCAATCCCCAATGGACCGATCGAGCACCTCTCGCTGTGTGTGGAGCAGGCTGAATACTGTCGCTCATACCTAAAGATGCAACCAGATTTCATCCAGATAATGAAGTCGGGGGCCCCTCTATTGAAGTTCGTTCGTCTACGAGGAACGGCACCTCATTACTTCCGCCCTCCCTTGACCGCTGTGACGGCGCTCCATCTCGAACTCACGAAAGCGATCACAATGGCGTATTCGTTGATGAAGGCTATTTTGACTGCTTCCCCGTCACTCACTAATCTGTCCCTTTACGGCGAACCCATCCATTTCATGACTTGGCCGACTCAGTTCCCACAAACCTCGCAAGGCTTGAATTTACCGCAGCTGAGGTCATTACGACTATGGGGTACAGAAGGCTGGATATTCAACGTTGTTCTCAATCATATTTCCGCGCGACGCGTGCATTCTTTGTACTTAAAGGAAGCTCGCGAAGCGGATCTGACTGCATTCTGGGCTTCGAGTCACCAGAGCTTTCCCATTCTTCGCAAACTTGTGCTCCACGAATGCGATTTCACTGAAGCAAGCTATCGCGAAGCGTTTCCCCACATCACAGATTTTACTGTCTACAGCACATCCTTCAACACGCCCGTCGTCGTGGAACTCCTGGGAAACCCACGCTCTACCCCAATCTGGCCAAAATTGAAGACATTGTGCCTCATCCTCAATGCATCGGACGAACAGGAATTGTTGTACGATATGGTCGTCGCTCGCGCGGATATGAATCTTCCCCTGTCAAAATTGCGCATCGGCACCAGGTTACCCCTAGGTGTTCTTAGAACGTTGGAAAAGCAGAAGTACGTGGAAGTAGAGACGTTCACTGTACTCGACCAATGGCCAGAAGGATTGGTGCATCTAGATGACGACGACGTCATCTTTTGGGAATGATACCTGCATTAAAATTTGAACGAAATGTAACATTAGTCTTCGAAAAGAGGCTTGAATCCCTGTATATGTCTAGATCAATACCACAGAGAAGACCACCATGCAAGTTCAGATACCTTATGTGATGGGCGGGAGGTGATGGACTCTGACTGAGATGGTGCCATCTCCACGTCTTCAACAAGTTCAAAACTGTCTGGCTGGTCGCTTCCAAGCGTGAAACTCGCTTGCCTATTTGCGAGGTCTGGCCCAATTTCTTCAGCAGCACCGTCCATCATTGCTTCGAACGTTTCCCTATCCATTTCTTCTATGCCCAGACCTGATGATCTGATAGCTGCTTCTTCAGCCACGGAGAGCTGCGAAGAAGTTGGCAAGAAAAGCGGATCTCGATGCGGGCCTTCCGGACGGTTTGAGGGCCCTGGAGTGCAGGGCGTCTCGTACGCTCGACTAACATGTCGAGATTGCGGAAGGGGGGTCGAGCTAGTGGCACTTGCTGAGGGTATTGGATCGCGCTGTGCAGCCTTCATCGGCTTCTTGTACTTGTTTGGATGCTCTGCTGCATCTCCTTCCCTCTCACGCTTATTGCTTCTATTACTCAAGGGCCGGGCTTGACTTGGTTGAAAGGGCTGACCGGGTACTTGGCTGGTTGATATAACAAATAAAGTTTCGGTCAAATCACTTTCGACATCGATGAAAAGCGGATTCGCCGGGTCGGTGAATCGAATATCGAGTGCAAGACCTAGAGACTCGGCAAATGCTATCGTAGCCTGCCACAAAAACGTCAGCTGAGGGGCGCGGATTCCCTAGAACACTCACAATGAATTCTCGAAGGTGAAAGGCGATAGTAGTTGGACATGAGTATACGTCGTACGTGTCAAACTCATCGGCACTTAAAGAGAGCTCCGTAGAGAGCTGAGAGCGGCCTAGATGCATATGTTAGGCTAGGTCGAGCACTCAAGTACCACGACTACCTGACCTTTTGAGTCCAAAGATGTTTCCAGGCTCTTGACTTCTACTTCTGTATCTTTGAAGCTCCACACGAGTTGCGGGTCTGATTTCGTACCTCTAGCTACGGGAAAGTGCTCCAGCATGTCCTTCACAGCTCTCGGGCCAATTGTAAGATGCGATTCGTTATCAGTACCCGGTGAACCCGGCACCATCATGGCACTTGGAGTCTGCAGAATCAAGCGATGTGTTTTTGACTATGCCTGTCGGTCCATGCCTAAGTATATATGCACAGAGACGGACACGCGACATACCATGTTTGCAATGTAGGCGGACCGTCAATCTACTCTCCAAGCTATCTTCGTCTTCGCCGTCGTTGTTCTGCTCCGATGCATCTCCTTCGATGATGGACAGTTCACAGCGGTCCACGGTCTTCTCTACAGTTCTGTGCCTGAGTATTGATAGAAGGGACTAAATGCACCCTTTATACGAGGGATCGCGAACATCATTACTGTTAAACTGACCTTCGTTAATAGTTGCCCCGTAACATTCGTTGCGTCCTGGCTCCCCACAAATGTACTGCTTTGCGAGCCCAGTGTATACTTGCTGAAAAACTGCCGTTCATATTTGAATCGGCAGTAGGCAGACATCGATGAGTTTGTCGTAGAGAGTGTCAAGCATTCGTCGGTAGCATGTATTGTCAGGTCGTCGCCGTACTTAGACAAGCAATGCAAAGCCTTGGTGAATGCTATGTCCCTGGATGAGCAGAGCGCTAGCCACATGTATATTTGGCCCACGTACGTTTGAGTGCCCGCGCATCCAAAGTGGCTCGCATTTCTTGGGCATCCAATGTTGATGGAAGCTGTAAGCTGAAACTGGTGCCAGTGGAGGAAATGTTAATGTAGAGCGTGGACGCGTCGGGCCCAAAACGCGTTGCGTTCATCACGTGAACAAATGAAAGCGTAAGAGGTACAATCGGAACAAGCACACTACTGTACAGATTGGCGGTAGATGTCGTACAATTTGTGTAGATTCGACTACTTATTACCGTGAAGATTACAAACGACTACCCAGCATATTCATGAAAATTGTCGTTCCTAAGAAGGCAGCTTTTCGGTGAAGGGCGGATATCGGAACTCTGAGGACTGCTCAGCACTACATATCATTCTCAGAGTATATCCAACTGTTGCGATGTTTTGAACTTAATCGCTAGGCATACCAATGGAACTCCGGAGATAAGAAAAAAGTGTCGAAACCATAACGCGGATTATAGTAACCGGCTGTTCAACAAGGTCAGCATACACGCATGGCATAGAAAGAAAAGATATTTACATGCTGAAGCACCGATGCCACCAAGCGGGAGCTCTTTAACTAGGAACATATGTTTAGAAGGCATTGAAACGGATGAACAAGGATTTACCCGCGAGCTCGAAGAGCGTGACGTTGAAGGTGATTTGTCCACTTATTGTGTTTGCGAGGACTACGGCGGGTTCAGCAAAGAAAAATCGGGGCGAGGAAAATTCTTGGTGCCCATTTTTCTTGATTTCTTGATGGTCCGTGAATACAGACATCATCAGAGGGTGAGGCCTACTCCAAAGTCAGAATGCATGGAAGACCGCGCGCGCTGAAACAGAGCACACACCCTGATCTGATCCGGCTAATTGCATCTTCTATACTAATCACGGGGAGAATAGGTAAAATGGGTCCAAACAACTCTCTGTCACGGTTGAAAGTGAGTTGACGATTAGATATCCCTTTCACGACACATGCTCACTCTTCCATCAAGGAATCATCTGCAGTGACCTCTGTAACGATAGTCGGTTCCATCCCTAATTTATCATCCGTTTGTCCGCCTAGGACGATGGTGCCCTGCGTCCGTGTTAAGAGGCTTTTGAATCTGTTGAAATGCGTTTCGTTGACAATGTGTCCGATTGACCCAGAGCCCAAAGCGCCGTCGGGGGAGAACTGATGATAGCATTCTTTGAGAGCTGCGATAAGCTCTTCTTGTTTTTCTTGAGCGACGTAAACATGATCGGGAGAGACGCAGAGCTACAACCAGAAGTTAGGCATACCTCGGTCGCGTTTTGTCACTAGACACACCTGACCACAGTTAGCGATTTTCCCCCAGAGGATTCACTTGGCGGCCAACTTGATATCATAGTTGGAGTCGATTATAACGGGCGACTTGCCTCCGAGCTCCAGAGCGGCTGGAGTCAGGAGTTTGCCGGCTGCTGCTGCTATGATACGTCCGATTTTCTCTCCTCCAGTAAAGAAGACTATCAACGATTGCGTCAGCCACCAAAGATACCACGGGTTTACGGACATACCATGATCCCCTAGAATAATACGAAATGTATTAGGACTCGTCATCACTCCCAGAAACGCGTCCTACAGCGATATTTCATCATACTGGCACCTACATCTGGTCCTCCCAAGACAACCCGAAAGGCGGACGGATCCAGATATTGGGGAAGGAGCTTAGCAAGCAACGAGGCGAAACGGGTGGCAACCTCAGAGTGTTTCACAACAGCGCAGCAACCCGCGGCGATTGCTCCAGAGAGAGGTTGAAGGGTAAGAGTCATAGGGAAATTCCAAGGCCTAGCAGTTAGTCAATTCATGTTTAACAACAACTATCGGGGTAGCACACTTGCCCGAAGATAAGTACAACTCCCTTAGCGGCTCTGTAGATAGTGGGCTTCCAAGACTTCTGCCAGTCCGGGACGGTATTCGTGAAGACCTCAGATGTGGTCCAAGTCTCAAGCTGAGCAGCAGATACGATAGCACGCTCTACTATGGGCCCGACCTCCATGAGGTGAGTCTCAGCGATAGGACGCCCTAAGTCAGCTACGATTGCCTGTAGCCATTCCTCAGCATGGTCTTAGGCCATCCTAGCGAGCTGCAATAGTTGGTGACGGCGCCATTCAAGGGATGGAGTAACACCCTGGCGGAAGCTGGCCCCCAGTCCCCTGCGGATCTATATATAAAGGATGTTAATAGAAGCTCCATGAGCTATGGGCGCGCCCACTGACTATGGGAATCTCGTTTATAGAGGTAGACAGCATGTGCTTGCAATGGGGAAGGCGGCAAGGGCGTCGTAGTTTGTGCAACTTGTAGGTACTCAAACTCTATGGTCGTGAGTAGTACCTCCACCAGCCATAAGCTTCCATTTGTCATTGGGGTCGATGTGATGTATTGCGGGGAAGATCAGATAGAACAAGCTTGGGTTATGTAGCTTCCTTGGAAAGGGTGGTTCCCTTTGCTGATAGATACTTATTCGGGTGCATGCTAGTGGTCAAGATCCCAACAAAACCAGGATGGATTAGCGCCACCAGGCAATTCATCCCCGTTGCCCTAATATACAAATGCAATTGCAGTCACTATCCTCTGAGTAGAGTAATGAGCTCGAGAAAAGCTGAGCGTTCGTGCAGTGAGCTTACTGGTGGGCAGGCGAAGCCGCCTTCTCATCTTCTTGAACGACTGGCTTAGGCTTCGACTCAGAGTTTTCTAGCACCATACCGATGAGGACTGCGGAAGCTAATCGGCCGAATAGGCCAACAAAGGAGCCTACGATGCAGGCGATGCCACACAGAATATAGATAGGGTAGAGGTTTTCTAGAGCGCCTACGGCGAGGTTCCATGGCGTCCATATGAATGCTCCAAGAACGATTTCGAAGAGTACGACAAACGGGGCGAAGAGGTATCTTAGGACGGGTAGTGATACGTAGATTATGGGGTGATGAGGAGAGAAGCGATAGAGCGAGCTGGTCAGTGTCCAAAGGTGCCAGAAGATGCTGCCTGAAGTCGAAGCGAGCAGCGACGCGAAGGCAGAAACGACGGGAATGATGGTTGATATGGGAGGTCCCGCGGGCGTACTGGAGACTTCGGGCAGCGAGTTGAGTGTCGTACTAGCCATTGCTGTCGAAAACCGTTGATGAAGTCTGATACGTTGATAGTGTCAGGTTGGTTGAAGACGGGCCAACGGCCCGCTGCCTCCGCTTAGCGCCCCGATCACTATTTTATCACTCTCAACCCCCTGTCTCCGAACCATCCACCATCACCACAGCAGAATTCTTCTCCTCCGAATCAACCATTCATGGGGTCAAGATACATATTGAGTGGCCATATCCCGCAGCAGACATCTGCGAAACAGATAATCAATCGCTATGAGTCCATAGGAACCCCAAGAACTGGTCGCCACACTGGCAGAGCTTCCCCGCCGCCTCGGACCCCGCCTCGGCAGGAGACTCATATGAAAAAAGACAAGTCGCCGCTGAGGCGATCTTTCCAAAATCTCGTTACCGCGTTTAAGAAGGGAGCGCGAGCCATCGGTTCTCGCCATGATTCAGAAAGTTCTGTGCTATACCCCGTCTCTAGAGGTCTACTGTCGCGGAGGGTTGATACCACCGACCTCTACAAAGCGGAATATTCTGTACAGCCTTCTCGACCGCCTACACCACCTCCAAAGGGTCCTTGTCTTTCTGGAAAGCTACTTTATCTCTCAGCAGATCCTATGGACTCAGTCTGGAGGCCCTGCGCAGCGACCATGGGGCTGACAAGCATATCTCTCTGCCATTCGCAAGTGCCAAATAGGGTATCTTCTTCCGGAGTATCGCTGCTACAATGTATCGAGGTTCGGTCGAGCCAATTTGACTCCAAGTACCTACTGGATCGGACGTCCATTGGAACCAGTCACGTCGAAGATCTTAGGGCATTTGAACTAATCTACGATGGAAAGCCGACTGAAAGGTTTGCCTGCTTTACCACTCAAGAAAGAGCAATGTGGATAGACACAATTTGGTATACTTTTATCTCCCAGATATTCTATGTCGTTCATCATGTTGATTCAATCGTCAGGGACGCAATTATATCGCTTCATGGTTCGACGCGGAAATTGGACATCTTACTTGGCCAAGGCGACCGAGCTCTTGATTTTCAACCGTTCAAGAATGCCGTTCAGCCTATACCAGTTTTACCTCAAGGCAACCAGGATCATGCATCTCAACACTCCGAGGCTGCTCATAATATATCAAATCTACCACAAGGAAACCGATCCCATGAATTTCCGCCAACGGAAGTTGTGCCGCCTTTGTCTCATTTACCACCCGCCTGTCCTTCGAAGAACTTCAATGACGATGACCGCGGTCCCCGGCCTTCGCCCCAAGCATCAACCGCTGTAGCAAATCACCGCTTACTCCCACCTCTGGTCATCGCAAACGGCTGCCCTTCCCTGTCTACTTCCTCGGGCACAACTTCCTCTGATACAAGTCACCTGCGATCCAGGAGCCCTTCCATCGCCAATTTAGATTCTCTCTCAGTTGTTAAGCAGCGTCTGGCTCAGATCCAAAGTCCGACCAAAGTCACTGGGATGCCGTCGCCTACGGCGTTTTCGAGACTGCCAAGTCCGCAAAAGCTGAAGATTCCCAAACAGGACGATGTCACCCCTTTGAGTGCATACGACGCCAGCAATAATATCCTAGATTACTATCGTGGACAGGGAAATGACGAGGACCTGTACTCAGGCGAAGCTGTTCTAATCACTACTCAGGATATTCCTAGCCAACAGGATTGTGTCCCCGTCGATGTTTCTCGCAGAAACAGTGGCTTTGATGCTGCCGTTCAGATATCTGGGTTACCTCCATACTCCATGCGGACAAAGGAAATCGTCTCTGGTTCTCAGCCTCGAACATCCGCAAATATCACGGACACTAGCCAGCATCTCCTTGAAGCCATAAATGCAAAACTCGACGGACTTTCTAATCAACCTTCTGAAAGGGCCGATCAATCGTCGAAATTACTACTTTCTCTGCGGGAACTGGCCCGGCAACTTGATTCATCCAGACGTGAACAAGTTGCGAAATTGGACAACATCTTGACCGCGACAACATCGAGCGCCATTGCGCCTCAAATTCAGAACTCGTCTGCTATCCTCAACAAGCTCGATACACTGATCGAAACTCAACGCAATGCACCACCCCAGACAAATGACCCTACGAAACACGCACAACTGGAGCAACTAGTCGGCTTACTGCGAGCCGATATCACTGATCGTGCATCTCAGATCCATCAGCAAGCCGATAGCGTACGCTACTTGAATGAACTCAACTCGGTACGTCCATCATGTTGACAATGAATGAATCCGTGCTCACATGCATGTAGTGGCTTGAAGCGTTTGTGTCTAATGGCACGACCCAAATACAAGGTCTTGCCGCCAATGTTGAGGCCCTTTGCCAGTCGATGGGATGCAGTACAGCCGACGCTCGGGGCTCGCCTTACGATGGTCTCCGCGAAGATATTCACCGATTCATACTTGAGACGCGTACGCGAGACGAGAACGTAGCTACCATTCACCACAATATGATGGCGCTGCTAAACGAGCAGAGGCAAGGAAACGCGAACACACGTGAGTGACATCAAAACCTATTGTAGATTAACCGAATTCAAGTCGTTCCTACTGTAGCCCACGATCTCATTGCCGGGATCATGCATCAACAAAGGCGAGACCACGAAGCTATACTGAGTACTTTGGTCTATGGTATGGATACATTTTTTCTTCCGTAATAGTCGTTGAATTGACACCGTCTGCAGAGGTCTCCTCCGAGATTCGAGGTGAGCGGCTGCGCTTCGTCGAAGCAATGAAAGAAGCTACCCAAATTAATGTACAAAGTAAGGATATCCCAATCATTTTCAGTACGGCCCAGAGATAACCTTTACCCTTAGTGCACGTCGATCAATTCAAGCGTGAGCTGAACAAAGAGGTTGTCACGATGACGAAGGAGGTCCAACGGCTGTACAACGAGAAGAAAGCGATAGAGAACCAGATTGCTGAGCTCTTCTCATTTTACTCAAAACGTGCACCGGCGGAAATCCACCCCGAACGGTTACACTTCGCCCGTTAATATTTACTTCAATTAAATGTGGGGTATGTAGGAGTAGCGACACAGCATGTAAGAGCAGTTCATAATTTATGTACTAGCCTTCGAAGGGCTTTGACGACCTCAATAATCATAAAAATGGGCTCTCAAGCCTCGAGTTTGATCGCCCTCTTGGCCGAACCGTCCATTGCATTCTCGGGAGAGATGAGTCTTGCCGTTGCTGCTATCCGGAAGTTTGCTGGGACCACGGTGTGCCTAAAACGTGCCATGGTTCAGAAGGTAGCTTGGTTCGAAGGGTGAATTTAAGGACTGACTCATAAAACTGCTGGACTTCGCTGCCATCCATTAATAGAATATCACCCTCGGATGGCAGTTAGCAGGCGGATGCTCGACTAGTTAAATTGCACCTACATGTCGGAGTATCAGTGATAAAATGGTTCCGCGCTTGTTAACGTCGGGTTCAAATCTACTGCACGGTCGGAAGTGCATCAACGCTGGCGCTCCAAGGGATAGACCCGCGACTATGGGACCTAGCCCCTTCTCAGCATCGCTGTGGAACTTAAAGCCCAGTTTGATGAGCCAGAAGATCTATGAAAGAAAAATCAAGTCATACCGCCATCTTCTGCTTGCACATATACGCGCATGACAGTACTTCGTTGAATTCTATTTGAATATTCAAGGCCTGCCGAAGCCTTGCCTGAATGAGGTCACGAGCCTTTGAAACGACAGGCACATTTTCAAAGGGAATGGTGTTGTCTGCCCCCCCAACATACTGTGGTCCGTTAATGCGATAATGGCTCCTGTGATGGATGTGATGAACTGACCTGGTATGGGGCACCCGCTTGAATAAAGTGTATCAGTAGATTTTAGGAAGCTATAAGAGAGAAAATACCATTCTGGGAAAAATAATGAGTTAACATTGTGCCCCTCACTAAGATTCATGATGAGTCAAACGATGGATGACACGACAAGAGGTTTTAAAATATACATTTATGCTGAAAAGGTGTAAATAGACGAACGACAACGGCGCGATGTGTAGCTTACCGCTCGGAGTGGCCACCGTCGGAAGGGTAGCTGACCACTTGATGCATGCTTTTGATATTCTTCGAAGATGTGATCAGCGTCCACATTCCCAAAAGGTAGACACCCGTGAATGATAACAACACGACCTCTGGAAATTAATTTGGTAAGTATATACACTTGAGGACACACTCTTACCTCTGATGGGGTAATTCAAAGGCTTGGTAGTGTCCCTGGCCTCCGTTAGACATGTAGGAAACTGAGGGGCCTTGCGTAATGCCTGCTTGAATCGTCTCTCAGTAGCCAATGGCATTGCTTGACCACCCACCTGACCCATTGGTAATTGCATGGTCGTAGAAACCAACATCCATTTTTATGCCACGCAATTCGCTGGCTTGTCGCGTTCTTCCTTGGACCGGAAGCGACCACTAAATCTTTGTTATCGACAACGGTAATGTATAAGTGTCCAAGCTTACACCACAACTCGGGCAATCCCATTGCTCCCATTTTGATCTACACATGAACGAATGTAAGAAATTGAAGAGCGTAGGGTTGAGACACTTGCCTACAAGCCAGCCTGTTGCAACTTGGACAGCGCCAACCTCTCGTATACACATAATCTGTTGTAATTCCGTCTGTAGGGTGAGGCTGTGGTCGCTGAGGCATGAGGTCGACCGATCGATACGGGCATGGTGGTTCAGGGGCGAGTTTGAGAAACTTGTCGTTGTACGTCAAACAATCCTCAGAAGGTGACTTTCCGTGTTGATTAATCCAGAATGCGGAACAATCTGGTTTCAAGCACATCCATTGAGTGTATACACTCGGAGAGTGGGTCTGGCACCGGAGACATCTAAAGTACAGTTTAGAAAGGCCCATGGCCGGTATGAGGTCGTGTCGTACATCCGTTCCTGCTTCACTGCACATTGGGTAAGTACACTGGTGTGAAACGAAGCGATGACAGCATCTACCGTATTGATACAGAATGGTAGAGCCCTGGTCGGCATGAGTAGAGGGGGAAGCAGACGCATTGGGGTGTAACCACCAAGGTATCCCCTTTCAAATGGTCAGTGTCGAATCTGACTAAGGACGGCAAGCTCACCTGATTACTACACCATTGAAAGGCGAATTTGTACCTGACAACGCGACCTCTCTCATTTGATGCCTTCTGGTATTCCGCTGTGGAAAGATGTCAACGTCAAGATGGGACGTACATACCCCAACTCACCCCAATAGTCGGATATAAAGTAGAAGCCCAGAACTGCGTAGGTAATTCCTGACGCAGATAAATCAAACGGAAATAAAGCATACTTGTCGTCAATCAAGAGAACCAACGGTCGCTTGCTGTTATAATTCGCAATCAGGGCTCTTACAGACTTATCTTGGGCGAGTTGGTCGTCGGCTAAATGGGTTTCGACTTGCCCGCGCGTCATATGTTGACTTTCCCACTTTCCACCACTGTATAGAACTTCGTGAATAAGATTGCACATCTGACTCAAGCTCCCCAACGAACCCGTGAGATATGATAATCTGCCCTCCACGATGAAATATGTCCCGACTGCACAACGTTTATTATAAGAACATATTTGCATGTCTTTAATGGCGCACCTAGCAGCAAACGCACTCAGCAAATAGCCTTTAGCAAAGCCATTCGCATGATAAACACCCCCTTGATAGCTCCTAAACCAATCGAACGATTCGCACACTTCTTGACGAGACTGCCATTATCAATCAATTTCAGATTAATCAGTATCAGAGAGGGGTACATTTTCTAACGGCCACTTACCACTGCCCACAAAGGAGGTTTGATTTGGAGGCAAGGCTTTGGTGCTGACTGACCAGTCGTAGGCGGTGCGTTGTCTGGTATGGAGGGGTCGGCAGCGTTGAGATCGCCAGTTTGCTCGATATCGATGTCATCCATGATCCAGTTCGGCATTGGCGGTGCTTCCTCATGCGTGTCCAGTACTGAAGACATTTGGCGTAAAGGTCCGACAGAATAAGGTTGGGGTAGGTGTGGCCTGAGGTCTGAGGAGACTACATGTGGGCGCTGTTGTATAGCAGCCCCTTCACCAATTGCGTTTGTAGTAACGGGCAGGGCGGCGGGTTCAACGCCCTTAATTTTAATAACAGCACATGATGGTGCGACTAGCGCGTTTGTGACGGATCCCCCAGTACTCGAGATATTATTGAGTTGTAGGAGACGTTGCCGTTTCCCGCTTGTCCTCCTTTGTTGTTTGGAGGGCTGCTTGACCACCTTCGTTTTCTTGGGGGGAGATGTCTCGGGTCCCGAATCCCTAGCATGCGAGCGCTTGGCTGGGGACTGCCCATTGACGGCCTCTGCATTGGCAGGGCACACATCTTGCAACTGGCCTCCACTTTGTTTATTGAAGTTGAGATCGCCGACGAATCCTTTTTTCCCTGCGTTTCTTGTTTAAGAAGTCGGCGACCAGGGTGATTCCACCTTGGTTCTCATAAAAGATCCACCACGCATCCACGAAGACGTTCACTGATTCTTCATCCAGGCGTCGAGGAGAACCGAGCCTCTGACTAAACTGCTGGGCCTTCTCAAGGTCCTTGTCAGACGCAGTGAATGCTGATTTTAGCCATGCGACGGCCATATCATGCTGGTAACGTCTTAATTGACATATCCATTGCCCAACCAGGGGATACGCACCGCCTCGACATTTTCCAAGATGTTGGCAGCCAAAGAAATCAACCAGGGTTTTCTCCCCTTGCGGCTGGGACGACTCTCTTCGCGAACTGTGCGTGCCACTTCAAAGTAGGTTGCTATAAGGGAGGTCGAGTTTGGGTCCAGGGCCGAAAAATCCGTCCAGTCTCTGGGGGCGTTCATGTGAGTGAGGAAGGCAAGACGAGGTGCTTGCTGGGCCAGCTACTGGGGTTTTGGTGGTCCCACCGCTGGTCGGTCGTGCGAAGACGCCAAATCGGATACATGAGGAGGTATATTGCCGCTGATATATGATGTATCAAACAATTCGGAGACATGGGCATGGAGGGACAAGATTGTATCTATATTTCTCAACGCTTCCATGCAGAGGAACACACCACAAGCGCTCTTGTTACATATCACTGATGTTAGAGTGCTTCCATTTCCCCAGCACGAGATGAAGCCAGACGGTACCATGCAGAACATATGCAGGACGTCGAAGCATCTATGTTGCAAAATATGATCCAAGGGAGTAGTTTATAACGCGTCCACAGCTAGACTACTTGGAAGACACGGCATGTTGCAGCGCCTCGTAAACATCAGCTTCGATGCGCGCCTCCAACTTGTCTTCCTCCGAACCGTTCCCAGATACCACGCGAAGGGCCTCTTGAAGATTGGTCCGGATGGCCTGGGCAACATGAGGCAAAGCGCTAAGTGTGAGATGTCATGAAACGTACCTCAACGGAGAAGTCTTCTAACGGTGCCGCCTCGACAACATTGATGGTGAGCTTGTTGTTGGGGTGCACGGTGGCGAAGCCGCCAGAAACTTTGGCGCGGAATGAGAGCAGAAACAAGATAAATATACTCTCTTGATGCTCACCGAACCACTTCTTGGACCCGCCAGCAGATTCCACAACTTCAATTACGCCGGGACGGAGGGGCTCGATCGAGGGGACGTGGTTGGCCAATATACCCATGTCTCCCGTAGCGGCCGAGATGTTAACCTGAACCACCTCAGTTGACGTGAATATTGCCTGTATTAATGGGGAGTTAAGGTTCTGAAAGATGCTGCTTTTTGTTCTGAATGGCGAACCTGGTGGGGAAGGACCAGAGAAAGTTTTATTTTGTCGGAAGCTTCAGCATATCCGCGTCTAGCAATTCCAAACGACGATGGAACGCGTCTTGCAGCGGCCGAGACAAGGCGGAGGGAAGACATTGAAGAGGATAGTCAAGTTTGGGTGAACCGCAAAATTCCGACACGGGAAACGCTAATGAGCCACGTGAGAAAGTACATAGGAGCCAGAATAGGGGAGACCCCTCGCAACGGACGAGCAACACAGCAAGAAAACACGCGTCATATTCTATTTACTATACTTTGAGAATAAACAACAAGATATCTTAAATTCCAATTGAACCTTGGTCAGCCTGGCCTCCTCTATACTTCTTCGGCAGAAGGCTAGGAGCACTACGCACTCCCCGTTCGCTGTGAAGTTGAGGTAAGCACGAACATCTGCACAAGGCAAGTAGAACCTCACATCTCATCAACAGCAACCAATAGATCGTAGTTTATGGCCTGGCTAACAACCGAGTCCTGCTCATAGTCAGGATGCGAACGCACAAAGTCTCGGATCCATGAGGCCGGTGTTTGCAGTTGTCCTTCAGAGAATGTAACATTATGGCTGTTAATTCTAGTATGCCTGCCTCACTGACCTGTAGACCTCAAGCGGATAAAGTCCAAATACGCGTTGATTTTCCGCAATTCATCTGTTGGAATATCTAGAGTGTCCAGGTATTCTGATACCAATCCCAACAGTCCCGGAAAGTTTGTTCCCTGTGAGCATATCAGAAGCTGATTGACAGTCATTGGGACATTAGACGACAATACCTTGCCAGTCATGATTTCCTTCATCGACATCTCTTCGTATTCATTCTCCACGGGTTCATGGTTGATACCATTCTCCGGGCGTGGAGGCGCGGGGAAACAATTCCTCAACTTCTTCTCCTTTACTGGATGAGAACCGTTGCCATTGACAGGCGAAGTCGATCCACCGGACAGACCACTGTCGCCCTGAGTGTGAACGTTCTTCCTGAAGTAGAACTTTCCCAACGCGGAGGCACCTCGCAGCTGGGCCCTGGCCATGTTTTCATCTACCTAGTTTCGTATGGCTTCAGCGCAGCATAGAGACGTAAAACGTACAGTAGCTACCTTTGATATGGGGATATAGAAATTAAGATGAAAGCTTAAGATTGCTCGTGTAAGGAGCACCACGAACACAGCGAAAGCCGCATTCTCGAAGTCCGTCATCTGGACTTCCATACTCCGAAACTCCACACGCCAACCTATTGGAGAGTTGGCGGGAGGAGGCTTGAAACGTATGGTCTGCCAGTTCGTCGATTGTATATTCTGGAAGAGTGGGTTAGCCTCGTTCATTGAATGCCGATCTCCAAACGCACCTCGAAGTGGTCGGTGCTGGACTTGTCGTCCTGATCGATGGTTTCGGTGAACACGACGAGAGGATCACGGATGAAAAGATGAGAAATATGTTTGGCCAGCGAACTGTCAACTCCTGAATTGACGGTCCATCTTAAGCCCCCAACTGATTCAAGCATTTACTAACGTACCATTATCTTTCAGACGGTTGAAAATCGCCTCATCGTAAGGAGTGTAAATGTCGTTGTAATCCGGTCTATTTTTCCAGTCGTTGGAAATATAGAGGCTAACGCTGTCATAGCGGGACTTCGGAATTCTAAAACGGTTGTTTCTCAAAGGCTACAGGGGCGTAAGGGACCGTCCGAAAGCTAACTGGCGGCACGAACCTTTAATCCGCGTTCTTCGCCAGTACGATCGTCGACGCTGCCGGCAATCACGTTCCATCGACAGTCGACATCAGCAAGGTATCCACGCCATACGGGGCTCGCAGCGGTCAAAGCAAGCTACAGACAGCGTCAACACAGAAGGTACCCCATCGGCGCCGCGTACGCACGAGGATAGGACTTATGGGTATTAATGCATCGTACATTCGTCGGGCTTCATCGATATTACAAGCTTGGAACGTTAATTGGAGGCAGCAGCACCCCATGCCAAAGCCCATTGCATCGAGGTAAATGTGGTCTGCAAGGGCCGCTCCGTTCTTCGCACCTGTGGCCCAAAGTTTAGTTCCATCTTTGTACAAGCATTAAATTTTACCTGAGTCCTCTGGGTATATGTCCCGCTCCCATGGGATCGCAGGGTCTACGAATGGTTGAGGCGTCTTAACGTCTACAAACAATGGCAGATTTATCGCAACTTTGGAGCCCCGTCGCTGTCTAATATTCGCCGTAAGCGTCCTGTATAGAGACAATTAGCACGCAGTCCCAACATACGGAGACACAAAGTTATGAAAGACATACGGGAACCGCGCATGCGGATTTGTAATTTCCTGAGGAAGAAACAAACTATGGCTCGATATTGAGCCAACGGGGTCATAGTACGGCTCCGTGAATTGACCTGGAACCCCCAATAGGGGAAAAGAGGTCAGCGTGAGGGGAACTTCATTTGACTTCAAGTGTTTGCGAGCCAAATTGCGCCTAGCCATTGCACCACGCGGTCAAACTCCGGACTAATCGCGGCGAATAACGTCCCTACCTGTAGCGCATATTGGCCTCTACGGACAGAATGTCGGGGATGGAGCCGGTATACGGTGACCCAGGTGTAGACTCCAACATATAGCGCCCGTATTCCGGGTGGAACGTCGGTACAGAAATGCTGCATGCCTTCAGCAAACGGCGGTCGTTCCGTAGACAATTTACTCACGACTTTGGACATTCCGAACTAATGTTGTCTACAATGCGGCTGAGCTTGTCGAGTATTTCAGTCTGGCGCAAAGATAGCCTCGCAGACTTGGCGGCATCCTCAAGGACGACGACCATGTATTCAATCTGAACACTGCGTTATAGCTTGAATGTTCCGACCCCGACCCATTGCGTACCTCGTCGCCCCAAAGCAATTCGTCCCCTTGCCTGTCCTTCAGCCTATTCCATGTATGGAGGAACTGGGTGATGCCGTGGTAGCGGACATGGTCCGCATATTGCTTTGCCTCATTCCAAGGCAGAGGGGTTCCCAGAGCTAGAAGACCCATCGCTGATGCGCAGAAACTGTTGGGGCAAACTTCAGTCAGCCATTTGTGCCGTCCTTCGGAAAGTGTGTTGGTAAGACGCTGTCGGGATTACCAAGCCAACTATGTAGACCGGGCCGATCGACGAGATCGCCAACATCTTTCCACACAAAGAAAAATACTCACCTAAGTCCACTGGCGATAAGGAAGGGGCAGCCAGCCGGTGTGCGAGAATAGACATAAGATGGGGGTCCATACGAATCCAATCACGAGCGATTACGAATGTGTGGTCAAGCTGACGAAGGCTTCCACTTTTAGTGAAGTCTGGCTGGTCTATCATAATCGACACAAACAATGTATTTACTTCCTAATAGATACTATGCGGTCCCGAGCGGTAGTATTAATATGCGATAATTCAGCCATTGGACCCGTTAGTCGTCCACTTGAGTAAAATCTTCAACGCGAGTAACACATGTCGCAATGCCCTAGTCCAATGTTCCTCTTGATTAAACTGCATTTTCACCGATACATCTCCAATTCTGTCTTTGACAATTCTACGCAATGTCTGTGAGTGTTGCGTATCTCATGGCGGCTTTGGACTGACTGATGAGGAAATTCCACCGTTTGGTCTTGAGATTTGACATGGTCAATGAGATGCTTTAGACAATCGAGAAACGCTACCATGGCGATATCGAAACGTCTGTTGTGCAGTAGACGTCCGAGGTGTAGATCACCAGAACCATAGAGTTCGTAGGTAGCCTTGTCACCAGTGATCTTGTCGATACGGGAGAACGTGCCCATGGGAATTAATCGGTAGCTAAAATGGATGAGAACGGCTGGAATTGTCCGTTAATTTGAAGACCTACTTCTCAAATGTATAATCCAGCTTTCTGGCGATGGTATAGAGCAATAGGATGGTCTGTCCCCACGCAGCGTTGATCTCGGCCCACTCAACCTGCATGTTTGATAATTCATTTCCACGAAGACAATCTGACATTGAATGAACCCTACTGGTACGCCTGGTACACGTCCGAGACGTAGCCCATTGATGGTACCAAAGACTCCGTCGTGGCCAATACAGAAGGCATCGTTGTAGACGTTGGCTCGCTCTAGCCTTTCAAGCGTAGCCGAGTCCGCAGCATAGGCGGCACGCAGTCCGGCCAGTTGAGCTGCTTGCTGATCGGCGGCTAAAAGATGCTCATTATGAGCTCGCCAGAATCTATCTCGCGCATAAGTACAATTCATCGGTCCCGTCCGTTTCACTCACTCAGCTTCTTCCGCCTCCAACGCCATTTCTTCGGCTTCAAGGGCTCGCATTTCCTCCTCCAGCCTATCTTTATCTCGTTCGGCTGCTTTGAGCTGCTCAACGGCCGCCCGCTCCTCCTCTCCCAGTTTGTCGATCTTCTTCTCCATCTCCTCTTTGCTCAATCCTTGCACATCACGATCCCTCTCTCTCCTGACCTCCTTCTCGAAAGCAATATAGCCATCCCGTTCCTTCTTTGTTTCATCTAACTGCCGCTGCAGCGAGGCTAATATTATTTGTGTACATTCGTCACAGAGCGGATGGTCTATGTCAGTGCGTGATGAGAGAAGATTGAACAGGCGCAGGGTAGACCTGAGGTGATGTGTCAAAGGTGCCGGGTTGGGATGCTCCGGCTCCGTAGCTTGTCGTTCAACGTTCAGTGAAGAAGTTGCCCGCGGAGACGTCACCGAACTTCTTCTCGATCTTGTCGGGGAAACCATTGAAGGCGGTATGGTGCGAACGATGCTGTCCTGGAGGAGCACAAAGGACTCATTGGGAAGCAAGCCTCGTTGAGTGTGTTTGCCTTGAGCATGAGGAAGTGACCCAGAAGGAGTGTTAATCTTGGAGTGCTGCCACACAGATTTCGCCGAGGAGGATGAGGGAGATGTAAGCCGGGCCGGCTGCTCAGTTCCCAAGGCGGGGTTCGCGTGTGTTGACTTGTCCGGTGGCAAGGACGCCACTATCATGTCATACGCAGAAGGGGCCAAGTCGATTAACGAGGCATCTAGCTGAAAAGCACCCGATAATGATCAATATGCAAGAGCCTTTCTACAGATATTTGGTTGCAATTTCACCTGCAGCGGTTCTTTGCATTGCTGGCACAGAAGGCCATTGAAGCTCATGGTCGGTGTTGGGTTAGAGTCTTAGAGATGTTGAATAGACGCCCGAGCCCCTGTCATCACGGTCACGGCGCGTGTTCGCCATTTCCTTTCCAATGCTCATTGGCTGCAGCGGACTGCACAGTATCTTTGATGCACACCCTACCCAACTATCCTACTTCAACCCATCGCCCTGCGTGCTCGAATGTTCCCCGGGAAATGGCTCATTAAGCTACTGGCTCCGACCAATGAACTCCACCGAGTGTACTCTTCCTATTCGGTCGACATGCCCCGTGCCTGTAGCGTGGACTGCATTCCTTATAAACTGCACGGAAAGGCTGGGGCAAGTCAAAAACCTTCGCTTGTAACTAGCTTCCCCACCTCAATATCTACCGGCTGGTCCATATCATCCCATTAACTATCCCTCGACACTCTTCTTCAAAGATGCCAAGTTCTCGTCTGTTCGCCCTCATCGTTGGCATCGACGCGTACAAATCGGGTTCAATTTGGAACCTAGAATCATGCGCACAGGACGCGAAAAAAGTCCAAGCATGGCTCACTCATGATCTTTGTGTCCCCAAAGATCAAATCTGCATGCTGCTCGACCATAAAGCGACGAAAGCTGCTATCGAGGATCGCTTCATGTCTCACCTCGTGCGGAACCCTGCGATAGAACGTGGTGATGCTATTCTTATTTACTTTGCTGGTCATGGTAGCGTCATCCCTGCGCCCAAGAACTGGTTCGAGGGTGAATCTCGCGCGTCACTCACGGACACTGTCGAGGTTTTGTGTCCTCACGACCATCACACCAAAACCTTCACTGGTCGGAACGCCGGCATATCTGACCGGTCCATGCAGGCTCTCTTGACTGAGCTTTGCAAAGCGAAGGGCGATAACGTCACGCTTATTCTTGACTGTTGCTTCTCTCCTCGGCAAACGAAGGAGTTGCTACGGGAGCGACGCAGCTTGCGCTGGACGCCCTCCCCTAAATCAGATCCATCAGACTTGTTAAGCGGTTTATGGGGCGGAGCGCCGGCCCAGAAGCCAGCCCGTAACAATGGGTTCTATCGAGTTGACGCTCCTACTCATGTCTTAATCGCTGCTTGTTGCCCTGGAGAAGGCGCTGCGGAGGGCAAGGAGGGTGGTAGACTTACGGCCGCTCTGCTGGAAGCAAGCGCCACCCTCCAACTCCACAACTTGACCTACAAGCAACTCGTAAATCGTTTGGCTGCCATGATGTCGGCCGGCCAGGAGCCCGTGTGCGCTGGGCGACACAAAGAACGGGTGTTGTTTAACGGTGTTCCGTTTGTGCCAGACGCACGCTTCGTCCCTGCTGGGCTCGACGAAGAGAAACGACTCAGAGTCGAGGTTGGCTCCATTCACGGTGTTGTTCTAGGCAGCGAACTCACACTTCATAACCACAACATCCGAGGGTCGCCCAACGCCGTACTCACAGGCCTTAAAGTACTAGAGGTGCACCCGACCTGGTCCATATGCAAACCGTCAACGCCAGGCTTTCATTCCCCTCGACGCGCTTGGGCTAAGATTCGAAAGTGGCACAATCGACCGCCGTTTCGAATCCACTTGAAGAAGACGCTCACGTCTCTCCTCCGAATATGCATGCTGTCCCGGCACATCCCTTCGAAACTTACTGACGACGAGACAGATACAAAAGGGACTATGAACCTGCTCCGGGTCCGTTCTAGTCAAGCTCATCTGTCCCTTGGATTCTCAGGGAATTCCGCCCACATTGAGCACCACGATGATCTTATGTCCCTTTGCAGACGCGTTGTCAGAATTGACGACACGATGGGCGCTCTTAGTCTCTTGGACAAAGCAGCTCGATTCCACCTTCACCTCCATCGACGGAATCCCGAAAGCCCGCTACACAACCTCGTTCAGATGGAGTTGTACAAACTGGACCCCATCTCTTGGCGTAAAACTGGCACGAATCTCCTCAAGGACGGCCAAGCAAAAATAGACTACGAGAAAGATGCGCTCTACAGTGTCGTCATGCATAACAACAGTCAGGTCGACTTATGGCCCTCACTCGTGTATATGGACCCCAATTGCTACGGAATCACCATGCTGTATCATCCAGATGCGAAAGCCAAAGCTGCTCCACTACCGAAGTCTAGCCGACTGGAAGTTGGGACTGGCGGCGCTGGCTCCGAGGCCCTGTCCTTCGAACCAAAGCACGGGAAACCACTTGACTCTGGATTCCTGAAGTTGTTTGTCACCACTTCGTTTGTTTCGATGAGCGTCATCGAGCAAGGACCACCGTTATCACTGACGGCTGCCGCGGCGGGGACCGATAACCCATTCTCCAAAGCCGGCCTAGATGAATTATGGGACACCACCCGTGCATGTATCAATATCCAAAGAATGGCCTGAAATTCGAATTATGACTGTTTCCTAGCCTAATTTACTTCTTAACCCAGTCTTCACCCGAACTGCTTGCAGTTCTACTTATGACACTAGCTGTTTTATTGCTCCACTTTATGTTCTGTACCTTATTGTATATTCACTCCTATTATAATAATGCTCATCACGCTTGGGTCATGTGGTGGGCCCTGGGGCCTAAATATTTGAATCTTCAGACGCGTATCTTTGAGTCACTCGTTCTGCCACTTTTCTTTCGGGTACGATATTTTCAATCGTTTTCCTCGAAACGACAAGACTGGCCCGCCAGGCTACGCTGCCAACAGGTTTGCTTGAAATTGTAATGCGCCCCCCATGGACCCGGTAGCATCCTCGCAGTTGACGGAAAGCCTTGTCAAGCGGCTTGCTGGGCCTTCAACAGGCAAAGCTGGGTTAGCTCCGTCTATTTCCCCTGATTCCCGTGTAATTAACTCAATACCCATTTCACAAGGCTTGCCAAGGACCAGACAGAGATAAACCGCATCATTGCCGAAGCGTCGAAGGGATCGAAGTTCTATGAGGCAAATACAATACGCCGCTTACCCTAATAGCCATGTCTCTGACCTAGAATTGCGCAGAATGAGAAGAAGAAGGACAAAGACCTGACGGAACGGATTGCACGAATTCTGAAGCTCAGAGGCGAGGCAATTGAGGGTGTTGATTTGAGTAAGCCTCCGCAACTACGCAAATGCCATATTGAGTTAACTTCGGGTCCAGCCAAGATTGAACATCATGTTGATAAAATCGTGAGCTTGCCTGGGCGTTTCATTCGATACATTCTTCTGTTCTGACGACGATACCAGATAATAGATCTGGAGAATGAACGAGACTTATCACAAGTCATAGTCCATTTCGACATGGACGCCTTCTTTGCCAACGTAGAATTGCTGCACAACCCCACCTTGAAAGGGAAGCCCTTTTCAGTGAGCACCAAAATAGCAACCCCCTTCATGATCGACTCAGTCCCTCACAGGTGGGAGGGGGCGTCATCAGTACGGCCTCTTACGAAGCTAGAAAATACGGCGTGCGATCGGGAATGCCGAGTAACACCGTCAGTTCTGTGGGCCCAAGGCAAGGGCTAATCGTATTTGCCAGGTTTCATTGCCAAGAAGTTGTGCCCCGAGCTTATTCTATTGAGATCACATTTTGAATGGTACAATGAAGAGTCGAACAAGGTGTTCACGATCCTACGGCGTTATGATCCTCGTCTTAGCGCTGCAGGATGCGACGAAGGCTATCTAAAGTCCGTCTCTCAATTCTACCCTCAATTGGTCCTCCTTGCTGAAGCCTCGACAGTATTACTCCGTACCTTCAAAAGCACAACCTTACTCCGGGTGAGTGCGTGGAGGAAATAAGGAGAACGGTGCATGCCGAAACCAATCTGACTGTTAGTGCTGGGATTGCGCCTAATATGGTGCGTGCTAGTTTCGGAAATACTTTCGCGCTATCTCACGTTGACCTAGATGCTTGCCAAAGTGCGTCCTTGGTATTTCTAAAGGAAATGAGCCTGAAGCATGCGACCTCGAACTAGATATGCTCGGACAAGGTAAGATCTTACCTCCAGATGACTGCTGCACGTCCTCAACACGATAGTAGAATAAACCCAACGGCCAGTATCACCTTGCGTTCGACAGCAAGGCCATCATTGACTTCATGGGCGACTTGTCCATACGTAAAGTGCCAGGTATTGGGCGAGTTAACGAGCGACTATTGGAGTCTGTAGGAGTCAAGGTATTCATTTTCGTCACATACGCGAATGGTTTTCTAATTCTCTACACGCAGACTTGTGGCGATGTATACACGCACCGCGCTGTCTTGTACCTAATGGACAAACAGTTTGGGCTACGTTTCCTTCTCCGGACATACCTCGGGATCGCTAGCAACGAGGTCAAGCCATACGAACGCAATGAAAGAAAGAGCATAGGAGCTGAGAGGTTCTCATAAAAACTTTGTTTAAAGTGACAGCGGTGCTAAGTGATCACACAGGACATTCCCCCCATTATCATCAACAAAGGATATGCTTGACAAGCTCGAAGAAGTAGCTGCAGAGCTAGAGAGCGATATGGAGTCCAGTGGCTGGATAGGGAGGACAGTTACGCTCAAGTTCAAGCTCGATACCTTTCAAGGCAGGTGTTTTCTTCTTGTATCTCGGTGTATTCATTCCTTGATCAGTCTTCACTAGAGCAAAGTCATTGAACCATTGGGTCAACAAGAAGGAGGAGCTTTTTGCAGTAAGTAATCCTATTTTGTTTATCTCTCCTGCATATTCTGACGCAATGTAGGTGGGGAAAGAATTGCTCTTCCCAGAGCTGCCAACCAGTGTCCGTCTAATTGGGCTCAGGGTGACCAAACTCAAAGATTTGAAGGCATCGACCTCAGAAGGGATCAAACGCGTAGGTACGGAGGCTTACTGTGGATGCACGCTAACTCGCCTATTCAGTTCTTTGGACCCGCTCAGCAAGCAACGTCTGGCAGTAAGAGGAAGGCGTCCGACATTGACGAAGATGAAGCAGACGATGCATCGGTCGACCAGGAAGAACATGATAGCGACGATGACGTTATGCCGGGATTCCATGAGCAAGATGAGGCTGACATTGACCCATCTCAGCATGATGTTGATGACGATGAAGAGCTACAAATTATCCAGCCTCTAGCCAATATCAGGAAGCGGCCGCCAAACTCAGTTCCAGGTACATCAATATCACATCCGCTAACCCTCCGAAGTAGGTCCAAGAGCGCTGGTCCCAGTCGTAGTCATGGCGCAGCGATAGCGGAACCGTCAACAACAACCTCAACTCCGTCAGAAACGCACACTTGTCCCATCTGCAATGAGGCCCTCACCTCCAACAACACCAGCCTGAATGAGCACATCGATTATTGTCTGAGCCGTGATGCGATTAAACAAGCCCAAGGGACGTCGACGAAAGGCAACAAAGTTTTGAGTTCGGGAGATACAACCAAAGAATATGCTTTGAATGGATTCAAAAGGCTGAAACTGCGTCCCGACCCGCCCGTCAAAAGTAAGCGCAAGGGTTAACAGCTCCCGTCCTCCTACGCTTGAATTCGGATCAGATTTTCTGCTTTCATTTATTGTGATCTTTGTGGTGGATATTCCACGATAGCAACTGTAGTGGGTATCTATATCGTGTCCTTTTTGTTCTGCTTTTCTGTCATGACGTCTATTGTATCGGTAGCACACATTTGCATCTTCCAGAGGATTATCTTCATACAACGGCCACATGTCGCCTGATAAGTTACATAATACAGAGTATTGCAGGACTGATAAAACAACGAAAACTTGGGAGGCGATGTATGTATTTGTGTCGATCATTTGCCATTGAAATGACTTTGGGCGTTTTGCCATATTGAGTTGAGGACGAACGCTTCGCTGAGGAGCATTTCGATCTCGTGGTCTCCCCAATCTTGGGTTGGTAGGGACTGCAGGAACATGATGATGCCCTAGAAGTGAACCTAAGCGAATGCCTTCTAATGCCTGGGAATCAGACTAACCTGGAAGTCCATTTGCCGTAGCTTTTCGCTCCATTTCACTAGGAACGCAGAGCAAACATAGAGATGGAACTGGGAGAAGGCGTCTGGGCCCTCAGCCTGGAGGCACGGAAGTACAAATGAGTGAACGAGCGAGAAGAGCAGCGAGAAGACACACCAAATACGTATCCCACATTCGAATAGTGTTTTGTACGCTGATTTCTCGCATAAGTAAGCAGTTCATCCACCGAAACGCGAATTGCATGAATTCGACATTCTGGGATTCTAAGTGCGCTGCGAGGGGTGCTATTTGATTTCATGAGCACCATGTCTACAGTTCGTTATATATTCGGCTGACCGTCTATCCTGGCAACAAGCTCTGCCATCCGCCGGACACTTCTTTGAATGCCAGGTTGGGCGAATATGTAGTTGTCTTGTATTCCGTCGAGCAAGCGAGAAAGACACCAGAAAGAGTCGGCTTCTATCGCCTCAAGGATATGCGGAGGAAGCAGTGATGGGTCGAATTCTTCCGGATCAGAGTCTGCCGTAGGTGTCACCAAAGGATGCATAGACAGGAAAGAGGTCGATTGTACCTATGTATGCCGAGAGAAATACCTGGAAGAAGGGAGTGACTAGGTCGTTGATGCCTTGCACATACCCGCTTGCTGGATGGCGAATAGCCCAAACGTACAGAATCCGTTCAAGACTCTTTAATTTAATACTTAGTAGTCAAGATAGGTACGATTCACCCGCAGGAAGTAAGACCAACGTACCCGTTGAGTGGCTGCGTGCATCCATAGTCTGACACCCGGTCGCGTTCGTGGCACGTCAATTTCTATTTGATGCCATATCTGCTGGTCGAGCCCTTCACGATCCCTCGCAAACGCCAGCTCTACAAGAGACTTATATTCATCTCGCTTCCGCTCTAGCGTGGCCTGACGCGTCGGTGTGGGCAACGGGAGGTATCCCTGCGAGGAGTACATTAGCATCTGATGTAAATCGGCGTGTGCTGAACATACCAGTAATAGCTGCCACGCGACTGGGCGAAGGTCTTCGGGTATTCCTGCCCAAGCAAGTTTGCGCAGTTCAACTTGATGGTGGTCAGAGGGTATACGTCTGACATGTACGGTATACACTTACCGACGTTAACATCCCGGCTGGTCAGGCAGTCAACGAATTTATGCCGCCTGTTCGTGCGAATGGAGCGTTCACGCATAAGCTTCTCCGATCGTTCTGCAGAGCCGTTAGAATCCTGTTTTTTATGTTGCGGCAGTGGAGGTGATGGTTTTGGTTTTCGTGAAGATCGATGTCGAATGCCATGCAATGGATCTGAAAATCTTTAGAAGATGATGGGCGGTATTGCACCAACTATACCTTTGTAAACTTGCTCAGAATCAGAGCGAATGGTGCCCTTGTCCGTCCTGGACTTGTGGTGCACCTCGACAGCAGCAAGGTCCGGCACCGAATCAGCCTCGAGATCGCCCAAAATCATGTCGCCCTCTATGTCCCCATCACCTTGCCCGTCACGGTGATTAGCCTCCCCAACTGAGCTCTTCATGCTCGCCTCGTCTATATCTAATTGTCTTCCCTTCCGCTCATTCGAAGTCCTCACTATCGTCCATGCACCAGACGACGCACTCCTTTCCTCAAGTATTCCGTTGCGCGGCGGATAGGAACTTGGATTGGGCGCACTTATGTGAGTGAAGGAGAACGCAAGCGTCGAAGATGACTGATCAAGCGCTGGGCGCGGTACGGGTTTTGCGGGTGTCGCTTGAATGCGATTGTACTCGTAAGCGAGGGAGGAATGTCGAGGCGATTCCGAGTCTGATCCACTGTCCCAAGCATCATCTTCTCCCCATTCTGTCGAAGTGTTACCTGCGCCCGAGAAACTAGTATGTGGGTTGATAGCAATATGGGGACGAGCGGGGGGCGGTCTAGCGGTCATGAATGCAGGAGATTCAGCACTCGCCGGGACTGCTGCTAGTGCCCTCAGTGTTCAACTGCGTGGGAAAGATGGGCTTTCAGAAAGGAGATTAGATAAGATCTCCATGAAACGGAGACGGTGTTCCATTTCCTACTCACCGTCTCCCGAACCATGTCTGCGGCACGCTCACTGGTTTCGCGCCTCGCAGCATTCTCTTCCTGCGAAATATCAGATGCTCTCATCAAGCTAGGCATCCCGCACGGGGGGTATATACCAGATATCAACATGGTCTCCCCATCCGCGAGCTCAGATATCAGAATATGTGGTCCAGCCTATACAGTCCAAATGGTGCTTGCGTCCGATAAGACGGCACCCAAGCTGGAGAAGCACTTCGTTGACACTGCGCCTGAAGGTTCCATAATTGTCATAGACGCCCCGCCTCGTTCGTCACCTTCCACTCTTCCTCCGCAACACTATAGTTAATCATGCGAAGGGGTGAAGAGCGCGGTCTGGGGAGGCCTCATGACTGCAGGGGCCCAAGCGCGATCAGCCAAGGGAGTCATAATCTCTGGGAGATGCAGAGATATTGGTGAGCATCGCGCTCTGCAGTTCCCTGTGTTCGCCCGCTCCCATTCGACCCTTGGCCAATCCCCGTTTACGCGGCCATCGCAAATCAACATACCGCTCACTATCGCGCCTCAGGGTGCTGATGGTGATGCTAGCGCGTACAGTTTCCCAGCCATACAAGTTAAGCCTGGGGACTGGATAATTGCGGATGAAGATGGCGTTGTATGTGTGCCAGTTGACCTGGAACCAGAAGTTGTGGACCTAGCCACGAAAGGGAAGGCAATAGATTCGAAGTGCATGGAAGACATTAAAGCGGGGCTAGGAATCCAAGAATCCTTCAAGAAGCACAGGGCGAAATAGAGAGTTGATACCAAAAATATCTAACGCCACGTGGTTATCAGATGTCGCCCTTCTTATGTTCGTTGCCTTTGGAAACAACAGGACGGGACGCGTGTATTGGCAGCATACAGCAAGGTATCACGAATCGGACCCAGTTTTGGCCTTCACGAAGGCTATCTCCCTGTCGAGCACCTCTTTCAGCTCCTTCGCTTGCTCTTCCGTCTGCAAGCGAACATTATATGTGACAGAAGCTCCTTGATCATGTCCAACAAAACATGATCGTTCGCTTTGTTAGTGAGGGTTTGAGACCCGTATATAAGTTGAAATTCTACAACAAAGTTAGCCACCGCATTGAAGGCCGTAGGGGAGAGACGAGGACACACAATGTTAATTTTACCAGTGCTACTATTGCGTAGTAGGAGTCGGCGCGCTCCCGACTCCTTGTGGGTCTTGACTCGAAGAACGCCTGAAGTGAACGTCAGGCAAGCAACGAGGAACTTATATCGACCACGTACCATAGCCAAGTTCACTCCATGCGCTACCTCCGCCGTCTTTGGGGTCTTTCTTGGTCAATCTGTACGCTTTCAGCTTGATTGCGTGCACCGTCTCTTCATCCTCTTCGCCCTCCCCTTCCTCATCATGAGGATTCTTGCTTGCGATCAAGTTGCTCGGGTCAGAGGGACACTCCCCGCCTCCATCTTCACCTGCAGCACTCTCCTGGCTACTTTCTTCAGCCCCACTTTCAGCCTTCTTTTCCTCAACCTTCGGCCGCGCGAAGAAATTATCCGTCGTGCTGCTTGAGCTTCCAAGATCTGGTGTGGTTGGGGGGCTCCCGAACCCGAACCCAACGGGGTTTCCTAAGCTTCCACCCGCGCCCGCAGGCTTGCCAAACCCTCCGAACCCTCCAAATTTACTCGCTCCGGCTGAGGGAGCACCGAAGGGATTTGAGCTACTGACTAAGGAGGCGGTCGAGGTAGTCGAGGCGCTGGAAGATCCAAAGAGGCTGGTCGAAGACGATGAAGGCTGACCAAATAAGCTTGTGGTTACTTTAGAAGTGTCCGTCTTTGGAGGAGCACCAAAGGTAAAATTCTTGTTTGAATCTGACTTAGGAAGGTCGAAAGGATTGGATTGTGTGCTACCGAAGAGGGAAGGTGCCGATTTGGATGTAGGGCCAGTGCCAAAGAGAGATATTGACACCGCATTGGAACTGCCCAAGGACTCCAGGGTGGGCTTCGACGGTGCGCCCGCGTCGTCCGATGGTTTTGAGCTGGCGGGGGTGGCTACAGTTGGAGGGAAAGTGAAACCGCCAGGGCTTGGACGACTCGAAGCCGCTTTGATGTCAGGCACGAAGCCGACGCCCAAGGGTGAGGTGGTGGACGAGCTGGCAGGACTTGGAGTAGAACCACCGAATCCAAAGAATGAGGTCGGAGGGGTTGGCATGGCTGCTGAAGGTGCTGCTGGTGCGGGTGGCGGCTTCGGTTTGGTTACTGAATCGAAATCTTTTTGTACACTAACTCGCAACGTAGTGTATTGATCTAATATTTCCGCGATATTAACGAAGGGGTCTTCGTCGACAGCTTGGGTCAGAGCGGATAGGAAGGCCACGTTAATCCCACGTAGAGCAGCGTAATACTTGGAGGCGGCTGTGTCAGCTGCAGCTGTTTCTGCAGCGGGGTCAGATGCAGATTTAGATGGGAATAAAGGTAGGGCAGGAGGAACTGCTTCCGAGCTACTGCCTGAAGATGTTGATGCTGAGGGACCTAGGAAGGACACGAAAGTTTTAGTGGCTGAAGAGGCTGAGGGGCCCACTGTCGGTGTGGAGGATGAAGTAGAGAAGGGTGAGCCAGAAAATGGTGCAGAGGATGAAGTAAAACCCAGATTAAATGACTGCGACGACAGAGGGATTGGGTTCGAGGACGGTGAGGTTGGTGGAGGCGTAAATGTGAAGGATTGCGACTTGGCCAGAGGTGAACCGAAGCCGGAGAATGCACCTAACTTGGGTGTAGATGGTTCCTATGCGGTCCGTTAATATACGGCGGGTGGCAAGTGGCAAGAAGACGCCGTACATCTGAATTTGACGCGCCATTCGCGACGGGTGAACCAGTTGGAGTGCTTGCCATGGAGCGTCGTGGTAAGCCACGGATGCTAAGGGTGCATGAGAATTAGTACATGTGGATAGCGAACATCGACGTACGGTCTGGCAGCCAAGGTAGAATCATCTGCCTTCCTGAATCCCTGGCCCGGATTGGAATCCTACACGATGGGGTAGTATGTCAGAATGTGATGAGTGTATATACGTGAATGGGCCAGTAGAAACACACTTCAAGATCCTCCTCAGTGTCGTCTTTGGCTAGTTGTCGCTCTGCGCCGCGCTTCATGGTGAAGAGAGAGTGTGAGTGGTTCAGGCGCAGAGTCTTGGTTGCGGGTGGACAGTCTCTAGCTTCGGTGGCCCAAGGCGATTGGCGTCTGGAATAAACAAATGCAAACCCGAGGAGCCCTCACATCACCTTTCAGCCACCTTCACGGTTACTTTACCACAGTCCTCACTCACCCTACAGGAGCCCACCAGGTTCAGGCTTTTCCTGCGGCTTTTGCGCCAACTCTCCGCCGCTCTTTCGACATGGCCTCCTTCTCGAATGCTGTTCCATCTTCTTCCCGTTCACCTTCACCTCATACTCCAGAAGCATCGGACAATGTCGACCCGATCGTGCTGCAAAATGACCTCGACTTAGCATCGTGGTTCTCAAACGGAAAGGGCATATCTGTGGGCTCTGAATTCGATGTCAACATGAATGCAATCAATGATACCAACACCAAACATGAGGACGATGCCATGTTCCGCCTAGACGATTTGCTGGAGCGACACGCATTTGAGGAGTACGCTAGGTCGATCCTTTGTGACCCGAGCCGATTCACTTATGCTCTGATAGGCCGACAGCCGTGAGCGTTATCCCGGCGTACCACGCCGCAACCTCCCCAATAGCTTCGTCGGACGCGCCGTCCACCTCGTTTTCACCCATTCCTACGGGCAACAACAGGCCGACTAAACCGATTCCTCCTCCCGTAACACGATTACTCCATAGAGACCCGTTTCCATCCAATCAGAAAGTCGTGCATCCCCCCAAAGAATCCTGCTTCAAGTATGCATTCCCTTACCCCAACATATCCGTAGTGCTTATATCCTCCGCAGTCTCCCCATCGTGATTCCAAGCATTCCTGAGGGAGGGACGAAATCCCGGGTAGAGACTCAAGTGCGCGTCTCCGTAGAGTTAGCAGACACCAGCTCCTCTGCCGACCCAAGGGCATACAACCGCGTTGGCTCATGGAAATGGCTCCAACTACCCGCTGGAACAGCGACGAAGAAGCGGACGCGGAAGCAAGGGAAGATAGGTGTGTAACATGTCCATCTTACCTTTGTGTTTTCACAAACCGTTATCTAGACCCAGAACAAGAGGATATCCTATACCTTTCTGCCAGCGTTTCCTGCGCATCACCTCCACATAGTAAGGTTCTTAGCTGCTCAAGTTGTCAAGCTCGCGAAGTACGAATGATGTCCGCTACTGCATCACAATTCTTATGCTAACGCATTCTAGGCAAAGCGGGTAGCTAAGAAATTAGCCGCGCGGGTGCGCCCTCGCTCGGACTCCGACTCACCCCCCTCTACCACCAAACACAAGCATCGAGAAGATACCACCAGTATCATCCAATTTAACTGTGCTGAAGTACTCGACTTCTCTGCCGGCTCCGTTGTCCTTCCCCTTCGCATAACATGCTATTGCCGGCATCATCGTGAGAAAGTTGGCTTCCTCGTCCATTTCACCATGGTGGATCACTCGGGAAGGATCGTGGGCACTGGGACCACCAGGCCAATAATGATAACGGATGATCATAAGACCACCGCTGGCTCCTTGAATCACGGTGGGAAGTCAGGGCCTGATTTGGTCCCAACTGGATATAACACGGACTATGACTGGACCCAAGGGAATGGAGTGGTCGGTGAGGTATCGCCCGTCGAGTCCCGAGCACCTTCTAGGCGGTCGAAGGATCCTGTCATAAGTGGATTGGCAAAGCGCGCAAAGCCATACGACTCACGAGGCAAACGCAACAAGGGACTCCGTGGGGGCAGTGAATCAAGCGTGCCATCACCTGCGAATTCCACCTCGACTTTACCACTAACCCGATCACCGACGCCTCCTTCGCGTGATGGCCAGCTTGCCTCGTTGCAGCCCCCCCTCGACTTACCTCCCTTACAACACTCATCTCAAGAGTCTGAATCGTCGTCAGATACCATGGTCACGCCCGAAGACCAGACAATGGACTTGTCGCTGCTTACTGCCGTCACCCAATCATTCCAGCAGCAAATGGACACCATGCCCAACTCGTTAACCGCTCCTTCACAACCGCACATCGCCCACCCACAGTCACTTTCCCTTCTTCTATTTGGCTCAAACCAATCGTTATCTCTTCCTGTTCCCACAATACACCGTTTAATCCCTAATAGCGGCCCAACCCACGGTGGAATCGAAGTTACCGTGTTAGGTATAAATTTTCACCCTAACATGCAACTGAATTGTGTCTTCGGTGATGTGGTAGCCAGCTCTACTCAGAGATGGAGCGATAACACCCTCGTCTGTATCCTTCCTCCCAGGGCCACCGCTGGCGTCGTCGCCGTGTGGTTCGACGGGATTTCCAAGTCCTCTGATCCAACCTCCTCGCCGCTATCGCTTTTCACCTATTCTGATGACTCAGACCGTGCACTGTAAGAATTTCTGTACTTCGTCCTTCTGTGGCCGTACTGACTATATTTATCCAGGATGGAATTGGCTCTCCAAGTTGTCGGGTTGAAGATGACGGGCAAGATAGAAGACGCGAAGAATGTCGCTATGCGTATTGTTGGGAACGCAGGAAACGATGCATCGCAGCAACAACACTCCATGGCATCCAACATGATGCACATTGCTTCATTGCATCACGATCTTCGACCATTGCTAGTTGCCCGAGCCACGGAAGGCGAGAACTTCGAAGCTCTTATCATCGACTTCTTGCTGATCCTCGACACCCCATTGGAGGAAGAATCGGCGCCGGACGTCTTATCTACGCCCTCTGTTATCTCTCACAGAAACAGCAGTGGTCAAAGTTTACTGCACCTGGCGACTTTCCTCGGGTTTGAGCAGCTCGTCCGGTTCTTAATCGCTCGTGGGGCTGATCTTGACAGCCGCGATCGAAATGGCTGCACTCCACTGCACCTAGCGACGATCAGCTCTTCGGAAGCGTGCGCTCGCCTGCTTATCGAGTCCGGGGGCCGACATCGAGGTTGTTGACGCTTCTGGAAAGTCTCCTTTGGAAATTGCCCGTCCCAGCTTCTTCGACGGCATCCTCCCCCCCTCTCCGGCGGCAGCTCAAAGCTCATCTGACCAGGGGTATTATAGCGACGGTGATGAGGACGGAGAATCGCAATGGGGCGATGCCGAGGAAGATCCTGAGCCTGACGAACGAGCTGTTGTTGCTCGCCGTTCTCATCATCGTCGATCGCGTCGGAAACCTAGGAGTTCGGGAAAGAAGTCAACCCCAGAACCGCCCCCGGATACGCCCAAGGTCGAGGAAAAGCTTAAGACGGACGTCAATGTTGACGAGAAAGCTGCCTCTTTTGTCAGCATGATTCAGCGGACGCTCGCCCAAATTCCTGTGGCTCAGGGGATGATACCTAACGTGCCCCATCTACCGGGGATGCCAACCGTTCCATGGGGTGCGCTTCCACAAATTCCAGTTGTATTCCCGGTGTGTTTATTCCTTTGGCCGGATGGCCGTCGTTTCTGGGAGGTGACAATGCCGCCGCTGAGGTCTCTGAAGGTGAACAGAAGAAGAAGGAAGCCGGCGCCGTTGGGGCCGCTATGGAATTGAGAGCAACATGGGAAAAATTGTTGTCGCTGGCATTGGCACAACGACCACCGCAAGAGGAACTGCCTCCTCCTCAATATACGCCCGGAGCAGACCCTACATCTGAGGACACCCCTTTGACTCCCTCTCAGGACGCTAGCGAAGAAGCGGGATCTTCAGCGACGCCTCATGCCAGTTCGTCTTTTGATGTTAGAACATCGTCGAGACGAGTAGAATACTCGCAGGCGCCCGTGCTTGATGAAGATATAGACGCCTATGCCTATCGGCCCTCGACCAAACAAACGCAGAAGATTCGGAAGAAACGTAGGTGGCTGAAATTTATTGACCCTGTAGCATTATTGATTAGATGCACTTTAGATGATCACATGTTGTTCTCATTCTGGCTACCGGTTCTGCTCTGTATGTGCCATTTCTTTGAAATCTGAACTACCTACTGATGAAAACTATGCAGTTGGTTCTCTTTATCTCCTATATACTATCCTCCAATTCACCTTCCGCCTTTTGAAGTCGACACTCCCTATACGAAGTGGCCACCTAATAACCTCATAGATTGGGGCCTTTTTTAAATATTCTGCACTTTTGTCGTATATTTTATCGTGAACGTTTGTCTTCCCTGTACTTTTGTTGCAAGTAGGTACATACAAGCGTGGAACTCAGTAGTAGTAAGTAGTGTAGAGTAATTGACTGATTGATAAACCGTTGATACACGTTCGTCCTTACATAACAGACGTCAACGGTGGCCATCATTGAATGTGAGCGTCGACAAGCATCCTGGCGACAGCTTCAGAGAAAAGACAAGTACAAGAAGAAGCCATGACAAGTACAGCATTACTTGGGGAAAAGGGAGACGTTAGTGTGTACTCACAAATATCAGCAGGTCAAAATTAAGCAGTGTATTTTTCCTTCAGCCCTGGTTCGATGACGGGAACATTATCCTCGTAACAGAGGACCAACAAACCGCGTTCAAGATTCACCGAGGCGTGGTATCTCGATATTCTGAGATATTCAAGGGAATGTTCGAGCTCCCACAGCCCAACGCCCTTACCGACTCGGTCGAAGGTTGCCAAGTCGTGCCTATGTATGATAATTCGGTTGAATTATCACGTCTGGTGAAGGCAATCTATGATGGCCCGTGAGTAGTGTAGTCTCCTCTCGTGCTAGTGCTCCTTCGATTTCAATCCGTAGCTCTTTTTCAGAGAATTCCCTTGAGGACTTCTATTATGTGGCTGGAATAATCCGTCTCTCTTCAAAATACTTTATTTCCCACCTGCGTAAAGAGGCCGTCCGGTTTCTTACTCAGACTTGGCCTTATACACTGCAAGCACAAGATGAAATGGTGGAGAAGGCTCTTCGCAACCCACCTGTCAACGGCTTCAGCTACCCCTACGTTCATCCACTACACGTTCTCAATCTAGCCCGAGAGGTCAACATTCGGCTTATCATCCCATCCGCGCTTTACTTCCTCTCCTTGTACCCTCTGACAGAATTGTTGAAGGCAGACCATGCCAAGCTTATGGTCGACCATCCATCTCGACCTTCATCTACGCTCGATGCTCAAGATTTGAAAGACTACACGCTTGTGTTTCAATCCCGTATGAATTTAATCCTCGAATTTACGAAGACAACATGCGGCCAACAGCAACCTGGTCATGGCTGCGAGAACCAACTTGATTCAAATTCATGTAAAAAGGGCTTCATACGCTTGTCCTCACGCCTATCCAAGTCCTGGATGGTAAGGACGAGCCCGCTACATTTTATGCGACAAGCCATTCAATTGGTGAATGACGATCCTTCCGTTTGCGTCGCCTGTCGGCTTAGCTTCCGTCGAGACACCGATGCACTGCGGGAATCGTTCTGGAACGATTTACCCATCATGGTGGGCCTGCCAGGTTGGGACGAACTTCGCAAGGAGGAGCTCTAGTTTCAATTTAAGATTCCTTCATCGGGTTGTCATATTGCATGGTATTTATTTGGCGGAATCATGATCGTTTTACACCTTGGGTCCATACAGCGCTGCGATTGCGATGATCGCCTAAACACCACCACTTCTCAAGAACTTCCATAGTCAAAACCGCTGGTCGGCAAATTTTCCCAGTCAAAAAAGGTAATTGCTCCGACACCAGTTTCACCAGCACAGTCCAGCACTTGTACTATGATTGATGACTCTGAGCGTTCATTAATAATTGACACAGAACATTCACTCACTTTGTTGAGCATCAAATGGAGCTCCCACCTGGAACGTTCCCGAGCCAGGTGCCATTCCCAGAGCGATTGCTCCCCCTCTAGTAGCTAGGTACAGAGCCGTCTTCCAATCGATATCAAGCCTGCTCTCGGCGGAGGTATCATCTTCAGAGAGTATTCTCGATCCCTCCCTCATCTTCGAAACTGTGACTGCATTTCGCATGGCGTCCATCATATCAAGGCTGTATCCACCCGCGATATCGGTACCCAGTCCGACCTTCACGCCTTGTTGTATACTCTCCCGCAACCTAAACGGCTGAGCTGAGAAGTACGCATTAGAAAGAGGGCAATGCGCAATCGATGTGCCCCTTGTGGCTAGATGCGTTAAGGACGGCGTGGGCAGAAACGTGCAGTGTGCATGAACCGCCCGTGGAGTAAGCAGGCCGTGCTAGTACCGATGTTCAGTGTCAACAACAGGTGTTCGCGATGGATCGGTACCTTGTCGAATATATTAATATCGTCTTCGCCTCTGTGTCGTATAACCCATTCTACTTCGTCCCAGGATTCCGCAAGATGGCTCTGCACGCGGACATCCTTGTGGGCTGCCAGATGTCCGAGACCATGGAGGAGAGCATCAGAACAAGTTGGGATAAATCGTGGTGTGATTACAGGCTCGATAAACCGCTCATGGACGGGTAAATGCTTGACTAGATTTTTGCACTCATCTATGAAAGATGCAACAGATGATAGCGATGCTCCCGCGCTTGCCTCGACATAGGTAGGTCGTGATGAGGTGTCCATTGATAGCTTTCCGACAAACCCGCGAATGCCTAGATTCTGCATCGTACGAGCGAGTATTATACTTTTTGTACATTAGAAAGATTCCGAAATACTAAGATAAATCAAGGAAACCTACTTGGTCTCTGACTTAATGGTGCCAAAAAGGAGAACAGCGCCTGTGCCGTTGGCTATGAGATGGGTGGCCAGCTGTTTGTATACGTTCTCCGCCAGTGTCGGGTCAGAATCAAGTCTTTCCTCCGCCTTGTATGCATAGTCGTCGAGCCATTGCATCAGCGGAAGGTGCAGTCCCACCCCTTGATATAAGAATTGAGGCGCATGGAGATGGAGATCGTAGAAGGTAGGCAGGAAGAAGCTTCCGGGTTGAAGCTGGGTCACCTCTGCCTGCGTGTGCCGCAACCGCAGCCGTACGGATTCCTGGGAGTTAGCCTCCTCGAAATGGGCTATGTACCCCAAATCATCGACAGCTAGACGGGATCGTGAGACGAGCAATTGATTTAGCCTGAGGGCTCTACCTAGAAGGTGATCTTCTAGAACCAGAACTTGATCGATCTGAGGGCTATGCATAAAATTGCCCCGAAACAACTGCACCATGAAGTCAATGCGGCTTGTTGGAGCAAACCAAGAAGTAAAATTGAGACACCGTGACTCTCATACAAATTATAGGGGATGATTAGGAGTACACATCGCAACCATATTCCCTGCATCCCTCTCGCGTAAACGTAAGGATATGATCTGTTCGAACGTTAAGGCGAGCTTTTTTTTTCTTTTGTGGTTGTTTACATACCTCCCAATGTGCGCGATGTGAACCCCGCTTCGCAGTAACAACTGTGCAGACGAATTAGCCAGAGAATATGGTTTAACCCCGGTATTAGACTCACTAATAATCTAGTTTGCGTGGGACATGAGTAAGCATCAAGTAGAAGACCCACGAGGCACTCACAAAGCCATTTCCTTCTGAATACCTCGATTTCTGACCTACCACTCCGACCTGTCATCACGTCAGGGTACTGTTTCTTCAACGCAGGGACTATTACATCTTCAAAGTTTGCCAGAAACCTTTTCCTCCACTCTCTGAGGGTGCGTGCATAGTGAGGACCAATGTTGGATACCGAATCAACAATCAGACGCCCCCCTGATCCCTTCTCCATTGTTTGGAAGAGAAGTGATAGTGCCGGTAGGATACCTCCGGGAAAAACTATACAAAGAGCGTCAGTATCGGATCATCAAAAGAGCGGAACGCACTTACTCTATAAATTGTACGGCAAGCGAATCTGAGTGAGTATGTAGAGTTTTCAAGGTGGTAAACGCATTACCCATTTTCTAATAAAGTCTACTTCTTGAAGATAACGCTGAAACCCTAAGTGATATTCGTTTAATCGGTCGCACACTGGACCGTAAGAAAGGTACTCACTTGCTTCTGGAATGGTGATCGCCTGGACGACGCCGATGCCGCCTTTTCGTTTCAAGGCCCAGTCAACGACGCTCCAGTACTTTTCTAGGAATTCAAACCCTACAGCTTCGATCATTTCTATGCTGATGACTCGGTCGAATACCCCTTCCCACTCAGCCGGCATGTTCCTGTAGTCCATCAAATGGACACGAATTCTATCTTCCAGCCCAGCCTCTTTTATCCTTTGGGTCGCTAGCTCCTGTTGTTGAATAGAAAGAGTGATCGTATCAACCGTTGTCTCTGGGGAATTTTGGGCAATGAACATGGCCATAGAGCCCCAACCTGACCCTATTTCCAGAACATGGTGACCAGGGAGAATACGTGCCTTCTCGAAGATATGTCGAAGTTTCCGTATTTGAGCCTCGTAAAGTTCGTCCTTTCCGTTTATGGTAGCAGTGACGTTCCCATCGTCCCTGTTGACGCGCTCGCTGTGCTGTATGCGCTTCAAGCCCTGACCACCGCTCCACTGGGTCTGGTTACCGAATTTTCTGTGATCTCCGTCCAGATCTTCGAAAATTCCACAACTGTAAGTCAGGTCCTCTGATAAGAAACCTAGAAGGCCGCGTCAGAGACTGAAACTCATGAGATGACAGACACATTACCGGTGAACATATCATTTGATATATCGTAATGGGCGGAGATGTTCGATCGCGAATTCCCAATCGTGTTCAAGAATCGGTACGATGTTAGTCGTTGAGGCAGCGTGAATAGGTAGGAAAGCCTAGAGTCTAGGTTGGAGAGATTTTCGCGATTTTCTAGAAATATCTGTAGTTGTATGAATGAGCGAGGTCACACAGGTGTATACAGACATGCATACCATGAAAAGAGACACTAGATCATCACACTCAACATCCCCATACATATACGCCTCTGCAAAGCCAAGATCTCCCATAGTACATAGTCGCACCCAGAAAACATCATTCACGACACGAAGCTCAGCCTTTAGTGGGGATTGGTTGTCCGGATGAGGGTCACGAAACTCATAGACATTGGAGAGTGTCAAGACCCTAAGTTCCCCCACTGTTATACGCTCCATGAGCCTAGAAGTGGATGCAGATCAAGTCGCGTGCAGCGCTCTGTTAGACAATTCTACGCACGACACGACGGCCGTCTCTGCGAGCCTAGTCATTGGCGTCCACCCCGCATTGAACGCTGCTTCGCGAATCCGGTTCCAAGCTCTGTCAGCGAGGCCCAAAACTGAGAAGGGATGTTTAGCAGGCGTATCGAGTAATTGCCTTGACATTGCAAACGGGAAGCTGGGGGTTGGGGAAGGGTGTCGGGAAGGCGAACAGAAGCAACGATGGCAGTTCATATAGTAGTATAACGAGCCAATCAGAGAAGAGGAGATATGGGAGCATACCGATAGTGTGACCGAGGACCAAGTTGATACGCTCAGGAAGCTTACAATAGCCCGTGATCGTGTTTTATCCCGCCAACGTCAGTCCCACGCGGTCTCAAACTTGATATCCGTCTCACTGATCGGCCACGCACTGCATGAGTGGATTGCATAGAGTAGCATCGGGTACAGTGCGGCGGGATAATGAGAGAAAAGAATCAAAATACCGGTGCATCTCTCAGAAACAGTCGACCCTCCTCTTTCTTTACCCACCGCACGACGGAGTTCGCTGCCCCAACAGCAGCACTCTTCGGTAATATCGGAGATAAGGTGATGTAGAGCTCAAACGGTTGCGTGATCTATGCATAGTTAGTTAGCTATGCACGCGACAACAACGACGGGAAATATGATGCACCCAGCCGAGAACGCTTTCTTTCTCAGTCTTGATATATTGTAACTTCAGCATACCACCCTGTCCAGACTTCGCATGAATGGCGTCGTGCAGTAATTGATATAGTGTGAGTAACCTGAATGTCCGCACAACTATGAGCAAATCACTCAGACAAGGGGTGGGACGCACCTTCTCCTCTCGGTTGGACTATCGTATGGCTCATCAAATGAAGGTATTGTGACCTGTACTTGACCTCTAGACTTGTATACAAAATGTCGAAGCCCGGGAATACCAAGCTCCGCCACAGAGTACTCCGTCTTCCCATTCTTGAGGTCTGAAATGATAGCGTCCGATATCCCCTCGTTGTCCAGTTTCTAAGGGAACAGTTTCAATAAATAAAGAATGCGCCTACATCATCGGCCCACCTGCGAAACTGATTCACACCATCCCTTGATCGTATCGAACTCACCGACCCCATTGAGGCAAACAAGCGCCAGCGTCGAGTCCTCGCGATCAGAGCTGTCGGTAGACGGAAATAGTACTGGTGCCGGTACATGATCACCTGACGGAAGTTCGGGAGAATGAGGTCTAGGAGACGTTGTGTTGTTGTTGGGGGAGTCCGTAGAGGTTGGGACACCTTCAGGCTTCCGGAGGAAGGAGATATAAGCATTCATGAAGCCTGAGGGATTGAACTTGGGTAGACAGATAGGGATACACGACGTAGAGGCAGGGGAGTGCAGAATGGATGGATTGTATATGGTATTGAGTAATATGTGTATGTCTAGTCGATGTGAGTTTGTGAATGCAACAAGTAAAGGGATAGGACATACCAGCTGGGTGTATTGAATGTTTTCTTCGGTCGTATTAGTGTGACAACGCGACCGTTCGCAACTAGAAATACATAGAGGACATCCTACGAGGTGGTGAGTCCAGGTATATGCAAATAATACATGGGGCTTTTACCTTCATCTTGTTGATGGGTATCAGACAGTCTGCCGCCCGCTTCCTCAACGCAGGATCCAGCTTTAAGCAGAGAAGTGATGAAGTATTCATTGCGATATCACTTTGCAGTCGTTCGAGAATAGAAGTTAAGAAGGATTCAGCACCTTCAGCGACAGATTAGTTCTGCCACTAGGTCTTCGAAGCAATTGAAACTCACCATCTAATAGACGCCGTAAATCGAAATTACCCCTCCTTTCGAAGAGTTTCCGTAGATGCGACGCGGTGACTATGCTGATGATTTGCAGGTGAAGGTATTCTAGATGAGAGCGCGTCTTTCTTCATTGGTGTAAGCACTAGGATGTTGGGGGCGCGTGATGCACGCACGACTGATTCGGGTTCGCCCCAATTGGAATAGCAAACATAATACAATGGTGAACGGATGAGGAAGGTGATTCGTGATGTCTTGGTATTTATACAGCGCAGCTTATCGCCGTCGTCGATGAAAACAGATACAAGTGCTTGCATGATGCCAATAATAGAGGCCAGAGAGTCCTCTCCCCCTGAGCGACTAGACGGTAATCAGTGACGGCAAGTAGCCACGTATGGCTAGGATATACCTCACAAAAACAGGCTTTCCTGCGTCTGTGAGGACGAAGTATTCCCTCTCGCCGAAGCTTTGTGCTGAATAACTTTTGAGTAACTGACGCTCAACGCTGCTGAACACTCACTAGGTTCATAAGGTATATCATCCATCACAGGCTTCACCTTGGTTCTGGGAGAAGGAAGGTCTAGCCTTAAATGTTCACACCATTGCATGCACCCTGAGGCCATGCACGCACCTTGCATCGACTGCTTACGATTCAAAGTCTTCCTGAGTTGGTCTCTAAGCGACTGCTTGGAGTCTTCACGCCCTGCAGTCGTGTTCAAGCTCCCCATGACGTTAACTTCTTCGCCCTCCGCAGCATCAGCATCGGTTTCAGCTTCTTGAAGGAGAATACCCTCTGTCATGTCGAGATCGAGGACAGAGGACGCGGCGCTGTCCAGCATTTGTCGGCTAGGCGGAGAGTTATCATTGCTAATCGTGGTTGGAGTCAAAGTAGCTTTCGAGGATGCGTGCCGGAGTGTAGGGATGACTATTCTGGAGGATCCCGAACGGTTGAAGGCAGGTGTACTAGCCCTGGACGGTGTACGTGAACGAGGAGTGTGCATGAGTTATTGCGCGCCTAAGAATCCGGGAGAGATATTTGGGCGCTTAGGCAGTGAACTGATCAAGATTCAACGGAGGCTATCATGTTTTTCCATTCAACGGCACCCAATTACAGTCTTAAGGGCAAGAACCTCCTCATCGTTCGTACCGCTTGCAATTTACTTGATTCCTTGCTTACGATGCTCGATGTGTAGCCCGTGGTGTCTACCGCAAACCTCCCCCAACTCGCTGCTGACATCTTGATCGCGTCACTCTCCTTGCAACTGGTCGGCATATTCGATCCACAGTATCTTATTCCTGCGGTTGGAGCCCGCGATGACGGCCAAGAAGGAATAACTACCCCCTTTGAGTGTTCGTGGATTTCTACGGTGTATATAACTAGAAACTAAGCTATCCAACAACCTAGTATTCGGACGCGATGACTTGAGTGTTGCTGTGATCCAGCAACGATCTCCTGCACTGAAGGTAGGTATCATAGTGGGCACAATTATGACCCCAGTATGCTTACCTGAATTCATACACCAAGTCTAGAAAACAAGATTTCGTCGATGAGCTTCTTGCTTTCATACAAGCATCTGGTGTCCAGTCGGCACTATTCTTGTCTGGCGTTGATTTATCCAACCGCTCAGACAGCCAAATGATGTACGCAACGGACTGATCCACCTTCTTCATCCATTGTCTCAATGCATCGTCCTTCAGGATACCGCTTTACCATATTTGTCCAATCCACGCACCAGCATTGACATGCGAGCCTCTTTCTCGCATCGCCCAGCTCCACATCCCCTCGTATGCCTCTTCATCTGATGCCATTTCGGAGAATGAATCGATTCCCTTCATCCCTGGTGGCGGGTTGACTCGACGAATACTATCGTCGATACCGACACCATGGTCTATTCCCGTTTGTGCCTTATTGCAATTTGTGCTCGAAGGCGACAACAGAGTGGATGCTCGGATGCTTGCTTCAGTTACAGCTAAAATACTCGACTCGACGTCGACACGCGAATTTCAAAATGGCAGGAGCCAAGTAGCTGGAAGCAGGGGCTCTTTGGAGCGCCTCATGATCAAACATTGTACGGTTAATACAACAAATATAGGTAGATGTGCAAGATGTTATTTCCAACATAATGGACCGCGGAGGGGAATTATTTTTGTTCGCTTTCCAGCGATACCAACGCCGGTTCGGCCGCGCTGACCTTTCTTTGCGGCCTGGGACAAACTAAGGTAGGCGTAAGGATCCACCCCGCCTTTCTTGACATCACCGCCAGCATTCTGTTAAACAACACTTGGATGAGAGAACGCAATAAAGCGGCACAAAACACTTGCCTTCGCTTTGAATTCCTGTCCTGGCCGAACGTCAGTCTTTTTCTTGTTCTTTGGCGGCTTAGCCTGCGCGGCCTCAGGATCGGCCATCTCGACATCCTGATCTCTTTCGTCGGCTTCTCTCCGACGCTTCTTGGTGTCTTTGTTGAACTTGACCTGACCTTTTGGTCCCCGAGTGAAGCCGTCGACTGAGGTCAGGCTTTCGTGGTAAGCCGTGCCTACAACATCTTCTCCTTGTTGATTGTCGGCTGCCTCGTCATCGCTTGATTCGATCACCAGTTTACCAGCATCGTCAGTGTTAAAGAGAGAGGCTTCGTGACCAGGCTGACGCCGCCTTTTATTTTGTGTGTCTAACGCCAGGTCGGCAAGAAGGATTATAGAGGGGAAAGCACTCAACTGGTTATCCGCGACGCGGCCCCAGATAGTAGATCCATAGGTTCGTCGTCGTCGACTCGCAGTTGGGCGCCTCGCGATGTCTTCGCCTTTGTCTTGCCAGGCTGACGAGAACCAGCGTCTTCTTCGTCACTGTCTGACAACTCACTCTCGCTTCCGTAAAGTACATCCTCGAATGCAGTGCCTGTGGCGGGTTTGGCGCTTGTCGGTAGCTATTCCGTAGATAAAGAAAACGGAAACACATGAGTCATGAGACACATACCTCGTTCTCTTCTTGGTCTTTGTTAGCTCTTTTTCTTTTGGCCCTGTCCTTCCTCTTCTTGATATTGAGAAGGACCTTAGACGAATCTTCCCCTTCAGCACAAGCGTACACAGCATCCCAGCCAAAGCGCCTGATCATCCGTTCGAAGATATGCCTGACTTTGACCTTGAAGTGGTTCTTGTGGTCGTGCGACCAAGCTAGTAGTTGATGCACGAGATCTTTCAAGTGCGGCCGAACCAAATCTACAGGGAGAGTGTGTATCGCGAGTTTCACGTAACCAAGCGCAGACTTCACGATTTCTCGGTTGGCTGAGGTGAGGAAGACGAGGATAGTGGATAGAATCTCGGTGTGAATATTAGGCGATATCGCATCTGCACACAAATAAGCATGATTTTACACGGAACCATTGTCAAGGCCAACCTTTGAATTCAAACACCAATCGTGAAATTGCTGTAATGGTCGCGCTAATGGTATGGGGAGTAGCGCCAGCCAAGCCGCCAGCCATCATGGTAATGAACTCGTCTACACTTGCCTTCGCTGGAAAAAGTAGAATGTCAACTTCGTTGTTGCGAGGAGTAGAAGCCAGTTTCACCTTCCGTCGCAGTGTCCTCATCCATCCCTTCCATCATACCTCGCTTGACAAGGCCACCGCTGTTCATCTTATTACCCATCTTCACAATAAGGTCGAAGGCCGCCTCCCTGGCTTTTTCAGACGGTTCTTTAGTGCCCAATACGGCTTCCGGGATAAAGGAGGGTATCAAATGAAGCGACTCGGGACGAATCACTTGCACGAGTGCGATCAACAGCATAAAGCGATCCTAACAAAAAAAGTTGGTATGAGCATGATTATTGGAGCTGAAGGCAGGCTACCTTCTTCGCGGCAGATGTCAGCTTATTAGAGACTGCATCAAGTCGTTGAAGCACGTCCTCTGCATTGACGGGGAACTTTCCACGATCAGTCAATCTAGCAAGAATTTTGTATCCGCGTTTCTGAATCCCATTGTCTCTGGCGCCAATGACATCTGGGGATAAGCAGAACTCGAAGAGGGCAGCACTATCCACCGACGAAAGGTAAGGGAGTAGGAGAACGAGTATGTCTTCGGTCATCGTCGTGACATTTGCTTGAGACGATTGGAGATTGGTTGTGAGGAGCTGGATGACTTGGCGTATGCTTGAGTAATTTGCTGTATTCTCCCTTCAATAAAATTATCCGGTCAAATCGCAGAGGGTATTTACCTGTTCATCCGCGATAGAAGTCCAAGCGCTGATCACGTCTCCCACCATTCCGCGAACATCTGGTTCTACACTGCCAAAGACGTTGAATAGCACTGCAAGCCAACTCTCGACCTGAGCGCGAAGGAATGTCACATTCGCCGCGGCCTCTGCTGCAGTGATGATGATGCTCCCATCAGCGCTAGCTGGCTTGTCTGAGGCGGCTGCCACGACGTTCGAGTCAATGATGACTTTCAAAGCCCTAAGAATCGATGGGCGGAGCTCTGGCTGGCTGTAAAGTAGCTGGGAGAGCAGTTGGGAAAAGGCGGGGGTCAAGGCCTAGAAGAAGTTGAATTGATGAGTGAACGGTAAGAGAATTGCCATTGCACTTCACTTGCCTGGGGAAGGTCGACGCTGGCATGACAATATCCAGCCAACCCACTCCAAATCTGGGAAACCAGGACGCTCCATACTTTGGCTTCGGATTGGCGTCCCTCGGTCTCTGCTTTTTGTTGGAGGTCGAACATCCGCTCGCTCAGAGGAACAAAATAAGAGACAAAATGCCCAAGAGGTGATGAGTGGGGTTGTGCGAGAAGAGGAAGGATGTAAGCCCTGGGCTCTCGGCCGGCTTGACTAGATATACCGGTGAGCAAATGAATGACGCCTGTGGATTGTAAATGCCTACCGGTCATCAGGTTCAAGGTTTAAGGGAAGAATTTGTAGTATTACATGAGGACCTAACACTCTCATCGCGGTGGACAGGGTACTGTCGGCAGCTTCTTTGTACTCGAACCCCCTCTGCGTTCTCAACTCTCCAACCTTCGCAACTATCGGCAACAGCAATATTTCGGCGGCGGTTGGTGAAGTCGACGAGTCTCTGTGCCGCAGACTTATGATAAGAATAGATATGACGGCCATTAGTTCAGGCATCGACCGAGCGAAGGACAGAGTATCTAGTGCTTTGGTAGTTTGAGCGATGATCTGAATAAGAGTGCATTTTGAAGATGGATCTTTCGTTGCTTCGTGAACAAAATTCGGAGAAAAGCTGTGGGATGATAATTCCAGACATTCAACGGCTGCCTGCCTAGTTGCTGGTTCTTTGGCCTCCAGATACGACCACGTCTTTTTCCAGACCTTGCCGACTTCAGCAGCGGCAGCGGCAGGATCAAGAGTGCTAAACGTATGCATGCAGTTTTCCGACAACAGATAGCCAGGCTGGCGCAAGAGTAGCGTCCGATACGACAGGAGGGGAAGAAATTACGACTGTAAGGACATCAGGGATTTTTTGATCGACGCCACTCGACGAGTCTTGTATTGCCGCAGAGAATAAATCAGCAAGAATAGAGTAAGCCGACTGGGATAGGTATGGGTTCCCGAGTCGCGGCAAGGTCAATAGATTTGAGGTGATGGCAGGTAATGACTATGTACACGCGAAATGAGAGAAGCATAAGACCGTAGCTAGTGAAACAACATACTGTGGCCGGGAGATGCGGCAGGATGGGTCTTAGGAAAGCGAGGGTGTGTATAGCTGTCTCATTGGATACATGTGTCTTGGCGAATTTGTTTTTTGGGATGGGATCGTTGCTGGCTTGGGTCAAGATGCTTCGCACCCAGTCTGCGACACGCTCGGCATAAGTATGTCGTAGCAATGGGGCCGGGGGATTTTGGAGAACTTGTTGTACGACCTCAGCACTCTTTTTGCGGACTTTGGGTCGTGGATCTAGACATAGCTGGAGAATCGAAGCAAAGGCTTGGCGAACACCGTCGACTTCTAGTTGTGAACGATCAAGAGCCGTAAAGACAACTTGGTAAAGCGACAGCTGTGATCTTAGAGGGGGTGCGTGTGAGGAAAGCAATGGGAACAAGGGGGAAGTCAAAGTCAAGATCGTCTCGAGATTCGTCCTGATCACCGGTGTCGGAACAAAAGGCGCAACAAATGCGAGTAGATATAGTTCGGCTGGGAGAACATCCCCTTCACCGACGTTGCGATCATTCTTCTGCAGAGTGCCCTCGAGAGTCGTGAGGAGGCCTGCAAAATAGGCCGTGGGCGTTCGTTCAGCTTTCTGCTCGTCAAGGGCTGATTCAAGAGCAACAAGGAGGGTGGCTGGTGTCTTTTGATGTGGTAGCGAAGATCCCGTGTGATGCCGTATTTTGGAAAGAGCCGTCTCCATCTCGTCCAGCGTCGAAGGAGTTCAATTTAGTGAAGAGTGATCTATTCAAGTATCAGTAAGCGCCCATAAAATATTCTGACTGCCGTATCCGTCCACGCTTGGCATGACGGCACTTCTTCAAGCTGGGGAGGCTGCAGTTCACAAGGTCGGACTTCACCTCGTCCATCGTCAATGAGTAGTACCTCTAAAGGGACCCCGGTGTCATGGTCGTATTATTTGATTAAGTGCGAGGTCTTTGCTTTTACAGGTGACTGCTCGGCTACTTACACTTTTACGAAGGTTATTATTCCAGTTCGTGCTCAAGATCTTCTATGGCACAATTGTTATCGAGAACACGCATTATGTCCTTCCTGACGGCGAACCTTGGTTTGTCCCCCTTCGTTGCTCTCTTCGGACAAGCTATGTCTGACGCTGCATTTCACCGACAGCATCGTATGTGCGAATCACAGCAACTCTTTGACCGATGCTCTGTGAGCGAGTTTTCTGTGTTCACACAATAATATTGTACCGATGCTGTCGATAGTCTCCTGGTCATAGCAATGCCTCAGAAGGTGCGTCGCCAATCACCTTAGTATGCCTTTCTTGACGGGGCCTTGGGACAGATTCGTGGCATGCTGCGTCTGACCGCGAAAGCCACTCAGTTTGGCCACAAGACATTCACTAGCTGGTTGATTGAATCTGCAGGAACAGTGCCAATCCAACGACGCAAAGATAACCCCGACGGCACGATAGACAATTCCCAGGTCATGCTGAAGTTAATGGAAGTTAGTACTAAGCAATTCTTTGGGGTTCTCCGCATTAACTGAAATGATAGGCCCTCGAAGCCGGAGATGCTGTCTGCTTATTTCCCGAAGGCATGAGTAGGTACCACCCCACGATCGCGCCGTTGAAGACCGGAGGTGTGTACAGCCATTCTCTATATCTATCTAAATACACAACGGTGGAGGACACTAGTCGCTCGCCTGGTGTCCGATATCCTGACAAGGAACAGGGACAATCCGGACTTCACCATTTCCATCCTGAACTGCTCCGTCACCTATATGTATGTCTACGACTTGCTATTCCACCCCGGGCGTCTCTCATTCCTGTTAGGCATCGTCAGCACTTCAGATCCGATGTTTTGGTCACCTTCCACCCTCCGATGCGATTCAGTCCGAAGGTGCGTTCAACCGTTTTCCGTGTCCATTCACCAAGCTCATGGTGTTCCGCAAAAGACTCATCCTGAACTCTTAGCGCCTATCGAGTATGATCACATTCGCGAGGTCACATCTCAAATGCACGATCAAATCAGCTCCGGGACGATCGACGCCCCTTCATGGGGCCTCGTGAGGACGGCGAAGCTAACTGCTCGCATGTACGCTCCGCTTGGCACGCGCATGAGATTAGGCGACTACGTCCGCGTTACTCGTGCCTTCCTGGAGGTGTTCAAGAGTTTAGATGATTCTGCTCAGTCTGATGCCACGAAAGAGCAGAAGAAGCTCCTGCATGACTTGAATGTGAGTCTCCCACACATATTTGTTTGTTACGCTAAATCGTTGACTCGTGTTTAGGAATATCAAGACAAGCTTGTGCGTCTCGGGATCAAGGACGACCGCGTCATGCGTCCACTTCGCAGGACTGTCATCCTCACTCGTATCATCGTGCGGTTCACCTGGTCATTAGCCCTATTCAGCATATCCCTGCCTGGGTTAGCCCTTTGGTGCCCCGTCTTCCTCACAACCTTCATCGCTGTCAAGAACTTCAAAAAAACCGGGCCCATATTCGACACCTGGGACGAAATAGCCCAGTACAAACTCATATACGGCCTGGGATCCGGCATCTGTGTCTGGTTCAGCACTGTGATGTTGACATTACCTTTTGCCGCCTTCACGGTGGTCCTCGTCCCAGCCCTGATGTGGATCACCCTACGCTGGCTTGAGGACGCCGTGTCCGCGTTCCGTGCTTTGAGGGCCCTTCTACGATTACTCCTCGTTGGTCAAGGGACGTTGAAAGGCCTTTCTGAGCAACGAAAGGACCTGCATAGCAGAGTGATGAATCTCGCCGCCCAGATTGGTTTGCCCAACAATCCGGAAATGTACTTCTTGAGCACCGGCGGTAGGGAGAAGGGTAGAGTACGGGGGAAATGGGAGAGTACGACCAGGTACTTCTCTGTCAAGAGAAGGCGGAAGAGAGATTGGAACGAAACCTTAAGGCTTTACGACAAAGTTGATTACCCAGAGGATGATTCATGACATTGGCTTGTTTTTATCGTTAATGGTATATACTCGTGCTATTTCGTTAAAAGGTACATATGAATACGGTTGTGTGTCTTGGAAATACAGGAACGAATCTTGTCAAGGTGACTAGGCGGCGAAGGTGGTTCCTCTTCTTGAAGCTTCAGTCTTGTCTTCACAGTGTGTGGCATCAGCCTTGCCAAGACGGTCCGGCAAGAGTGGCTGCTCAGAAGAGCTTGACACCAGGGATAGACGTTGTGAACTCGAATTGATAGAAGGCGGGGCTGAGTTACGCGAGAGGAACAACGGTTTCCTTTCCAGTCGAAGCGGTGATACTGGTTGAAGGGGTGATCTAGACGAATAGGCCCAATGTTCCGAGGCGGAGGCGGGTGAGTTGGGTACGTACGAACTAGGCGTGCTTTCTATCGTCGGTACCGCGCAACCGGTTCGACCGGGAGCTGTCCATTTGACTCGAGGAGCCGCGCTTGCACTGGGACCGACAGACGACATAACTTCCCTGCGGTCACCATTGATCTGCTGATGGGGCCACGAGAGTCGAGGGGTAGGGTATGGCACACGGGGTTTGGGCCGCAGCGAAGTGCAAGTGTGGGGAACAGTATCCCGGCCCTCCTCACATGCAGAGTCTGCCGAATACAAGGACGACGAGTCTAGGGTCACGGAGGCGGAACATGCAGATAGTCGTTTTCTGTCCGCCAGAGTTGCGGTTGGTGGTTTCTTATATGGTGGGTGTGAATAAGAATCTAGGATAGAGCCGAACGAATGCATCGACAGGGTATTGTCGGCTATCTGGTGCATATTGGGAGGTTGTATAAACGGTTGAAGAGAAGTCGAGGGGATTGGGTTCCGAGCGTCGTTCATTGAATGACTAGGAGATGGAAGGGTCGACCCGATTGAATGAGTCGGACGTGATGGAAGATCCCCAGACGGTGTCTCCTGCCCCTCCATCTTCGAACGGGACTTGCGAACCCAGAACCAGGCAGCTGCAACCGCCAAATTGAGGCAAACGATACCTAGAACCATTCCGACAATGACGGGGGTCGCGATCTCCGTCATTAAAGTCCTAGACGTTAGTACTCGCGTTAATGCGAAAAACATACCAGCCATAAGTGCAACGTACGTGATGAGTACAATCCCCAGAAGGAAGGCAACTTGTTGGCTTGAGGATTAGGAATCCTTCAAAACTACCATCGCGACAGCTATATACCTACAGGCGAACCATGGGAAATGATCGCATTGAGGACAGTGGTGGCGTAGTCACATTGGTCCAAATCCATGTGATGGGAGCGGTGTCCTATGTGGATACGATAGGTGTTCGTGTGGCGCGGAGGACACCGGCTTGCTTGTGGGGAATCCAGAATTCATGCTTCGAGCTGATGGGAGAAAGACAAACAGATCTAATCCTAATCACGATCCCCCGATCGAATTGTTATCTTATCTCCATGACAGCCGATCGCTTATCTAATTATGATCGCTGGAATGCAAGGATGAAATTTTGCCTTGCTGCCTCTTGCACCTAGACGTTCCAGTAATCCTTTTAGATTTGCCCTGTTTTAACTGCATTTTCTGTATTCTAGCACCTAGACGACCACCGGCATACCCTATTCTCCTTCAACTAATATAGGATTCCCCGAAGATGTCACCTGCAACAACTATTCCCGAATCTCACTTCACCTCACTTTTTGAGGCCCTGCGCTCGGCACCTACTGCACCTGGTCCGTCTGTAACCGCGATGCACCCGTCTTTATATCTCATATTGCGACGCTGTAGATGCCAAGGCTGCTGCCGACAGAATCGCTCGCGATGTATCAAAATTCGGTCTTCAATCTCTTGAGTAGGTATCCCTTGGAATCGGTCGATTCACTTAGATTCACTCCTGATTGAACCGTAGAGACGAGGGCGTTATAGAATCCCTCCACACATTTGCCACCAATAAGAAATCTGGTTATGAACGCGAGTCTGCCGCCATTGCATTCCAATCACTAGCCCGTGTATTCGGCGCTCCAGCTGCACCCATGCTTCTGTCTTCGCTACAAGTACTCTTTGACCTATACATGGACAAGGGTGATGTAGTCCGCGTCGCTGCGACTTCGGCCGTCAAAGCGATCCTGAAACTCTGCCCTCCCGAATCCACCTCACTTGTCTTCCGCACACTGGAGAACATCCTAGCCACTGGCAAATGGAAAGCCAAAGTTGGAGTGTTGGAATCTTTCAAAATCTTTGTAACCTCCGCCCCCGAACAAGTCGGCTTAGAGCTCGTCAACGTCCTCCCGAAAGTCGAAGCTGCTATGCACGACACTAAACAAGAGGTAGGTGTCCACCAATCACGTATCATCGATTCTAAATAGCCATATAAGGTATCCGGCGCTGCGGTGAAATGCGCAACCTCCCTCTGCACGACACTGGCGAACGCGGATCTGGCGCCGCATATTCCCGTCCTTGTCAAATGCATGGCCAACCCCGACTCCGTTCCAGCATGTATCAAAGCCCTTTCATCGACAACATTCGTTGCCGAAGTCACCGCACCCGCGCTTGCTATTCTTGTTCCCTTGCTTCTCCGTGCTCTCAATGACCGAAGCATGGAGGTTCAGCGTCGAAACCGTCGTCGTTATTGACAACCTGGTCAAACTTGTCCGCGATCCCAAAGTAGCCGCGGCCTATCTAAGCACCTTAGTCGAAGGTGTTGATAAGATCGCTAAAGGTGCCGCTTTCCCTGAGGTAAGGATTTCAGAGTCGAATGTACCTTCCAACTGAACTAATCTGATATCACCAGGTTCGCGCCTTCGCCGCGACGGCCCTCAATACCCTTCTCAAAGCTGGTGCATCTGCGGAAGGTAGCGCACCTACTCCACGAGATATCTCTGGAGAAAACCGCCAATGCACTCACGGTGCTGATTTCCTTCCTCGATCCTGACCTCAAAGTCCACGACTCGGGACAACCTCGCTACTCATTACTCATTCGCTCACTTGACTTTCAAGCGACCCTCGTAGCAGACCTTGTCTATGCGCGGCGGTTCACTGACGTAGCAGCATGGAAGCGCTGCGCAGGTGTTTATCTAGAGCCTTGGACAAACGGCGAAAAGAGTGACAAGTACGCGGAGGATGTCAGGTTACATTTCCAGGCCATCGATCGAGCGAAGTACGCTCCACTCCAGAATGGCAACTCTGATGAGGGGGAGGTCCTTTGCGACACACTGTTCTCCTTGGCTTACGGGGCCTTGCTCCTTCTTTCTCATACTACGTTACGCCTTATTCGTGGACGCCGATACGGCATTCTTGGCACGAACGGGTCTGGGAAATCTACGCTCATGCGTCAACTTCGCGATGGCAAGGTTGAGAACTTCCCCCCTCAAGATCAGCTGCGATGTGTCATGGTAGAACACTCGCTCCAGGGAGAGGATGGTTCGCTGAGTATCATCGACTTCATTGCTGCTGGTACATATTTCTCTACTCATCGGCAACCGATAAGCTTACTACGTTATATAGATAAGGCTCTGAGCGATATCCCGCGTGCGAAGATTGCCTCACAGCTTCGCGAAGTCGGTTTCGATGATGAACGCCAGAAGGACATTGTAGGCGGTCTCTCTGGGGGTTGGAAAATGAAACTTGAACTTGCTCGGGCAATGCTGTATAATGCCGACCTTCTCCTTCTCGATGAGGTGCGTCGTTATCTCGACTTGACAAACTATCTTCTTGACACCCTTGAATTTGCAGCCCACCAATCACGTAGGGTATTACCCTGCTATGCTGATCATTCCACCTAACACGTATTGTAGTTGGACCGCGCCTCCGTGAAATGGCTCGAAGGATATCTTATCGCTCACACTAATGTTACGTGTCTCGTTATCAGTCATGACTCTGGGTAAGTATCTCTACTCCTTGGTTTAGGTAGACCGCGCTCACCTCAGTTTCGCAGATTCTTGGACAACATTACCACGGATATAATCCATTACGAGAATAAGAAGGTTCTCCCCGTTTGCTCTAGTGTTAGCATCGCTCACCTCTATCAATAGCTCGTATATTACCCCGGCAATCTTTCTACCTTTGTGGAGCAACACCCTGAAGCCAAATCATACTATACACTCGCTGCTACCTCAGTGAAATTCGCTTTCCCTCCTCCTGGCTCCCTGATGGGCGTTCGCAGCAACACCAGAGCCATCCTTAAGCTTAGTAACTGTACTTTCACCTACCCCGGTCGTTCTGTTCCCAGCTTGTATAGTGTCAGCTGTGCGTTGACGCTTTCTAGGTGAGTATTATGAATATTTTGGTGGCTATATACTTATACTAGTTAAGTCGCGTCGGCGTCGTTGGCCCGAATGGAGCTGGAAAATCCACTCTGATCAAGTTGTTGACCGTGCGCCTTTAGCTTCTGAATTACAATGGAAGCCTGATACCTTCCCTTAGGGCGAGACAGCCCCGCAAGAGGGAACTATGTATAAGCACCCGGCGCTGAGAGTGGGTTACGTCTCCCAACATGCTACCCATCATATCGGTTCGTCTTACGCGTCTACACGCTCGATCTCTTTGATGACGTTCTCGTAGAGAGACATCTAGAGAAAACGCCTATTCAATACATCCAATGGCGATTCCAAGATGGTCATGATCGTAAGTATTTTTTTGTTTCCTAGCCTGATGAAGGCAGTGATGACGGTATACCTATAGGTGAACTACTGGAAAAGGCCACGCGTGCGTTGACTCCCGAGGAGAAGGAACTGATGGAGAAAGACTGGGTCGGAAGAGACGGCTCTAAACGAAAGCTCGAAGTGAGTACCTAGATACCTTTCCGAGTGATATGTCCTACTAACCGGACTCACTCTCTAGCTCATTATGGGTCGCCAGAAGTTGAAGAAGACCTTCCAGTATGAGATCAAGTGGCGTGGTCTCGATCACCGATGGAACACCTGGGTTCCTCGTGATGATCTCCTCAACAAAGGCTTCACTAAGCTAGTACAACAATTTGATGATCTGGAGTCTTCGAGAGAGGGAGCCGGCTCTCGAGACACCGCAGCCCACCTCGTAAGGAAGCATCTTGAGGATATTGGTCTGGATGGAGACATTGCACAATACAATGAAATATCTGGTCTCTCTGGAGGTAGGTTATCCAGATACCCTTGTATGAACCGCTGAATCAATTCGGTGACAGGTCAAAAGATCAAGCTGGTTATCGCTGCTTGTTTGTGGAACAATCCACAGGTCCGTTATTTTTTACCCTGTTGTGCGCTTGCTTACGCCCAACAGATCTGTATCCTGGATGAACCAAGTAACTTCTTGGATCGCGAAGCACTAGGTGGTCTTGCAGTTGCTATCAGGGACTGGGCTGGTGCCGTGGTCATCATATCCCATAACCAAGAGTTTGTGTCCGCACTATGTACGTGTTGCCTTCATCCTTTGGAGTGTGGAGGCCATATTAAAACTTTCTTAGGTCCCGAAATATGGCAAGTCGAGGCCGGCAGAATGACCCATAAAGGCAAAGCTGCTATCGTCGAAGACGCCTTCCTGGACGCCAAAAGTCCTAAAGGAAGCGGCAGCAATACCCCCGTCAGGTCAAGACTTGGGACTCCAAGTGCGTCTATCCACGGCACGCCTGCCGCCAGTGGTGCAGAAGACGGGGGCGAAAAGGGGTCGTCCCCAGTCCCCAAGAAAAAGAAGAAGCTCACGAGGAACCAACAGAAGATAGTGGAAGAGCGAAGGCGCCAACGAAAACTGCAGTGGTTGATCAGTGGTGGGCCAAAGCCAGAGGACACAGATAGCGATTGATTGATGACCAAGGTCCCACGTCCCTCTTGATAGACATGATTATTCTTAGACGTTTTATGCACACCTTTGACAGCTATTGACTGCTTCCCGGGGTACACGGCGTGTGACTAGTAGTGGTACTCGGAAGACGCCCGGCTGGACAAATGAGCGGCGATGGGTATGACTGGCCTCGAGTTTCGGATGTGGCGGCACGCTTCCACACTCCACGGTCCCAGGTACTGAACCAGCTTAACAAAGTGACGCTAACGCATCCAGATATCGCGAAGAATTCCTCGTTGCCTAAGAATGCACAACAGCGGAAGGCCTCGAGCTATTATTCGGGTGGCTATTTGGTCGGTGATCAAACACTTCTGCAAGATATAGATGCTCATGCGTGGCATGTAGCGGCGGCGGTATCAGCGGCTTGTGCTTAGCTGTTGCGCTTTCGAAGGCTTCGAACGTAGAAGTAAATGTATACGAATCAGCTCAGCGATTTAGCGAAATCGGCGCGGGTGTCATGATCTGGTCCAGAACATGGCGAATCCTGGAGCAGATGGGCTTAGCCGACGCATTCTCCAGAATCGCGCATGCACCACCTGATGGTTCTATGGGTATGTCAGCTCTCAATACGATGTTCTTGAGATCCCAACATGCGCACAGGGATTGGCTTTGATTACCGACGCTCAGATGGGCCAGAAGGTTTCGACTTCTACCGGGTGCAGATGCCATGTTCGTAAACTTTACCTTTCAGAGTTTGATTTGCTGTATTTCGAACCTGACAATGCCCTGCATATGACATAGATGGATGCATCCGTTTCCACCGTGCACAATTCCTCGATGTTCTCATCGACCGATTGCCCGCTGGCGTGGCGCATTTTGGGAAACGTCTAAGGAGCTACTCACAATCTAATAATGGGCCGATTGGACTTCGGTTTTTCTGATGGATCGATGGTCGAATGCGATGTCCTATTGGGCTGTGACGGCATAAAGTCGGTGATTCGAGCACAGATGTTGAGGGACAGGGCTAAAGAGAGTAACGATGGGAGCTTGCTTGATCTCATTGACCCAGTCTGGAGCGGGACGATTGCGTACAGGGGATTGATCCCCGCCGAAAGGTTGAACGGGAAACACAGAGCAGTTGAGGTGCCCATGATGGTGCAGTCACTTAATGTTTCTCTTAGAAATTCCTTGAACTAACGGGTCATAAAGTATTGTGGGCAAGACAAGGTGTTATTTCCTAGTGGTGAGATTGATCACGGTTGCTGATTCTTTCTATAGCATGTCGTCAGCTATTCAATATCCCAGAGCAGTGTGGTGAATGTCGTCACTTTTAGCTCCAATCCAAACGAGGAAGGTCGGCCATATGGTGGCCCATGGGTTGTAGAATGTGAGAGGGAAGAACTTCTCGAGTCTTATAGTGGATGGGAACCCGAAGTAGGAGAACTGCTACAGGTGGCTAGGATTTCTGCCTTTTCAGTCGAGATGACGCAAGGGCTCATTTAAAACTCTGTCTTCAGTGTATTGATAACCCAACAAAATGGGCCATACATCAACTGAAACCACTCCCATTCTTTGTCTCAGGGAGAGTGGCATTGATCGGGGATTCGGTGAGTTAGATAAAGGGCCCCCAACGCGCACATTCCAAACGCGCTGTCTATGTAGGCCCATGCAATGGTTCCTCACCAAGGCGCTGGGGCTGGCCAAGCAATAGAGGTGAGTCGGCAGAACTGTTGTACGCGTGTATAAGATGACGTGCTTACCGCGCGATGTCCTGTGAGGACGCGTATATTATTGCATGTCTTATCTCCCGTGCAAGTGAGGCAACGGTGGATCTCGCGCTGCAGGCGTATGAACTCGTCCGCTTGCCAGTTGCCAACCACGTCCTCGAAGGCTCCGCCGAATCGGGCAAGATGTACGAATTCAACTCTCAGCATGGGGATGACTATCGCATATTGGGAAGGGCTATCGAACAACAATGGGATTGGATCCACTGGCCGTCCCCAAATGAAAACTTGGCTTGTGCATTGGACTGGGTTTCCCAGCAGCTTACGTTGCGGCGCGAAGGGGGTTATGCCTAGAATATCGTTGTGTTCTCAGTGAATAGACTGCTAATACACCACCTATGGTATACAGATACTACTCTTCATGCAGATTTGAGCTTTTCGGTAAGTTCCGGGACTGCCTCAAATAAATCTGCTACGAGGCCGGCATCCGCGACTTGGAAAATGGGGGCATCTGCATCCTACGAATGCTGTTAGCTCCGGGAGGGGGTCGGCAGCATCATAGATACCTTATTAATTGCGACGATCATCTTCGAGTCTTTCATGCCAGCCAAGTGCTGTATGGCTCCAGAGATACCGACAGCTATGTATAGCTCAGGTGCAACGACCTTCCCCGTCTGGCCGACTTGGAGGGAGTTGTCTGCGTACCCTGCATCTACAGCTGCGCGTGATGCACCGACAGCCGCACCCAGAACGTCTGCGAGAGGATACAGCGTCTTTTCGAAGGTCTCAGCGTTCTTCAGTGCCCGTCCGCCGGACACGATTCGGCTAGCGACACCGAGCTCAGGTCGGTCTGACTTGGTTAGAGATGTCTTGATGTGCGTTGTCGTAACGTCGTTGACTTCGACCGGATCTACGAGCTTGAGCTCAGCTTTGGCGTCTGCAGGGACGGCGGCTGCGAAGGCAGTTGACCGAACAGTGAAAACTTTGATTGGTATGTCGGATGATGCCACGACAGTAGATATTGCATTCCCTGCGTATATGGGACGAACGAAGGTAGTTTCTCCAGAAGATGCATCGTGCTGGACGCTAGTTATGTCGGACACGGCCGGGACATCGAGCCTAGCGGCGACGCGAGGAAGTATTGATTTCGCGGACGACGAGTGAGCAGAGACGAGGTGAGTGAAGGGGGATGAATCCGAGAGAAGCTTCTCCAGCAACGGGGCCACAACCTCGGGCAGGGGGAGTAGCATACTGAGGAGATGCAGAATGCAGGATAGTATTGACACCTTTTAGCCTAGAGGAAGAATGTTACGGTATTGCATATCTTTAAAGTAAAAACTTACTTTTGAGCCTCCTCCGCGATAGCCTTCACTTCATCCGGAGCACCAAGGACCAAGCCGGTAAGCTCACCCCCGAGCCGCTGAGCCGCCGCCAAAGCTGACAATGAGCCAGAGTCAATGACCCCTGCTCTGTGCTCTAGAAACACGAGTGCATGAGGGGGTTTGGCGGAGGCATAGCCTCTCACAAAGGCACGGGAGGCAACAGCAATACGGGTCCTCAACATTTCGCGACGAAGACAGTGGACCGGGAAAGCGGACCCCTAGATCGCTGTATCACATTTCTCGTACATTCCCACGGTCAGAATCTAATCTTAACAATCCGGGAAAGAGTGAAATTATACCGGAGTTCCCGATTCCGGCTTATATACTCATAAACCTCCACTTACATTTTAGAATCTTGAAATTCCCCAGTTTTTATACTTGCCTTTAGCCACATCGCAGCATGTCGTTTTCGGGGTTGATTTCTGGGTCGGAATGTGCAGTTGCTGCCAACCCACTTTCCCAAGTCCTTAAGCATACGGAGGGTAATCGGAGTTTGCAGCAAGTGAGTGTCGTCCTATTCAGATCCAACCATTTGTACTCATAAGCTTCAAGGACAGGATTTCCGGCCCCTCGTCTTCAAGAGTATGTGATCCGATTAGTATTGCACCGAGGTGTCGTAACTCACCATCCGATCGGCTTCCAGCTACACCATCTCCCCAGTACATCTGCAGCGCCACTTAACGAGCACGATGCCGCTATGGCACGGCAATTCTTCGAAGGGGGCGGACAGGGCCCTGTACCTATGATAGCTATTCCACCTATGGAACTTCAAAGGATGGTAGAAGCCACTGGAATGCCGCCGCAAGAACTGAGGGAAGCTTGGGCTATGGAGCGGCAGCTTCCTCAGGAATCTTTGGATTGGTCCTCAGAATATTCGACGATGGGCAAGGCGCCCACTCCTATGCAACAAAACATGACATCTCTCAATGACGGTAAAAACATATCGGTGATAGTACTAAGATGATATTAATACCCATGTAGGTCAGCAAAGATCATACCCGTCGTCTTTCGGGATGTATGGCGGCGCAATGCCTGCACGCATGTACGGGATTGGAATGGGATCATCCATGATGCCAAACTATCAAGGCATGCAAGAGATACCTGCCCAAGGGAAGGGGAAGGCGAGAGAGGCGGACTTCGAGGCTGCTTTCGCGCAAGCAGCTGAATCGATGTTCACCCAAGCCGAGTCATCCGCTCGCATCGTTGAGGTAGACGCAGATGTTGCGAGCGTAGAGGAAGCGTTGAAAGGCGCCACGCTTGAAGACAAGGAGGAGAGTGACTTCAAAAGGTCAGCAACTGCTTTCACTCCTCTCCATGCTAACGCTGAGTTCGTAGGGTTTGGGACCATCTCCAAGATTCAGACTTACCGCCGCCGAAGGAGGACCTTGCCAAGTGGGAAGCCGAATTCAATCAGCTGATGAACAAAAGAGAGATCAGAAGACACGGATTACGGCACCACTATGCAGCAAGCTTGGGAGGGCGGATTGGGTAATTATGAAGGAAGCCAATTCGACAACTCTCCGATGAAATTCGATAGTGAAGGCTTGCCGCTTCTAGGGGAATATATCTTCGGTGTGTCTATCTGGCTACCGCCGTCCTGAACTATTGATACGAACATCATACCAGATCCCTATAACAAGTACCTCGGTCCTACAACATCTACTCGCTCGCCTCTTGCAGATGCCAAATATCTCCTCGATAACAACGGTTCTTTATCTGAGGCAACTCTTTTGCTAGAGGCAGCCATCCAGAAAGGGGAATTGGGCGAAGGCGGCTACGAAGCGTGGATACTGCTAGGCGACACCCGAACCATGGATGAGCACGAAGATGCAGGTATGAGAGCACTGCTGGAAGGTGTCAAGCGTGCCGAAGCTGCTGGCGCTCCTGGCGCAGGAATGCTGGTACGTAATATAAACTTCGTGCTGCATGGATAATCACATCTGACATCGCTCACGAAGTCACTCGCGATTTCGTTCACGAATGAATCATATGATCGCGCATCGCACACCATGCTCCTTCGCTGGCTACGTTCTAGGTTCCCAGATCACCCCGTACCTGAAGAAACTGTTAAGGCGTTATCTACGAACTCGTCATGGGATACTCACACTCGCGTCACTGAGGTCTTTATCAATCTTGCCAGGGCCCAACACGCATCGGGTCAATTGGACCCAGATGTGCAGGTAGGCCTTGGAGTACTGTTCTATACGAATGGCGAGTATGATCGCTCCAAAGACTGCTTTGAAGCTGCTCTTGGAGCACGTCCAAGGGATTTCTTGCTCTGGAACCGTTTGGGCTCAGCGCTTTCCAACGGTAATAAACCAGAAGAAGCGCTGGGTGCATATCGGGAAGCCCTTCAATTGCGTCCAACATACACTCGAGCTATTTTTAACGTCGGGGTCGCCTGTGAGTGCCAGATATATTATTACCTTTCCACGTGTATTAACATTGTCCTCAGGCATGAACATCGGTGCACACAAAGAAGCTGCTGAGCACTTCTTGACGGCTCTCAGCCTCCAGGAAACTAACGGTGGAGGTAACACAGCGAGTGACCAACTATGGTTCACTCTGAGGAGGACGTTCCTCGCGATGGTTAGCAGTCTCCAAAGCTTCTCACTCGTAGCATATGCTTACCGCACCACAGGATCGTCAAGACCTCGCTAATCTAGCAAAGCCTGAGACGAGGACCAATCTAGACACCTTCCGAAAGGAAGGTTTCGACTTTTAGTTATTTCGGTAACATTATCATCGATTCCCGGATGTAATCCCCACAATATCATTCGTTCCTTTCCTCACGTGAATGGTCATAAGTTAACCCCTACGGTCCGGGCCAGAGATCTCTGAGTTCGTAGTCGTCAGAGTCATAATGAGGGGGGAATTCCCTTCTCCAGTGTTCACGCAAGATGTCTTCGTCAGAAGTAAAAATGTAGTTCACTGCCCTTTCCGCTTATTTCCTCCTTGCTAACGCCGTCATACAGTCATTCACTTTCTAGCCAAACGGCCCCGAAGAAGCTCAACAAGATCTCATGTCAACTAACCCAGGAGAAAGTTCGTGGAATGCTGATTACATCGTTTCTGCAGCTTATTATCTATAGTCTCGTGGGGGAGCGCAAGCTATGCGTGAGCTAGGCTCGACGTGGAACTGGCCCTACCTAACTTCTTCAGGTAGTCTACGCTGTGGGCCTCACCGAAGAGGATATGAATAAGCCCCAGGTACGACGTGCATTGTATCTTATGAATGTGATAGACTTCTGACTCGAACGCCCAGGTCGGGATTTCTCCGATTTGGTGGGAAGGTATGTGACGAGCGAAGCTCACCGGTCTAGTCGCTACTGTGGTTCTCATTGAGCACTAGGAAATCCTTGTAACTCACATCTTGTGAGATGGCTTTATTCGTTATGATGAATGCACCTGAAGTTTTGCACCTTGTAGCTCGACTTGGCTCGCCTGGTAAAGGAGGGATGTAGTCAAGAGGGCCTCGTAGGCCTCACTTTCAACACGATCGGAGTCAGGTTAGTCCGAATCCTTCGGGACGCGAAGCTGTCTCTAACGATGAGCTTATCATATCAGTGATGCTATAACTATGGGTACTGACGGTAGTAGACTCTTGCGAAACTACTGTGCGGTAAACTACTCACGTCTGTGAATTCTAGGCATGCGATACTCGTATGTTCGCCTCTGTTCAAGAAGCGCATTTCTCTTGACCTGTTCCTAGTCTCCCGAGTCGCGATATAATTGCGGACTCCATTGAATCCGTAGGATCACCGCCGGAATTTCCAAATATACTTACTCATAAGATAGCTTCGATAGGTCGTAATGGTGAGAAACTTCTACTCCTATTCCTCATTCGACGATGCTCATGCTCATCTCCTATAGGCACAACACTACGATGGTAATATCTCTATTCCAGGATGCGACAAAAACATGCCTGGGTGCGTTTTGGCTGCCGCTCGGCACAACCGACCGACCATCATCGTCTATGGTGGTACAATTCAGCCTGGTACAAGACATGTCGGTAGGAAATATATATTAAGTCTGATTTTAGCCATGCTAATGAGGGTTTCATAGACTGCCCCGCCATGGGCCACCAGAAAGGCGGTACAGTCAATATCTCTGATGCCTTTGAGTCGTTCGGTAGGCTAATTCTCGCATTTTCTGTGAATCGTGACATATCGGTTAAATATAGGTGCTTTCGCTGTTGGTAAGATTGACGAAGAGCAGCGCTTTGACGTCGTCCGACATGCATGCCCCGGAGCTGGTGCTTGTGGTGGAATGTACACGTATGTAACGATTGCCTTGAAAGGCATCGATCGTTCAATTTGAGACCATCATAGCGCAAATACCATGAGCTCTGCTCTTGAAGTTCTTGGAATGTCTTTACCATATTCTTCGAGCACTCCTGCCCTCTATCCAGGTTAGCAGCTTTGACTACTCTGCACTGCATCATACTACCACGCTTATGAATCGATAGCAAAGGCGCAAGAGTGTCTGAGGGCTGCCAAATACCTCAAGAATCTCCTGGAGTTGGATTTGAAACCGAGGTAAGCGCCAAATATCCTCCGAGTACTCTAATCTACAATTGTCTCTCTAGAGATATCCTTACCAGACAATCCTTCCTGAACGCCATAGTCATCGTTATAATCCTTGGAGGTTCTACCAATGCTGTAAGATAATATCATAGAACATTGGGCATGCTTTGGTGACCATCTACTTATAGGTTCTCCACTTTTTGGCTATGGCTCGAGCTGCTGATGTGGAGTTGTCTATTGATGATTTCCAAGCCATTTCCGACAAGACGCCCTATCTCGCTGATTTGAAGTAAGATGGCTTTTCTCTTGTGCTAGGAAATATATCCTGACATCGTTATAAGACCTTCAGGGAAATATTATATGGAAGACCTACACAAAGTTGGTGGTTGTGCCCGCCCTGGTGAAGTACCTCCTCAAGCACACCGACCTCATGGACGGTACTCAACTAGTGCGTGTCTAGTGTCCGTTCGCAGCTACATTATCATTCTCACAGCGCTGTATTATAGACGGTCACGGGAAAGACGTTAGCGGAAAACCTTGAAGACGTCGAGGAACTCTCGTTTGATAACCAAGATGTGGTCAAACAACTCGACAAAACCAATCAAGAAGACCGGCCATTTGACTATCTTGCGCGGAAACCTTGCTCCAGGAACTGCCGTCGCGAAGCTCACTGGCAAGGAGGGCTCAAAGTTTGAGGGCGTTGCAAAATGCTTTGATAGGTGAGCATCGCCAAAGACGCAGCGGAACCCCCATGAATTAACTTTTTCAACAGTCTCGATAATTTCTATCCTTCTCTTGAGAAGGGTGAAATCAAGCCAGGGATGGTTCTCATCTTCAGATACCAGGGACCCAAAGGAGCTCCAGGAATGCCAGAGGTGCGTTTGACCATTCACATACATTTCCATCGTAGTTGAACTATCGTCGTGATTTTTAGATGCTAGGTCCCACCGCCGCCCTCATGGGCGCCGGGCTGGGTAATTCGACGGCTTTGATAACGGACGGACGATTCTCCGGAGCTTCTCATGGATTCATCATAGGGCACGTAGTACCAGAAGCTCGTCTTGGGGGACCTATCGCCTTGGTTCAGGACGGAGATACTGTTGTTGTGGATTCGGAAAATAGGGCTATTAACTGGTTGGTGAGCGAAGAGGAGCAGGCTCGTCGCAAGGAGGAGTGGGACGCCTCTGACAAGGGACAATTGAATGTCAAGAGGGGAGTCCTGTACAGATACGCGAGAGACGTAGCAGTGAGTGTTCCCTTGCTTCCATTATCGCGCAACGAGGGTGACGATCGACCAACAGCCGGCCAACGTGGGTGCCTACACTGACTAGGGGTTCGATGCCCAGAGAGAATAATGTAGATTCGCGATACAAATGTGTGTCCTCTACACAATGGGTATAATAACCATAAGTGTCCAATGTCAGCGCGAGAATCGGGAGGAAATATGTATAGGTGGATTTTCAGACATGCCGCGGTATTATCATCTCCTCTGATATCCTGGCTGTCAAGGGCGTAATGGGCGTGGCAGGGGGCGTATCACTTGAGTTTGGCCGGACGGCCGGTGGCGTCGAGGGGCCCGGTGGGGCGGGACTTTGGGATGGTGGTCGAGGGCCCATTGACACTGGTCGTGAGCCTATAGATGGTCGGGCGTCCACAGAGGGGCGGGGCGTCCATAGGGACTGGTCTTGAGCCCATAGATGGTCTACCGGGAACCAATTTGCCATTCACGTAGACGTGTTCGCCAGGCTGGCGCTGTCCCAGCAAGACAGCTGGATCGGGGGGGATGATGATCTTTTCTTCGGGCTCCTCCGAGACTTTTGGTTCAGGTGGGGGGATGAGGCCCGCCCTAATAGCCGCCTTTCTCTTCTTTCGCCGAGCCCGCCTTATGAAGTAGTATGTGAAGCCAATGATCCACGCCAGGCCCATTACTCCGCCACATATACTCCCAGCAAGAATTGGCGTCTTGGCCTTGTGTCTATGGGAGTCTTTGAGCTTGACTCGTAACCAAACGATGCATGAAACTGACCCTTTCAACGACGCAGCTTCAGACGAGGTTACCGGAAGTAAGACTCTCGTGGGGCTGATATCTGTGATGTTTGTTCAACCGTGTCGGATTTCAGTGGCATGTCGCAAAAAGTTACCTTGAAACGGCGCAGTGATGGTCGGCATGCTGGCCTTCCGTGTGGAGGCTGAAGACTCTGGAATTTAAGTGCGGGGAGGTGTTGGATCAGCGGTGACGTCCAACCGAAGAGATCATGTTGTGTGTGTGATGGTCCAAAACAAGATGATTGGCCGGCGGATGGCCCGAGCACCGCTCCCCGGAGTCCGCAACTGGCAGGCACGGACAATTACACTCTACAAGCAAATACGAGATTTACATCGGCTCTTCCGTTTGCCCAGCGACTTGTATGTCATGTACGCTGTTCAGTGCTACGGAACGGAGAATCTTGCCCACTCCCTCCTTCTTCACGGCCTCCAATTCCTCCTCGCTTTTCACTAGCAGCATCCCAGCAAACCCTAACGAATTCACGCTTAATTTGTCCCCAGTTTCCTCCAAGACGTGCGTTTCAAATCGCCGAGGGATTACGTGGAGGTGCTCAAGGGTTAACAGGACATTATATGACGGCTTTCCAGCGGGGTAATCGGGATCGTGGCGGATTGTCGATATAACTAGCTCAAGAAGGGCCATGAATGCCTGACAGAGCGTTTCTTGGAGCTCGTCAGGTTCCGCTGATGGGAGCTCGCTAGGGAACCTATATACGTGATTCGCATATGGGAGGGATGCCAACGTAAATGGTCTCGCTACAGTACCTTTATTAGCCAGCGGCAAAAAAGGACACACTTCAACGCGTACTGGGTGTCTCTAGCTTGGTGCGTCTCGCAAGTTTCTCGACGGGCGGCCCATCGTCTTCTATAGGAATGAATTGCGCGTGCTTATGAGGCTGGCTGGCACCGCTACTGTCACCACCTGTAATGCTTTATCAATAAAACAGTACAATCGCGTTGACGGGGGCCATCGCACAGTTGTAGAACGAAAGAGCCTTCAACCCCGCCTTCTTGGCCTCTATGAGGATTGTGTACATTTGCACCAGATCGGGGGGGAAGAGAGGTGTCGACTGCGATTTGAATTCTATGACGGACGTCGTTGAGCACAGGAATATCCGGGTATCATAGAGCAAGGTAGCAACCTTTGCTAACCAGGAGAAAGTGATTTGGAACGATGGAATATTTATTCAGCTAATTGAAAGCATTCAATCGGGGCATCATACAGTGGTGCGAAGGCTGAGGCGTACCAGCACAACGTATTCCTCCTGCGAGTCTTGATCTTGCAGCTCTCCGACAAACAAATTTGCATTGTACGGAGGGGAGAAAGGATCGAAGACCGTTCCTTTGTTCCCTTGAGTCGCAAGACCTGCATCGGCTGCAGGATCGACTGGGATGATCGACGGTTGTGTTTCTGTTGTGGGTTTCTTTTGCAGAGCTGGACACAATCGTATCTCAAACTACAGCATTGGATGCCTTGAGCACAAATGAAGGATTAAAGGGCGGAACAGAGCAACTTACCTCTACATCAATGTCGACGTGCTTGTGCACAGAGGATGGAAAGAACAACAGATCGCCGGAAGTTACAGCCTTCTCATAGCTGGTGGGTATCTGACGAACGAGCTCAGCATGTGCAGAAGACTTGCTCATCGTTCGCAACGTCAAAGAACGTAGACGGGAACGAAGCGATATCGGACGATTGGCGGACTGATTGCATAGCTGAAGACGGTATGCCGTGATATTGAAACCACGCCGGAAAGATGATCGCATGGCACAAGTCTGAGACTCCTAATTCCTATCCCTCACAACATATAATCATGTCTAACTGCGTCAATTCCTAAGCGTCGAGGGGGGGGGTGGAGTAAGGATACAAAAGAAGGGTATTGAAAGGCTAGAAAGGGCTGGAAAATAGCAAAGTAGACAGTCCGATAGAAAAACAAGCAGCGCTTTGTGACGTTGGTTGCACTGCGAGAATGTTAGCCAGCCAGGCAATACGGATAAAGAATGTGTGAAGGCGGACACAGTCCGCTGTTACTGGTGCTCCAATAATGAGCCTGGCGCAATATGCAATATTGCAGGCAACGAGTATGAGTATGATCTCCGATCATGCTGAATCGTATTTCCCCCTGTTTCCTTTCGCTTCCACCATCTTCTCGTCCAAGGCTAAAGCGCGCCCATAGCACATGACAGCTATAAGCGACCATATAGCTGCATTTGTACCCTGAACAACCGTTAATAATTACATTACAACAAATGAACTAAAACACCCGTACCTGGTAAAACAGAACCGTGAGGAAGGTTTGGAACAGCAATAAGACAACTCGTAGGGCTATGCTTCGGTGTATAGCTAGACCTTTTAGCTGCGGCAACGGGAATTCGAGGGCAAGCATGAAGTGGCCGAGGATTAAAGATAGGATCGGGACAATGGGGGTCTTTATAATTAAAGTAACGAAGATGGCACTGGAGTTAGGCGCTCTACATGGATCGACCGTTGGTCTAATAATACGACGAGAGAGGAGGGGGACGCACTGGGTGCCTCCTGAATCCCGGAGAATGCCACCAACGAAGTCCCAGAAGAATTTCCGGTAAATCAGCCCGAAGAAGGAAGCCCATACGGAATCTTGAGCGCAAGTCCGTCAGTATCCACTGCCTAACCGGTGGAATACGAGTAACCCACAAACGCTAGCCGTAATTGAGACGTAGCGGGCGTATTCGTGCCACACGAGATTGCCCATTCTTGCCTTGGTTACTAGGTTTTACGGTTTGTAGGGAAATGACCAGCAGACGGAGAGGAAGGAAACAGGAAGAAGTGTTTGTTCAAGACGGAGACCAGCACAAAGAAAGGAGTTGAAAAAGAGCGCAGCTCGACCCACAGGGAATGAGAGACAGAAAGGCAGTTGAAGGGAAGAAGAAAGAGGCACCTCTCCATTATCACTGTATCCAAATCACCTGCGGAGTTTCAATCTCCCAACTTTGATACAACTGCCATCGTCGACAACAAGCGTCCTTCCAACGGTCCAAAAGACCGGGCCCGGTCTCGAAACACAGCCCGGGTGCCCATGCGATCCTTACGTTCGTCGGTATATAAATAGATTCGCATTGTATTGTAATATGGGTACAACAGGAATCGGTTATACAGCTCGACTCGGTTGGCCTTCAGGTCCACCATCCCAATAATCATAGTTCAATGTCGGGGGTCTCGCGGGGCGCGAGGGGGTGCCTGGAGTGTACGGTGCCTAGAAGAGGTGTCTTAGTCTCGGTACTGGCAACCGCATCAAAGTAAGACATACCCGCATCGGTCGGTTTGATCCCACAGCGCTACTCGTGTTCGACATCCGCGCCGGCGACGGGGGTTTAATGATCGGTACGTCCTTCATCATGGGGGCAGTCGATTCATATGACGATGCAACACTAGTTACCCGGGATTGAGGGACGAACGGTGTCTGGAAGGACCACCGGTTAGCAATTGTACTGGGTGCTTCGCTAAACCGTGGCTTCTGTATTGGAAGATGCGGCGATCTCGGGGAGAGATCATCGTCTACGTAGGCCCTGCGTTGCCTTCGTCGACGCCGGAAGAACAGAAACAAGCCCAGGGCCAGCAGAAGTAGGAAGCCCAGCCCGCCGCCGACGGCAGCAGCTATGATGGTCGTCTTCGAGGTTGCTTTCGAGGCTTGTGCGCCTTGAACGCCTGCGGTACTGTTTGGGTGTCACCATAAGTGATAATTTGAGTGTACGACTGCCTACAATGACTTACTTGGAAGGAGGGGCAGACTGGCTATCCGTAGGAGCTGCACCTGACGGGCTTGCTTGGTTGTTATTTGTCTTCACTGCAGAGTAAACAGTAATGCCATCCAGATCCAGGAATGGTGCATTCTCCGTTGACACTGACTGAAGAGATATTTGATGGTCTCGCATTCCAAGGCTACTAGCAAAATACTGATATGCGCGTCAGTCAATTGAATTTCGACGATCCGTTTCCATTTACCAAGAGCGACTGTAGGAGCGTTTAGTCAATTAAGATTCGCTTGAGAGACGGAATGTTACCTTTGGCCTAAGCGTTCTAACCACCCCACCAGCGCCACCGCGCAGCCTCGTCTGCTTTCCATCTAGCGTGATTTGAAAGTCGGAATGATCGGGCGCGACAGTGCCGTAGATGGCGACAGCATCCCCGAAGAAACTCATGGAAGCAGTAGCGTCGGGAGAAGACGTGAAACTATGTGCATGCGCATTTAACAAACATTGCAATGGTCAGCGTTACGATGGTACGAACCGGAGGGTGTTATTGATGAATTCAGGCCGGGAGTTTGTATTCCAAGAAGTGGCTGGCGCGTACGTGATGCTTGAATCCGAATCATCAATATCTTTCTGTGACAGTCTCATGCTAGAATGAACGTCAGCATACTAATCGCAATAGCATTGCCATGGTTTCCTGTACCTTCCTGATCCAACCCGCGCCTCCAATACTGCCGAGTCAATGTCAATCGCCCCGCCCCCTGCATGAGTGAAGACAGCAGTGTGCGGCCCATCTTCCAACCCCGAAGCCGATGCTAGGAGCTGCTTCGTCGACGAGCTTGAAGACGCAGCGGATGCCTCCGTTATAGTGTTCCCATCCACCGTAAGCTTGAACGTTCCGTAATTTGATCGTTTACCGCCAAATATAGAGATACCAGTACCTAGAATAAGTGCATTAACATCCGGGGAATTTGCGGAGGAATTTGCAAAAGCACCATTAAACTGTATAGTAGCTGAAGCGTCCTGCGCTGATGTCGTATGGAATGACGCATCGGAGTAGTCCTATGGGCGCATTGCGCAATCGTATTGAGCATCCCTGTCGTCAACATTTAGATTTACAACGCACCGAAGCCAGAGAGTCATTAGTGGGGGTATCTGTCCAGGCTCCGGTAGGTGCGTAAGTAATAAGAGGCGAGTGGTCCTCGACTAGAAGCATATCCTCAGCACAGCTAACACGCATCATTTCACAAAGGCACTCACGGGTGATATTGAAAGAAGCCATCAAGGCTAATCGATACTGCTAGCGTATCTCCAGAACGAATACAAAAGGACTGTGGGGGGTGAACCCAAGAAATGCGCCTGCTAACCAGTGGCAGGAGCGTGGGTGTCAAAAAAACAGAGATGGACAAGGCCGCTTTTGACTTTTTGGATTGATTACACCGAGGTTCATGCTTCACATCAGGGTTTCAGGTGATTCCGGCTGTGTCGAGGAATGGACCAGAAATGGTGAGTGACAGACAAGCGCCCTGCTGAGGGGGTGTTTCGGGCCATGAATGAGAATCATGGCGCATGTTCGAGTAACCACTGCTTTCCGTAGCACCGACGACAATGAAACAGGCGATTCGCCGTCAGAAACGAAGACTTTTGGGCATCGTGATTGGCTGGTTCCCTTACGCGTGATCCCCTGTGTAGCAATAGGGGTTCCGATGCTGGATTTGGCTCAACGGAGTCAGTAAGCAGCAGCTATGAACCATTGATTCTTGAAGGAATAAGCTATCACATTGTTTGAAAGAGCTAAGGCCACCCAAATGTACAGCTTTGGATGTGAAACGTTCCAGGCGAAACTCGGGAGTTTTTTTGCGTTCGTTGGGACGATCTTCGAGTGCAATGAGCTACAAAATTACTATCCATCGTACGGCCTCATAAGTACTATTCTCGAGCACAGGTGAGCTTCCTACACTTTATCTAGTTACTATCTCCCCTCGAAGAGCGAACATGCAACCCTGATCGAACTTCCTGATGCATCTTTACTCCGAACACCCATGCCTCCAAAGTCAGATTCAGCCCAACGGAAGCCAAATGCTTCCTCGACCAACACAAAGTCCAAATCAGTCGTCAAAGTAGGGCCCAAGGATGTATCAGCTAAATATCAAGGAATCAAGAACGATAAGGGCGAGAGACCGACCACCTCTCGTGCACTAACGCTGAGACATGGCAAGTACGGTTCCTTCGGGACTGGAGAGATGATGCATCTGGGCAAGATGACGGGAAGAGAGAAGCTGGATCTCCTTGCTGGTTCGTCGCGTCTGATGGTCAACAGAGTCGTACCAACGAAAATGCCTTGCAGAGGATCTCACCGACAAGGCCAAGAAAGCTGTAGCTGCCCCCTTTTCGCTAGAGAAATGTTTAGAAATTGCTGAATCTCAGTGCCATGGTACCTCAGCATCTCAGTATATCTGATGTAGAAATCTGATAGCGCGTCAGCGTATCTGGATGACATTCGCAGCCTCCACCATCCCGAGTTGTTCTACTCGCTCATGCACGCCGAGATCACTGCACGTACTCCCCCAAGTAGTGTATCACCAAAGCCGTCTACTGCTTCACTCGTTATTTCTAGGTTAGCCCTCTCCTCAAAAAAACCCTATCCAGCATATGATATCATCAGCATAGAATCCACAATTCATACCTGCTCGCTTCTGCATGGCGATTGATCCTGTACTCCCTGATCGACCTAGGAGAGATGGGGTTAGCGGACGCAACGTCGTCTGGGGTAAAGGTGCTCTTGAAAAGCGATGCAAGAATACGAGAGCGCTTCCTCGTGCTGTACGACCTCGTCCAAATACTTGTCGGAATCACCCAAAAGCAGTTCGCTACCATAGCTGCCGTCACGCGTATACTTTTACTTCACATACCAATATTAAATCAACATACTAACCCCCAGACAGCTCCTTACGTCCACTATTTCAAGCACAAGAAAGAAAAAGAGGGCTCGACGGACCCCGATGACGACATGATAGTGTTCGATTGGGCGGGTCTGAAGATCAAAGACGCGTGCAAGTCATTTATCGATTCGATCGTCATCGAGCTGTGCTTCCCGGATGGACCGTACCCCACCAGCGTGCTCTTCCAACTCCTCCACGATGCAGTTGAAGAAGCGCCCCACCATGCCAAGCGCTTCCCCCAGGCGCTATGGGATTCTGTTGGAGATCTTGCTGTAATGCATTAAGCACCATGCAATATTATCCATTTAGGCACTAATCACATTGCGTGTAGATCTCTGTCGAGCTGCTCGGTTTGATGGAAGCCCCGCTTTTGTCGCCGGAAGCCTCGGGATGGAGGAACTCGCGTCGTCCTGCACCAGCTGTGTACGACGAGTTCCTCGACGCTCAGCGCTACTCTCTCGAAGCAACAAAGGATACAGCCAACTGGAGAGACCTTGTCTCTCCTCTTGAGAAGACCAAAATGCCCCACCTCCTCGAGTCGATGTGGAAGACTGTCAACGCCGTACGTTCCTTCCTTCCCTCTCGCCACGGCCTACTTATTTATTCTCCGACCGCTTCATATGTTTAGAACTACATGAGTGTATCTGGGAAACCGCTCAATGCGTTGTGGCAGCTCGATGATGCCCTTATTCCCAATCCGCACTGGCACGCCATCTACATACCATCCAGCGCATTCCCCGACGATGAAGACGATGAGGACGACGATTTGCCTGCCCTCTCCAAGCGAAGCAAGAAGAAACCCCTCCGCCTCACCAACGGCGAAGACGACGGCAGCGGCTACGAATCGATGCCCCTCCTCCTCTCCATCTCCGACGACGAGACCTCCAGCGACGACGACGAAGGCAGCTCTCCCTCATTCTCCGACGTCCCGTTCTCGGATTACGACGACGAAAGCGACGAAGGGGAATACGACACCGACGCTGAGGACGAGTTAAGGGAGCAGCTCAAGGAGGCGATGAATCAGGCGCATCAGTATGATTTCTACGAGTCGCTGAGGGAGGATGAGCGGCCGCCTGTGGTCGAGGATGCGGAAGAGAAGGAGAGGAAGGAGAAGAATTCGTTCTTGAAGCTGTTGGGGTCGCTGAGAGGTGAGTGCAACAAGATGGCGGTTCTTGGCTTGGGTATGCCGGAAGTATACTGAGTTGATCCAAAGGGCGTATGTTTTCGTCGGGTCCTAAGTTGAAGGTTCCTATTGGGAAAGGTCAATATGTCATCTCGCATTTTTTTAATCATAACTCACCGTTGGGTTATATCTTATCAATATCAGGCCCTTCCGCCCCTTGTGAAGCCATAGCTGAAGACGCCGAGAGTGCGGGCGACGCCGCTAGTACCGCACCGAAGAAGAAGAAAAAGAAGCCCAAGAAAAAGAAAAAGAAATCCGCTACTGTTGCAGGCGTCGGTGATGGGGACGGTGGCGACGATTCTGGTGCGGATGACGAAGAGGAGGAAGAGGCCAAAGGTGTGGCAGAGAAGGCGAAAGTGCCTGCTGCCTCTATACCCGGTCCTATGGGCCGTTCAGCCGTTACTGCACCCATCTCCCCGCCTACCAGCCCGTCCAAGAAGAAGAAAAGAAGGTCCTCTTCGACGTCGGCACCCCTCTCTCCTACTTCACCAACCTCACCAACCTCCATGCACTCTCAAGCGGCAGCGTCCACGGCCTCCCTCGCCAGCTCCATCGCACCAACCTTGCACGGATCCACGACGTCTCTCCCGCTTCCACAGGTCGAGAAAGCACAGTCGTCGCACTCGTATTTGAAGGATGCCCTTGAGAAGGCGAAGACCAAGACCAAGACCCGCGCGGGTGCTGGGGACGGGGGGCTCGTGCCTATCGATGAGAAGGAGGGGAAGAAGGGGTTTTTCGCGCGTTGGCGCTTGGGGAAGGATAAGGGTAAGGATGGGGACGGTGTCGTGGGGAACGAGAACGAGAACGAGAAGGAAGAAGCGAATCCGTTCGTCAATTTATCGAAAAGGGCGAAGGAGCATGTTCGTGTGCTGTTCAAAACGGATTCCCCAAACGGGACGCTGAGGTGGGAGCAGTTCTTGAAGGTGGGTGCCCTTCCTCATCCACTACCAACCATCCACATCCTTACTTTTACCCTCTTAGATCATGGCCGAGCTGAATTTCGAGATCGACCCGAGTACTGCAGGGTCTAGTGTACGTTTCAAGCCGCCCGATGCCAGGGACAAGGTGCGTCAACCGCTTCCACTTTTCCACCCACCCCGTGCTCTCATTTACTGAAAACCACTTCATTGTACCTCATCGCACAGTCGATCACCTTTCACAAACGTAAGTCCTGCGTCTTTCCCATATTTTCGCACTTTCGTCTCCCATACATCGCGTCCACACTTATACTGATCATTCATCGCCGTCTCTCCCCTCTGCTCCTTCTCTGTATTCCATGTACCCGACGTACCCGACGTAAACAGCGCACCCGGACTCGACGCTCCAGCCACACCACATCTCGGCGTTCGGCGCGCGGCTGCGGGACCACTATGGGTGGAGCAAGGAGAAGCTGGAGACGAGCTTCTATGCACCGGCGGACGAGGCGGGGCGCGTGACGGGGCATAAGGGAGTGATGTCGGTTGAAATGGGTGTGGAAAAGAAGATTAAGCTGAGAGGGTGGTTGGGTTGAAAGGGTAGGAGGGAGGAAGGAAGTTGAAGCACTAAACGTTAAACGTCAAACGGCTGCGCGCTATGTTAACGCGTTGTGTACGTTGTATTACTAGTATATGTACCGGGATGTACTACCGCAACTGTGTAGCCTATTCTATAGCTTGTTGATTATAGTGTATGGCTTGTAGGTTATGTAAGTTATGTTATGTATGGCGTATGGTGTATCTGTCCCACGAATGCGTCTGTTCGGCGTACGGTTTACGGGTAATATGGCCTATGTTTTTATGGCGTATTCGATTCGTGTTCCGTATTACCGTACACTGCGCTCGGTGCACAGCACACAGGACCCTCTTTGTACGGTCCCTGGGACCCTAGTTACTTCCTGGAAGAACTAAGAAAAGACTCGAAAGGGAATAGGGGGCAGGGGGCAGGGGGCCCGAAAAGGTAGGAGCGAAAAAGTAGGGGCGGAAGGGGTATGGTATGGTATGTAGAGGCCTAGGTACTAGGGAATAGCGGTATATACCGTGTCTGATATCTCATGAGCTTGGATGGCTATCGACAGGCTTTGCAGCCCTTGAGTGATGCACGCGTTTTGGGAGTCGTTCATTAATTATTTAATACAACGCAATCATATGAACACCCCTTGCACTACTGCACTATATCGCTGTATACATCAACGATACAGTATATATGTGTGTGTATCGTACAGTTTGTCGTCTTGGCCACAGTCGTAGTGGTACCACAACCTTAGCTAGTCTTAGCACCCAAAGTCGTGGTTGTAATAGCTCAACGCCATATCCATATCCATATCCATATCCGCCGCTCTGTCACTCCGTTCGCAAGTGTCCACGTACCATCGCATTAAGGAATGTCAGAAATCAGAAATTGGAGATTAGGGTTAGAGATCTGAGGATGGCGGTGTCCATATAAATTATAATATACGGTGAGGGTATGGCGGACGGCGGACGTATACGTACATAGTGATTGCGCAGTAACGTAGCGGCTCCGAGCGCGCGCGGTGATGTGGGAGTGCATACGAGAAAGGCAGGAGGTGGTGGGCTAGGCCTTTAGGGTTATGGCTGTATATGCAGTGTCGTTATGCGCCGTGGTGAAGTGGTAGCGTAGCAGCACGGTGAGCAGTCTGACCGGGGATAGCAACGGTGGCGGGAAACAGGAGGATAGGAGGCAAGGGAGGCAAGGGAGCGGAGAGGATAGGAGAGGTCCAGAGGTGCACCAAAACGTCTAGCGCCCAACATCCAGATACCCCCCCCCTTGCTGCGCGTGTGTGATGCACGCACTATTTGCGTAAGTGCTGCGTAGCGCTTGGTGTGGTGCTTCTTGTACTATGTTATGTTTTGATACTTCTTATGTTATGATATAATATGATACTTGAGTTTGCATGGTGCGTATACGTGTTGTGATTGACACGCGATGGATGCGTGAGTGCACGTGTACGAGGTAGGAGAAGTAGAAGTATCTTCGAGATCCCTCCATTATGGTACCAATATATGATGCATCGAGACATGCATGTTCTCTCATCCAAGAAAAACACGGACATCTCGAGCACCTGGCGTCGGCGAGCACGAGTCCCCATCATGCCGTCACATTCACATTCATATTCAACTTCATTACACCCAATCATTCATATGGACCTTGCACTGGATTGTCGATATTGATGTACACCACACACCATACACTGTTCAGCCGCAGCCACAGTCCTAGCCACAGTCCTATCTACAGCTAATCTGTCATTCTGACTCTGCTGTCCCTATTAGGGCTGTCAGCATACTCATAAGCATGCTGTCTTTCGCTGCTAGCTATTCACGCCTGGGTGCTAGAATTTGCCAGCAAAGCAGTAGCGGCTCCGAGCGCGTGCAGTGGCATGAAATAGGGAAATAGGCCCGGGATGTATGTAAGGGGAGAAGGGGAAGAAAGGGGAGGTCCAAGGTGCACCGAGATCGAAAGCTCAGTGGAGGAAGGATCTCTTGCTGCGCTCGCATGATGCACGCACTACAAGCGTATGTACTGCGTAGCGCTTATGTGTTCCATGACGTATGTGTTGATACGCGATGCACGAGTTCGAAGAGTCTCTTCACAATGCGTTGTTTCGAGCACGAATCCAAGCTCACGATGATCAAATGTAATACATTGATGCATGTTGCATGAAGGTATAAGCAGTTAAATAGAACCCAATAAACACCGTTTGATAACCCTTGCACTGCATAGTCATAGTGGATAAATCGATAGCCATTCATATACTAGTCATAGGAGAGTCATGATTACGATGCGGTGTTTCCACCGTTAACGTTAGCGTTAGCGTTCGGCAGGCGGTTTAGCGGGAGAGTTGGGGTAACTTCTAGTAATATGAAACAAGTGGCGGATCCGAGAGAGCTATATGACCATGGCCATGAAAATGAGAGCGAGAGTGAGAAGATGAGGTCGAGATTGATGCATTCATATACATGAGTTCATATGCCCTCTTCATATGCATCGAACAGCCCACAATTGGCATTATCACGTACAGCCAAGGGCCAAGATCGAAATCAGGCGATATCGACATCAGCGAATTATCTAGCAAGGACGAGTCGGAGCCTAGATTGATAGCGGTTATGCTACGGACTTGTACGTAGAGCAATGCAGCGAGGAATGATTAATGAGCGCATGTGCTGGTGGTAGTGGATGGCCCAGGAGGATACGAAGGCGATGTCGATGACGACGCGCGTGTCGTGTGAGGGAACTGGAAGAGGGACGTCACACAAGACTGGAAGAGGGACGTCACACAAGTTGTGTTCCTGTTTTTGTTGTTGTTCTGGTCATACCCTCCAACATGATTATGAATGAGATTAGGACGAGTACACGGATATCTACCGTGGAGTTCGTACATCATATCATAATGAACGGGTGGATGCGCTGTGTGGACGGAATGATCGAATTGCAACAAGGGAGCAACTTCCGGATGTGGCGGTCCACCTCCCTTCTTCCTATAAAAACAACAACGCCTCTCTGCACCTGTATCCTTCATTATCATCCCTCGACGCGATGACGGAATACGACTACTCGCCCGATGCCTACCGCCGCCAGATGGAAACACAAGCCCGCATCGCAAAATGGGTCGATTCCACCACCCGCTCGCCGCCCCAACGGCAGTCCCCGCGCGACCTCGCCCCGCCCCCGCCCGAGCTCGACGACCTCACCCCAGGCCACTCCATCTCGCAGTACCACCCCTCCCCCCCGCCCGGCGCCCAATACGCCTTCGGTGGCGGCCCCACACCCTACCCAAATGGCAACGCACGGCACATGTACGCCCAGCAGCCCGTCCCGCTAGGCCTCCCCGGGCCCACGCCGTACGCCGCAGTCTACGCACCCGCGCCCCACCACCACCACCAACACCACCGCCACCGCGACTCGCGTTCCTCCTCCTCGTCGCACCGCTCGCACTCGCACCCCCGCCGCTCGCGCCACCGCTCCAAGTCGCCCTCGACCACCGCCTACATCATCTCCCCGCCCTGCCCCGGCCCCACACCCTACGCGTACGCCGCCAGCCCTCCCATAACACCCGGCGTCCCGCCGCCGTCGTTCGTGGTCCAGGTCCCCCGCGGGAAGAAAGTGCAGCTCGTCGTACGTCCTTACACTCTCCCTCCGTATCCCTACCCCTTACAAATTCCGTATCCGTATCCGTGCCTGTCCACCCGCATATAGTCGTCTCCCCCCATCTCCCCCCCGCCCTACCAAAACGGCTTCCTCCAGCCTTACCCCCCGCAACAGCCCTACCCTCTCCCTCCCCAGCCCTACTCCGCCGGCATCCCGTCGCAGCCATACTCGGGTGCTCTGCCACAGCAGCCCTACTCCGCCGGCATCAACCCAGGCTATTTCCCACCCCCGCCCCCATTCCAGACCCAAGGACGGAGGCAGGAGCCCACATTCCTCCCCATGAGCGCAGCCCCGCAGTTCGTGCAGCGGCCGGGCGCCCCGGGTGCGGGGTACCCATCCGAGTGGAGGCGGTCGTTCTGAACTCTGCGTGTGTTCGTCTGCTCCACAATTTTGGGAGATTGTGGAAGTTGCTCTCCATATATTGCATGGTGCTTTCCTCAGTGAAGTCAATCCTATTTTCGGCATTCATCGTCACGCATAATACCCTTATATTTCCCTTTACATTTCCCTTACATTTCCCTCACATTTCCCCTTCCCTTCACATCTCCCTACACTCCCCTTACACTCCCCTACAGCCAACTCACATTTTCCCCCCTTACACTTTCGACGAACGCAAAAACGGACAATGGAAGCTGGCACACGTGCTGTTACTACCGGTGTCGGGCTGTCGGGCTGTTCCTCGTGCTTCCTTCTGCGGTGAACGGTGAACGGTCACCAGTGCTACGGTCTACAGCCTGCGCGCTTCGGCATGCATACGAGCATTCGTGTACTTTGCGTGGCGCTGCACCGCGCGGCGCAGCTGGACTCGGACGCGCTGTGTCCCAAATCTTCATCAACAATAACAACAACAATTTCTACATCATCCTCTCAACAACTTCTACACATCAACTTTTAACTTTCATCAACCATCATTAGCGCTACACACGTTCCCCGCCTTCCTCTGCCTCAACGTACAGCTCGGACTCTTCGGCTCTTCTACTACAGCCGTCCACTCTGCATCAACCCCACCAGCATGATTCATACCCACCTTCATCCAAATTTAGATCTTCAGAACTAGAGCCCATTAATCGCCTTCTCCGTTCATTCAATTCTACGATCTGCATTACCTCACTCATCGTCGACATTTATTTTTTCCAGTTTCGCTATCTGCATCAGTCCTCCATCAACCACATACGTACACGTACACACGCATCTTCTCCTCTTGGACCCACGCGTCTACACGCACTCTACACGTGCACCCCATGCTCCGTGTCCGTGTCCCATTCTACACCTCGCGTGTCTCGCTTAGAGCCTCCAGTCTGGCGCATGCCCGTTTCACCTTCCCACCCCCTGCGTTAATGCGTCAGCTCCTGTCAATGCGTCAATGCGTCCGTGAGGCGAAAATCCGGCGCGGTGATGAGTGAGGGGTGGGTGAGGCTAGGAGAGAGTAAGGGAAGTACGGACGACGGTGATGATCATGAGAGGGTTATGTGTTGTGGATGGTGTAATGGGCGAGGCGTCGATTGAGAGTAAGAGAGTAAGAGATGCGAAGGCCGTCCGGGAGTGAGGCAAGGGACGGGGAGGTAGGAGTGTATTTCGCATATATCCGACGCACGCGTTTTCCTCCGCATTTTTCACAATCTCTTCTCAATATCAATCCTCAATCCTCAATTCCCTCATTTCCAATATTCACTCCATCCTGGACACAACACCCTCTCCTCCCCCTTGCTCACATTCCTGCCCCCTTTCTTTTGGTTCCGCGGATCTATATCCCCTAATCACGTTCCAACTCGCATCTAATCTTATCCACCTCCACATCGGCCCCCGCATCGGCCACCGCCTGGTTTTCGGCGTCCGCATCGGTTCCTCGCTATAAACAGTCTCCTCAACCTCGGGTTTCGCGGGGTTTGGGTTCCTTGGACTCGGGTTCACGTGTATCGGGCTTTCGGTGTTCCCCCTGGGTCACCAACATGGCATGGACTTACGAGTTCGAAGCGTGGAGGGAGATCATGGACTTGGAAATGTGGAGGCGTGGAGAGGCGGATTCGCAGTTATCTGCTCCCCGAGAGATGGGTATCACCCTCGCCACCTCACGACCTCCAGCGTCTCGGAACGGCGACCGGGAACTGTGCGACGCCCTTACAAAATGCAAAGTGCAAAATGCAAAGTGCGACGCCTCGACACCAAGTGTAAAACACGTTGCCTCACCTTTCACCCCCGCCAACCAGTACCAAGTAGCAAATACCGGACGCCGGACGTCTCGCTCTTCACCCTGCGACTCACTGCCATGCGTAGTCAATCCCACAATATGTCGACGATATGTCCCCGTTGATGCACTGATGCACGGATGATCAACGCCGCGATACCTTACCCAGCGCCTCATTCCTCACCCTTCCTTACTCCTCGCCCCCTGCCTCACTAGCCCCCCTTGCACAACGCCTCATGCTGGATCTGTCGCCAATGCTACCGATTTGTTGCCCGTTTGCCGCCGATGCGTCGACGTGTTGTGACGGCACACGCCTCACAGTTGGCACGCGAGACAGAAATACAGGGCACGGCACGGCACGCGACGCTGCGTACCAGAGCCCGGACTCTGGACCGTGGTTTGGGCTGCGGGGGCTGCGGATGGGACGGACGTGGGCCTGCCATGTGCCGTGAACCCTCGTGGGCTTCGATTCGTGGGGCGTGGCCATGCTCGTGGACTTTCGTCGGAGCTTTGAGGATCGTGATGCGTGGGCCGGGAGGAGTGGAGGTAGAGGGAGGGTCGTCTCATTGGGTGGATGGAGGGGAGGGGAGGGTGCGGGCCGTGGCCGTGGACCCGGGCGAGGAGGGTATAGCGATGGCGAGTAGAACGTGCGCGAGTGTGGACGCTGGGAGAGGAAGATATTTACTTAGAGGATTGGTTGGAGTTAGATCTTAGAATACACTCACAACTTGCACTTGCACACATACTTACATCTTGCATACTACGGAGTGGATTACGGACTGAGAATCATTGGATTGGCTCCCTTTACTTTGTGGACTGAAGGGACTTGGGACTCGGGATGTTCGGATAATGAATATCTGGATTATCAATATATCACGCTATTGAGCTGTTAACGTTACCTGTGTATACGTTCGAAAGGGAATTGACGACGGCTCACGATATGAATATATGGATATGGATATTCGCGACGCACCTGACGTAGAGGCCCGTAGTAAGTGGCAATGTACTCGTCATCTACACGCTGCGTGGAACTCGACACACGTATTGCCTCCCGAGAATTCAAACATACAAATGCACAAGGTCCTCGATTCGCGAATCGAAGATAAATTAAATAAACCAAAGTAAGTGTACGAGTAAGTGTAGGGATAGCAGAGCGCAAAACGCAAAACGCAAAGAACGAGGAGCGAAGGTCCAGCTAAGCCACAAGCTACATCATATATAGCTACGAGTCCGTGCCATATATTTTCGGGATATCCTGCCTTCCTCCACTTGTACCATTTTCTGCTCTCTCGTCTGTACCACTCCCATTCGCACCCGTAGTCAAGCTCCCCTTCCTCACTGCCAGCGGCACATCCTCGTCATCCTCATCACTCTCCCCCGCATCGCCCACAGCGAACAGCTCCTCCCTCTCACCCGCATCCCACACATCCGTAAATCTCACCGACTTCTTCTTCCCCCCGTTCTTCTGCCGCTGCTGGTGCAGCTTCGCCGTGCTCGACGGGATGTAGCGCGAGCTGTTTGCATTTCTGCTTGCGTTGTTCGGAGGATCGCTGAACGGGTCACTGCTATCAGATCGGGCGTTGGTGTTGTTAGTGTTCGAGGATGGGAGGTTGTTGGTGGCGTGAAGGGGGAGAAGCTGCGCCGTCATACTAAACGAATCCTCGTCTTCGGAGTCATCCGAAGAGTAGTCGGTCTCGATAGGGCGATATAGACGGGCGATCTAAATTCGACGTAGAGTACGACAGCACGAGTTAGTTAAGTGAGGAATTGAAATTACGACGTGAAACGCAACGAAATGAAGTAAAGAAACGACATAACGGCACTCACCTCCCTCCGATATCGATAATACTTTTCCAGATGGTACGCGACGTACAATCCCACCGATGATCCCATAAGGTTCGCCTAGAATAAATAAACAGGAAGTAAGTAATGAATTCCATATCGTCGTCAGTATGCAGACTCAAGAAGGCAGATTGCAGGTTGTAGGATATATAATTGAGTTGAAACGACGTACCACGACATCACCGAACTGGAATTCCTTATACTATCAAATTATAATCATTAATAAATTCAGACCCAACGGACAAGCCAAAGGGAGGGCACTCACGGGTAACATGGACTGAACGAACTCGCTCATAATGCCGCCGCAGAAGAAACATATAAATCCAGTAAACAGCATGTTCGCGTGCCGCCAGAACCATACCCGGCGCGCCTCCCTAGAAATCCACAAAGAAATCAGCGTCAGTAATCAATTTCAATTTTCACTGAGCCTCAGCATCCATTATCCCAGGTCCGGTGGGGAATATCGGAGCATTAGAATAGCAGATATTGGTATACCGGGGGGGGGGGGGGGGGGGGGGGGGGTAAAGTTGAATATCTGAAATCGAATTGAAACACTCACTCCTCGACATCTAATATAAAATAAAACACGCCCGTCGCGAGCATGAAGCACACGAAGTGGAGAATCTTGTCGTTGAGGGGGAGCGCGTGGGCGAAGTTGGTGAACCCGAGAAAAGCGAGAACGATCATCACTAGGGTTGTGAGGACGAGGAACCACTAGGAAAGGAAAGGGAGGGTTAGACGTTAGTTTAGTGTTGGGAATGTCAGAAAGTGAGAGCGCGTTGCATGTGGTCTGAGCATGGATCCGGGTTCAAGGGAGGAGATGGAATGACAAAGGCGCTCGGCAGGCAACCATCGTATACATATTGACCCTTCCCTTCCCCTCCCTACCATCTCCCTTTATTCCCTCTTCCTCCCAAATTCAAACCATACTACAAGCAATAGGCATGTACTCACCGGCCGCAGCCGTATCGGCAGATCATACTTCGGAATCTTGAAGCGATGTGACCGCATAAGTGTCTTTGCGGATTTGCGCAGGAGTTTGTTGAGAGATTTCGCGTTCCTATTATTTGGACGCGATGAGGGTATGGCCGTCGATATGAAAGGGGGTGCCATCTCGATTCTTGAGGGTGCCGGTGGATAGTCGACGTAGTTCAGAAGGACCTCAAGCTTTAAATAAGCTTTGGCGTTAGGAAAGCAGCGATGCCGACGATGATGAGTAGTGGGTAGACTTCAACGGTCTGTCCCTATGCACTAGTACTACCAGCGATGGTGGCTGCTATACTGTACAGTATACGCACTGCGCGGCGCAGAATACCCGGGTTTCGTTTCGACGACAATGCGGGTTTACCAGCAAGTCCCCGCCGTTTGTTCTACCCTTCCCCATTCATAATCAGCACTGAATGTAATGTAGCGCCCATGACATGGTACTCACCGACAATGGCCGTGACAGCGACAGCGCGCCGAGCAGAGACACGTATACAATTCTAAAGAGTCGCTGATGACCCACAGCGGCGGTGGTGATTGATGATGATACACTCAGCACTGCACAGTCAGACTCGAAAGTAAGTGAGCGTCTGCAACACGTGCTCGGGGAAACACAATCCGGCACTGGTGGTTGTGTGCCGATCGGTGCAACAGGGCGCAACCTTGATTGGACTCCCCCTTTATTACCCCTCCCCCCTTTTCACGTGCAGAGTTTGCAAGTCGCTCTCAGGTGCTTATCCTAGGGCTGGTTGCATATTCTATGATTTCAGGACACATAGGAACTCATGTTTATTAGCATGGAGAATTTTACCAAGTGCGAACGCGAGCACTACTTGAGGAGTTTCATATCTCCTTGCATGGACGTAGGACAAATGAAGATGAACTCACGAACGTACACTCGTATTTAGTTTACTGGCGGATCATTCGCATTTGCAGAGGGATCTTGGTGACAGTCTCGTTGCGCGTTGGCGATGTGTAGTTTCCTCTAGGAAATTATCATTCAAAAGGTAATAAACTACTCAAATGATCCATCGACGATCACGTCGAACGCCTAATGTTTGACGGTAGAAGTCGAGGTCAACGCTCAATTCCCCTCCTTGCCCTCCAATCTCGACATCGCAATATCGAGATCATCCAATTCATCTTCCAAAACCGCGATTTCATTTTTCTTCTCCTCCACTAACTCGAGCAGCTTTTCAGATGCTATTTCGGGTACGATGACTATGTTGGATGACATAGTCTCAGATAGGTTGGACTAGAGGCCGAAGGTTGGTTAGTATGGTGTTCGACAACAAAGACAAGGTCGTGTGATGATGGGAAATATACCTTTAAGTCCCGGGCCAATCCATCTCCAACTCTATGCCAATCCTCCCACCAACGCTTCTTTGCCGTTTCCCATCGCCCGACGGCCCATCTCACCCCTACCAGCGTGCCCAACACCCCGACGCCCAGCGCCGTCGCCCCGTCTATCGGCATCCCGAACACCCCGCTCTCAGCTAACCACCCAACCCATCCAGCCCATGCCACTCCCGCACCTGCCCCAGCGCTCCCCAGTACCCCGATCGTTACCCTTTGCGCGGCGACCTGCAATCTCGTGGTCGGGTATTCAATTATTTGGGCCCGCCTGCGACGCAAGGGAGCTGTAAGCGTCGTTTGGGTGAGCGGGTAGGTTGGGGAACTAGAAGTTTGAAGGAGTGTGTTTAAAAGGACGGGGGAAGAGAGGGGAAGAGAACGAAGTAGGCGCGTCGTCGTAGATGTGAGGTGCTCTTGCGTGTAGGTGAGGTTCCCAGTATGAATGAGTAGCTAAGACAGTACGGGCATTAGTGAGAATTGAGGGGTCGATAGGAGAGAATCTGCCTACTTTGGCGTCGAGGTCTTTACACCACGTCCGTGCAACTGAATCGGCTACGACAGTGCTAATTTCGTCTACTTGGGATACCATTCGCCACCAGGATAAACGGTCCATCACGAGCTTCATAGCTTTCTCCGAATCCCTCAACGAGCGTTCTACTTCATCAATAGCCCGTGCTTCCGACCGCGTGGCAGGATCCGCATTTTGCGGTATGTCAAAGATCTTATGGGAAAGACCTTCCTGCACGTTGGCTATCTCCCTTCTCAACTCGCTCACGCCCGATACCACGACATCCAAGTCGGCCTTCTTTGTTGACAGGAAGGACTTGCACGCGTCCAAACTGCCTCTCAATTGAGTTGTAGCCCGCAGATGTAGATTATCCCCGCATGGGTCTGGTTCTGTGAAATCCAGATACTCCGAAAGGGTATGAGAGAGTGATGATATTCCCGAGCCGAGGAAGTCATCCTGATACCTATGGATGGCAGTGGCTGACGTTGGACTTGCTTTGAGCGTATTCAGCGCGCCCAAGGCACGCAAAGGATCAATCGTGAGGATTTTGAGTTTGTGGAGACGAGACTTAAGTTCCGGTGCCACTCGTCGATCATGTGCTGTGGGTGTCACGGATATGAGATGAGCCAGTGACGGCAGCGTCCCGGACGATGCGAGCACGACAATGACACGGGGGTTGTGCCATGGCAATCCGGGGTTAGAGAACAGCGTATGAAGAGGCGTGGTAAGTGGGTTGCATACGATGATGGGAATGTCGGCATCAACGAGGGAAGTCACGTCCGGCTCGATGGTGTTGGGGTGATTGCGCGCGGTGTTGGGGTGCGAGGGAGGCCTAACCTCAGTCAAGCGAACGGGCAACGCAAAATGCCGGAGATAAGAAGACTGCCCTTCGCTAATGGTTTCAGTGGATTAAGTTATTCTTAGAGTATAACATATGGACGCAGTGGTGCACTTACTCTAGAGTTATACTGCGTTCGTCTGTTCGCCATCGACTAATAACGTATTCAGATTGGGAGCTATCAGAGCTAAAAGGCTCTTCTAGTAACGCGGTCACTAAATCTTGGGCACCCGACCACTCATCTATCCCATAAACTTCGAGGGAACGCGACCACAACGGTGAGTGTCCATTACACACCTGTGATATGGATTAACTCACCTACAACACGAGCTGGTGAGTTGGATTGTGAATTCAAGTCTTGATACACGTTGTGAAGCGACGCAGTCCATGGGTTTGGCGAAGGAAGAACGCGCGGTAAGAAATTATCCGTTTTGTGCAGCAGAGTGAGGATTTTGCGTCGAGGAACAAAGCCCTTTGTTGTAGATTTAGAGGCTGTCTTGGTCGCATTGTTGCAAGCCCGGCAAACGGAGAACCCTCTTCCAGTCGAGGGAGCCGGTATGTGACATGTAGGATTTGCCCGGAGACGCACGGCTGCTATGGACGGTTTACTTCGGCATGAAACAATTGATCTCTTCAATGGTTGTGCAAGATTAAGGCATGAGGGGCATGGCAACATTTGCCTATGGGACAGCGGACAGTCGCGGACGTCGGACGCGGTGGTCAAGATATGGGCGCTAGCTGCTATGATACCTCCAGTTTGTTCGAGCGCTAAATCAACTTGCATAGCACCCATTTTGGCAACTTAATCGGATCATCGCAAGTCCCACTAGGATGAAGGTAAAGTTCTGGTCGAACCGGCATGGTGTGTATGAGAATACGAGGAATGCTTTATGTATGGCTACATCCGCAGCTCTGAGCTTGCTTTACACGTTCGTGTCAAGCGGCCTTTCTTCATTGTTCCTCTTCCCATCAGGAGGCCTCGTGTTTACGATTCAGTACGTGTATAAGAAGCTACCCTCAGCTCTCTTTCAGACAACGCATACCTAATCAACAAATGTATCTGTCGGCTCAGAGCATCTTCATCGGCGCCACTGCCTTACTCCAGGCATCATTAGCCGCGGGTCACGGCTTCGTTCACCACATCGTAGCCAATGGCCAGACGTATACCGGATGGCAACCTTTTTCTGATCCGTAAAGTGTTTCCTCAGCCTCTGGCATTCCCCGTGTATAATATCTTCCTATCTAGCTACGCAAGCCCAGTACTTGATAGGGTAATTCGCAAGGTCCAAAGTGATGGTCCCGGTACGTGTGCCCCGATGGTCCGGAGAGCCTGATCGTACTGACTTAACTCAATGTATTTATCGTAAAAAGTCCCAGCCAACACGGCCGACATCGCTTGTGGTGTAGGTGGCCAGACCGGGACCAAGATTGTAGCCGATGCGGATGCTGGATCAAACGTGCAATTTCAGTGGGATTATGTTCGTCACCTCTTTCACCTTTCTAAAGCAAATCTTCTGATAAAATAGAATTTAGTGGCCAGGTGGTATGATAGTTCTTTTTGATGGTGTCCCAAATATAGCCTTATGGAGCCATGTTCAGATCATCTAGGCCCTGTCTCAACATACATGGCCTCCTGCAACGGCGATTGCACGAACTTCGACACATCTGGTGCGCGCTGGTTCAAGATAGACGCTGCGGGGTATGACAATGGCCAATGGGCGTCCGCAAAGCTGATAGCCGGTAGGTAATTACAAAATACGCACTTAAGCATTCGGCCCTAAGTGCGCTTGAACTTTGATCACAGATGGAAGCTCTTGGACGAGCCAGATACCCAACCAGTTAGCCGCTGGGCAATACGTGAGTAATTAAGCGTTCTTCCTTTTCCTTGTATTTATTTCCTCCGCGTGCTCAGCTCATGCGCCATGAAATGTAAGCCGCAACTCCAATCGACCCGGTCAATACTGATTTAGAATGTATTCCACCGTTAGTATTGCCTTGCACTCCGCTGGATCGCCACAGTACTACCCGGCCTGCGCGTCAGTGTTCCTCCCCACCGGGTCTCGTCTGCTTCTCATTCACATCGTGTCTTAGCCAGGTGAATGTGCGTGGTTCAGGGCAGGGCAAGCCTTCAGATAGCGATCTCGTTTCACTTCCTGGGCTCTATGACGGTGTCACATTCCCAAATATATACACCGATTTTGGGACATTCACAATCCCAGGTCCTCCGCCGGTCACATTCGACGGTCACGAGGCGGCACCCTCTCCTACTACGTCCGTGAAGGCTCCTGCCACTTCGACGGCGGTCGGATCGAGTAACTCCACTAGCAGCGGCATTGGAAACAGTGGATCGAACCCACCATCTCAACAAGCCACACCCTCAGCCCAGTGCCTCCTTGCCTCCCACAGGATGGTCAGAAGAACATTGCCGCTCAGGGCCCGTCGACACGGCGTTCGCTCGCAATAGTCGAGTGGATATATGTTCCTTGTGACTTTACGATTTGATGTCAACCATGGGGTTTCCCATCCTAGTAAATCGATATCGATTTGACGTACCAGCGGGCTGCATAACGTTATCGAGGACCGCATGTCGCTGTTCCAACTTTGTATAACTACTAATCCCTGTGGTATTTATTATTTATATATTATTATTTACCACTCAGGATTCTACGAGGGTCGTCCTGGATATGAAGAGCTCTGATTTATACTTCGAGACGTTCATTTCATTCCAAAACCGCCGGCACTTGCTAACTCGCCGGCTTAATAACTAATTTCACGAAATTCCTTCCTCGGTATCTTGATCTTCGCTCAAGTGATGGCGAGTTTAGATTTTACGTTGCATATAACTCTATTGCTTGATCGTTGCTACCAGGCCGCGGAGTATGGGAATGAACCTTTGAAAGCGACGATTAGCAATGATAATAACGACAACTACAATTGCAAGCAATACAAGTAACAAAACTATCTAAGTCATAAGTAGCAGACTGGTATAATAATAATGAGAAATACAAGGTCGTGAATTTGTATGGTTATGTATGCTTGTACACCTGGTATCATTATGGGTCTGGGATCATTAAGGGGCATTATAATAAAGGTTAAAGAGGCTGTCGGAAAGTCAAGCGCAGCATAGGTTAAGATCAAGATCATCGACTCCAGAGAACCGCACATCAGTATCCCCTGCCGTTCCATTTGCGGGAATCGTCCCCGGAGCTTCCTGGACGACGAGGGGGCATGGTGGGAGAAGTGGAATGCATCATCGAGCGAGTTGGATCGGGGGAAGTGCGTGTCATGCCATAGGAGCCAGCCACCGACATTGAGCTACTTCCAAACCCCATATTCGAGTGAAGCATATCATCAACCGAGGGGTCTGGCCCCGACGAGATGCTGAAAGGTTGATGAGTCGAAGACGACATGGTCGATGACTGGCGATTAGTCTGCCGCATAGACTGCCGCTTGTTTTGAAACCTAAGAGGATGATCAGTTTAGGCATCAACTAAACAAACACAGTGAAGAGATTACCATATCTGCACGCTTCTTGGCGACATGTCAAGCTGCTTAGCCAGAGAAAGGCGCTCCTCAGTCGATGGGAACGCCGTGCGACTGTAGACGTCGTTGAGGACCTTCAGCTGCGCGGCGTCGGCACGTTTACGCTTCTTCTTGATCATTGGTTCGTCGGTGGTTGGCGATACTGGAGGAGGCGTATACGGCTGAGAGGACGACTCAGCGTAGGGCGATGCCACTCGGGGTGGTGCGACAGAAGATGCATGATGGGGACTGATCGATGTCCCATGATGAGCATGATTCATATTCATAGGTGCATATGAGTATGAGTGACTCTGGTCGGATTGGTAGTACTGATTTGGATACGATGCAGTTGGAGAGCGAATGTGACTATTAGATGGCGCTGCAGAGTACGCCGACGTCTGCCACTGCTTGTCGTCGCGTCCTGCTTGCAGAGGTGCTAGCCGGCGAGAGTCCGAGAGTCCATCTGGGATTGGCGGCGAGGTTCGCGTGGGGTACGATGGATAAGTAGACGGCTGTAACGTATAGCGAGGATCGCTGTACTCATAATTGTACGATGGTGTATGTTGCGGGGCGACACCTCGAATTCGTTCAAGTCAGGATACATTCAACGTGAACTCGATCAGAATTGAAACGGGATCGTGAATGACTCACCACTGGTATTAGGCCATTGTTGATTATACAGTGCTTGGTTGTTGTAGTCATAACGACCAGGAGATGAACGCGGTTGCGCGTACTGGTTGGTGAATGGCTGGGGCACTACACGGATGAACTAGGATTTGAGCGTGGTGCATGCAGACACTACATTAGAAAAACAGACCTGGAAAACGTGAGGTTGTTGGAAAAGCAGAAGAAAGAGGAGGGAGCACTGTTCGCCCACCCTGTCCCGTCGCAAAAAATCCACCAGTATCACCCACAGGCGGTGTCCTGCGCTGCTTTCCTACGCTGCTGTAAAAGCGCTCGTCTCTCGGGTGTGCCATATTATAAGTAAGTGGAAAAGTGGATAGGTTAAGGAGAAAAGAGAGGAAATGTAGCAAGTGGAATATTATGAGTACCAGATGAAAACTATGTGGGATTAAGTACAGGGCGACACGCGGAAACCCGCAGTGGATTTGTGCGACCGTTCACTGCACCAGGAGTATGTCAGTTGGAGGGCGACGCATGTACTGGGGGGCACAATCCACGAGGTGGGACAGGAGCGTGGTGGGAGGAAGGAGTGCGGGCTGGCGCAGGCTACAGTCTTGCTTGTCGGGAGGGGGCGTTGATGGGGACTAATAGTAAGCTTGTTATTGTTTTGGCGAGTGAAGTATAGCGATGCTTCACGTTGTACCAGATCGGGACTCGAATATGGCAAGTTCTTGTAACAGGCGTAACATCACATTTTTCAAAAACATGCTTCATTAATACCTTGTAATGAAAGCCTCGTGTAACTTAAACCGGGGCTTTGGCCGAGTAATCGATCTATTTATCTGCTAACGTCATTTCGTCACTTTCCCACTGCAAAAGCATCATCTAGATGCTTGTTGAAAAAGGTCGAAGAAGTGCGCACCAGTAGTTGAACATGATCAGCCCGGGCAAACTGGGCGACGAGCTCCCACCCAGCCATGGCACAGCAGCGATCGTACACTGTCTAGAAAGCTGCCTGACAGTAGACCCGGCGGTCAAAGTCAAATGGAGTTGGCGCTGCGGCCATTCAGATTCAGCAATGGCATTGGTCCTCGATCGCGGAAAGCCGATCATCCTTGATACGTATGACGGACACCATTGCCGTTGAAGCATGCAAGTTACAGCCTGCATGCAGTATCCACGAGGCGAGGATATACTACTTGTTGAGGTAAGGCAACGACGCGTCCAACGGATGCAATGCGGGATTCCACGGTCGAAGCAAAAAAGGAGTCGCCCTCACCGCATTTCAGCGAGGATGTTTCGTTGTGAAAGGGGAAAGCTAAGTCGCGTCGCGACCACCAGCAGGAGAACTCAGTCTGAGCGTGAGGCACGTGGCCAGAAATTACCATGTTTGGTGACAGTGGATCATTCACTGGTAGCGTACAGCGCTGTTACCGTCGCCAACAACTCTCCTTCCACAATGGGCTCCCGGCGACCTTTGCCAGCGCTCCCAACGATGAGGGCTGAGTACTACCATGATCTTCCAAGGTCTCCGGCCATGTACTCGGCGACGAACCCCTATTTTAACTCGCAAGTACCGTATTCACCGTTCTCAGATCATAGGGCCCCAGATCTACGTGAGGAGCCCACGTCCAGCGTACCAGTAGGGACGATGCTTCACAAGGGCTTCTATGATCTCTTGGCTATGATTCCAACACCCTCGCCTTCTCGCTTGCTTTGGGGGCCACCTGCTCCGTCAGAACCGATCGTAGCTGGTCCCCGATACGAGGAAATACTTGCTAGTATACCCCCAGACATAAAGCCCGTCGCGCCGGCTATCTCTGCAAATGTATCGCCTACGGGCCTCAGGAAAGGTCGGAGGATCAGTAAGGATATGGTTTCACACCCAACGGGGTTCATGTGCGTTTTACAGCATTCAACGAACTCGAATACTGCTTACCTTTCACCTACAGACACCTAGTACATGCGTCTGATGCAGACCAGGCCGAGGCCCTCCTCACGCGTTGGGGGCCTGATGGACTTGGCAAACTTGGAGGTAAACTGACTTGAAGAGGCTCATCAACTCACTTCACTCATGAACCGTGCAAATCCCTAGATCCGCGGTGGGCAAACCCCATCAAAGATCGTGTTCGGCAGATAAACCAAGCCAGAGCGGTCAACGAGGTGGTCAACGCGCTTAAACCTTGCCAAGATAGTCGTGATGATTTTAGAGGACCTCTTCGCGTTGTCAATGGTATAAGCTCAGCAACGTCTTCGACTCTCACCACTGCTGCGAGGGAGAACTTCCGTGTCAACCCCGTTCATGTGGAAGGGCTTCCAGGACGTCCGGGTAACTCCACTATCCGCTGGGAAGGTGGCCTCAAGACCCACCTTGAAGGTAAGGAAACGGAGGAGCACTTGCCCACATCGGAGAGTCAAGATCTTCTCGACTTGCCGCCTCCCCCGAAGAAATTTATCACTCCATCGCTCGCCACCCTTGAGAAAGCTGTCTCAGCCAGGATCTATTTCGAGAATCTGTACTTTCCTCTCTTTCGGCAACCCCCGTCGCGAGAACAACGGCGTCTTGCCATGGAAAAGGATATGGCTCAAATGCAACTCAGCGAGGCACAAAAGGAGAATCTCCGGGCGCGATGGAGACAAAATGAAACCGATTATCTTCGCGAACGTCGCCGTAAGGTCGACGTAAGCGCCTTTATCAAGTTGAAGACAATTGGGCACGGTAAGAAAATTCCTTGCCGTTCATCTTCCGTAGTGACCTTGTTTAGGTGCATTTGGAGTGGTCTCCTTGGTGAAAGAACAGCATACTAACCAGCTTTACGCAATGAAGCAGGTGGGCGTCCCCTTTTTAACGAAAGGCCATCAGCAACGACATTGATGACTGGATTACGATGACTGGTACAGCTTCGAAAGGCAGATATGTTGCGTAAGGGCCAGGAGGGGCATGTTCGAGCTGAACGCGATATCCTCAAGTCCGCGTCCATGGTCCATTCTCCCGGTAGCGCCGAGTGGATTGTAAAGTTACATTACAGCTTTCAAGATAGAGACAATCTCTACCTGGTTAGTTCTATTATACGAACGTATCAGATTAAGGAAATTAAATTCTGATTTCATTTTGATTTCATATCACCAGGTTCTGGAGTACATGGGAGGAGGAGACCTCCTCAACCTCCTCATCGAGAGAGACGTCTTCGAGGAAGACTTCACGAGGTTTTATGTTGCAGAGGTAAGGATTCTGGCTATGTTTCTCTGAAAGTTGGTAAATGTACCCTCTATTCTTAGATGGTCCTTGCCATCGAATCATGCCATAAGCTCGGGTTCATCCATCGGGACATTAAACCTGATGTAAGCCATCTACTGTATAAATAATTTATGCATCGCTCACCATCTATTGGACAGAATTTTCTCTTTGATCCAGAAGGACATATCAAACTGAGTGATTTTGGATTGGCGTGAGCATGTTATTGTCTGACTCGACACTGCCCTTAATCTTACGTGCAGAACTGATCTGCATTGGGCGCATGACACTACGTGTTTGTCAATTTCATTTCATATTATATCTCTGTGACCAGACCACTCTAGATTACGAGCAACAACGCCTACAACTGCTACACAAACATGGCATTGATCTTGAAGATAGTAACGGTCTTGCCGATGGTAGGAAAACGAGGCGAATGGACCGCAAAGAGGTCGAACTTCTCATGGGCGGAGAAGGACAGGGTGGTATCTTCACATGGCGAGAAAGGAACAGGCGAAAGGTGTGCTCCATCACTACCCTTCATTCTTTTCATTCCCTAGAACCCCGCTTTGACCTAGCTAGCGTATTCAGTGTAAGTACCAGATCTCCACCTGAGAACGAGATTTGCTTATGCCACCTCTAGCTGTGGAACCAATTCGTACAGTAAGCCGTTCGTTCGACCTTGGTTCGCAGTCAGGTTCAGCTCTATAACCGTCTATCAGTGTCCCCCGAAGTTATTCGAGGCCACGGTTATTCCTATTCCTGTGACTGGTGGAGTCTAGGAGTTATCATGTTCGAGTGCCTATACGGGTAAGCATTTGCACACCCACTAAGCACGCCCGCTGACTCTTGAACCATGTTTGTCAGATTCCCCCCGTTTGTCAGCAATTCGGTATGTTTAAGATGTGTTTCATCCCAACCGCCTCCTTGCCCAGCCTTGCTCACCCCAGCACCTCAGCGCCACGTCACCCGTCAAAAGATATTGAATTGGAAACAATCGTTGCGCTTTCCGTCTCGTCCACGTGTGTCGCATGAGGGAGTTAGCCTCATGCAGCAGCTCCTCTGTGAGCCTGAGGATCGCCTGGGCTCGCAGACATCGGCAAGTGTGATGCGGCCTGACTCTATGGTTGTCCAAGCTCGGCGAAGCGGATTCATTAACCCGTCAGGCAGCACGACCAGCGTCGACGGTGTTGAGCATATCAAGGTAAATTCAAATTCATCTCAATTGTCCTCCGGCTTTAATGTTTCAAATCTGCACAGGCTCATCCGTGGTTCAAGGGAATTGATTGGGCCAACATTCACCGGTACCCTGCACCCTACCGCCCAGAACTACGCAACCCAGAGGACACAAAGCACTTCGACCCAGATATCCCACCCGAAGTACGTTCCTGCCCTGCTGTAACGTAAACTCCCTGACGGTCTTTTTTCCGCAGCCCCTGGCGCCAGCTAATGGTGCGCCTGCAGACACAACTAAAGACCTCATGCTTCGCGACAAAGTTCACGGAGCAGAAATCCTGGATGTGCGCAAAGCGCTTGCATTCGCCGGTTTCACTCACAAGAGTCCCCGCGCGATCACCTATCTGCGGGCAGACCAGGCCTTCGAGACTACGCCGGACATCGACTCTAATGCAACCGTCAGAGGTCGCTCACGCGTCCGGGAAATGCGTGATGTTGGTAAAGGCCGCGCCATCTCGATGTGAACGCGGTCTACGTCAGGTCGATCGATCTAGTATGATGAAACTTGTATACCCTGTGGAGAATTCGTGCGCCGGGGACATACCCTTCCGACAGTACTAATATACGAAACCACGTACTTGTATAACGTTTGCAGCATTGATGTAACGGTGAATATTTATATAACCAGCTTGACTACAAGCGTATGCTATGTGACACAAATGATGATAACTTATATGGAAAGTTCATACTGTGAGCAAAAAAAATATTTTGAATAAATAGAGCAAATAAAACGAGAGTCGAGACATAAATATGTAGTCTATAAATAGTTATTGGTCTTTCCACTAAATTTCATAAAGATGCAAGAGAAGGCTCGGCAGAAACAGGATGCTCACGGGCTCAATACGCGACCGATCATGAAACAGTTACTTAGGATACTGGTGGCGGCTGCGCTTCTCGGGACGAGATTTTGCAGTGGTTGGATCGTCTGGCGTTGGGCTACGGCTGCGACGAGAGCTAGCGCTAGAAGAGGAAACACTGCTGGCACGGCGATGGTACGACGTGAACGAGGCGTCGTGGTGCGCATGTGCTGGTTGACTTTGGCCAATAGAAGACGAGGATGCGGTTGCCGCATACGGGTCAGAGTAGAGACCGATTGCTTCAGTTTCACCAACCAACGGACCCTGATTGGTGTGAACTCGGGTGTGGCGTCTCATGTTGCTCAGTACGCTGAAACTTCGTCCACATCCTGGGTAGGGGCACGTGAACGCTGCCGGAAGTTATTCAGTGTGATCGACAGTCAGAAGGCCTCGTACTTACGTTTCTCCCCAGTGTGGCTGTTGAGATGAATCTACAGGGTCTTAATATTAATCAGAGGTTGGTTGGTTTAAACGATCGACATACCTTGAGGCTGGATGGCTACGTATCACAAGCGTCAGTCAACGATCATCAACAGAGAGGGCGTTGGGCTTACTCTGTTAAAGCCTTTGCCACAGTATTCGCACTCGTACTTAGCGGATGAACTATCGGGGGCGTCTGAAGTACTTTCTGCCGTTGAGGGCCGGTGACCATGGGTATAGGCAGTTGACGACGATGCTCCTTCACGATAAAGGACGGTGGGAGTCCTTTCTTCGTCTTCGGTGGAGCGATGGTAGCCCATACTTGTCTGCACTGTTGTCCTAGGACGGTGAGGATGAACATCTTGCGCAGATCCGTAGTAAGCTTGAGGTGTCCCCATTCTGTATGACGTAGGTGGGACATCCCAAGAAAGGTGACCTTGTCTATTACCATAGGCTGCCTCGGGACCACGTGCAGCAGTGCCGTGTGCATAACCTTGGGGCATCTGTGGGTCGTATAGGTAACCTGGAAGCCCACGATGGTGCTCAGCCCTCGAGTTAACATCGTGGCGGGAGGGTTGGCGTCTATCTTGGCGCTGAGAAGAAGGATCAGGTGAATCATAGCGAGGATACTGATAAGCCTGCGGGTGACGAGGGTGAGGCTGCACGGGGTCGCGAGGATGCTGATGCGCACTCGCAGAAGGAAAGCGCGACGAAGGCTAGAAAAGACGCGTCAGAGAATTGGTCACCACCGAGAGCCTTGAGGGGAACATTACATGATATCCTGGCCCAATCAGCCTTGACGGTGGTCGAGGTGACCTGTCGTCGTCGTCACTCACGCGTAGCTGAGAAAGGGTCAGGTACGGCGGCTCTTGGGAGGAGCCTTGCGAATGCCCAGCGAGTTGATCTATGGGATGATAAGGGCGTCTGCGACGACACAAAAGCTGGTAATGAATACCTGGAAAGAGATCTCGAATGGGGGGTAGGACAGGTCGCCCACCGCGCCGACCCTCATTATTTGATGAACGTGAAGGACCAGACATTCTATGGAAGGAAGGGATGGTGGGATTGAGTAGACTGAGGTTACTCAGTGTGCAAGCGACCCTAAATACATTGGCCACTGAATTTACTTTTGTCGTTAGCTACGGAAGTGGTAGGTCCGGAGAGTATTGGCATTCCACAAACATGGTCTCCACACGGATGTAGCGTAGCCAAAGACATGTATATTAGGCACAGCATCTCGAGAGTCGTCCTGGACAACCACGGAGGGTACGTCGTATGATCTGCATTGAGACGCATCAATTCAGGCTGTACATCAGAGAGTTTGAGTCTCGTCAGGGGTCTTTGTCTTCAAGGAGAGCGCATGCAAGCCCTTCGAGAACTCATCAGAAAGGAGGGAGTAAATCATGCGATGCCGCTGCATGGTGTTCTATCGCAATCAACAATGAGGTGATGAATCACTTAGGATAAATTTCGTGTGCACCTTTCCCTTAAACGCCTCTGACACGATCTGGACGGAAAAATCTGGGGCGAGCAGTGAGTGAGAAATTGACCGACAAGGATTATCGACCTCAACTTACGCGTTTCCCCACTACCTCCACCTTGTTCTCTCATAGCAACATGATGGCGGTGCTTCCAAGAATCGTTGGTGATAGTAAGTTCGGACGGTTCAAGGCTGGAAGTGAGCTGTCAACGGTACGTTTCGTGAGAAAGGCGAGCGTTGGGTATAGATCTTTGTCGTGCTAACCTTTTGGCGAATAGCTCCCTCGACAGATCCCACATTCGACAAAGGAGTGGTCATCGAGAGCAGTCGGCTTCGGATGGCCACGCGAAGTGCTGGTAACGATGAAACAAACATGAAAGGATGATCGGAGTTGAACCTGGCAAGCGCTCACGGAAGTGACGACCACGTGCCTCAAACTGGTGCCTCAGGCCTCAGGCCTCAGCGCTCAGCTTTCAAATTGTGAAGACAGATTGACAAGGTTGTCGGTGGTGCTACTATTCGCCTAGGCGCTAAACAATGCACGCCCGCTAGCGACAAATTACTTGTCCAAACGCGATTATATTTGCTCCTCCTGAACTATTGGCAATGTTGATCCAGTGTCCCATTCCAAGTGATCGTTTCTGCGTATGCCCTGATGGTGTTACTAAGGCGCCATCAACGGAATGCAACTGCAAGTCATACCGAAGTCGCAGCTGCAACTATGCCCTGGAAAGCCCCCGGATCACGAGTTCCCGGAGATCAGAGTAAGTAACCCAGCGTACGAATGCGGTACGTCGTGATTGGCATTGGACATTCGGAAACGTTATTAGTTGATGGTGTCACACTGCGTCGTGATCGCTGTGACATCTTGTGTGACGATACGCGTTCAATACGCCATGTGACCCGTCCGCGTCTCACTTTGTATCCTCCGTGTCGTTTCTGCTATTAGGAGACTTTGCAATGTCCCACCCAAAACTGTTGCCGGAAATGTTGCCCCATCAGCGCGCGCTCATTGATACCAGTTTTGAAGAGGGCCAGTACGAATCCGGTCTCATTGCATTTGATCAACTGCGTGTTGCTGCGAAATGTTACCCTTCACCGTAAGTCACTTTCTCGCGCATAATACTTTAACCTGAAGGATTGCTAGCGCACTCGTTTCTCAAGTACTGTATCTAGCGCTCTATACACCCCCACCAAACGAGCAAAAAGTCACAGAGCCAGGATCTCCAAGTAAGATGGCATCTCGACAACAAGGACTCGCCCACATGCCCACACAAGCCGCATCATTCGCTGCTCAACGGTTGCTTATGTCACTAACCACCTCTACCCCTCCGGAAATCTTGCTGCGAGGACTGCCTTCTTATTCACCGCCAGATGGTACAGTGCTGAACGAAGAAGCCGATTCATACGTAGCAAAGGAAGCTAGATGCATTCGGCAAGCTAAAGATTGTTGGTCCATCCTAAAGGAGGGATTTATTCACGAGACCGCCGCAGCACCTATTAAAACTCGTTGGCAAAGGCGGCAATCCCACGACGACCGGGACGCAGCTCACGCGCAATCTCCCCTAATAGTTGCTGAGAATGCTTGGCCCGTGCTGGAATGGCTCATCCGACTGTTTCAAGAGGATGAACTGCGACATAATGGTCATTCCCCTCTACTTCTTTCCGAGATCCCCTTGCCACGCGATAATACCGGAGCAAGATGGGAGACCGATGCCGCCCTGGATATAGTCTTCTACTCTCTCTCGCAAATGAGTGAACGACGCCGACACTGCGGCATTCAACTCTTAGCAATGGTAGAGTGATCCATATATACTATCCCCGACGTCCGTCCTAATCGTAATTTGTAGCTGATTCGGCTGTGGGCCGCCCGACACTTGGATACGCATATGTTCATTGCCTCGGTCTATAAACGAGTCTCCACATGTCAGGAGATTCAGTTACTCGCGCTGTTGGACAATCTGGGGGCTGTCCCTTCAACGATGGAATTCCGAATCACAGTCTGTCAGAAACTTTTATCTGATATGAGCTTGGATTCTTCCACTCGTGGCAGACCGAGACCGCAGGCACGCACCCAGCCTCGCGCTATTCGAGGCGCTCAAAGCAGCCAAACCATTGTTGATGCGCCGTCTACTCCGGCGGCCGGGCCGCCGTCAAGCATTTTACCCTCGATGACCATTCTTCAACTTTTGAGGGACGAATCTTACACTACGACCGAAGAGCGCCCCAAATCATTGATTGCCCACGTCAAGTTTCACCTACTGATGGCCTATGGAGCTTACCAGTACGGGCTCAAACCAGCCGACATTTCTTGGACTCAAGCATTGCGATCTGGTGAAATCCTGGACACAATTAACAATGTCTTCGACCGACTCGGAGACGCTAACGTTCTTGGTGATACGTTGAAGATTCACGTATCCCAATGGATCACCGGTATTTAGGTGATGCGTATATCTTCATACATTGTACGACACAGCGTATAATTCGTAAATCAAAGCTTAATACTGTTCGACTAAACTCCCTTGGAGGCTAACTTCTGCCGAGGCAGGTGCGCCCTGATATATCTCCAATGGTATGTATCCAATGAAGTGCTTGCTAAGTGGGTCATCAGGCCTCAGCCGAGAGTTCCAGGCAATCAATGGGCGACACTTACTCTCCGAAACCGCCAACAAAATAAACGCTCTACGGAATCCATCATTCCCCGTCTTAGCGGTGTTGATTAATTAACATGACATGACAGTTGACACTCACTTCAGGATCAAGACGAGCCCAGTATGCCTGGAACATGTTCGGCGAAAGTAATCTGTCAAGTGGAGGCGAACAAGGAGGCAAGTGGGTGTCCTTACGATATGTGCCGCATCATCGTCGTCCGGCAACCACCAACGAGCATCCGGGTGCCTCGCCAGGTAACAACATTGGATAGCATTCCTATTCGGAACCACAGTTGTGTTGGTATAGACAGTGACGTTGCCTATTAAGGAGACCCGAGGGCTTCTGGCAGCCGGAAGCGCAGACGAGACAGAGAGTGACGCAGCATGATGGTTGGAGTGCAGGATGTTCTGGCTATGTCGAGAGATTGGTAGGAATAAGAGAGTAAGAGAACCGTTGGTATGGCAGCTTCAGATTTGCTTCAGCCCAATGCAATGCTTAAAGCTGACACAATTGACCTGGCGTAGTACTCCTGCATCGCAAACGGTTGTGCTGACCACAAAGAACTTCATAATCCCTTACATGAAGCCGTCGTGAACGACGCACCAGGAGAAGACGAATGGTCGGGAGGAAACACCGTTGCCATTACCCCGATCGAGCTTGTGGAATTATCGACCAAACGGCGAGCAATGGCGGCTTTCCAACGAGAATCATCGAGCGGGTTCAACATCAAGGACAAAGTCTAAGAGTACCTGCATCCCATACTGTTTCTCTGGACAGCACCGGGAGGAAGAAAAGCGAGCTTGTAACGAAGGTGAGTGAAAGATGCATAACTTCGGCCAATGACCTTCCACTCAGATCAAGTGCTTATCAGATAACGTGATCATATCATAATATACAATCGTAACAGAGCAATACGCTCAGCGAAGTCCCTTTGAGTTACAGTCGTCAGATTCTTCTTCTGACTCGGCTACATCGTCACTCGGATCCACATCTATCAGCCCATCATCTACGTCCTCGAATCCTCTGTCATCTTGTTTTTTCCAGAGGTCTGCAAGGAATTGTGGCGTGCTTGCTTGCATGACGCTCTTATCCTCCCTCACCTTGATAAATCTAGGGAAGCGCAGGCTAAGGCCACGCGATGGATTTGCTAAGCCCAACGCTGCGACTGACGTCGGGCTGATGGTGATGCTGGCGCAGTCGTAAGAAGGCTCCAGATCGTTGATCATATGATCATATCAGTTACTCACTCTGCTCCTCGAATCTCCCACACTTCCTGAGGTTTGAAGTATACGTCGGGCCTGTATCCTAGAGATGTGCTTGGTCAGAGGTAGAGCCCCAAACCGACGGCCCAAACAACATACCACCCATATCACACGCCCAGGCAGGACGGTCCGAACATACCGATGGTTGTTCATGTAGCCTGTATCGCTCTGTGAATTCCTGTAGCGGGTTATTCGGCAATACGTAGTGGCAGTACATATTACGGCCTCACTTTGTAAAACTGATCCGAAAAACCTACGTCAGAAGTCAGAGGGCGAGTAAAACGAGCCCTGGCAGGGACCTTGTCTCGCACCTGACATGCACTTGCAAACAGCAACAACACGACCACTTTCTGTGTCCCAAACACCGAGAAGTATGGGACTCCACCAAGCTGCCTTTCTGCCATTTCCATGCCAAGCACCAATTGGAATGAGATCAAGGGAATCACCCAAACCGTCAACATAATCCTTTTTCAGTTTTAACCATGCCGTTGTTCGCTTGTCTGGCTCATATGTCGCAGGCAAGGGTTTCTTTCGGGTTGGGACACTCACATCCGGTTGGCCCTCATTATCCAGTACCTAGGCACCCCAGACGGGATTATTGCCGAGGGAAAAGAATTGAACGGTGACTGATCTGACCTTGATCATGAGACCCTCACAACGGCTTTCGATGGCCTTTTCCCAAAATTCTTCAACATTTTCTTTCCCTGAATTGCTCTCGCAAGAGGCAACGTGGTCGAACCGCGCAACACTTTGCTCTTGAGGGGTACGGGGAGCGAAATTAAGGTGAAGGAGTGCTCTCCGCTCCCGCAGGGGCCGGGATAACAAAATCTATCTCGCATATTGAACGTGTAGTCCAAGATCATGAACATGGCCTACCTCGCCGTCCAGGAACATGAGGTCGAAAGCAAAAACACCAACTTGAACTTCTACATCCTTGATTAGGACATCCTTCCGCGCGCGATAGCTTAATTCTATGACCAGCGTTGTAAACTCCATATCTGCAACGGAGAAATTAAATACCTACCTTGGAATGTTTTCAGACTGCCGTTTTGAGGATTGATGGCGACAACTTCGGAATCCATGATGAAGGAACGGAGCTCGGGTCGTGTTGAGAAAAATACTTCTACTAAGGCAATAATGTCCGGATACTAAGAGTAACGTCAAGGGATGATATCTTAACTTTGTATGGAACCTCCAAACTAGCCTTTGTTGTCATGTCTTCGAGATGCCTAGAAAAGATATGCACGTTCACAGTATCATCGACCAGCTTGGATGCGTGTATCTGAGCTCGCTGACCGTCGTACTTGTATTCTGCCGTAAATTCTCTGCCGTTCAATAACTTGTAAACCTCAGAAAGTGAACGAGCTGGAGACCCTAGAGTAGGATGTAGAGGAATTCCTTCGCAGAAGTCAAGGTATGAGTGGAGATGTTAATTGGGCACTACGGACACTGACCTACTGTAAGAGGGACTTTCGCCGAAAGTCCTTCCAAGCCACTCTCCAGCAGGGCGTTAATAATGTCGTCGTAACTGGGATGTTGTGCATAAACCCGGCGTATAAGGCCTTCAGCAGCTTTGAATGCCTCATTCACCGTATCTTTGGCCGTGCTTGCCTTCTTGTTCTTCTTATCTATGTTTGCACGCTTCAGCCGAGTAGGGTCAATGCAATGCTCCGAAGAGTAAAGAGCGCTGGATGGCTTCACAAGAACCATTGCCCGAGCTAATGCAATGAAAATAGATGTCCTAACGGCGCCAACTCGGAGGTTTTGAGAGAGCGTCCGCACGAGATATCGCACTTCCTCGCCCTTAGCGGAAACAAGCAATCGTTCAACTAGACCTTGTTTCTTGGCTGCAGCACCTTGGCCAGCACATTTTGATATTTGGAGGAGTGTTGAATATACCACGGGTGCGGTTAAACTGGGATGAGGCACTAGAGTACGGACTTTGGACTTGGCCTGGAAGGCAACATCGCCGACGTCACCCGTAGACGTGTATAGACGTTTCAATGCCGCCGAGGACAGACCAGATACATGCTGAATGGCCTTCGAAATGACCGACGGGCCAAGTCCTAATTCCACCGAGGAATATGGCGGAGAAAGGGTGTTTGAAAGGAGGTATATGGCAGGAAGTAGCGATGGGGAGTGACACTCGATGATGACTCTGATTGCATTCGTTAGAATGTTCAATATCGAAATTCTAGATCGCGTCGACGAGAGCTCCGACAAGGCGTGGGCAAGAAAAGAGTACGGCACGGCGTGTCCTGCTTGCAACTGAGGTGTCTCCGACCGAAAGGTTAAGGAATCTGTTGTTAGCGAGCTGTATTCGATATCTGACACCACGATTTCCGGAACATTGACTTTGAGCGTCCTTCGAGGCGATGACGGCCGGCAAGCGGGCGCAGGAGACCCGCTTGCTACTGTCGGTGAAGCATCTTCATCCAAGTCGACATCTATGATCTCTGTATTATGCGGTCCCTCTCCGGGTTTGGCAAGCCGAAGTTGAGGCTCCTTCTTACGGTCTGTCCCTTCACGACCGGGATGTCCGTTTGTCGGGTTGGAGAAATAGAGATCAAGGCGAGATTGATCGGCAGAAATGAGTCCCCTTTTCTTCTTGGGACTGCGTTCTTGAGACGTGCCAGAGCCCGATCTCTTCGACATTGATAGTGTCGATGATGGAATGTTCGCGTTGAGCGTGGATCCTCGTGAGTCGTGGATAGGAAGAAGCACTTAAGCGCTGGCGGAACTTTCCGATCCCTCCAAGTTCAGTCGCTCAGGTTGCACCACCAGCATCTTCATTGCTGCTCTCGGCCCCCTGAGGTAGGTTTCAGGAACCTCTGTGCCTTTCTAACAAATCTAGAACCAGGAACGCTAGACAACTGTACCTTCAAGGATGCTGTCTCTTTCCAGGCCTTGGAACCTCTCAAGTCATGCAAACATAACATAGATGACATGCGCTGTTTCAATGTCTTCCGGATTTGGTCTCCAGCGTATTTGTCCGCCACGCTGTCGTCTCGCAAAATTAAATATTTGTTTGTTACAGACCTTTCACGCTCAACCCGGACTTGCCGCGTATGATGAAGCACTGAGGCCATATGTAGGTGACCTCGATATCCCAGTTAGTACTAACACTGATTACCAGGGCAACGGCTGGTAACGCTGAAGCGCTGATGTATGATGGCTGATTATAATCGCGACTTATATTATATACGGGCATCATCAGAGAGATCAAGGGCAGTCACAACTGATGCCCTAGAATGGTCAAGCTCCCTCCAACTCCAGCTCCAGAATGCCAATTAGCGAGGATGGGAATCGGCTTGATTCCGCCAAGGTGAGCTGCGTGAACACTTTCTCGTGATGAAAGTAGTTAACAATTCAACGATGGTCCATTGTCGACGAAATCATGCTACGCTCGCCTATGTGCTGGGCAACAAACTCTCCTCAGCTTTCATTTGTTTAAGGGCTTCAAGCCGTATTCATCATCGGTGCCTGGCCGCATCAGACCATCGATCTGTACCCCTGAACATGGCATTTGGAAATCGAGATTTATACACTTGCCCAAATCAAGAGGTCCTATCGGCTGCGCAGACATCTGTACTAACTCTCTATAGCATGCCGACCCGGGCGCGGGATTCACTCACAGCCAACAACATGTCATAACTCTATCCCAGGCACTCATGTCCTATCTTGCCTCCGAGAACTGGAGTAAGAATTATCGTACAGGAGCTGAATTGATTTTTCGGATGTAATGGGCCTCGTGACAGTCTCCAAGCGCACCCTTATGAACCATATATCTGTAAGTTTGCGCCCTCCTGCATTCCGACCATGACTGATCGAAGAAATTCCATGTACTCCCCTCAAGGCAACTCATACTCTCCTGCGCAGTGGAGTCCTGTTGACCAGGCTTACGCCTCCTCATCGACCCATTACACGACAGCATACCATGGTCACAACTCCCCGTCACACCACCGTGCTCCCCAAGCTGACGCTTCGGGGTCGCCAGCCTACCAAGGAGTTTACTACCCAACGTCGTCCTCCTATACGCATTCCGTAAATGCCGTCCAGCAAACCTATCCATCTATCAGCCCAACCTTGTCTCCAGTATCCCCCTCTCAGCGGCAATCCCACTCACGAACACAATCCTCCCAGTCCTACGCGCAGGCACAGCCTCCGTACGGACACGTTCAACCGGTCGCACGTACGCATAACCGTCCACGATCGCACTCACAAGCACACCCATACATGCCGTCGTCCTCCCCAGTGATAGATTCTTCTTATCCTGCTCAATATCCGCAACAAGTTCCGCTGTCACCGGCGTATAACATCTCCCCTCAATTTCCTGCTTCACCCGCTCGCCCTTTCTCCTGCGACATGTGCGCGCTGTCATTCAACAGACAACATGACCTGAAGCGACATCGGGAAACTCACACAGGCGAAAAGCCCTTTCTCTGCAATGGAGGATGCGGGAAGACTTTTACCCGTAAAGATGCCTTAAAACGCCATCAAGTAAGTCTCAGATCTTATTGTACGTCCTTTTCCTCAAACAGCTTCACACAGCTAGTCAAAGGTTGCGGCAAGGTAGATGACATGTGGCCCATAATTACTTACCGGTAATTGTGAGTACTACATGGGGCTGTATGGAATCTCCCTGACGATTTCTTTGCCAGAGTTCAGTTAAAGCATATTAATAACACGGGATATAGCTTTCTTGGTCCCCGGTTCATTGCGTCTTCACCATAAGCTCTGTATGTATGTTATACTATTATATTATTGCCATCGTTCCTTTTCAACCGTAGATTGACTATGTATCATCGAATATCGGGTATAAATTTACGATCCAGTAGCATGCGGGATGTGCTCTAGTATCCAGGCATCGTGGGGTACAATCTTTTTATAATAGTTTGTTTGCAAACCGACCAATTTGAACCCGTGCTGCTCGTAGAACTTTTTTGCCCCTTCATTAGAGACCTGGACGTGAAGGTAAACTCGATCTATCTTCGCATGCGACGAGGCAGACTTCAAGATGAGTTCTAAGCTTTGAGAGCCAAGACCCTTCGAGCGATACGGCTATGTGATGTGAGAGAAAAGTCGTATGTGCATCAAACAACGTACTGCCAAGATGCCCATTGTCATCAAGTAGAGACTTGTTCGGTCTTCCTTGGTCTCCAATCGACAGCACACCGTTCCAACGGGGATATCATTGTAGTAGACTGGATGCGATGGCCATGTCAGTTCAAGACATCGGAGCGCCGTCGGCGACATACCAAGTTTGCAGAAATTTTCGACCTCTGGCAGAAGAATGTCTTGATAGAATTTCTCCGAATATTTGATAGGAAACAGCACGGAATTAAGCTTCCTCACAGTTCCCAGGTTGTTTGATGTTAGCGACGCGAAAGAAACGCGAGCTTTCGCATTGGGAGTGGTCATAGTTGGCAATAGTGGTTTCTAGCCTTGAACACGATAGAAGCGATGTACTCGTGAGAATTAGAAGACAACTCGAGGCTTCTGGGACGATATGGTAAGTAGTATTCATCCCAAGCAACCGGCCCTCGATGTATGGGTTATTATTCGTCACTAAGTCAACTCGCATCAGGTATTGGGTGATCTTTGGTCTAGGTGCACGAATGAGGCTGTGAGACGCGTCGTGCGTCCCACCTAGCCGCAGCGACCGGCGGAACTTGGGCGGAACTCTCTGTAGCCTTATTTGAGTCTTATGATGATCAAATGTAGGGAGGTGGGAATCAGTATACCAAGCAGTAACAATATACACCCTCGAAAGCCCATGGCGCGATGCATCATGCGCTCCGTGAGTAGTCTATTTCTATAAACATGACTCTGACTAGCCCCATGATCCATGGTCGGTCTCCATCGTACAGATCGGGTTGCACGCGTTTAAAAAGTATCATAGCAGCTTATACCGGGTATATTCACAATCCCCACCGTATTTTTCTGTCTCCTTCTAGTATCTCTGAACCATTACCAAGGACTTTCCGGCAGTGCTTTGATCCTCGTACCGATCTACCACGACATCTCCTTTCTTCCAGATGTTATAGCGAGTTGTTGTGGAGTCAGTGTACTGACTTCCCTTATCCGAGGATGTCCTCAATCATTTGATGGGCTTACTGTTTCATTCTGTCATTTATATCTAAACCTTCTAATCGATCACACCAGTGTGGGTTACCTGCGATTGGGGAAATGGCTCAAGAGACGGAAGGATAGCATGCGGCGGCCCACCCTTGATATGGGTGGGCCCCAAAGAGAATTGATCGACCGCGTACAGTATCTTGTATACTAAGGGTGTGTAGCTTAAGGGAGTGGATGGTGGGTAAGCGTGAATATGATATGAACTAAGCCTGCGGCGGCAGGGAGTAATGAGATGGGGTATGAGTGTTGAGAAAGACACTAGTGAGAAGAAAGAAAAAGCATACCTGCGGGGCGGCAGAGAGTAATGTAGGCGGGGGCGGCCTTTCTCTGCCTGTCCGCAGGGTTTAAGAGAGATGCGCGTGGCGCTGGCGGCGGCCACATCACAGAAGGGTCCAGAGAGCATCCCTCATCAGCAACAGACCGTTGCGAGGGACACTCAGCTTCTGATGAAGGGTGAGATGAGCAGCTGGAATGGGCAACAAGTCGCAGCGGGACATACAGCGTGCATGGTGAATCGAAACGCGGTTTCGAGATGGTGTAGCAGGAACAAGGACCGTGGGATTTATCGATTAGACTCCAGTAAACAGAGTTTAAAGCCGACTAATCGATCACACCAGTGTGGGTTACCTGCGATTGGGGAAATGGCTCAAGAGACGGAAGGATAGCATGCGGCGGCCCACCCTTGATATGGGTGGGCCCCAAAGAGAATTGATCGACCGTAAAAGCGTAGGTGAAATGAAGTTGAGGGGAGGGTTGGTGGTGCAGAGTGAAAATGGTGATCAAAAACTTGGATCGCGAGTCATTCCCAGTGTGCGTCCATGCAAAAGCGCTTGCAGAACCACAGGGTTCTTCCGTATGTATATCTTGTACGCTTCGGATGTCCAGCGTCCGATAGCCTGTATCCGATCATCAGGGACTCCTGACGCAGCGAGGAAAGTGGCCCCTCCTGAACGCATTGACTGTCCGGCAAACGTCGAAGGAAGGTGTGCGCGCAGATGAGACAGGAACCAAGAGCGTGTGGGTATTGAGCCGTCGCGGCGAAGCCAAAGCGCTGGCTGAAGTGGGAAAAAAGAGTCTCGTGAACGTAGATATCGCTTGAAAGGTTCCGCGGGGTCCATCTCGTCCTCGCGTCCCGCAATCACAATGGTGTTCCCTTCAAACAATCGATCCCCCTTGTGCCCCGGCAGAAAGTAGGAGTACGAGTCTGTGAACACCTTCACCGAGCATCGCATGATCGTCTTACGCCACGAGCGCTTGCTCTTTGTGTCATTATGTGTGAGTTCTCCTAAGCGATGAAGCGCATGGAAACCACTCAGCAACAAAGCAATGAACAGCTTGCTGTCGTGGGACGAGGGAGGGTACTGCTCGCTGAGAAGCGTGATATGCTCTGGCATTAAAGGCTGGCGGCGCTTTGTCCCTTCTCCCAGGCGCTTTCGGCATCCTGCTATTGTGCGAGTAACGAGCCGACTGTTGCGCGCACTTCGTACGTTAGGAAAGAAGGTTTCAAGTTGGTTGCAGATGCCAGATAGGTAGGAGTTAACGGATTTGGGGTCGATATGATGTGACATGTAGACAGCGTAGAACGACAGTGTGTCTTCCGTGGGTTCCACAGGGAAGTCATGGATCTTGCAAAAGGAAAGGTACGATTGGACATGCGAGGTATAAGTCTCGATTGATGAAGCTTCGAGGGCGTGCCCTAGAGCGATAGCGCGCTCGCGGACCAAGCGGTCATAAGGCCAGGCCTGTCGCTGTGGTTGTCGGGCGTTAGGACGAAGGTGCAACATCATAATGCTTTGGGATACGTGTTTCAAAGGAATGGATGGCAAGGTTCGGATCGTACTGGGCTGCAACGTGGAAAAGTGACCGAGATAGGGCGTCTGCGACGATATTCTCGCTTCCTGGGATATGGTAGACACGTAAGTCAATGTTGGAGGCAATGAGGATATCGCACGCAGCAAAGAGGATGCCATTATAAGGTTTGTCAGCCCGCATGGAGTCAAATATTTGTACAGTGTTCATGCTGTCGCTGTAAATCGCTAGGCGCTTTGGCAGGTGTGAGAGGCTAGCCGCCCATTGCAATGCCGACAGGACCGCAAGTGCTTCAAAGAAGAAAATGGCACTAGCAGGAGCGAAGGGAGCTTCGGGCAAGGGTGCGACAAAACCAAGCGAGCGTGTGGGCACCCAAAATGCAAGTGAACCGGATGTAGCCGCATCACAGTAAATGGACAGGTCGGCGTCGAGTGGCTTCCAAGCTAGCGCGCGCATGACATGGATGCCGGAGGAACTCTGAAAATGCTTCGCCACCCACGAGAGGTCATGTATGACATCAGCGTTCAAGTAGATTGGGGCGTTAGGCACTTGCTTGTTCTTGATCTTTGCGTAAGATGACGATAAACCAGGTTTCGCCAATGGCAGCACATTGAGCCCCCAGTTGATCCAGCCTAAGATTCGCTGCCATTCACGTAGTGTGCGCCTGCGTCGAGGTGCATTGGCAATGAAATCATGGATGGCATCCACAAGTGCTTGACGTGCATCGGGGTTGAGGGAGATGGTCATGACATGAGGGTCCACATCGAAACCGGTGATGACGAGGTGCCGACCGAACAATTGCTTTTCTCGTTCGTGCGGGATTCCAAGCTCATCCCAGAGCATGAGTAGCCGAAACTGTTTTGCTGGAAAGAACTGCTGGTATGGTTCGTAGAACAGAAGAGTTTTGCAATCATCGTAGGAGAAGGTGTCGTCCACGTAAGCGAGAAGAAGGTTGATGCCATAAATGCGGTCTGCAATCCATAGTACGAGTGCCATGAAAGTACACCAAACTTTTCCTGATCCCCTTGCGCCGAAACACGCGCATCGGTCAACCCAACGTTGGCCATCATGGGTGATTATCTGACGGATCTGCCATAGAAAGTGCAGTGGGATGCGCCGATAAGCCCCCGAAATGTCGGATTTGAAAAGCCAAACAAGTGTGTCTGGGTTCCGATGGCGAAAGTGAAGCAGATTCTGTCCTAGGTCTTGGACATTATCCGGCCGAAAATGTACCAGACTGCGATCAACGAGTGAATTGAGGGAGAAGTTTCCTGCGGAGAAGTCGTTGACAAGGCGGAATTTGTCTGAGTGAGGTTTGGGTACTACTCCCAGAGGCATGCAGTACATTCCAGGAAGGAGGTCTGGGCCAAACGGCGCCGAATAGCGCTCCAAACGCTCTTCCTCCGCAATCTGTGATTTCAGAAAAAGATCGTGTTGTTCTGACATGGGGCGGTTTGGTTCCTCCCAGGTGTCTGGGTAATCGAGGCCTTCCGTCTCAGCGTACAGCCAAAACCCCTCCGTAAAGCCGTGAATAACAGAGTCCACTAGTGGTCTATTAGGGTGTGTCTCGAGAAGCTCTGTAAGGCGCTGCACTCTGATAGGTGTGACAATCTTGAACAAGTGAGGGTTATTATGGATCGTATTCAAAGCGACATGATTATTAAGGAGTTCGTTAACAGGGGGAGGAGGTATAGGCGCACAGCGCTCGGGTGTAATCAATTGAGGGTGTGACGGTATTGGTGTCGTTATTCCATAGAAGACCACGGAAGAAGCGTGGTGCATGTAGTTCATTGTCTTCCTTTGCCTTTCCCAGTCGATGAGTTGGCGACAGCAGTGGCTGGCTGTTGTTCACAGACATTGGCGCCATGCTCGCGGGAACGACAGAATTGGCATGCATGGGTATAGCGGCAGGTGGTCGATTGGCAAGTTCCCTTGTTGAAACGCCTGCAGAGCTCTCTTGCTCGTCCTGCGGCTCGCGGAGGCGACGACGAAGGGCCTCCTTCAGCTGTAGCTCCCGCTGCAACGACGCATCGGGTGTGCAAATCATGGAAGGAAGTGAAGTCGGAGAGGAGAAGGTTGTTGCGCTGGCCGACACGGACTCTGACCGCTCGATCAAATTGGATGACCCGGAGTGGGGGAGCAGCAGTGAAGAGTCCGATGATGTGTGCTTCGTACGCATCGAGTTCGTTGCGTCTGTGCGGGAACGTGAAGAGAAGAGCGCGGCGGTATTGAGCCCAGGCGATATTCCACTCCCCGTGCGAGGTGACATGCCTAGTGACCTTGATCCCGGCGTTGATAACTTCAAAATCCCCAAATTTCTGGACTTCTTTGCGTTCACCGCTAAGGGAGTAGATGCCCGAGAGGATTCTGTCGAGGTCAATAAACTCTCCTCCAAGAAGGGGCTTCCAGAGTGAGCGGGGGAAATCTGGGCAGTCAGGACGGGCGAGCACCCGCTGCTTCGCAAGGGAAAGGTCACGCAGGTAGTTTTCTTTGTGCAGTAGGGTTTCGACGAGGTCTGGGTGGAGTCCGGGTGCTCCTGCAGAATTGGCGAAGGGGAACAACGACTCATCGATTGGTTTCTTAGTCGGGGGCGATGCGATGTCGTCGTCATCTTTCTCCGCTTCGTCTCGGTTGCGCTTGTTGGAGATGGTGGTCTCTTTCGGGTCTTCCCCTCCATGTTCATCGTCCCCTCCTTCTCCCAGGATGGGTGCCATACTGGATCGCTCGTGCTCGTCAAGCATGCTGATATAGGAGGTGAGGGCTCGATCACGGTCACGTTTGATGTCGTCCGTGTCATTGTCCTTGGGTGCAAGAGCCTCGACGAGAAGCTGGACTGAACGGAGTTTGGTTGAGCGCGCTTTGCGGAAATCATCGATGAGTCCTTGACATGTGACGGCGAGATCTTGCGCGAACGCTGGTTGTGTCTGGGAGGATGCATTGGCGTTGTCTGCACTTGTGGTGGTCATTTGAGTCATGAGATGTTGCAATAATAAGCGTGAATATGATATGAACTAAGCCTGCGGCGGCAGGGAGTAATGAGATGGGGTATGAGTGTTGAGAAAGACACTAGTGAGAAGAAAGAAAAAGCATACCTGCGGGGCGGCAGAGAGTAATGTAGGCGGGGGCGGCCTTTCTCTGCCTGTCCGCAGGGTTTAAGAGAGATGCGCGTGGCGCTGGCGGCGGCCACATCACAGAAGGGTCCAGAGAGCATCCCTCATCAGCAACAGACCGTTGCGAGGGACACTCAGCTTCTGATGAAGGGTGAGATGAGCAGCTGGAATGGGCAACAAGTCGCAGCGGGACATACAGCGTGCATGGTGAATCGAAACGCGGTTTCGAGATGGTGTAGCAGGAACAAGGACCGTGGGATTTATCGATTAGACTCCAGTAAACAGAGTTTAAAGCCGATTTATGTTCCTGAATTCCAGAAATGAATGCAACGGATGATATAAGCCAGTATGTATAGATAGCACATACTTTGACGGCGCGACGTAAAGTTCCCATCAGCAAACTAGCCTGCGTCTACTTGTATACACTCCTTCGTTACAAGTTACAGGTAGACTGCGAGCGGCGTCTAGGATTCAATTCATGTGATGGTATGACATTGTTGGGACAAAATGAGCGTTCGAGCTAGTACAATCAGAGTATCGATGTGAGATAGTATACAGACTAAGGCAGATAGACGACAAAGACAATAATGATAGCAATGCGGGTGCGGGTGCGTACACGTACAGACAAACAAGGAGAAATTCTTGGAAAACTTGGATTCGACACTGAAGTTGAAAAGGACAGGTGTCAACAGCTCACTTGCGGCAAGGATTTCAGTAGCGGCTTCGGTGAGGAAGAGTATTGTTGACATACGTTCATTAATCGGGTTAGGGTCGGGCCCAAGAGGGCTTCCTTCGATGCCGAGCGTCAGTGCGAGATGACCGTTGTAACTTCTTCAAATATACATCGTCGTAACTGCGGAAGATAGCGCTCCCGGATGCTGGGTCATAATCTGACATCGTTGCCCATACGCAACGCCAGCGTGGGGTGTCTTCAGCTAGCTTGAACGCTAAACCTAAATGATTCTGGTCCCATCGGGACTCCTTTGCCTCCCAACAATCATTGATGTGCTTCCGCTCAAACGCCTTGTCTGTCAAAGTGACAAGCACACAGTCGATTATGGCTAAAGGCTCTGGTAGTTTGCCATTTGGCAATTCCAGAAGCTCGTAGAAGAGTTCGTCCATTTCTAGCTCTTTGGGAACTCCTGGGTATTGTGGATCATATCCATCGACGAGTACTTGGTATGTTGTGTGATCAGAGAACTCCATTGTTATCGCCGGATGCTTGCTCGACCTCCGGACCGATTTGAGAAGTTTCCCAGTAATTTCACTAGGATTGTCACCGATGGAATGGAGCCGCAAGGACTCAGGCCGCTGTCTAGCTTTCGTCGGAGACACGGGTGGGGGTCTCGAAGCGGAGCATTCCGAAATGGAAGAGAGGTCGGAGGATATATCGCTATACGTGTCGCAGGTCGGGGGCATGGCGCTCGACGATGTGGGAATTAATATATACAAGAGAAAACCATGGAGTGGCTTTCAGTGATCTAAACGATGCGCTGGAAGCAAGTTGAGGACCGAAATGCCACGGTACTATAATGAGCAGGTTACATAATCACGAGCAATAGGCAAATCAGGCTTGCGACGGACAGCGTAGTCGACGACCATCTTGCGACCATCATGCAGTCCCGCCCCCTGGGCCCGCGCACCCTTGGGCATCGTGCCGTCTCGCCAGCACCACCTCTGATTCTACCAGAGACACCCCCGCTGGTCATTCGCAAGAACTCCAAAGTCAACTCAACACTGGCACCCCCAAATAATTCCCCTGGACGATCCCAGACACCCCTCCTTTCACTAGAAATTCCCTCCAATCGTTCAAGACCTGCAACACCAAAACCTTCGATCAGATTGTCCATACCGCCTGCCAACGGTTCAGCCAATGGATCAAACCATCCAGGAGATGGCGATTCACCACTATTTGAGAGTTACTATGGTGGTCCAGTGGCCAGTGGTTCTTCCTCAGTCAACGGCGTAGATCACATCGATGAAGCCACTATGCGACCTCCCTCGACGACGACGTTCCAGCCTGCGCAACGGCCTGCGGAACCATTAGATAATATTCGAGGAATGCTTCATAAGCTAGACCTTCGTGCGGCATCCGACAGTTCATCTCGAGCAGCTGAAAGCCACGTAGACGAGGAAATTATTCCTGTAGCGGCGACACCTCAGTCCCAATGGTCTGATGACTTCTTGGTCGAGTTGAAACGACTTGGGGAAGGCGCCGGCGGCGCTGTACATCTTGTTCGCGATACACGCACGAATAAGGTCATGGCACGCAAGACCATTACTACAAGGGAGGCCCCCATGAGGCAGCTTCAAAGAGAACTTGCCATAATGTCGTCGACGCAGCACGTTAACATCATTCCTTTCTATGGCGCCTACATATCGCCTTCGACGAGCGAAATCAAAATATTGATGGAATATTGCGAAGGCGGCAGCCTGGATGCTATTAGCAAACGTATAAAAGAGCGCGGTGCCGTAGTCGGTGAGAAAATCGCTGGGCGGATAGCTGAAGGGGTATGTACCCTCGTTTAGTCTGTTCACCCTCACCTGATTGCGTCCGCACAGGTTTTGCAAGGATTAGCTTACCTACATACCAGAAGAACCATCCATCGAGATATCAAACCGTCAAATATTCTGCTTTCTCGTGAAGGGGTGGTGAAACTCTGCGATTTCGGCGTGTCTGGGGAGTTAGTCAATTCAATGGCAGGCACCTTTACTGGAACGAGTTTCTACATGGCTGTCAGTACCCTCCAATCTCCTTGTAGTATATTCGAGCTGCTGATGCTCTTGCTTCGATAGCCAGAACGAATCAGTGGCCACGACTATACCATCCGATCAGATGTCTGGTCGATGGGCATCTCTCTACTAGAACTCGTTCAAAATCGATTCCCCTTCCCAAGTGATATTGGCCCAATTGAATTGATGATCCATATTACATCTGGCGAGGTGAATTTATTTACAGCACAGTGCCGTTGTTGTCCACTCATTTCGGATATCAGCCTCCCAGACTCGAGGATGAACCTGGACTGTCGTGGAGTGATGATATGAAAGATTTTATCAAGCAAACGTAACGTTCAGCCTTTCGAAGGTTTTCGGAATCATTGACACCGAAGTGTTATCAGGTTAATAATCGATTCCGCGACACGACCTACGCCCAAAGACATGCTTGAACATGCGTGGATCAAGTATGTCATGAAACAGGAGGTACATATGGCAAAATGGATTCGTCAAGTCTGGGGGTGGACCAAACGCCGCAAGTCAAGGGAAAAGTAGGTGTCTCGTTGCCTCGTTATTCTATTCCCCTCGTTTATAACGTAACAGTGAAAGCACCTCTCGTCCTAGCTCCAGTCGTTCGGAAAGCAATGACTTCTCACCCCCTGACTCCGAATCGCCGCCGCTGGCATGAGCGGTGTTGGTTTGTGTCCCCGCGTCGCCGTCCAGGTGTCGAACAACTGTTGTTTCTCAGGGCTTCATCATTACAGCAACGAAAATCACTGACCCTTGGTTTCTTTTTTTGTGTCCTACGGCTTGCGGCCGTGTGTTATAGTATTCCCTGCATCTTGTGTTTCTATAACCTTCCATCTTTCCATCTAGTCCCCATATTTCCCATCGCAAGCTCTTTTTGTAATTCATGCTCCCGCGAGGCTGTATCAAATGTGTGAAAACCTGCTGCACGAGTGCGATTGCGAGCCTTCGATTCTCTTTTGGATTTATGTAATTTTCCCTCCTGAGTTGCGCCCCTGTCATTATGTTAGGTCGATTGCGTCACGGTAAGCTGCTTGAACGCCGGTGCAAATCGTTGAAACATTAGCGCTTCCGAGTCGACACTTTCGTCGTATGTACTTAAACGACAAAGACTCGTTACCCGAGATGTACCAGGTACAAGTCGGCGCAGAGTGCGGGAACTCGCGCCGTCTTCGGCCCGCTTCCAATGGACCTGGGTGAGTGTTCTTGCAATGCCCGGAACTATTGTACCAACGGTGCAGAATGCCGCGCTTTTGGAGACTTGAATATCTCGTACAAACGAGACATGTCCTCGCTGGCCGCTCTACTTCCACGTACACCGCTCTCATTGTTGGTGTCCAGCTTGATTCAGACACCTCGTTCCTGACTGCGCAGTGCTCCGAGGTTCTGTAGGTTTCTACGAAGCAGACGACGCGCCATAGGTGAGTAGCTTGGCAGTATGGTCGCTCGAATGTAGCTAATCATTACCGCCGCAACAACAGCGAGCTACTGAATACTGATGGATCCGTGCATCGAGAATTCCGCTCCGGAGTACATTAACCTAACAGTGGGTCAACGGAAATTCTCTCCGGCGGTGACGTGCGGTACCTAAACTCTTTGGAGGTATTGAAACGGCATTGTACGCCAGGAGTCTACTTTCGGCCTTATTCATTTACGGAATATACGGCGAGCGAAGGATCGACCCACTGACCATTCATTTCGCCGTGGCAGTATTCGAGGACATGGTAATTGGAAGTCCTGACCAGGGTTAATATTTCTGGCTAGGGTCTAGCCAGCATTCTACAGGACTCGACCTGAAGCAACGGATACAGTGCTCTGAGGACAAGCTACAAGTACGATGCTTCGTGAAGTATGGGAACACGGAAGCAAATCACCAGTGCCTATCTTTTATCCCACGTTGAACAAAGGAACCTTTAAAAGTATTCGTTATCGAAGCATTTACGGTTTCTGTTCGCTCTTTTGTGCAGATTGGGCTAGTATTATTTTGGTCTATATAACAAGTCTATAAAGTACATTTCTTCTCAGCGGCCCACATCCAGCAAAGGTCGCCGTCATGACGTATTACTATAAGCATCTTCCACTAGCAGTTCTAGATCACATTGGATCATCAGTCTATGATGGATCGTGGCAATCACTCAGCTGATGGTATTTACGTCTGGACGGAGGCAGACGCCACTTTTCCAATCAAAAGTTGCGTCCTCGGCGTGAAGATCCATGCCTGCTGTGCTGCAGGTGCGATTTAATCCTCGGGTCATTAGTCTCGGTGATTATTTATCATCGTAAATATATATTGCACCCTCGGTTCACGGCTCGCGGGCGGCGTTAGCACGTCATGAAGAATGTGGGGGGATTATGAATGAAGCAAGGAAAGAGCATCGATTGACAAGACGACGATTATGTACGAGGAACAGAGGTGGTGGGCGCAGCGAGGTGGGATGCAGCATGCATGGGAACAGAGGACGCTATGAATAAAATACTTGTCATATTTTGACACATACGGTCCCAGGAAACACCGTGATCATTAATCATTCCTTCTACTCCCCTGTACCCATGAGTCCATGGAGGGGAAAGTTGAATTGTTACGTCCCACTTCCGAACCGCGGCGGTGGAGATAGACGAAAACAAGAATGACCCTGGAGTAAAATAGAATCGTTCTGCCAAGAGATGTGTATTTGGGACATCGCAGCAGGCAGCGAGCAAGGAGGAGACGTCGCAGCGTCGTGCACCGGTTGCATTGTGTAAAGAACATGAACCTGAGCTGGCCTTGTGAGTAACATGTTGCTGATCGGAACAACACGGTCCCTTCCTCATTTCCAAAACTGGCATTTGCAGCGCATCAACATACAATAACCCTTATAGGTCCAAGGCCGGGGCACCCACTTGTTCTACGAGAAGCTCTCACTAACAAATTCAATATGCCTCGTTATCAGGTCACAATTCACAGCATATCGTGCTGACTTTTAGTGTCAATACCAATCTTCGGTCAAAATTTCTACTATTCACCTGAATAGTTCATTCCTCCGCAAAGAATATGGAAAAACTGGATAGAAGTCCACCTAATTTCTCAACACATGGATTTTTATTCAAACTCCTAGGAAATGGAGTTTCTACACACCCACGATTGACCCTTAGATCTGATGAGGCTGATGAACCCGATGGGGGACCCATAGGTGTGGCACAAGTTCGTCTTCTCTGCTTCTTTAATCCTCTATATAAGAACTATGGACGGCGACGGTGGACAAGCCTCTCCTCGTCCTCAATACGGAATGGCTGACAGCCTCCCTTAGTCAGTCGCCGCAATTCTACTTGATACCGTTTGACTGACATCAACCCTTCAGTCCTACCCACCCTGCGTACATTGCCCAATACTACCCTGCTGCTCATGTCAACCATGTCAACCATGTCAACCATGGTCATGTACACGTCGTTTCATCAGTACCTCGACAAGAGACTACTCAAAGGAAACGACCAAAGTATACTCGAAGTAAGACTGGATGCTTAACCTGCCGTGTTAAGAAAATCAAGGTATAGTCGACCGCCGTCGCTTGTGATTTACAGTCATCACTCACTTCCTATAGTGTGACGAGACGAAACCCAACTGCATGCGCTGCACACATGGACAACGGGATGTGCGTCAATATCTCTGGCTCCATTCTTTCATGTTTCATCGAACCTCTTTCGTGCAGTGCACATGGCCGGAGGGCGTACCTGCGAGGAAAAAGTCAGCCCCAAGAAAGGAGCCTGGCGATAGACCTTCCACCGCAGGATCCTCAGGAATATCAGAAGCCTCTACACCACCAACGCGGGAAGCCACTCCTCCTCGACGAGGTCCGTTAGATCTGGGCCTTCCGCCTCTTGTTTCTCGACGCCCGTCGTGCGTAGCTAGCCTCTTCGTTCGTTTATTCGCGAGGGTTAACGGTGTTATCGTTTTCAGCGACCCGTACATGCAAACCAACACTATGCTACCAGATTCTGAAATGATTCGACGCCAGATGTGAGCCACCCACGATTATAATTGTCGTTTACTCATGCATCTGCAGGCAACGCGATCGATCAATGTCCGTCTATACGCAACACACTCCACCTACTTCACATTCTATGCCCATGATACCGGACATGTCACAATACCCGACTTCTCGTTATGACCATCCATACCCCAACGGTGTTTCTGCCGCGGTTTCCTCATCTCGTCATAATCTGTCACCAACAACGTCCAACATGAGCCCAGTCAACTGGTCAATGGGACCTATCGGTATTGAGTCATACGTAGGTTGTATTCTCTGTTGTCACCCTTTACGACCGCATTTAACTATGACCGCAGTACCATAACACATCGGACCGAACTCTGGTGGGTCATGGCCTTTCAGGAGAACACATTAGATATCAATAGCGGCAAGTCATGTAGCTTTTGGGATTATATACATACTATACTTATATAAAGACGTCAGAAAACCTGTCTGTAATTGACCCGAACATTGTGATCTCGTCTAACTCAGCGCAGCGGAACTGACGACGACGCCGTGGGGATCACAACAGCCCTGCATGACACGTATCGCTGTGTACATACGTCCATACCCATGGATCTATTCACAGCTCAGCGTTGCCGCGTTGTCCTGAAAATACACACCCACGCGAGAAGTCGGGTAATCTCGGGCAAGTACATCAGGCGGCCGAAAACATACCGAAATTTCTGGATGGATAATGTACAGTGATGAGTGTAGAATAAAACACAATACAACTACAACACGATACAATAACGAAGGTACCGCATTCGACGTTATCTCAAGTAGATTCTTTAGAATCAACATTGATCAGACAATTGGATCCACCACACCACTGGGAGCCTCCTCTACGCTGGACCTTTCGAGCCTTGAGCGCAGCCAAACTCCGCCTTCTACCCTTCATCCACTGCATCTCTTCTTCTTCTGTCATATTTGGAGGTTTCGACGCGGGACTAGGAGATCTTGCCTCGGGTGTCGCAACGTCCACGCCCACCTCGGCGATCAACCTCATTATGGGTGCATGAGAACGTGGGTTTTGCATGCGGTGCGCAAAGGAGCACGTTATCCTGAGGCACCCATCAGTGTGAATCAATGCCATACTTGGGAAACAAGATGATCTTACCCCGGGCCTAGGATAAATTCCCCGCCGAGGCGGGAGATATCTCCTCCGCGTTCCCAGACGGGCATGCCGACTTTCAGCGCATTTGCTACCACCATTGCGATCCCACTGAAGACTCCGTGACGAACATAGCCCCCGGGTGCGGTGAATTCGTCAGCGACTTCTGTGGTCATCCCCAGAGCATCGTATACTCTCTGGGTGGGATCGGTATATACTTGGAACGGAGTGCGAAAGATTTCTGCGGAAGGCAAACCATGTCAGAACAAGTGGCAACGCGCGTGGGAGATAGAACGCACTACGGTAGGATCTGATCATTTTGTGAGACCCATTACTAATGATAACGAGTTTGACACCAGCACGCTTCAGCATCTCCGGTGATACACTGCGAGAGACTGACGCCATGTAATCCTGGCAAAGGGGGCACCTGCTTCGTGTTCAGCGCGTGGCGCAAAATAGTGGAGATCACATAACGTACCAGAAATGGCGAATGAAGATGACAAGGGTCTTCTGTTTCTGAAACAATTCTCCGAATGAGATACGTTCTCCGCGCTGCCCCACGACAGATAACAAAGCAGCTTGTTGAAGTTGGCTTCGCGATGGCACATCTAAATCTCGCGGTGCCCTGAATGATCGGGAAGTACCCGGACGAGACAAAGGTCTATTTCTTGGGATATTGAATTGAACATGCATTGACTGGTCAGCGAATGCGGACATGTAGCGAGCGAAGGAGTCGGGCGGGGGGACGGAGGGTGCGCTGGTTTCGGAGAGTGTGAGATCTAGCCCTGAGCCAGGTCTCTCGACGGACGCGGGCGAAACTGGCTTGCCGCGAACCGTAATTTGAGGGACCTTGCGCGGTGCATCGATCGTGAAGATTTGAAGGTTAGAAGTGGGGGTGACGAGATGATTCGCATTCGTTGCCTTCGGAGATTTAGTCCTTTGAGGCGTAACGGGTTTCTGCTTCCGTTTCGCCTTAGTGGGACGGAACTCTTGAGTGGTGAGGTCGATGATGTATGGTACATTGGTAGGCGCCGCAGAAACAGACTTGAGAGAGATCATACTGGAGGAGGTCGAGCCGTTGCTGGTAGCCATAGCAGTGTGGTCGCGGTTATTATAAGTATGCTTCGGACAGGATCTATGCAGCGCATGCGGCGAAGGGTCACAGACCCTGGCAGAACCTTGAATGATAGACGGCGAGTATTCATCGAAGAAGCCCGAAGAACTTGGACAGTTGTACTCCAATTCATAATCAGTGTCAGAGTTATTAGGGTTCAGCACAGAAAACGTGACAAAGGATGTCGACTCCAAGTGTGGAGAACATTCCTCGGGAGGCACCTTGCGCCGTAAAGTCCATAACGTGGCGAAAGGGTCGTCGTAATCCGGCGAAGGGTACCGTACAGGTAGCGGGTCATTCCAGGACCATGAGATTGGTAGTTCGCCATGTAGATCAGAGTCGGGGGACGACAACATATGAGAAGCTTCAGCAGGATCGTGCCCAGTAGACGACGCATCAACGCGTCTTTCGACGAGACTCCATTTCCAGCGACCGCGAGGCATTTGGCTCTCGTCCAGAACACGTCCGATAGCGTGGACCCTAAATTCCAGCGGTCAGGCAGTGATCCAGTGAATGGATGAAGGCAGTGGACGTTGTGGCAGGAAGAATGAGGCATCTACGCAATCCGAACGTGTGCTCACTTCCTGGTTCGTGGCGTGGTAATATTTAGTCCCTCACCTCGCGACCACCACAATCATCTTTATCTTGCAATACAAAGGCAATGGGTAAGCTTGTAGCTCCCAGCATTGTTTCGAAATAAGTATATTGACAGTGATTGTCCCCGAAAGCTACCGGCGAGCAAATCAACTTCAACGAACCCCATCCTCCGAAAGAGAACGGTATCGAGGCGTTCAACATCGTCCTTCCCACCGTCAAGTCTGAAATCGTCAAGTCGCGGCGCCATTGGGACAAGCATGAGCCTCGAATGTGGTCGCGAGTCAGCCATGTATCCGACGACGAGCTGGTGGCCTTCACCATCGAAGACGATTTAGTGGAGATACGCAGTGCTGCAACATCCTACGGAACGATAATCCTAGGCAAGATACGAGTCCCAGGCGTAAATGACGAAGAAGGGGGAGGATACATACACGTTAGGTGGGGTTTCGGCTCGTTACTACAGAACCCATACTGACCCAAAATCTTCAGGATCCACGATCCCCCTAATCGAGTAAGCCCTCCTATGCTTTCTCTATAATCGTTTACTGTATCTACCCCGAAGGGAACGGAGGACGTAGTCTTCCATTCGCTGTTCACTGATGAGGGAAACCCTGACGCCGATGGTAAACCAACGACCTGGAGAGCTGTCCAGAATCGAGAGACACCGTTGGAGTTCTTCCATGAATGAGGACGGTGGCGATGAAGGTTTTGCGGTCGTGCAGGAGATCTCGGCCAACAGGAAATCTAATTGAGGGTATGAGACATACAGCAAACGGACGGAGCATACATTCATAGGGAATTTTCAAAGTCCATTGTCACCATATTCGAAGTGAAAGACAGATCCGTAAGTAGACAAGGAATAAATACAAAAAAAAGAAAAGAAATAGAATTGGATACTGTACAGTAGGGAGATTTGGAGCAGTAAATTAACAATTGCAAAGAGAGTAGTTGCTATAAGCACGATATGTTCGGCGCAAGCGACATGATATCAGTATATTCGTTGTTGACTTCCATTGGGATTGTTTTCGATAAGCCTGGCCAGTCGTTTGCGGTTGGCGAGGGCTTGGAGAAGTCGTTCTTCTTGAATCCAGAGGCCAAGGCATTCACACCGTGAATCGGACAAATATTGACGCCGCTCCATGCTTCCCCGACTGAAGTTGGACCAGATCCCGGGGCATTGTGTGAGTCACAGAACAAGCAGACATCGTCGAGAAAGGACATCTGAATGGTGCGATCACCTGATGATGACTCAGTTGACGATGGGGATAGCGTGAGAGGAGGCGTGGAGGGAATGGGCGATTGCGTGACACAGTCTTCGATTTCCCTGGGCGCTGTTGTCTCCATTGGTCTCTGATTGGAATGGTCGTTATACAGCTTGTAGGGCTAGAAGCTAATAATCGTACCTGTTCATTCCATTGCCATGCGTTCGTCGCCGAGTCACCAGCGTCGGGGATGGAAGCACTAGGGGCCGAGGCATGCATGATGTAGTTCGCGCCGTTGACCCAGTTCGAAACACTATTCATGTTAGCGTCAGCAGGTAGTGTCGCACAACGCCGAAGACCACGGTGATTTGAGGTTATCTGAGAAGCGCGCGGGGGCGGCAGATCCGTAGGAGATGCGTCCGGCGTCGCCATGTCTAGCTTCGGCGCCGTAAAGAGAATAGCGCCATCACTACGGGTGCGAACAACGGGACGTGTGGAAGCCGGTGGCGCGGGGGCTGGCTGTGGAACCTTACCAACCCACAACCGCCAGTCTAAGGCATCGCCGAGCGCTCGTTCGCACCTACCAATCTCCCTAGGCGCCAGTCCAGAGAGCTTCGCCCAGGCCCGATTGGAGTAGCACTTGTCTTGAGTAAACTTTGAAGCTAATATCAAAGAGGCTAGGAAGGCTCGTCGAGGGCAAAGCAGTGGAGACGGCAATGGCGGCATTGGCGGGAGGGGAGAGACGGGAGGGGAGACCTTCTTTCCGAGTCCTTGAATGTCTGGGACGCTGGCATCGAAAGATCCACAATCGTTAACACGAATGGTCGGAATGATATCTTGCTCCATCGAAGCAGAATCTTGAGGTTCCTCGCAGTCGGTGTCATCGAGGTCGCTGGCGGAAATGACTCGGCTCTGGGTTTCAGGTTCACCCTGAATCCCTTCACCGAGGGCTTCCTGACGTGCTAGCTCGGGGACTTTTGATCGAATGGCCTCAAGGTAACAGAGCGCGGTCTGTAGCACGCAGGCAGACGTCCGCGAACGCCTAAGAACCTCGTGGACAAACCCTTTGATGGGTACCAATCCATGTTGGGTGCCAGCGCTTGCAGAAATGTCGCCGATACGGTTGATGTCGGATTTCCCAGACGAAGGAGAAGGAGTCGAAAGGGGGGAGGGGGGTTCGCGAGTGGAAGGGGAGATGGGGGATGGAAGTTGGACGTTGCGGCGACATGTATCGCGAAGTAACTTCGATGGCGTTTGAAGTAGGGGCGGGGTGGGGGGGACGGTCGCTCTGGAAGAAGTGAGGAAGACGGACGGAATATCTTGGGGGTGCCAAACGTCGGACAATGTCTTTACGGCTTGGTCTGGTAAAGAAGAGTTAAGGTATCCGTCCGCCGGGTAAGACGGCGGGACTCTTACCAACAAGGCTTAGAGCGTACTTCTGTTTGTTTGCATCGCGTGACTGCTGCTCTTTTGAGGTGTGGGATAGGGAATGGGTGGCATGGCGTGGGTCGTTGGGAATGCTGACAGATGGGGGGCTTGATACAGAAGAAGCAGGGGTATTTAAATACGTGGGGGAACGGCAAGAGATATTCGATGATGATGAGGCTGAGGCTGTTGAAGATGACGAGGAAAGGGCAGAATAAGGCTGCCACCTGACTCGAGTCCGTGTTGCTGGAGGAGCCCTGTGGGCGAATGAGTTTGTTACGGCGTACATTCGATATTTGAGAGAGAAGAGCTGAGATTGTAGTAGAAGGCCGAGAAAAGAAAAGGAGCTGGGATTATTGGAATGGCGATGTTGTTGGGACTATTCAGAGTGTAATGTAAGCATTTCGTTGAATGTCGGTAATATATTTGTTGGAGTCTTGAGTCTTGGATTTCGAGGCGTAGGTTAGGACGGCGGTTTTGAGGCTGATAACTGAATGGAATGCGAATTGCTTCATTTCGACTGGTGTAAGTCGAGGCGGATGGCCCAAAGTCTAGCGACCTGGACTATCCGAGCTACAAGGACCTTTCGGGTCTTGCAACTTTTGAGATTGGATTACCGGAATTCGAGAACGAGGAGACTCGAGGCTAGGCAGAGAATTCAACGGAACGATGAGGAAAGGGTGCGGTTTATATCGGATCCTTGGACAAGGCGGTTCAACCGCAAATCGAGGGAGTCAGACTCGCTAGCCACCGGCCCCCAGATCAAACACTCACAAACAGCTCCGCTTGACTCACTCCCACTCACCGCCTTCGCATACGGATCTTTCTAACGGATTGGCTCCCACGATCTCCCAACCACAGGCAAGTACTTCCCGCCGCTTTCGGGCTGTGTGAGCGAACAACCGCAGCGCAGCAACTCCTTCGTCGGCGATGCATCTATCCGTCCACATGTAGCCTCTCTCATTAACTCTATGACTTACAGTACTTGCAGTATCTGGCCTGCTGTATCTTTCCGCCCAAGACCCATTTAGAACTTCTTTGCCCCCAAGTACAGTCAGGCTACCCACGAGCAACACCGACACTTGATTCTTTAGCTTCCGTCCTTGATATACCTTGATTGATACTATCATTCCCACCCTTCTCGAAAATGCACCCACTTCTAAAATGCAAGTTTTGTACCTTCCACAATAACCATGAGTACAGGAATTTAATATGTTGTAGGTACATGGTATAGAAACATGTTCGCAAAGTCTTGGTCAAATCGAACGTGTTGTTGGAAATGAGTATTTTAAATAGTGTGAATTTCACCCATTATACGGAGCTAGAACGTTGGCACAGTGGATTCACGGAGTGATATCAATGCCATATGTTGATGGCATATATATCAGTAAAACTGCCTCTTCCAATAGTGATCTATTGTCGTATATGTACTGTAATGAAGCCTCGAGAGAAGAGTGTGACAATGAGCTCCTATCAAGTTCCAGCTCCGACACACTGAGCGAGACAGTGCCCATCCGGCAAATTCGGCAGGGCTGGCGGAGACTGAACTATCTGTGACCGTTCGTGATGAAACATCACATTTTTTCAAGAAGTGGATGCATTTTTAAGTCATCTGCCGGCATCATATTTGACCTTTTGTAAGCATCGCAAATTGCTCGGGAAAAATCTACATGCTAGCTATACCTATGAACTAAATTCGTGCTAAACCCGAGAGGAAACCAAGCAGTGGGAAGGCTACAAAAATATTCCTACTGGAGGGTCCCAAACCTTTTTCAAGAAGTGTGGGAGTGATAGTATGTAGTTATTCTTGAAATAGGACTCGTGTTCGTCCCATGGCAAGGCGCGGGCCGCCACTGCATAATTCCGAACTCACTACTGTATTGGTCAAGGTGATGACACTGTCCCTCGGATCACGTGATGCTTCCCTCAAGTCGCGAACTTGGCAGTCTCCAGCTACAAGGCCACCTGTCACTGATACTTCGGTGATCGCTAGTACCGCTGAAGACTTTTGATCAAGCAGCCAAGTCGTCGATGTCTGTGGCAAGTAATACGATGTTGAGGCACTTGTACCGTTTATTGACCAAGCGCACAGTTATATTGCCCAACAATGCTTAGGTCTGCTTGGCTTACGCACAAATGTGATTGCCAGCACTTGGCCAGCGCACTAAGCCTGACAGTCGCCATAGCACTATCGTGTCTATCTGACAACGGGAGGCTTTTAGTGCCAATGTGACATGGCTCCGCGTCTCGAATATTACTCCACATCGTTGTCACTTCATCAACCCTCTTCTCTTTTGTACGGTCATCTTCCTTTCATACCACTCCCTCACGGCTCAGCGCTATGAAAGTGTCTACTGTTCTCTTTGCAGTATTTTCCACCGCCTGTGCGGTCTCCGCCATCCAACCCCACAGTGGTGGATCAGACCTTGCTGTCAGGCATCTCCGCTTGAGCCGTCGCGCAGTCATCCCCGGACTCAACAAGACTCGTCGGAGCACGTCGAGGCGATGCAAACCGAGACCGAAGAAGTCAGACGTAAGTGAAGTTATTTTAATCTCCCCAGCCCAGAAACCGACATGAGCCTCGCCAGAATGCGCTTGCCGCGCCCACACCTAGCGGCCCCCCGCCGGAACCTAAGAAGAAAAAAGTCACTTCCAGTTCCGGATCCGGCGCGGGTCTTCTGCAAGTTCAATCATCCTGCGGTGACATTGGGGCTACGAGTGCGTGACTCCTTCGGAATGCAGTGGGATGGCCATTAATCATCTATATTTAATAGAGGAAACTACGAACGAAAGTGGTCCCAATGGACATATCAACTGGCTCAACTGCGGAATGGAATCTGGCGGATGGAACCCTCAATTTGTCCGCGTCGAGGACATCAAGACCGTGGACTTGAATCAGGCTCTGCAAGATCCAGGCAGTCCATACCAAGCCTGCCAGCCTTTCGTCCCCATTTTCCAGAAGTACGGCAATCAATTCGGGGGCAAGTGACCCCTCACGACCTTTACTGAACTCTAAGCTAATTTCATGAACAGTCCCTGCAATCATGTTGGCTGCGTTTGCCATGCAGGAAAGTAGCTGCAATGCCGAGACTACTGGGGGCGGAGGTGAACAGGGCCTCATGCAGATCACCCAAGAGAAATGCGGAGGTGCCCCAGGTGGGAATTGCAAAGACCCGGTAAGAAGATCTGCTTACAGTGTTGAATTTACTCCTGACTCTCCGTTACTGTAGGACTTCAACATCCGCACTGCTGCAAAGTTTTTTGTGGATACACTGAACAGAAACAACGGAGACCTGCTCAAGAGCTTAGGCGCCTACAATGGATGGTTCCCTTCCATGACCACTGTACACCGTTCTATCTACTATTAGATTCATCGTGACTCACCCCGTGGCATATGCTTAGGCTCAAGCGAAGGAAGCAGCGCACTCGGGTTGCTGCCGCTGCCAGAAGAACATGGACTAGTGAGCTTCCACGTCATTGACATATCGCACAGAAGTCACTAACTAAACACGACAGCTTGCACCAGTTCCTCAATGGATGGCTACAGAACAAGAACGCGTACGACAAACACCCTTCGTCTCGGCAAGTTCTTCAACCTGGACATCTGTTTGAATCTGTGAACGGTGCTCAATCTTCGGACGTTTCTTCTATCCGTCTGTGACAGACAGACATACACTCCTTTCGCCACCATTCCTTCCAAATTAAAGCAAACATTACTTACGCCTTAATTGGGGCTGTAGTCAAGGTCGTACCGTCGCCTGGTGCATTGTGTACATAGTTTTTGATACGATATACCCCTAATAAAGGACTTGGATTTACCAAATGCAGAGCTGTACACAGTGCTTACTACCGTGAGACGATCACTGTTGCTTCTTTTAACAGTGGAAACATAAGTCTAAAGGCTTGATCTCGCGTATCCTCTTTCGAGACTCGAGTCCAGCGCCGCCAATCTAGGCACAGCAACTATGAGCTCTGGAATCTCAGACTCCTCGTCGAGCTCCTCCGGGTCGACGCCCCCGTCATCGGTGCCCTCGCCGGAGCTGCAGACATTGACGCTGAGGGACATCGACGTCAACGTGGAAGTGACTGAAGCGGATAAAGCTGAGGCCCTAATGATCAAGGCCCAGGCGAATACAGCCTTCACCAGTAGGTCGTCTGTCTCCCGCGCAGAGTTGGGCAAACCAATGGTCTCACGATGGCTAAGATCATGACTTTAATGCGGCTGCCAACCTGTATACGGATGCTATCAAGAAGAATCCACGCGATCCTATTCCGTGGTGCAATCGTGCGTATGCACGAATGAAATTGGAGGAATATGGGTATGCGCTCGGTGACGCAAGTGAGTGATCCATGAGGTCCCTTTCATTTATGCACTCATCTCACGTCGAATTAACCCTTGTGCAGACCAGGCAATAGAAATCGACCCAAAATACGTGAAGGCCTACTACCGGTGGGACGAGATAGTATTTTCGGCAGTGAAGGAATTCTGACGTTTCTGGATATAGTCGCGCGACATGTTACCTGCAAATTCTGAAACCCCAGTCTGCCGTAGCAGATTTCCGCAAAATCCTGACTTTGGAGCCTAAGAACGATACCGTACGGCAGCAGATGGTGGCAACCCAGAAGCTTGTCCGTAAAATTGAATTTGAGAAGGTGAGTTAGGATGTTTATAGCTGCAACATTGGACTAATGCGCTGTTTAAGGCTATAGAAATGGAAGGAGAGAAGAGTCCTATAGACCGTTGCCACGAAATCATTGCGGAAGGTAGTTCTATTCTGACTTCGTAACAATCGGTGTGCTTACATCTAGAAAGGTGGCTGCGACCTGGATAGAGATTACGCAGGGCCCCAGCTACCAAAGTCTGAAGACGGGAAATATAGTATTAACAAAGAGTTCATTCAGGGAATGATTCGGTGGTTCAAAGATGGTAAAGCGTTACCAAAGCGCTATGTTTGGGAAATAGTTTTAGGTGCACACGATCATTTTGTGAAGGAGAAGAGTATGGTGAAGGTCGACGTACCGGAGGGTGTGACTTGTGATGTTATAGGGGATGTGCATGGTGTGTGTTTCCAGCAATTTCAACCTGGAATACTCGGTCGAATATTTATATACGTTTTCAGGGCAATTTTACGATATGTTACACCTGTATTCGTTAACTGGTGAACCGTCGGAGAAGCATTACTTGCTTATGAATGGAGATCTCGTCGACCGTGGGTCGTGGTCAGTAGAGGTCATACTAACCGCCTTTGCCTACAAATGTGCGTAGCGTTTTTGCGCATTCTCACTTGAGACGCTCACCGAGTTCGTGTGTAGGGCTTTATCCTAAATTCATGTACATCAACCGAGGTAATCATGAGGCGAAGGAGATGAACAGGACGTACGGCTTTGAAGGAGAAGCAAAACACAAACACGGAGACCAATCGTACAAAGTTAGTGATCAGCTTTGTTACTGTACTAGCTGTATACTAAGACAAGCACACAGCTCTTTGCTCACGTATTCACGACGCGTAAGTTTGATGATTAGATCTCCAGAGTAGAAGCTTATTATTTCCGCAGTGCCGCTTGCTACGCTAATCTCTGCGACGAAGGCACCTGTGCAGCCTGTCAAACCTTCCGCCATTCTCTCGCCGGAAGGATACCTGCGGTATTTCGTTGTCCACGGAGGGCTCTTCAGCAAAGACGAAGTCACCCTTGATGACATCGAGAAGATCGATCGGATAGGACGCCAACCAGGTCAAGAAGGCCTAATGTGTGAGTCCCCCTTGTCGATGCTGTGAATCGAATGTTGATTGCTCGATGATCGATCTCAGGCGAGGTATCACCGCTTCATCTGACAGCTTGCGGACTTTCCTGATTATCATTTGCAGTTGCTTTGGACTGATCCGCAGGATCTCCCTGGACGGGGGCCCAGCAAACGGGTTAGCACCCCCTTGCTTGGTGATGCTTTTATCGTTTACTCAGTATATCTTAGGGTGTTGGTATTGCCTTCGGACCGGACGTGACCAAACGGTGGTGCTCGCTCAACAAAGTATCTGGCATAATTCGAAGCCATGAAGTTAGACAAGGTACGTCAGCATGTCTCATGCCCGTCGTCAAATCTCATTGACCGTGATTCCATACAGATGGATACCAGGTAGAACATGAGGGACTATGCACTACGGTAATGTTTGGCGTCGCCTACGTTTCGACTTGATACTGATCACCTTGAAATAGGTCTTCTCCGCACCAAACTATGTGGATCAAGCTGGCAACAAAGGTGCTTTTGTAAGTTGGTTATATTCAATGGTTCTAGTTAGTTTTTTACCGTTGTTCTCTAGATTAGCATAGACTCGGCAGGAACGCAAAAATATACCCAATTCGACGCAAAACCTCATCCACCAATGAAGCCCATGGCCTATGTCCAGGGAGGGCTGGGTGGCTTGATGATGTAACTGCGTTTTGTTATAATCAACATGTTTTTGCAAAAAGAATGTAAAAGGTGTATTATTGCTTGCTTGATTTAAGCACATACTCCTGTCAGAGCATTCGTCAATAAATACTGACCAACAAAGTTTGGGCGTCTCTTTCACTCAAGTTACAAGTATCGTTGTACCGTGCTGTCAACTGGAATTCGCTCACTCTCTTCCCGTATTCTTCAAACCCCCAAGCGACACTATCGAGTAATCAGCGAAGGTGGACGTCATGGACAAAACGAAACTGAAACTGGCTGCGTTCTTTGATAATGACGAAGACGAACCTTCGTTCCCAGTGCGATGGATAGAGCCCTTTACTTAATGTCTTCATGTCTCTTACTATTCATTTGGCAATCAGCAAAAGAAGGTTGACACATCTAAGGTGTCTCAGTTCGCCACTGGATCAGCACGAAAGTCTAGGAGAGAGAAGGAGCAGGAAGCGGCGGAGGCTAAGAAGAAGGAGGAAGCCGAGTTCGCTCAGCAAACGTTCCAGGAGTTCATGGAGTCCTTTGGTGACGGCGCAACTAAGACTAGCAAAAGTTCTGGGTTTGTGAAAGCTGGAGAGTCTGTCCCTGCATATGCACCGTTCCCAAGAGGGGAGACTACGTCCTCGCGAACGGCAGGTAATTATGATGAACATGTGAGTTTATCGGATTGGCGTTTCTATGAGGTTCGCTCAAATGTACTTCGCCAGCCCTCGGCACAAGCATCAGCACCAGCTCCTAAGCCAAAGGGAAAGAGAGCCATGGACGCTTTCCTAGAGGAAATAAAGCGGTAGGAAATAATATAATACTATGTTACCATATTACTGACTTACCAACTAGAGAACAAGCTGAAAGAGAAGCCAAATACTCTCGTTACGGTATGTTCTGCAGTCGATTGACATGTACCTTTGAGCTCATGTGCTGCACAAGGTGGCCGCTCAATTACTGCATTGGCAGGTAGGAGCCAGCGCCGTCTTTACCTTTGTTTACTGACTAGTTACAACAGCCTACGATGGACAGAGTGGCAGCAGAGATAGAGGTGACCCCGAGGTGCGTCTCCTTGTCTGCCGAGGGTGTACTTAACCTAAGTTGGCTTCAGACTTCGAATGTTTTTGTCGCGAATCTCCCACAAAATGTATCCGAACAAAGTTTAGGGCATTTCTTTGCTAAAGTCGGGCCTGTTGGTTCAGTATGTGTACTTGTCTCGTCCATGACTAGCCTACTTAACTCTTGCTTCGTTATAGGTAAAAATAATGTGGCCGCGAACCGATGGCACGGTTGGGCCAGGCGCTGATATGACAGCTTCTCGCCGGCACAAAAACGCGGGACTCAGCGGATTCGTCTCTTTCATGAAGCGCAAAGATGCTGAAGCTGCTTTGCGCGAATTCGACGGTTTGGATTGGGGTGGCTCTGTTCTGCGCGTCGGATGGAGCAAGGCCGTCCCGATGGCCGCCAAACCCATGTATGGTACGGAAAAAACTATGGCTCTGGTGTAGGGCGAATGACCTTATTGTGTTTGTAAGTTGTCTCTGGGAACAGAGGAAGGCACGATGGCAGTAGAAGCCCTAGTCCGGCTAGAAGCCGCAGCGGTAGTCATTCTCGCACTCGACATAGCCGTCACAGCCGCTCCTGGTCAAGAAGCAGACCTCGATCACGCAGTAGATCTCCCGGTCATCGGTCCCATGGGCGCAGGAAATATTCTCATTCCCACAGTCGATCCCCGCGTCGTCGCGATCGTTCACCTGTTGATGCGGGTCGGCGAACACCAGAAGAAGAGGCAGTGACTGAAACCTTTATCCGCGCAGTCGCTGCCGAGGTCAAGGGCCACGGGGCAGAATATGAGAGTAGTCTGAAGGAGCGAGAGCTTAATAACCCCAAGTACAGCTTCCTTACCAACAGACGTGTAAGTCTCTTTACAAACAAGTTGAATCGGGCTGACCCTATTGAAGAATCGCAGGCATGGGTTGTATAAAGGCTTGATTGAAAGTACCAGAATACAAGCCCCCGAGTTCGATGACGACGTGGGTAATCAATCGAAGCGTTGCAGAACATTCTGACTCGCATACTAGGGATATAACTCGGTGTATTCCACTGACTCCGCAGAAGAGTCCGAACGTGAGCACACCCGCAAAATAGCACTTGGCAAGCTTGCTCGCAAGAGATTCGAGGCTATGCTTCGCGCCATGTCAGGAAGACGTGGCGAGTTGGCAAGGTGTATGGCTTTCAGCCTCGAGCACGCCGAAGCTGCCTCTGAAGTAAGTCATCTTTCGCACGATTAACATGCGCATTCAGGGGTTGGGTTAGGTGTCAGAGATAATCATCGCCTCTTTGCTGGTGGATTCAACCCCAGTCCCTAGAAAAATGGCCCGACTGCATCTCATTTGTGACATTCTACACAATTCAGCGGCATCCGTACCCAGTGCATGGAGATTTCGACAGGAATTCCAATCACGCTTGGGGATTGTATTTGATCACCTGGCGAACATTTATCATTCTTTCCCTGGTCGTATAACGGCAGAAACGTTCAAAAAGCAGATAACGTCTGTGGTGGACGTTTGGGAGGACTGGATCGTCTTTCCGCCTGAGTTTACCTCCGAGCTGAGGCAAAGATTGGAGGGGGCTGCTATAGAAGAGACTCCTCTAGATGTCAAGGAATCTACCGTCGAGACCCCGCAGGAAGACACGGCGTTTACCTCTCGCTTCAAACCTAGTACCTTTCAGCCGGCTGCGACTGTCGACGTCCTAGTTCATGAATCGGATGGGGAGCCAATGGACCAGGGAAGTGATGTGGATGGTGAGCCGGTTGATGTAGACGGCGAACCAATACCAGAGGAGGATGTGGATGGCATACCATTGGATGATGTTGACGGTGCTCCCATGGAAGATGACGACTTGGATGGCGTGCCCCTTGAATCTGGCGGTGGCGAGGAGGTTGACGGCATGGCTTATTAACAATTTCGAATACAAGGCCTACATACCGAATACTTAGTCACCCATGCAAATTAGTTTGATCCTTTCGTGAAACCAAGATGGAGCATTGAAAAGCTCTTCCGTTTAATGTGTACTGATGTAAACTACCATTTTGTAAGATACAGCATGCTAATCGCGGTTGCGGCGCTGACCACGTCCTGGATTGGAGGCAATATTAAGGATAGCATCTTTTGCAGCAAGAATATCAGCTTCAGCACCTGGAAAATTGAATTAGTAAGTTGGACGAAGGAAGCCCAAAATACATACCAATGATGACAATAGTATTCGTATCACGACTGACAGTGATATCCGCGCCAGTGTCAACGCGAAGGCGAGAAACGTTTGAGCCTTTGGTGCCAACAATTTTCGGGAAACTGGAACGGTTGGGCAATGTCAAGAAACCAACATGGGTCATCCTTTCGGCCTGGGCTATAGCATCTGCGATCGATTTCAATGCCTGCTCCAGTCCAGCTTGATCATGAGCTTTCAAAGTCCAAGTCGAGTTGCCTTCTTCGGCGTCCTGGTAGTTCGGGATGACTTCCCATTGAACACCCGTTTCTACGTCCTCCTCAACTTCATCGATGCGAGCCGTAGAGGTGGAAGTAGCTTCAGGACGAGTGGGAATTGCCGATTTCTGAGGATGGGCCGACTGATCAATCTGAACACCAAAGGAGCGGAGTGTACGGAAGAATTGGCCTTGCTGAGAGATGGCGTGGTGATACTTCAAAGGTACTTCGACAGTGTCGGTGATGGCTGCAGCTGGAGGGGGCTTTTCTTGTGCCTAGTGACGTATTAGTAAATATGATGGGCATCGTCATCTTTTGTATCATACCTTGAGGCTTTCAATGGCATTGAGACAAGCGGCGCGAGGACCAGAGACTTTGATGATGTTAGCGGGGTCGGCATCCTTGAGTTCTTCGACATTCTCTGGGTCCCCAACTTGGTTGTAAGAGCGGGATCCAGGGAACTGAACTTGGGTATGAGTTCGCTCTTGAAGTTCGTTTAGATGTTGTCCGCCTCGCCCAATCATTGCCCGATGCTGTATCGCGGGAATGTCGACCCCGAGTACAACCCGATCGCGAAGCTCCGCAGCGACCTTTTCAACTTCAGCCTTGAGCTTCTGTACCAATTTCGCTTCGCCGCGCAGCACGACGTCATCGGAGGGTTCTCCGGGGGGGGGCTATGGATAGCGTGTTGAGTATATGTTATTCAAGTAACGTGGAATCGACTCACAAACGAATAAGACCGGCCTGTGCCTTTTGGTCGGAAGGACCACCGCAGCGAGCAATAAGTTCCTTCAAGCCTTGACCACCAGCGCCAATGATGGTGCGGTGGAACTTGGTTTCGATGTTGACCGTCTCCGTGACCTCCTCGACAACCGAGTTCGAGATTTCCAAGATAGCTGCCTTGGCTTCGTTGATGGCTGCACTGGTTCCACGAAGAGTGATCGAGGTATTCGGGTCAGCGTCGGATCCCTTCACCACATCGATGGCGGCACCGGTGTTGTTCTTGATCTCGTTAACGGTAGCACCACCACGACCAAGGATACGAGCTACTGCGCGGTTGGGGACGCTGAATTTGATGACTTCGTTCGCTTCCTTTTCGAATTGCAAAGCCTGTGTTGTGTTTGAATTGATTAAGCGGACCCACAGATACGGTCGGGGAACTTACGTCAAGGAGTTCTTGCTTCGCGCTGGCAACACCCTTCCTACCGCCCTTGACCAAGACTTCGTCGGCCTTGAGCTGTTCACGAGTCCGACCCTCACCGTTGTCGGGTGTCGAGCGAGGGAAAGTGATCTTGACGGAGTACTTGTCTTCGAGTCGAATAGCATACTTGCCACTTTGACCAATGAGCGAAGGATGGAACTGAGCCGGGATCTTTAGAATCTCAGATGTTTCATCGGCCTGGAATAAAATCAGCTAAGTAGACGACAAGAGAACGGCGAGAACTACCATTCTGTCGACATGAGCTTGGATCCGTTTCTTGGCTTCTTCAACATTCTCCTTGCGCCCGACAATCTAGTACGCTATTATGTTGGCTGAAACACTGAACGGGATGGGAGTGAGCTTACCGTGACCTTGGATCTCTGGTGAACGGCTTTCTTCTTCTTGCCGCCTTCCTTATCCTGGCTGTCAGGTTCGTCCGAAACATCGACTTTGACACCGAGCTGATCGCGCAGTTTGTTGATGCCTGAGCCTTGAGAACCAACGATACGACCAACATACTCCCTATCGATTTCGAAAGTGGTGGACTACGGAATATTCAGTAATAAATATGTCAGCGGGTGGAAAGATTCTTACGTAGCTGCTCTCGATTTCGTCGTTCTTAGCTTTCTCAACTATCTCGAGGATCTTCTTGATAGCAGAGGAGACATCAGAGCTGGTGCCGCGGACCTTGATAACGTCTTGAGAAGCGGGATCTCCAGCCTCGGCACCGATCTTGATCGACAATGCCTTGTCCTCGCCGATAATCCTAGATGTACGTTAGACATCACGTACGATTAGTACAGCCAAGAGACACTTACGCGTTAAGTGTGGTGCCGTTAGAACCGGCAACAGCGTCGTGCCACTTCTTGTCGACGGTAATGGTCTCGCTCTTGACATCGGCAACTTCCGTGGCAAGTTTGGAGATTTCTTGAGAGACCTCGTCTAAGTGCTTCTTTTTGTCAGTAGATGAAGCCGAAACTACAGTGGAAAGAGTATCGTAGACCAGGAAGACATTCGAGTCTTCCGCCGATTCGTTAGGGAAGTAGACATTGACGTTATGCGCCTCGTAAAGTTGTTTCCATCTGCGATCGAAGGTCAGCATTCAGTGACGTGTAGTACATGAAGAACATGCCTCTTAGCATTCTTGCCTTGAAGCGCACGGTGGACAAGGAAGTCGACAGGGACAACGGCAGTGGCGTCGCTGAGGGTGGCGAAGAACGCTAGGATCTTAGATGCAACGGGTTCGACGGCAGCCTTGTCACCGACAATGTCGACAGTCAACTTCTGTGCCTTCTCAGCAGCAGCCGTCGTGGGCAAATATACATTAACCGCGGGGTGCTCTGCCGTAAGAGACTTGACGTATTGAATGCGTGTGAGGTAGGTGACCAATCGTTTCGCCAAGTCGATTGACCCGGGGATGGGTACTTCCTCGATATGTTGCGAGTTAGCCTGAGTGATAACGGCACCGACAGCACCTCCGAGGTCAATCGGAGCACCCCAGATGACGATGTCTTCCGTGGGATCGTCGGGTTTGGGAACGACGACCGCGCACTTGCTCTTAGCCATAATCTCTTCCCCGGACTTTCCTAGCAACAAACGGTGCTGGCGCTTAGGTAGAGGATACTTGATGTGGGTGAGACTGGCTTTGAAACCTTCGATAGTGGCCTTGACTGATTCGATGACTCGTGTGACTACCTCTCGATCGCCAGAAACCGTGATCTCGGAGGCAGCTTGGTTGAGTTGAAGTTGAACATCCCCACCCTCAGCAACAGCAAGGAAGGCAGGCCTTCGGGCAATGACGAAAGGCAAGATGTGTTCCGGAATGTCACGAACGCGCTGAGTAGACTTGGAGGTCTTCTGGGAGATGATCTGATTCAGCAATGCTTGCGCCTCATCTACCAAAGATTCAGACCCAATGAGCGTAATTGGTATCATTGGCTCCTCATCTTCGTCGCCTAGAATAGGTGTAGCCTTGCCCGAAGAAGCACCGCTGGCCCCACCGTTCGTACTGGGAGGAACCAAATAATCCTTGGGAGGAATATCAACCCTGACACCGGTCTGGTCGCGGATTTGTCTCAATGTTGCTCCTAGAAATGCACGTGAGGAAGCGGACATAAGTGGAAGAACACCAATCTGACCTTTGGGTCCGATAATAGTAGCAATGGTGGAAGCAGGTGCTTGAAGGATACGACTCGTCTACAACTTTGTTAATGTAGAAGGAAGATTAATAGCAACGCTTGCTCACGATGGGACTAAGGAGCGCGATGAGGCTGCGCTTTGCCTTGTCAAGATCTTTCTGCGTGTCTGCCTTGATCTGGAACGTGGTTTGCCGACTTTTTGGTTCCCAGAGGCTTCGAGTTTGACTTTGTACTTGGCCATGACCTGTTTCATGATCTCTCCAAGGGTAGCGGGCTTGCCGTCCTTCCCGGGGGATAAGTCCAATGCACCCAACGTGAATGTCTCTGTAACGCCAGTGGGCTTTACGGCGGTATGCTTGATGCGCGGTCCATTACCCCATGCTGCCTTCGGCGCGCCATTAGCAGCAGGTGAGCCAGTCGAAAGCGAAGGAAAGGCCGTGTGGGAGTTGGTGTCCAACTCTTGCCTCGAAGGCACTGGTGTCGACGAAGAAACTTTAACCGTGGTTTCGTTCAGAGAAGGGAAAGGATCCGGAGCTCCTTCCAAGTTGTGCTTCTTCTACACAAAAAGTTCCAGCATTCCCGAGCATGAACTCGTGGACATTCGGACACACCTGAAGATCCGCTGCCGAAAGTGGTGTGGCCATTGCTCGATGTCCTTCGGTCGATTAGCCTTGACGGATGAAATAACCTGTGCGACGCGCAAGAAGTGTCGTCGCACTCAAGAAACAAGAAAAAGGGTATGAAGGTTGGTGGTTTGATGGAAGCTTACGGCGTCTGTTCGTCTGTCACATAAATATTTCAGGCGTGCGAGTTTATCCGCTCAATGTACGTGGTGGTTGCGTGGTAGATCCTACGACAAATTCACTTCAATCAATGCTGTGAATCTGGAAGCGCATCCAGACGGCCAACTTTTGGCCAAATGGCACCACAACAACTGGCCTGATGCCCGAGAGGGTGCCAGACCTTCCGCTCACGTGACGCGCTTCTCAGTAATGAGCATTATGTACGTCGACGTGGACGCTGACATGTTTCGTGAAACTTCCCTCCTAACACTCATCCATCCATCGTATCTGACAACTGGCAGCAATGCTGTCGTCTCATACGCTCTGCAGATCAGCGCTTCTCGCAATTCTCTTCAACGCGTATCCCACACTCGTTTCTGCCTCGGGTTCATTCCTCTCTAATACACTAGTTCGCGATGGCCAGGTTCAGGAAGTGCTAGAGCATCAAACGACTACAAAGGTCCCAGTTTGTGATGTTTCCAGTATGTCTCCTTCATATTTAGCTCTCTATTCTAATTAATCATATTGCCTCCTCAGCCGACAGGTCCAATAGAAACCACTTCGTGTGACTACGAAACCGTAGAGAGCGTCAATGTCGATTTATTTGCGAATTTGAAAGAGCTAGTCAGGCTTCCATTCTTCAAATACTTTCAGGTGTGATGCTATCTCCTGTACGCTTGGACAGAGGCTATATCCAGCTTCTAGGTTGACCTCTATCGGGAATGTCCATTTTGGGAGGTACCAGGATCATGCAAGGACATTCAATGTGCTATAACTACAGTAGACGAAGTACGCCCCTTCTTCCGTCTCACAATGTTACTGTCCAACTCACGTGGGCGACCTTCTCATAGAGCGAGGTGCCAGAGAGGTGGCGAGCCGCTGCTCTGAGTCGAATCGAGCCCTCGTCCGTAGACAAGGTACGTTAGTTCGCGCATCCATCGTAATATATGAACTTAACTACAGCCAAAAGAAGCACCAATTACCTGGCTGTTATTATCGTGATTCGGACTTCTGCTTCCTAGATGATAACACGGAAGGCGACTACTTCGACCTCTCCCTTGTCCCTGAACGTTTCACTGGATACGCTGGAACATCCGCAAACAATGTATGGAAAGCAATATACCATGAGAACTGCTTTGGACTTTCCGAGTTCAATCTTCTGGCGTCAAAGTCATCCACTCCTGTCAGCCTCCCCGAGGACATGACTGAAACTCTAAGAGAAGATGGTACCGATCCTGATGAACAATGCCTAGAGAAGCGTGTATACTACAAAGTTATTTCAGGTGCGCATCTATCTATACGTGAGTTTCCGCTTCCTAACGCGTGTCTTCAGGGTTACATGCCTCAATATCTACCCACATCTGTCGTGAATACTTCAATCAATCCACTGGGGAGTGGGTCAGTACTCTTTATCCATCATATCTACAGCGAACTTAACCACGCTTTTTAGTACCCTAATTTATCCTGCTTCATTCAAAGAGTAGCGTCACATCCAGAACGTTTACGTTACATCTACTTCAACACGGTACTCCTCTTGCGTGCTGTCGCTCGTATTTCCCCGTATCTTTCCGCCTACGATTACTGCTCGACGGGCACGCATGACGAAGACTCAGAGACGCTCTCACGGCTCAACAACATAATAGATATTGCGAAAGCCGCTGGGAAGTTCGACGAGACCGTCCTCTTCCGCGGAGAAAATGCCAACGTAAGGCATTTCACACTGCCTATTTTCCGTGTCTCATGGAATGCTTCCTAGATTGTCAAGGAAGAGTTTAAGGTCCACTTCCGTAATGTCACCCGGATAATGGATTGCATCGGATGTGACAAATGCCGCCTCTGGGGCAAGGTGCAAACAACGGGCCTGCTACCGCACTGAAGATTTTTGTTTGAGCTTGATGACAAGGCACTCAAGTAAGTTTTCTTCTCAGATGTGATTGACATATCTAACACTTCCACAGCCCACATACCAATGCGAATTTACTTCAGCGTGCCGAAGTCGTTGCCTTGTTCAATACTTTGTACAGATTCAGCGAGAGTTTGGACGCCGTTGAGGAGTTCCGCCGATTGTGGAGAGATCGGGACACGGACTCTGCAGAAACAGAAACGTCGAAACGAGTTGTAAGTCTTGCATGTGCTTTGGAAATTGTCACCGACCTACTCACTATTCCAGCCGCGTCCATCTCCTTTGGCCGGCCAGTCACTGCCTAGCAACTTGCTAGAAGGTTTACGGCTAGGTCTCTCCGGTCTCATGGAGATTTGTACCGACAGCATCAGTCGCTGCGGTTCCGTGGTATTGGAGATCTGGGAGGAGAGCTCTCGGACACTTCGTTCACTATTTAAAACCTCGGGCAAAGAGGGCGGGCCGACTAATCCTAATTATGTCGAACTTTGAGTGGGGCATGTATATGTAGCACATTTTGGTTGTATCTTCAGAAGATAGACCTGAATTCAAAGACAACGTTGCACGATTTGTAAGTGACAAATGAATGTGCGCCAACCTTGTCATCGGAGCCAAGCTCATGTCTCAACCACCACCATTCCCAAATCTTCCGATCCCTCAACCGGTTCCTCAATACGACTCAACATCATCAGTACTTCTGGCACCTCTAAACGAACTCCAGGCCATCTCACAAGCGTTGTTCTTGTCTCTGGGGCCACCCCACGCGAAACCACCTCCGCCGCCGCCTCTATCAACCGTCCTTGCTTGCGATGAAGCCCTATCGTCTGCCATCGATGTTGCACGCCTGCATCAATTTAAGCAAGCCCGCATAGAAGCTTTGACAGCCGAAATCGCCGACATGGATGTACGGTGGAAGGATATTTGCATGGAATTAGAGCTCGGGAAGAGAGATCTTGAGGTGTTGCTTGAAGATAGCGATGAGAGAATTAAAGCAATCGAGCAGGCCTCTTCTGGTGAGAAGATATGTGTATGTTGACTGTTCCATGCTAACTTCGGGAAGCGAGCGTACCATATCCCGAATTGTTGGCTTATGCCCAACGCCTGAGTGCATTCACTGCAGCACCTCCCAATCTCCCAAACGACAACAGTAATCTGTACGGACAGGAACCTCAACCCCTGTTCTTCCCCCCATTCCCGAATGAGGAGAAAATGCGTCGAGGTCGTCTTAACGCTGAGGCACCGTTGGCCTTACTGGGCGAAGTGCATTCAGTAGGAAAGAGTACGTTCAATGTCCTTCTCGGTTGTATCAAGCTAATGGCTATGACCATAGCACAAACCACGACGCCTGGCCTACCTGATATACAGTTACCCGGGTCACGGAATTAATCCCTATCGACGCGAGACGCGTCCGACCGCTCCACAGGCAACCTTTGACTTTGATTTGGACCTCAACCCGGATTTCTAGCTTGCATAGTGTGCATTACGGGGAATATAGGCATAATCAATAAGCAAACGACGCAATACGACAATCCGCTCAATACTTTGTTCCATTGCGCAACATCAGGGAGGATATACCCGAACTCAACGATCTCCAAGAGCCGGCCACACCCTTCGATGACGTTACTCCTCCTTTAATGAGGTCAGCCTCGTATTCGCCCAGTTGCAGGCGAAAGCCAAGGTTTGGGCAAACTATCTTACGCCGCTCCTGGACGTAAAGTATTGACTTTGGAGCCAACATATTCTTCGTCGCCATCAAATAAGCGCACACGACTGTTGCGCTCCTGCTTATGCCCTGAACGCAATGTACCTATTGTAATTATATCTCAGCCACCTGCAATGCTTGATGGTACATGACCTCCGGCTTACCAAAACTTTGTTTGCGGCATCCTGTTCCAAGGCGTCCCGAATGAACTGTGTGGTTTGTGAGAGAAAGGGAAGGATCCGGACTTCTGATTTGTCCGCGACAGGTATGTGCAGTATGTTATTTTTGTCTATGCAGTCTGGGAAGACAGGTGGGAAGTCGATAACGGAGATGATGTGTGTTATACCCAGTCTCCCCAACTCGTCGCCATCACTAGCAGTACGGTAGTCGGCGAGATATAGTCTCGGTACGATCAGAGACGCGCATGAGTTGAATTGCGCAATTTCTTTCCTTTTGGATACGGCTGGGTTGAGCTTCTGCCATTTCGCGACTGGGAACGAGAGCATCGCGAGTCTGAGCGCGGTTGTGGCTATATTAGGCGCCCGTCACCAAGGCTGCCGATTATGCAAGCAAGATTTCTCACACTGCATCGTCAGCTTCGAGGACACTTGGCTTCATCTCTACCAGAAGATTTCATGACCTTCCAGCGACATCGGACTCTTCTCTGTGCTCTGTGACATGATTGTCCTTGACAATCAAGACCCTCAGGAAGCAAAGTCAAGTTTGACTACTGTCGCTGGTCCCACTGTTCGCCGACCCGACAGAGTCTTTGGTGGTAGCACACCATCACTCGTTCTTCCTGACTACGAGACGTCCCAAGCCATTGAATTGGAGGCTCTCCATCTCCTAAGAAGCCCCTCATCGTCCGCGAATTCATTTTCACCGCTACAAGAGGGCCTCCGTCAGACAATGGATACCGTCCAGGTTTTGGAGGATCATGTTCTATGTCATGATCCTATACGTTGTTCTCACTCTGGCGATTGGTGTACCCCTCCTCGTACTTGTGAGCGGTCCCCAGCGCCCAGCACATTATTTACTTTTCTCTAACCAGGATTCTTCGGATTACAGAAAGTCTTCAAGCGGTCCGCCCAGAACGCCATACAAATATCACCACTGGCGCTCTCATGGCTCGATGACGAGCCACATGACTCTCCGCTCTACCTAGAGAACGGGGTTCTTGTCCATAGTGAGAACGCAACGTGCGATCACTGGACTTCGGTAGATGCGCCCGTATCGGGTAACCTGTCTCCCACCGTGTATGTCTTACCTTCGGCTCTTCGTTGTACCTTACACGGATCTTCCATGCAGCGCAAAATACAGCCTCCCTGCAACCGGATCAATATCCATGCGACTTACCACTCTCTACTCAAATTCCTTGCCTGAACTAACTGCTGGAGGATCTCTCAATGTTGCCTTCAATTCTAATCCCAAGCAAACCCAGGCCCTTTTCAACGTCTCCCTTCATACGTCCAGCCGCTCTGTCAGGGAGAAACGTTCACGTCTGCTTCCAGCAAGTAGGAGCGGATCGGGGTGTTGTCATTTATGTATGTACTACCCCCTATCGCAAAGTCTGCCACTAAACTCGGTTTCAGATTCCAACAAATATTACTATCGGTGATACTCTCAGTCTCGATATACAACTATTGCTTCCTCGGCCCTCGGCTGGACTGAAAGTTACTAAATTGGCCACTTACCTCCCTGGCATCGAGCAAGTTTTTTCTGGAGGATGGACGGCTACCGCTTCACACAAATGAATATTGAAGGTGCTCAAGCCAGTATCAGTTTCAAGGTGCGTCACATCTCGCATCCTTTTCACTTTATGTGACCGTAACATTTCGCTTTTGACAGTCACTAATGGTGCAGAACATGGTTGTGAAGAATTCATTATCTCCTATCATAGGAACTTTCAATATCACTCGGTCGTTGCATCTAGACAACGTAGGCGGGTAAGTTCAACGGCTTTACCTTGATACTAGTCTGACTATTTTTGTAGTACCGTTAGTACAAATATCTCCATGGTGCATGATTCAAGCAGCAATTCACCGACGTTCGTGTCTATCGATTCCGGAAATGGGTAGGACTTGCAACAAATGAAGTGTACCCCCTGACGCTCATGCGACCTATCTAGCGATATTCGGGCCAAGCTATTATTGTCCTCCCCGCTGAAGCGTTTTGTCCTAGCCAACCCTCAGCCTAATTTCACTGCCTACGTGAAAACATTCGACGCCCCCATCAATATAGATATCGATTACGACACCTCGACTCCAGTCGCCCCGCTGAATATGGCCGTTCAGAATAATTTGGGAGCGTCGAATATCACCGTCGATGCTAGATACGAGGGCACATTCGACGTGCAGACCAAACTATCACAGGCAACCGTGATCGAAGAGCAAGTTGATTCGTGGTACGATCCCGCCGGCTTGCACAGAGATTTCCGTTACGAATACGACCATAAGTCGTCAAATCGGATATTTGGATGGGTAGGCTGGGGTTCACGGCCGAAACCCCGGACGCCTGGGCAGAGTAGCATCGTAGCATCCTCCTCGATGAGCCTCGTCTCACTACGTTTTTTCGCGAGAGAAACTATAACGCGGACCAGACATTGACATTCATATTCGTTATCAATTCATATTAGTTAGGGTAGTTTACATTTATCGTGCTTTATATGATTGTTTTACATACATTATGTACCATAGATACCCCCGCAGAAACCAAAATAGTATCTCGGAAACCCATCGACTTGGAAGCCATCATGATCTTGGAAGGATTATCGGCGTTGTGGTAGAAAAGTACGTTCGGTGTTGTGACACAGTTCCACGCATATGCTGTCTTCAAGCATTCAACGTCAGGTGTGTGCCGGAGGTGTGTCAGATGTATCCAGCCATAAGCCTAATTCTCGGCGCCAACGTTAGTCCTGAGGCGTGCATGTAGAGAAGATCGGCAACGACCGCTGCCTACGGAGGTGCAGAAGTGATTGTGCACTTCGCCATTGCTTTCACCCGAACGGCGCGATCCCTTGGCTGAAAGACAGTGACTTTGAAGACTCGAATGGTAGAGATTCGAATTAGTGGCCTTGAGGCAAGGGAAAAAAGTTACTTGGTTGATAGTAATACGAGTTGCATAACTTCAGCACCAAGGAGACCTTCCTCACAGACGGCCTGGGAGATCCAACGACGTCGGAGGTGTCACGAATTTAATTACGTAACTGTCACTTTGTGTGGCTAATATGAATGGGGATAAAATTTATAGGTTCTCTTCTTACCTCTCAGAGGAATTGCGTGATCCTGACCATCGAACGCGACATAATGAGTTGGCGTTGTATACCATTTAGATATCAACAAGCCTGGAGAGGACTGACTGGACAAGCTGCATCCGCATCCCCTCGCATCCCCTACTCAATTAATGGCCAATCAACCTCATGGTGGCGTCCTCAAGGCAAGTACAACCCAGTGCCAGCCTGCGCGGCCGTGATTGCTCAACCGATGCATTTTAGGACCTCGTTGCTCGAGATGAAAACATTTCTGCACAGCTTCGAGAAGAAGCGGATATTCTGCCCGAGATAATTTTGACGGAGGTACGCTATTTAGTTCAAGCCAAAAGTTTCCGTTCTGACAAACTACTACACAGCGCCAACTATGTGATCTAGAACTCATAATCAACGGTGGATTTAGCCCTGTAGAAGGTTTCATGACACAGAAGGATTATGATAGGTGTGGATTGAAATCATGATACTCAGAACTCCCAGTTTTATCTCCCTGCGCAGTGTGGTTGATACATTGCGACTAGCCGACGGCACCCTGTTTCCCATGCCCATAACACTAGATGTTACCAAAGAAGATATTGACCGTCTTTCGATAAACCCGGGAGCACGACTTGCTCTACGAGACCCACGGGACGACGAGGCGTTGGCCATTATTACCGGTGCATTCGAAGTCAGCTAACCCATATTCAACCCAGCTAACTTGCGAAATAGTGGAGGACGTTTACAAGCCTGATCAAGTAAAAGAAGCTATCCAGATATTTGGCGCCGATGATCCTGCCCATCCAGCTGTTTCTTACCTTCGTCAGCGAGTAAAAGAGTATTACGTTGGTGGTAGACTTCAAGCGATTCAATCCCCCACGCACTTTGACTATATCGCTCTTCGATGTGAGTGCTGGCTTTGACGTGCTTGTCATCCATCCTAATCTCGTTCAGACACACCTTCGGAACTACGTGCACATTTCAAGAAATTGGCTTGGAGAAAAGTAGTAGCATTCCAAACACGGAATCCGATGCATCGCGCACACAGAGAACTCACCGTCCGTGCGGCACGCCAGCGCCAAGCAGTAAATATGCCTTGTGTGCCTGCTCTTGAGTGCCTTGCTGATAAACCATACAGAATGTTCTCATCCACCCAGTGGTAGGACTTACAAAGCCTGGTGATGTGGACCACTACACACGCGTTCGGGTTTACGAAGCCATCATGGCAAAATATCCTAACGGCATGGGTCATCTGGCTCTTCTTCCTTTGGTTTGTTAAGAGGTATTCCCAATGACCGCAAACTGAAACGCCCTTAGGCTATGCGGATGGCCGGTCCCCGCGAAGCTGTTTGGCACGCAATTATCCGTAAGAACTACGGTGCTACCCATTTCATCGTTGGAAGAGACCATGCTGGCCCCGGAAAAAACTCGCAGGGGAGAGACTTTTATGGGCCATACGACGCGCAGGATCTCGTAACCCGATATCAAAGCGAGCTTGGAATTGAGATGGTACCTTTTCAGCAAATGACGTACCTTCCCTCCTCGGACGAATACCAACCCATCGACGAAGTACCGAAGGGCGTCCAGACGCTTGATATATCAGGGACGGAGCTTAGACGGCGATTGAAGACTGGCGCAGCGATTCCGGATTGGTTCAGTTACGAGTGAGTTCCAAGTGGTTCATCGCGCTGGTTTCACGACATGATGTCATCTCCAGTGCCGTGGTTCGGACGCTACGAGAAAGCTACCCTCCAAGATCGAAGCAAGGCTTTGTGCTATTCTTGACAGGACTTCATAACTCCGGAAAGGACAAGCTTGCAAAGGCTTTGCAGGTCACTCTGAATGAGCAAGGAGGTCGAAGCGTCTCTCTCTTGCAGGGCGACACGGTGTCCCATGACCTTTCTCCCGGTACGATCAGGTTCTGCGTTGCTTCAAACGGCGCTGACCTCGACGTCCAGAACTCGGATTGACCGCTGAAGACAGACATCAACATATACAACGCATCGCCTTCGTAGCCGGTGAACTGACGAGAGCGGGCGCTGCCGTCATTGCAGCACCTGTCGCACCGCTCGAGCACTCGCGAGAAGCAGCCCGACAAAACATTGTACATTCTGGCGGCGCTGGTGGCAATTTCTTCTTGGTCCATGTTGCCACTCCTTTAGAATACTGCGAAAAGACTGATCGTAAGGGCCTATATGCGCAAGCCCGCCGTAGAGAGATCAAAGGTTTTGTTGGCGTGGATGAAGAATACGAGACACCTAGTCGTCCTGATCTAGTTGTCGACGTGACAAAACAAAGCGTACCAGAAATAGTGCATAGTACGTTCAACTACCATCGTTCTGTGTGCCAGAACTAAAGCTTGGCTTCGCAGGCATAGTACTTCTATTAGAGACTCATTCACTGTTGTAGATCATCCATTTTGACTATATCAATGTTTAGATGCTGACCAAGCGGCGGGGAGAGATCGTGCGCACGGACAGATGAATAAAAACCCCAATTTGCTTGCTACTCCTCTTAATCTCATACCACATCCCTACCAGAACAGCTATCTCAAGCAGCCCTCACACTCTTTACTATCTCGAATATATCAAATCGCCATGGCGCCTTTCACTCATTTGATCTTCCTGGTCATCGCCTTTGGCGGTTTCACGCAGGTTCTTGCTAAACCTGTCTCCACTGACTCGGACGCTCTCGCCGAACGCGACGACGTGAGTCTAGCATATCTTTGGCGGTCATCGATTAAGCGGACACTGACTTACTGCTAGGGACCGCTGGAAGTATGTAGGACTATCAACTGCGTTACAGGCAACTCCGAGCCCCCGACCGAAGACTTCCGTATTTGCTGCTCAGGCGGGCACACACAACCGCGTCGGACCCCGACTCTGACTCAAGTTCCACGTCTCCCGGCGATGCTCCCGACTCATCGAACGGCCTCATTGTCACGACTGGACACTTGTCGAATACCGAGACAGACGGATCCGTTGGGGACGAACCCGGTTCACCGCTTACTCAGATCACCGCGACCTACGATGAAGCCCAATCTGAACCTGCCGGCGCTGGTGTCCAGCTTGGCGACGTCCAGCTTGTAGCAATCGGCCCTCAAGACACGTCCAACGGCGCAGCTGGAGAACGTGTAGTTATCACTAGGCCTCAGGGCCTTAATCTCCTAGGACCCACTCAAGCCACCCCATCGGGAGCCAGCGGTGGCGACCCTCCGACGTCCGGCTCAAACGGCGGAAATCTAGAAAATGGTTCTGACGGTGGTTCTGGAGGCGCAAACGGCGATGCTGGCAATACAGGCAGTCCTTCGACATCTGGCGCAAACGGCGGAAATCAAGGGACTGGTTTCGGAGGCACAGCGGCTAGTGCTGGGAATGCAGGCAATTCGTCGAACCCTCCACCGAGTGGCGCCGGTTCCCCTAACGCGGGTGCAGGTGCTGACAATCAAGGCAACGACAACCAAGGCACAAATGGAAATGGCTCTGGTAGTGGCACCGGTAGTGGATCTGGGCAGCAAGCAAACGGTTCTGGCGGCAGAGCGGCATCCGGCCAAGGTTCAAATCCACCAGCGAACGGGGGCGGCTCAGGTTCGCCACTCATTTGCAATTGCGTATGCGGGTGATATATTGAGAATGAAAGACGAAATAACATGTATATTACTCTCGCAGCCTAATAAACACACGAATCATCTTCCGCTGATTGCCAAGTAGTACATGCTCGTGGAAGTAAGTTGAAAATCTCGCATAAACAAGCGTAAATAACGCGCTTCGGGTGATTTGGGCGGTCCGGAAGTGTCACTCAGTGCTCACTTCCATGGCTCGCGTCTCAATATTGCCTGTCGGTATGCCTCTTTCCACTGTACCCCGCTCACAATCTTACACGTATAACAGAGCTTGCACATAGTTTGCCTGTGCCGTCGAACTCTGACGATGACTATTTTGCTTTCTTTCGACTTCCCCATCCTAGGACAGGTATATCGTCGTGGTATTGTGACCCACAAATAGACTTGACGATGTTGTGCTTTAGGACTACCTAGCCTGTTCCTCCCTTATGCAGCAAGGGTTGGTACGTCGAGTTTGCTAGAAGTACAGGCGGTGGAGCCCCCCAATCCTAGGTCATGGTTCGTTGATCAAGAGGCTTTATCTGGTTCGTTGCCCATTCATTGATGTTCTTCGGCTTGCTCGCTAACAAGGTTACAGATGGTAGATTGATAATGATGACCCCGATAGACCCAACTTTTCTACTCCTCTGGGTTCTGAAGGCTGCGCTACCGGTTAGTGTTCTCGTCTTCATAGTTGGGCTGTTTCTGATATAATTTTGAGCAGGAGGGTACATATGCCGGCCCTTTACGTCCGGCGGACGATATCTTTGAAGAAGCTATCGCAAGGTTGACACGACCCACATCAAACGAGTCTGCATCTGCATCTGCTGTGTCTGCAGAAGACTTGACGCGCTTCGTCGAACTGGATTGTACTAAGCGTGCAATGAGCCGCGTATGTGAAGTCAAGGTCAGTGAACTGCTACTTCGAAGTTCGAGATAATAGAACGCCGCGTAGTGATCTCAGAGGAGCTTACTGTCTACAGGTACTCCCAAGCCAAGACCATCGAGTTTCTGCGGCAGAAGGTGGCGACTGTGCTTTTGTCGGAAGAGTTTGAACACAACAAGACAATAATACGTGGACTCGCGAAGAATGGTTTAATGGAGGATGGGAACGAGAGTCTGCTGCAAGGTGCGTGGTTGACTACATGAGACTAGCATGCGTGGATACGACTTAAACAATACATAGAGGGGCGCATACAAGCGTCTTGTGATCTTGTGGGTCAATATATATCGCCAGAACTCAAAGCTGCTCTCCTCGCTACATATGAGTGCGTGTTCACACCGAAGGCAACCGCGTACTTCTATTCACTTTCCATAAAATCAGATTATCTGCGCTGGAAAAGCATGTCAAGACCCTTCAAGATACTGTCATTGCATCCGCAGCGGCCGATGTAAACAGTGCCGACAAGAATAAGAAGAGCACGAAGGCAGCAGCGGAAGACAAAAACGAAAATCCGCAAAAGGGTCTACTGGAGTTGAAAAGCTCAAGAAAGTCAATACGAAAGGGATGTCGAAAATATCTAGTTTTCTTTGCGAAGAGCTGACCTTGATAATTTGTGTTCTATGTACATTGTATCTTACGTAAAGAGGTCGAATCCAATCCAAGCTCAGGCCTCTGAGGCCTCTTGTCTTTGTACCACCACTGCCACCACCTTCCTCCCAGCCTCGCGTCGTGATGGCGTCCATGAAGTCTTACTCCAGCCGAGGTGTTCAAACAGACGATGTTCCCGTTCTCCTTGAAAGCATGTCGAAACAAACTGGTGAAGACCCAACCTGCGACACCGAAAGACCCTGTGCGAGCCTCAGAGAAGCAAATTCAAGCGCATATAGCTACTCTGATGTCCCTGTTCACGACTTTCTTGCGGATACTGGCCACGAAACGCATCAAACAAGGCGTCAGAAGCACACTCAACTGCCGTACAACCGACCGTCCCGAATATCGAACTCCAACGAAAGACGGATCGTATCTCTCCCAGAGACTGCGCCACCCGTTTCTGTAAAGGCATCGGTAGAAGCCAATCGACGCGTCGTCTCTGCATCTTCCGCGCGCCAATCTTCGAGGTCTCACGCGCTCAATCATAAGAGGGAGTGTTCGCAGATGTCGACGTCTACCTTTGAGGAACTTGAAGATGACGCCCTAGGCTCTGGTGGCTTTCCATGTGACAACCTTAAGCTTCCTCACACCCCGTCTCCGCCATCCTCTCCCGAATCGGTGACGATAATTAGCAATCCTAATTTTCAAGTACCCGCCACGTTCTTACGCGCAAGACAGGGCCGGGAACCATATGCCTTCCGACCCACTCAAGATGAAGACGGTACGAAGTATGCATTCGCTCTAAGGAACTAACAGCCGACTTTCGTCCAGGTTGGGTCAATTGGGCAAATTCCCCTCCCCGCCCAATTCCCGCGCTTCATGGTCCGCTTTCTTTACCGTATGCTCGCTGTCCTTCGTGCGTTTACCGTTTCTCCTCTCTTGGAAAGGCTGAGTGCACATACAAATATATGCTAGCGGAGCTGAGGGGACTGTAATTGAAAAAAGGGATTGAAATTCCTCGAATGATCTGGGGTTTAGACACCGAAAACGCCCACTCTAAAGATCGAGGAGCAGAACTCATCCCCGAGAGGAATCCTCTGACCGTCCCACACTGCGCTCATCCAAGAGAACAGGCATCCGGTGCAAACCTGAGGTCAGTACATAGCGTCACGCGACCCCAGGATGTCAATCCCAGCTTGGGGCACGAACGTGCAACCAGTCTTCGTGGCTTGGGCCTTTCCATGCCAGGATCACAAACTCGACCTTTCCAACCGACTATCTCCAAAGATGGCTCGGGCCGTTTCCAGGCTTCAACACTCCGGAGGCGAATACTAGCAGGCGTCCTCCAACAATGCATCTTGTTCCGGAAGGACTACCTCTACTCGTTTCGAGTGGGATTCAACGGGACCGATGCGACCATCCAGCGGCTGCCTATCTCCAACATGTCAGGAATAATTCTGGTGTGCGCGAGTCTGAGAAGGCCTGGGATCGTCAAGCTACTTCGCGAACTCCTGTTACTACCTCTCCTAACTGGACCCCGCTGTTTTCCTCGTACTTGGAGATGTTTGGTTCCCCTGAAGTCTCATCTTCGACCCTACATACGGAACACCAAGGCTGGGTTTCGAGCCTCTTCATCAACCTCCAGCCTCGCAACCACTTCCTTCAGTCGTGGACGAGCTCTCCGAAGAAACTACGCCAATTTGTACTGCAAAGCATCACAAGTCCTCGTGCCTCGGATAACCAAATGGATAGCTCGCACTCCATCGCATTGTCGGATTATTACAAGCAAGCCTTTGAGCACAAGCATAACCTTCGCTTACAAAAGCCTGCTGGTACCACGGATGCTCTCTCCTACCACCCTAGAATGAACCATTCTGGCATGTCACCCATTCAACCTGGGCCACCTCCAATTCTCCTATGCCTCCTTCGCGCAGCTTGCACTCTAACAACGGACCGCGCAGCCAACTCTCCTCTCCCAACCAGGTATACCATCTCCTGGCTCAATGGAAGTAAAGTCTGCCTCAAATGCCCGCCATCTTCGCTCCGTCCCTTTTGCTCGTTTAATGCAACGACGCTTGTCCGTTGTGCAAGAGGAAGAACCCACCCCACCAACTCTAGATCTGGGAAGGGCTCATCTACATCCCGCTTTCTCTACGCCCGATGATCTTTTCGACATACCGGAGTCTCCTAGGCCCAGTCAGACGACGTGGCGCTCACAACCACCCAATCACAATCTTCGCTCAAAGGCGCAGCCCACGCAACCGCTTGGACCGTGGACTTGCGCTAACAGTGATGCCAGCAACCCTCTGGTGGAGAAGAACGACGGCATCGCTCGTAGCAGCCCTTCCAACGATAAAGCCCACCTACCAAACAAGAAGCGCAGAACACCTAAAGTTCAGAGAGGGTAAATCGCGATGGCACTCGTATTGGCTTCCTTAATTGTCTTGTACTTCATATTCCTTGATTCATTTGCAAGTTTTCCGTCTACCACCTAATATTAATAAAATAACGGTCCGCCTCTATGCCTTTACGAACAGATCAGTGAACTTGTCGACGGAGAGCTGAGAGAAAGAGGAAGTATCTGAGACGGTGTCCCAGGATCCTGTACGGAATATCAGTACATTATTGTGGAGCAGAAGTCAAATATATTGTTCGCACTTCTTTTGCTGGACTTCATCGAAGTGATGCGAGATGTGCCTCTTGAACTTGTTCATCAACAACGGGGTACCTTCAGCGCGTCGCCTCTTGTGTCCAACAGGGTATTCCACCTCTACTTCGTCGAGGACGGTTCCGTCATTGAGCGTGACAAGGAGAGCGTTGCCGATTGATCGCCTTTCGGGGTCGTGATATTCGACACTGAAGCGTTTGTCTTCTACACAGTGAATTTTGGCACGGAGGGCGTCGATGCGGGGATCGGCGGGCAGAAGCGTCGGTGCTTTCGTAGACACTTCAAATTGAGCTCCGAAGGGAAAGCAAAATGGGCTTACTAGCTTTCAGAAGTCAGTTCTCCAAAGATGAGGGGATAGGCAACCATGTAGTTGATAGCGTGGCTAGGATGAATGCATTTGAATTAATTGTTACTCGGGGGAAGATAGTGATTCTCACTCTCGGTCGGCGAAATTATCCAGGGGTCCTTGCTTGTCAATGATACGGACGGCGGCTTCCTGGGTACGGATCCTGACGCTCTGAATATCGTCGGAAGTCTTACCAAGGGCCTTTAGCTTGTCGTGGATGATGTACGCAGCTTCGACGGCGGTTTGAGCGTGGAACTCGGCGGGGTAGGAGATCTTGAACAAAAACTTCTCCATGATATAGGAACCGTATGGACGCTGGAACTCGAACGGCTTGCCCTTGAACAGGACATCGTAGAAGCCCCATGTCTTAGCCGTCAGGACGGAAGGCAAGCCTTTCTCACCCTTCTTGACGAGGAGAGCAAGGTTTACGGCACGCGAGCAGGCGTCACCAGCAGCCCACGACTTCCTGGGGCCTGTGTTGGGAGCGTGTCGGTACGTACGCAGAGACTGGCCGTCAACCCATGCCTGGGAGATGGCGTCAATGGTCTGGTCGCGGTCAAGGCCGAGCATCTTGGACACTACGGCCGTTGAAGCGACTTTGACGAGAACGACGTGATCGAGACCGACACGGTTGAAGGAGTTGAGGAGAGCAAGGCCTCCTTGGATTTCGTGCGCCTTGATCATGCCTTCGAGAATGTCGCGAACGGTCAGGCGTTGGCCCTGCCGAGCAAGGTGGTCGGCGACGGCGAGGATGGCACCCAAGTTGTCCGAAGGATGTCCCCCTAGGACACGATGTTAACCACAAGTCAAGTATGATAGCATATGTCACTGACATTCAGCGGCAAGGAAGCAGTCATTGAAGTCCAACCAGCGGATGATTGTGCCAATGTTGAATGCTCCACGGACAGGATCGAGCTGGTAGTTTGTACCAGGAAACCTTCGTGCCTAAGAATATATCATCTCATTAAGGTCTTAAAACCGAGGGTACAATTAACGCACCATTCGGGACAATGGTGCCCTCTACAACAGGACCAAGGAGTTTCGTGCATTCGGGGAACCTCAAACCCTCAAGACCACACCCAATGGTATCAATCAAGCACAGCCTGGCAGTCTCGAAAGCAAGGTCCGACTCGATTTTGTAGTTGTGGACGTAGTCTGCGATGTCCTGGAGCACCTGGTCGGGCTCCGGTCGCAGCGTAGACTCTCCACCGTGCGCGGACATTTTGCGAGTGAACAAGGTGGGTGATGCCATGGTATTTGAAGGCCCCCTTATCGATGGCCGATATCGGAACGAGGAAGATACAGAAGAGAATGGGGCTGATGGGGCGGTGACACGGTGTGCAATGTTCCTAGATACTCGCCAAACGCGCACATTAGGCAAAGCTGATCGAGAAAGCATGATGCTTTACTGCACAAACGTCGCGCAAGGGTCTGAGGAGAACGTCCGCCGCGATGAGGACGAGGAGTAGCTCGACGAGATCCGTTCGTTCGCCCGCTTTTTTATAATAAAAGATCTCCGGTACGGCATGGATCTCCCCCGCACACCCGGAACATTCCGCGATCGCGTGACTTGGGTTTTTATTTTTTATGTCTGCATTTATATACCGCAACGAGTATGCTAAAGCTACTAAGACGCGGTGTGGGTTGAGTACAACGAATTAACGCTGCACCCGATTGATACGGGTTGGGTTGGGCAGGTTGGGGTTGGGCCGTGTTTGGAGTAGTTCCCGAGGTGGGCAAGGATGGTGGGCATAATAATGGTTGGTCAGGTAGTGTTGGACATAGAGGCATAATGAAGGAAGTTTAACGTCATTCCAGGACTCAGGCGTGGATACACCCACTTTAAGCTCCTTTACCAAGGGAGCACCGACAGTGGCAGACACTGGGAAGTTTTCAGTCCTTCCAGGACTCAGCGGGCGTAAACTTCATTTAAGCTCCTTAAGAAGGACACCCCCTGGCAGGAGACCGTGCTGCCTTCCCTCGTCATCGTAGTGCAAGAGTGGCTTTGAAAGCCTGTGCGTGGCTGACGACAAGCCTCGAGAACTGGGGGGTCAACCGTGGGAAACCCCGAGATGGTGATGGTTCGAGTTCAAGAGCAGCCTGTCGCGTGACTTGGGTCTGTTCCTTGTCCCGCTCGGCGTCATGAAGGCTGGGGAGGGCTTGGAGGGGGACTTGAAAAAACTTTCGACCTCCAATCGGTGCGCATCAAGACTCAAACTTAGGCAACCATCCAACCCCAGTGACGAAGCACTTCGGCGCATCACGTGCCGCACCGCGCCCATTGCAGTACAGTTACTTATATAGGGTAGTTATCACCGTTGTGATGTAGATTCACTCCCTTCTCCCCTATGTCTTCTGAGACAAACGAAATATCGACATCTGGGCCTCTGCCTGGCTCCAAGAGGCGCAGGCTTCAGGGTGCTTGCGACACTTGTCGCCATAAGAAAAGTTAGTGAAGCTAGTGCGCTGCATTGCAAGTGATCACATTCTGACGACCTGCGGAACAGTAAAATGTAGGTTATGATGTTATTGCTTCGGGTACCGATACGAAACCGCACCTAGGCGATAGCGCACTCATGCCAGGAAACCGATGCTCCCACTGCATCGCTTTCAACTCAGATTGTACCCATAACTTATCAAAGAAGGTGCGTTCCTTCGGCGTTCGGTGCCATTGCTGCATTGACTCACATCGTATAAATCATCCACATAAGAGGAATTCCGAACCGTCGACACCCGCTCGATCGTATGCCAAGATTATTAGAAACAACCCGCGCTTGGCTCACCATCTATCCTACTTCAGATACGTTGAAAGTCTTGAACAACGCGTCAAGAAGCTAGAGCACATGCTTCAGAAGGTTGCGCCCACTCTTTCCCGTTTTCCCAGCTCACATTGAATATACGCCGTATAGCCTGACCCAAAATCTAGTGCAGGCACATCGGACGTCAACAGGATATTTGCAGAGCCCTCCGAAAGTGTAATGATCACGGCCTGTGGGACTGATGCAATGCTCGGCGCGATGTCATTCTCGCCCGCCTCTACATCTCATAACTCCCTTGTGAATGTCACTACGGATGATGCCGACGATGTTCATGCGTTAGCGGATGAGCTGAAGGATCTACACATCCTCCCCGATTCACGCTTTTTCGGAAAGTCAAGTAGTTTCGTGCTCTTGCGAACGGCTATCGGCGTAAAGCAAGAGTATGCAGAGTCGGCCCCATCCTTGAGTACAGAAGATTTCAATAAGCGGCCCGAATACTGGCGCCCTCCTCCCGTAAGTGTGCATATCCGCCGCTGAATACGTCGTGATTGACTAACTATACATACAGCTTGAACAGCTGGACAAGCTACCCCCCATCCAATTCCAGTTTCCCGAACAGGATCTCCTCGACGCTCTTGTCGATAAGTACTTCGTGATCATCAACCTCGTCATCCCACTGCTGCACAAGCCCACATTCGAGGCGCAGCTTGCTGCGAAACTGCATACACGAGATCAGTGGTTTGGTTCGGTAGTGCTAGCCATATGTGCGGTTGCCTCGCGGTACCTGGATGATCCCCGCTGCCTTGACGATGGAGACCCAACCGCGCTATCTGCCGGCTGGAAATGGTTTTTCCCAGATCCGCACCATGCGCCAGTCCTTCGTCGAAGCGCCATCACTGTATGAGCTTCAGTTTTACTCTGTAAGTAATTTCCGGCCCAACAAGACTCCGCTACATTAAGGCTTCTCCACTTAGCTAGCCACTCTGTACTATCAAGGGACTTCGAACCCTCAAGCATGTTGGGTAATATCTAATCAACCCTCCCCGTACTGAATGACATTAATGCGGCCTTATTTACTAGATTATGGTTGGTCTGGGATTACGATACGCTCAAGAGGTCGGAGCCCACCGTAAAACATCAAGGGTTGTAAAGCCGACTCTGCAAGATGAGCTATGGAAACGGGCATTCTGGTCAGTTCCACTCAAGCTCATCTTCTCATCTCTAGCTAATGTATAATTTAGGGTGCTGGTTATCATGGATAAGTTGGTCTCTGCTTTTGTGGGACGACCATGTGCTCTGCACGAAGAAGAGTCAGTCGTGTCTTACGCTACCTAAACATCCTGTATTTGCTGAGTTTCATATTTCTAGTTACGATGTCGGGTACCCGCTGGAAGTCGACGACGAGTATTGGTCCAATCCTGATCCAGAATTAGCGTTCAAGCAACCGCCAGGGAAGATGTCCAAAAATAACGACGTTCAATCTACTTCTCAAACTCGGCGAGATTCTGGCCGTTGCATTGCGCGTCCTAGTACGTCCCTTTCCAACCGAACACAGTACATCGTAAACCTCATTCATCTTGTAGTATTCGGCGAATAAGTCAAAACTGTGGACGGGTCTCATGGGCCCCAATTGGGAATACAGAATGGTAGCTGAACTCGACTCTGAATTAAACGGCTGGCTGGACTCCGTACCAGATAACCGTAAGCCTACTCAAACGCATGCAAACCGCACCATGCTTATCACACCTTCCCCAGTGCGATGGAATCCGCGGTGTGAAGATCGTGATACATGCGCGTTGTCCGCAAATCTCTTCTGCACCTATTATTATACTCAGATACTGGTCCACCGACCTTTCATATCGGGGTCTCTCCAGGCTTCGGGGCTCTCCTTCCCTTCTCTCGCCATCTGTGTCAACGCTGCTCGCTCTTGTGCACATCTGTTAGATGCGTACATATCACTCGGATTTCCCACTGCTACCCCCACGTGTCAGGTACTTGCATATTCACCACAAATCCGCTGCTTCCTCTGCTAATACTGCTCTAGATGGTGGCTTTCACTTCAGGTATCATCTTACTCATAAACATATGGGGCGCGAAGAAGTCTCGTATATCTTTCAGGACGGACAAGGAAATGGCAGACGTGCGCAAGCTAATGCGTGTCCTTCAAACGCATGGAACACGGTAAGCACACATGTGGCTGTGCATGCACTCATCCCATGTATGCGACAATTAGGTGGCGAGTGTCTAGTAAATTATGGGACATACTCAACACGCTCGCGAGCATGGAAGGCTTTCCACTGCCTGAGCTCAATATTCGTTCCAACAAGCGTGCACCCCCTTTGGACGACCCCTCTGGGTCGAATGCGGAGAGAGATACGAATTTTGCCGTCTACTCTGACCTACTACGTCATAGTCCTTCTACTTCGACACTTAGTTCAGCTGGAAGCCCTTCTGACTTGCTTGCTACTCCGAGCGGCATACAGCAACCCCCTACCGACATCCTTCCTCTAACTACTGATGAGCTAGGTCGGTTACCGGTTGTCAGCAATTACTCGCAACCTTGGACGAGCACGAATACGAGTGGCTTTACTGGGCAACCCTCCCTTGATAGTACATCAGCGCCGCCGAGTACGCAGCCGCAACAAACGTACCAATACTCTCAGAAAACACCTGTTGGATACTCGGGACCTCAACAAGGCTCTCAGTATGCGCCAAATACGATAAGTGGTCTGCTTCAGAGCCAGGAGCCAGTGAATCCGTTCTACACTGGTGGCGATGCTACAATGGACCTGTGGTCCGCGGTCCCTGGAGGTTTTGAGTGAGTGTCTTTATTTCTTCCTGCGAAGGTTGTGCTGATAAATAAATCTGCAAGTCTGGATGAATGGGGAGGTTATATAGCTAATTTTGACCCAGATGTGTTTGCTTAGTTTGATTATAGTTTTTTTTGTCTCTGTTTAACATCAATCGGAGGTACTCCATGTGGACGGCTCTGTGCTACCTGAATCTAGTTCTACCTGTATGTACTTTGGAAGTAAATAAAATTGACCCCTAGCTTGCCATGCATGACAGACGGACGGTCCTGGACCTCGTCCCCCTGCCGCCCAGCGACGGAAACCGCTGTTTTTCGGACGCTAGTGTGTTTATGGGTAGCCAAATGGTGTGGGTTGGACGACTTATTGGCCTATGGCCTCTGTTGTTCGGTGCGATTATAGTTTAATAGTGGGACATGCATGCTATGCTATGTATAAGCTAGATTGCGACGTATATTTTTATTCGTAGAATACCCTCCGCTCCGGTATAAATCCATAATAATGTTGTTTCAACGTTCCCAACCATGTACGCGTCTTGGGAGAGGTGCTACGGACACATCGCTATCGTCCGAGGGACCCATGTTGGTCCAACAAGGCTCGCACATGACACATGGGCTTTCAGGAAGGCGCACATCCCCAACTATGGCGTACACGGCTGGGACCTTGCAGCAGCCGCGACAAAGATCGAGCAGCACTGGTGTGATATGAGTCGTTATTGGGAAATCGGAGAGGAGATCAGTTGGTCGTCGCAATCTGTGCGACGAGGTTAGTATTTCTGTACATTGATGGAGAGTGGATGCAACTCGCCTGATTTGGTCTACGACAATGAAGTGCTCGCAATTGCCGTGGTGGAGCATATAATACGGTTCGTCGATTCGGAGTAATAATGAGTCCAGCCTGGTCGTGGCGAGGGTGGAGTCGGCTTTCGTGATCTTTGGTCGCTTCTCCTCTGGCATCAAGCCTATCTGCTCGATCAGTTTGCTAGGAGTACTTGTTAGAAAGGAATGTTTTCTAGCGGATGAAAAACCTACACACTCAGCATAGTCCGGATCGGATTGACCGTCGCCATACGCAAGACCTTCAATGCACATAACGCATGGTTTGTTGTCCGCATTGTTGATCTGCGAATATCCGAATACTTCCCCGTCCTCGACGATTTCCTCGGGGATTTCGGAGGATTCGCATATGAGGCAGTCGTACAGGTCTTGGAGGGTTTGCGATGAGCGTAGGAGATGTGTCGACGCTCGAGACAGGTAGTTGTGCCCCCAGCTGAGTGTGTTGTGAACAGTGATGGTTAATATCGCTTCCGTTTCGTTGGGATCGTTGACATTTGACACGGATCGTTTCTACAGGGAAGTAAGAATATAGAAAATGTGGGATCAGTTGGCGGCATGTACCACACTATCGAGGACATTGAAATCCGTGTTCTTTGGAGCCCGCATGAAGAGGGCAGCTTCTGCCGAGTACGGCCAACTCTGCAAGTTCTTGCTGATGCACTTCAAGGACTCTTGCAGGTCCTGTACTGCTGCATGCGGTATCTTCAAGGCCTCGTAGTTGATTATCCGCTTCCTTTTCTTCTTACTTTCTGCAGTGATGTGCACATTGTTGACGACTAGCTCGTGGTCCCTGAGCAGATACCCGGAGAGTTTGACATTGTCCCATGTCTTTTGGACCTCCTTGCGGATGTCAGCTACGCTAGATTGAGTACGTAAGTTAGGATTGGAGGAGTGTGCAAATGCGGAGCGGCTCACCTGCATTCTTCCGCGATTCCAGGTGGAATCTGTGTTGCAGAATCGGAACGGAGGTCCCCTAGCTCGGTGCGCGCAAAGGCTTTGATGTCAATGGGCTCCGATGCTGGACCAAAGGTAGATTCGTGGGCATGAGCGGCGCCTGCGTTCATGAGGATGCGTGAAAGTCTATCCTAACGTGAAAGTGCCATTTTGGGGATACTATCTCCTCCGGCATTTTACAGTCGCGTCCGCCCACTCTATTTGCCCAATGTCTCGGAATGAGTCTATTGGCGAAACGATCCAGTCGTTAGAGAGCTCCGACAACCTTCTCTCATGGATCAATGACACCCTGGGCGCGAAGGAAGACGACCTCGCTGCCCTCGATCAGCATATCACGCACATAGTTGCTGCCCTCGACATCGCCTGCGAAGAGACCTCTTTCCAGCTCGAGCGGATAATAGACGATGTTTCCCGTGGAGTCCCTCGGTTGACCTATGACCTGCACTTTATGAAGGACAGTGCTATGGCTCTCCAGTCGGTGCTGGTGAAGACCCAAGACCATTCCGCCAGCTCCCTCCCAGCACAGACAAACGAAACGCTGGAACATCTACGGACGCTGGATACCGTAAAGCGACACATGGAGTCGGCGCGGGAGGTGTTGAGAGAGGCCGAGAGCTGGAGTAGTTTGGAGATGGAGGTCACAGGCCTTTTAGGCGAAGGCAGCTATGCCCGGGCGGCGGAAAGGCTCTCCGAAGCTAGCAAGAGTATGGTGGTCTTCCAGAATACGCCGGAATACGAATCCCGGAGGACGCTAATGGTCAGTCTCCAGAACCAGTTGGAGGCGTCTCTCAGCTCTGCCCTCGTCGCCGCGATCAACACGCAAGACGTTGCCCTGTGCCGAAACTACTTCACCATTTTCTCCAATATTCAACGCGAATCCGAGTTCAGGAACTACTACAATGGATCGCGCAGGGCCCCGCTTACTGAAATGTGGCAGGATTTACCCGTTGACACAGAACAATCGACCAGCCAGAGCTTTGTTGAGTTCCTGCCTAAATTCTATTCTAAATTCCTAACTCTTCTTAACACGGAGCGCGTCACAATCCCCTCAGTGTTCCCCGATCCGCAGGCGTCGTTGTCGAACCTTATCGTCTCAGTCCTTACCGCGCTCCAGCCCTCATTCTCGGAGCGTCTGGCTGCTCTCTTCGAACAATATGGTTCATCAGCCCTCCTGAACTGCATTACGACGTTGAAGGTCACGCAGGATTTTGCTGTCAACGTCGAAAAGGTCATGGACAAAGTCAAACTCTCCATTCCAACCGCACGACCTCATGGCCAAGACGGCGCAGCTGACAGTGTAGAAACTGCCTCACGCGAACGGGTACATAGACGTCGTTCCAGCCGCATGTCCATCTCCTGGCATGCGGGGTCCCAGCGTGCAACACAAGGATCCGTAGGGTCTCTGAGCTTGAACGTAACGACTCATGATGACTTCGAGTGGGGTCGCGAATTGTTCCAGCCGTACCTTGACTATCAGGTTGGTTATGGGAAACTGGAACTCAAGATGCTGCAAGAAGCCTTTGATCGAGCGACTGCCTATGAGGATGGCGGCGATGTGCGCTCGGACAAGTCGCGACTTCTACGGGAAGCAGCCGTCGACCTCTTTAGCATCAGCGAAGAAAGTTTCGCGCGATGTCTCAATTTCACGTATGGTTATGGCGCTGTCGGACTAGTACAGGCACTGGATACAATGATTGAGCTATTTTTCAATGTATTCGCGAAGGGTAAACAGACGGGGGGCACTTCGCCAGCGAGAGCGCAACCTTCTATCTCCTACGACGATTTCGTGGACCTTGACTATTCCGCGCAGGATTGGGCGGCTTTGCAGCATTCGCTCCACTTCCTTGGTGCTGCCCGAGCGATACATGACCGCCTCCTTGTCTTCGAAGCAAAACTTCGCTCGACTCTGCTGCAAATAGCCAGCCAGTTCCAGATGGCGGAGAATGACCCCATTAATTTCACCGTCGCGCCCACCAAAGTGCAAGAACTTCTCCTTCAGCAATCGCTCCTCAACTCGTCAGAACTTCGTACTCTATTGGATAGCATGCAGAAGCAGACTCAACTAGCGCCAAATCCCTCTCCTTCCGGCCCAATATTACTACCCGCCGGACGAAACGGGTTGTTCTCGTTCGTCGAAACATGTCAGGTGTCGATGCAAGAGACTATCCTGTCTCCCCTGCGCAAGCAGCTTCAACCATACCCTACATTATCCTTGTGGTCTGCCTCAGGAGACAAGTCAAGAACGAATTCCTCCGGTATCAGTGATCTCCAAGTCCCCACTTTCTCGCTGTCTCCAAGTGAGATAGTGCAAAATGTCTCGGAAGGCCTTCTCAATTTACCAAGACTGTTTGAGGTCTACGCAAACGATGATGCATTGTCGTTCTCTCTCGAAACGCTTCCGTATATCAATCCCGACGTTCTTAAGGGTATCCCGGAAGAACCACACTCAGAACTGATAGTACCTCCAAGGCATATCCGTCGTACATCCCTCGTTTCTATTCAGGCTACACCAGCTCCTCCTGTAACCCTAGACGCGGAAACTGTCTCTTCGGCATGGCTGTCATCTTTGGGTCATTCGCTCCTCTCGTATCTAATGAACGACATCCTCCCCAAGATCCCTACCTTATCGGAAGCAGGAGCAACTCAGCTTACTTCAGATTTGAGTTATCTGTCGAATATTCTTGGCGCTCTCAATGTGTCTTCTGAAGACCTTGGGAAGTGGCAGGAATATGTCGGTTTGCTGGATGCGGATGCCGGCCGCGCAAAACTGGTAGATGCTGAGATGCAATCCGACGCAATATTTCAGTCTGTTGCGCGAATGAGAGGCTGGAGTAGCTAGTCCTGTATCTTTATTGGACGGACAATGGATTGTGTGTTTTTATTTGGGATGGATTTGATTGACGTGGGCACGTGGGCGCCTCGTGCACTTCGTTCAACTTTTCGTTCACGGAAATCAACGAGGGTCAGCGTGGAGGCATGCACTTATAATGCACATCACCGGTGCCCCGAATGCAATCGCTTGCCCTTCCCGCCATTTTCTTCGGTCTCGGTGGACGAATTGTACTCGACATGCTCACCCGCTCGGCGGAATCCTCGTTTCAAGAGTTCTTACTCCTCGGCGTCTGGGAAGGCGTCGGTGTCCATTGCGCCTTCACCTATTCTGACTACGGTATCATTGCTGCTGTGGGCGTGGCTCTGCACCTCTTTGTGGACTTCTCCGGCACGCAGGACTTGGTCAGGTCGTTCTGTACCTTCATTGGTGTGGCCGCTGGTGTTCTGTCGAGCGAGGTCCTCTCAAATTTAATAAACGACAACTCGAAAGAGCACTCCAAGAAGCGGTCCTACATAGACAGCTATGGCGATAGCCATCGCGACCGTGCCAAGGAAGCCTCTAAACGAAAAGAGCGGGGCACCTATGATAGCCCACGCCATAAAGCCTTTCGCCAATCACATTCCGACATCACCTCCGTCGATTCTAATTCAGAACTCATACATATACGACCATTCATGACCCCTAGGGAGAAGGAGATTGCTGCACTACGCGCTCGCGCGTCGCTAGCCGACAGCGAGCGGCGTCGGTTCAAGGAGGAGAGGAAGTGGGCGGTCTCACAAGGAGACCTTGCTCGCGCGTCGCAGATGAAGTGGCAGGTGAAGAAGTACAAGGCACTGATGGAGAGTTTCCTGAGGCAAGCGGATATCATGGCCTCCGAATGTAAGTGAACGCCATTGCATCCAAATGACCCCCGTAACCCACCCTTCCCATTAGCTGATGGCCGCTCAACCAAGGTTGATCAACCCCGCACTCACAGCGACCACCGTACAAAATCCCAGGCCAATGGCACTGCGACTGGACTCGCAGCCAACGGCAATGGACTTCCACCACCAGAGAAATCCCATCATCGACATCGCTCCTCATCCAAACCTCAAACTTAGGATATTCGTCATTTATCCCGCATCAATTATTCCTGCCATCCTTGGCGATGCTGTCCGATTCCTTCCTCTGCAGCATCCACACATAAGTAATGGGGTTACTACAATCTCGTTACCCTCAGTGGGCCACCAGCTAAAGCCTCCCGTACTCGGGGTCATCCCGCGTGGAGGGCAGATAGATACCTGGCTATACCATGCAAGGAGAATGGTGGTCATGTTCCGAAATGATAAATTACATACAGTACAGCATGGACGTAGTTAGTACAGAGGAGATGTAAATTATTTACGATTGTACGAATAGATAAACGAAGGTTGACGATATGCAAGCAACACCAAATGACGAAGGCGACGAGGAAAACAACCATGATAACGACATAAGTAAACCAAGCTAACGATAAGACTTCCCGTTGGTCCTCGAGCCATTGGGGGCGGAAACAGAGGACCCGTTTGCTTTAGAGCTTGTTCCCGGGCGAGCCTTTTTGACCGAACTCTCGGACCCGGCTCGAGGCGCAGCCTCTTTCATAACCATCTTTGCGTGTATCTCTTCTAACTTGGAGGCCTTCACTTTCTTGGGCCAGAAAAGGGTAACGAATCTGGTAGCTGGGTTAGACCAAGCGTCCATGAGATGAGATTTAGTTTACTCACGTCCACAAATGACGACGCCACTGTTCGCGGTCTTCGCCAGCTGCTGCTTTCGCAGTCAAGACAACTTCAATGCGACGACCAATTGCAGCAAGCGAGTCCTTGAGAATTGCCACCTTGTCATCACGAGGCATGTCCTCGCCGGACAGCTTCAGTTGCTTTAGTTGCTTCTTGACAGGTCGGAGTTCCTCCTTGGTGGAGGCTTCGTCCATCGACGGGCTGTAAATATCATCAGGATACATAACTTAGCAACAAGGAAAGTTCGTACCATTCATCAGAGGATTCTGAATCAGTGAAAGTGGGTGTCGGCCGCCGCTTGCGCTTGCGACTCCCCTCGTCAATGGACGCCATAGCTTCGCTCTCAGCACGCCGCTTCATGCTCCCACCGTACGAGGAAGAGGTAGCCATGGGAGGGGGTGGAGGGGATGCTGAAGCCTTCAACGCTCCCCGATTCCGTAATGAGCTCTCGTAAGACCGAAGCTTCTCGTCGTGTTCGCGCAATAGACCGAGGAGGAAGTCACCTCGACGTACAAGATGGATGGCATTAGGGATCGGCCTAGTCGATGTGTCTTCGCCCTTCTTGCCCTCTTCAAGGAAGAATTTCCCGTCTAGGCTCAGCTTCGGGTCCTTTTGCATGGCCTCCCAATTGCCGAAGCCGTACAGGAATGCACCAACAAGCAACATGGAGTCATCCTGAGGGCCCCAACGACCAGACCAATTCAGAGTTGGACGAATGTTGTCGATAGGAATGGACCATTTGTACGGATCCGGGAGCTCGGACAGATGCGTGAACAGTATACGGAGGTCACGGAACCTCGATATAACGGTCTCCGCATTAATGTTCCCAACACCGCGACAAGAGACAAGAACGGCTTTGCTTTTCTGAGCATTGGTGAGGGTCTCTCCAGCCGCAATTCGTGACCGTTTCTGGTCTTCACTCTCCTTAACAGCCTGAGTGCATATGTCAAGAATTTCGTCCGCGATGTCAAGTATCATCCCCTTGTTCTTGTCCTGCAGCTTGGATTCATTGACCTATAGCAAGAGGTTATCCAGGTTATCCTTAGCAGCAACCGATTGGCGGAAGATGCATACTCACGATGATATCGTAGCGCTGCCTGATGTCGCCCCATCGCTGCAGACTGCGGATAAGAACTCGCACATCTCGCTCCTTTAGCTCCATAGCCTTCTGACTCGCCGACTTTCGTGTTGGACCCGGTACCTTGGGTTTCTTGGGCGCAGGTGCTGCAGGTACAGGATCGACGTCCATGCCTTCGTACGAAACCTGCGCAGCAGCACGTTTTCGGTCCCTCGACTCCTGAGCGGCTAATTCCTCCGTCTTGCGTTCGTCTTCTTCCTGTTCGAACTTCTGTCGTTCCTCGAGAGGAATGATGTCTTCCCAGCTCATGTCATTCTTGACATCGCTAACGGCAGCGAACTGTTGCAAGAAACCCTCGCCACCAAGTGACGTGCCTCCATCGCCGCCGTCCATGGTCTCGTGGTCTTCGGCCCTATTCAGAATGTCATCGAGATCCATCTCATCGAGTTTCTTGCTTTGCTGAGAATCGTCCTTATCGAACCTAAACGCAAAATGCCCCATTGAGAACAGGGGTCACAACGACGGGAGAAAAAAAATACAATTTTTGTGCCCCATATTTCAGCACGGCGTGCAGTTCATCCTTGCTGAGATTATCGGGCTTATGGGGGTCCTTCGTTTGCGAAGCCTTGGCACCCAAATGTGCTTGAGAGGTGTCCATCTGGTTGATGACTGGGAAACCGCTTGAATAGATGCAGCACTACGAATATAAAACCACGTACTGGCATACTCTAGGACCATCTTCTTCTTGGCACGCTCCAGCACGTCTTCCTCCATTGTGTCCTTGCTAACAAATCGGTACACACTGACATGCGACTTCTGGCCAATTCGATGAGCCCGAGCCATCGCCTGCAAGTCGTTTTGGGGGTTCCAGTCACTCTGAAATTGCATTGTCAGTGCACGATGCGCATAGCGAGAACCAGAATCTTACGTCGAAAATTATCACTGTATCTGCAGTCTCCAAGTTGATACCAAGACCACCCGCTCGTGTAGAGAGCAAGAATGCGAAATCAGGAGACCCTGGGGCATTGAAATGGGCAATCGATTTCTTGCGGGCGTCGGAGGAAACCATTCCATCCAGACGTTGATGCTGATAGCCACGCAGCGACATATAGTCACTCAAGATGTCCAACATTCGTACCATTTGGCTGAAAATCAGCACACGATGGCCGTCTTGCCGCAGTCGTACCATTAGCTTGTCGAGAAGCACCATCTTGCCGCTGTTCATGACGAGACCCTTGAGAACCTCGTCCTTGGAGTCCGAGCGTGATTCGACACCATCGAAGAGATAAGGATGATTTGCGGCCTTCTTCAATTCCATCGCTAAATTTCGATCAGCAGGGAGATGGGGTTGGGAAAGACACCACTAACCAATATTCAACAAGCTGATGTTATTGTTTCCGTGTGCGCTCTTCACCAAGCCTTGAAAGTTCTAACAATATCCTGTAAGATAAGGAAGGTAACACGATGCAAGGTGACGCACCTTTGTGAGGATGTTCTTATACCAATGTGTTTGAAGTGCACTCATTTCAACACGCAGAATGCGCTCGCTCTTGCTCGGTAGCGATGTCAATACATCCCGTTTGAGCCTCCGGAGCATCAGCGATTCAAGCTGCGCATGCAATTCCTTGATCTTTTCTTCATGGTCGGCATCGTTAAGATCGAATTCGTTTGTGAGTGCGACTGCGAAGGTATACATGTCAGGACGCTAGCTAAACGACGCAGTGATCGTACTTACATTTCTCAGGCATCAAGAAATGCATTAGCGACAACAGCTCTAGGAACTAGAGTTAGGCGTCATGCTCATCTCCAAGGCTATTGGTCGTACCTTTGACGTTGTTTTGCAAGGGAGTACCAGTGATGAGCAGCTTCGACGCAGATGAGAAGGACCGCAGAGCCTCATACAACTGACTCTCGGAGTTTTTGAGACGATGCGCCTGCTCAGTTGCATTTAGCCAAAGTTCCTCGTAATGAACAAGTGACCAACCTCATCTACCGCCAGCGACTGCCATTTGATCTCGCCCAACTCTTTGGCATCTCGCAGCGTCAGTTCGTACGTTGTGAGTAGCACATTCATCTTGAGGCGCTTGTTCGTCGGACCAAACTCGTGCGCGCGGATCACCTCCCGAGACGAAGCCGTCCCGATGTAAGTGACCACATTCAAGTCGGGAGCCCACAGAGCGAATTGCGACTGCCAGGCCGTTATCGTAGACAGAGGAACAATGACCAAGAAAGGGCCGTATTGCTTCATCTCGTGGAAGAGGTACGAGAGGAAAGAAACCGTTTGAACAGTCTAATCCGAACCATGAGTCTACGCAACACACCGAGAAAAGGGGTACTTACTTTGCCCAAACCCATCTCATCTGCAAGGATGCCGTTCTCGCCCTTGCTCCATAGATACGCCAGCCAGTTCAGACCGGTGAGCTGGAAGTCCTTGAGTTCACCGCCCGTAGACGCTATATAGTCTGGGTCCTTATCAATCTTCTTGAACGTCGGACGCTGGGTGTCTGGAGTAGTTCTGGCTCTTGTAAGGGAATCGGCCATCGGCTTCTCGCCTGCGATACGCTTCAATCTGCTCTTGCGCAATTGGCTTAATTTCTTCCTGCGTTTCCCATGTACAATGCTCGTAATTGAGATTGCACCATTTGCAGAAGTATTCGATAGATTCTACGCCTTCGCGGTGGGCCACTATGCGCTCGACGGTGCGGTATGTTTCCAGGTCCTGCTTTTCTCTCTCCCGGTCGAGGAGTAGAGCTTCAGCATCTTCCCGGGACAACCCCGGGGCATTCAGTCTCGCTTGCCACTGCTTATAAGCTTTGATGTAGTTATCGACACGCTTCAGGCCTTTGAATCGTTTTTAAGAACTCGTACGTCTCGTCCGTGTTGTGAAGATGGGAGAAATTCTTCCACTTGATATGAAAGCGCTTACAGACGAAACCGATAAGTTAGCTGCAAATGTGCAATAAAGAAACAAACTACACACTATGTTATCAAACCATAGGTCGTCCGGATCGGCTTCTCGGCCTTCATCACGACTGTGACTGAGGACCGCCTCGATTTCATCTTCCTCCTTAAATTGGACGTTGGGGTCGACATAATAGGTAGCTTCGCCGTCCTCATCCTCAAACTTTTCAAAGTCTTGTACGTCGTCCACATAGTTGGGAACGCGGCCGCCCCGACTTGATACACGGATCTCGCTATCGGATATTCTCTTTGGCTTCTTCTTCTTTGAGCGGGCGCCATAATCGGAGTCCGAGTCCGATTCGGCGGCGACATGCCTCGCTGGAACTAGTGGGGCGAACATTGAGCCAAATGACTAGCATATAACGGGGTATTGTCACCTCGCACACGAGACGACGAAGCCACTGATGATGGCTTCTTCTTGTTGGGAACCTTCTTTGACTTGGCGTGCTTAGAGTCGCCATAGGTATCGTCCTCGTCGTCTTCCTCCTCCTCGTTCTCTTCCTCATCATCACCTTGGTCTTCGTAACCCTAGATATGTATGAGAGATTAGATTAATGCGCATTGTCGTATGGGGATGGCCGACATACCGAGTCTTCAGCACCCTGTAGGACGACGTTGAGCACGGTGGGGACATAGGAGGCTAGATAGTGAACACACCGAATCTCGTTCCAAATGGTATACGGTGTGGAGACCATTGCTCATGGATGGACCGGCAACGGGCTGGTCAGTTGCGGAATGGGAGTCCTCGTCGACGGACTCGCCCTCTGCGTCTTTATTTACAGAGGAGTCTGAGTCGACCTGCATGTCGTCGTCGTCGCTGTCGTAGTTGATGTTGAGGTGGGAGGCCATGATTGTGATGCGGGCGTTGTGGACGGTGGTGGGGGGAGGGAAGGAAGGGGGGATGATTGTTGGCGATGAGTAACGCTCGCCAACCACAATGATTCACACGGCGACTGGGCCATCGCTACCGCGGCCAGTGCCGAACCCTTCCCCTTCGTCACCGCTCGTGACGGACTCCGAATACGAAATAACAAGAAATAATACCCCGTTCAACATTTTCCCACAGGCTTAGGGCGTTGATAATGTGCTGAAAGGGGCTGTTCAGGACGTTGGCTCCTTCCATATCGGTGCTGTTTGTCGAAGAATTCCCAATCTCACTATCGTCAACAGTGTCAACAAATTGCGCTGACCATCGCCATGAGGTCTCCAACAATGTCACAAGGTAACACGCACCGCCCAGTCCATCAACGGGTTAAGGTTACATCAATTATTCCACACATCGTCGCCGTCACTGCGGACACTCCCAAGCCGTATTTCTCCGCATTCCACACTAACGGTGTCAAGCCGAATCACCGAAGCCAAGCAACTCACTCGACATTGCTTCCTTCTTTCTCTGCTGATCCTAGGCGTTTCGGCGGCGGTAGGACATGCGATGCCAGTGGCCGACCCTAGGTGAGGGAAGCTGCGACCAAAAGTGAGATCGAAATTTCCATCACTTGTCCATCCAAGCGCCCATAGTTCATCGCTATCAATTGCTAGGACGCGACGCGCGACGACCTTTGCCAAGAATGACTACGCGAAACCCCGGCCCCCGCCACCTGCTTGGCTCTCGACTACCGACGACGCTGTCAAATTGCGCCTCGACTAACTCCATGGTCGCTACACGCATTGGCGACAGCACCTATTTCACTAGCACTCGCGGTTGCTTGCATTAGATGTTCACCAGTGCGACATTAGCCGGTTCGGTCACATGTAACTGAGTTCCCTTGCGGAATCTAACAACTGGTTGGCCTACAGACATGTGCCGGGGAGTCTGGGCGGTCTCAATCGCCGCTGTCTATTCGTAACCCGCTAGCTTCGACGACTGACACTCCGCTCGCAGTACCCTTTTTGCCGGATCGATCTTCTCTTGAGCTCCCATACCAATCAGCCTTCATTGCGGTATTACGCATAGTGCATGTCCTTCGAATCACACCCAAATGTCGCCATAATTCAAGCGGTCGGGCCTCTCGGTAGATAGTTATATCCCCAACGATGCGTAACTAATTGCAAATATCCATGAACTAGACAGATGCATTGTATACTTTCTCGAATATTACATACGACTGCCGACAACCAGTCCTTCGCGCATGGTTTTGTCAATGTTATGCTGTAATCATTGATGCACATTCTCGATTGCGGGTGTTATCGTACAATCTCTATTCTCCTCGACCATTCTTTCTACCTTCCTCCACGCTGTGTTCTCACTACGAGAGCGTACCGTGGGCTCGGAGGTTACGTTCCGTTCCGTCGATTACGTAACCTACCTCTCCTCCACGCCTCCCAATACATCTCCTTACACTCCTGTTCTTTGACCGCCATGAGCTCCGCACGGCCCGCGCAAGCAGTCGCGACGGACAAGCCATCCCATCTATCCGTAATCGTCGACCTGTCTCCATCACAATGGCATCTCTCCTCCCAACCGCCCCCAGCAAACACCTTCCCGCTCACCCTCAACTCCTTCCTCTCGCAGCTCCTCGCGTTTCTCAATTCACACATAGCCTCGAAGCATGAGAACACGCTCGCCGTGTTTGGCGCGTTCCCTGGTAAAAGGTTCGCCGCACTTGCTTGCAATGTCCGAGTGTGTTCGGGATTTGGGAATCACGGTTGACGCTGAATACGGTTCCAGCTTGATGCTGTACGCGTCGACGGAGAGTGAGACTATTAATCCGAGCGCTGTGGACGCAAACTCGTATCCCCCTTTCAAGATGCTAGACTCTACGATAATCAAACGGATAGAGAATGAGCTGGACCAACTTGATACCGAGGAGGGAAGTACGTGTCCCCATCGGTCTATCAGTATCACAATGGAAAAGTTTATATCTTCCGCTAGTACCCGTCGCCCTTGTCGGCGCGTTGACGAAAGCCTTATGTTGTCAGTGCTCGTTCTCGATTGCTGCCCATCGGGCTCGAATACTGACCTCATGCCAGACATAAATCGCATCAGTCACTTCTCCGCCGCCAACGTCTCCAAAGCCAAGCTTCCCGACTCACTAACAATCTCAGACCCGCACATCCTCATCCTCTCCGTCTCCCCTGATCTATCCGCAGAGTACATCCCCATCATGAACTCCATCTTCTCTGCGCAGAAACTCGTCAGTCGCTCCTTTTCATTACTCCCTACTCCAATCTCCTAGTAAACGTATACTTACGAAAGTGAGTTAGAGAGTCACTATCGACGTGTGCAAGATCTACGGTACAGAAACCGTGTTCTTGCAGCAAGCAGCGCATCTAACGGGCGGGTCGTATATCTCCCTCGAGCGCCGTGATGCGCTGCTCCAGTATTTGACGATGGCGTTCCTCTCCCCGCCCTCGATTCGGAAAGCCTTGTCCGTGCCGACGCAAGACAAGATTGACTTCCGCGCCGCTTGTTTCTGTCACAAGAAGATCATCGACATTGGTTTTGTTTGTTCCGTCTGTCTCTCAAGTACGTGATTACTTATCCACAGTTTCGGTGTATTTGTGCTGAGCTTTCGTAATTTGCAGTATACTGCCAACCTGTTCCAGTGTGTTCGACGTGTCGGTGCGTCCTAAATTCCACCCCCCCCCCCCCCTCCTTACTTGATAAATTTGTTATTATTTATAGAACGAAAATTTCCTATCAAAATACTGCAACGACTCAACGCATCTCGCCCTCCTCCCACCCCTGGTAGAAACGGGTTGAGTAGGACCACGTCCATGTCTGGGACTGGGGGCTTGCCGCACAGCGGGTCTATAAGGACGTCGAGCTCGAACGGAACGTTGAGGTAGAATTCTCCTAAAAGAATACATATCATGGTTCTGGACTTGGATTCCTCGTTTTGCATTTACATGTATTATCAGAGACAACATAATAACTTAAGATATGCATGGGATATGAAATAAGAGTGAGAAGCATTATATGTCGCCAGTGTCGACGTAGTTGGCCATAGGATCTTCCATCATGCGGCGACTCATTCGGTATGCCTCTACAAGCGACCGTCAGTTGCGTACAGGACAACAAGGGGGACGGCATACCCAATTGCTCTTCTGTGACCTCCGAAGTGCCTTCGTGTCCCTTCTTCTTCTTCCCCCACCTCTGATCCTCGTCGTCAGCTCTCTGTTTCCGCTTCTTCTCCTCCGCGATAGCTTTCGCCAGCCTCTCCTTATCAAGCTGTATATCCCCCTCGCCCAACCTCTTCGACCGATCGCGATCTTGCCTCTCCTCTGCCTTGCCTTTCGCGGCGCTTTGAGCTTTGGACGATTCTTCTGGTTCTGGTGACGTTTGTTTGAAGGCCTGTACGGCGGCGGATGATGATGAGAGGAGGTTTTGTGCGCTTGATGCTTTGGCCGCTTCGATACCGGCTTGTCCAGAGCAATACGAGGCATGGACCAGGGAATGACAGCAAGCGTAGCCCCAAGCGTCGGAGATGGGGTCATACCACGAACCCCAAACGCCGGTGTGGTTGTTAATATACACTAACACAGAAAGTGGAAGATAATGAGATGTAAACCAGACACGAGAAAGCGGCAAACTTACCATCTTCCAGGTACTTCGACTTAGCCTTCGCTCTTTCCCTTCCTTTCACAACTTGACCGGTCCGCGAGTATTCGACGTAGTCCTCCGTCTGGCCTTGTCGTAGCTCTTTCGGCGGCGCAGCTAGATATTCGGCGCCTCCATACTTAGCGAGAATGCTGACTTTCGTCGTATCCTTCAACTCGGCCTTCTTCTCGCGGAACTCGTGGTGGAGGAGTTCGCCTTGAGTGGGGTTCGCGTTCAAGTGGACGTCGTTGCCCCTCGCGGCGGCTTGCCAGGCGAATAGTTGCAGTTTCTGCACTTCTGGAGCCTCACCCGAGAAGCGCAGGAAGTTGTCGCCTGCGAATACTGCCTATAGAATGATTACGGATTGCTAACATAGCGATTGAACGACAACATACCTCTTCTGCTGGGACAATCCTTGAGTGGAGCATCACGCATCGAACGTGTTTTGGGATCATAGTAGGCACTTGAAGGATCCAAGTTGATGAGATATTTGGCAGTATCTTCTCGAATACGCAGATTCCGAACCGTTATTCGGGTTTTGGCATCGAGTTTTTGGCCAACAGCATCAGCAGCATCAGCGTACTTGTCTTCGTCTGCATCCTCCTCGTCACTCGACCCAAAGTCCGGATCCGCCTCCTTCTCCGTCTTCCCAGCCTTCGCCACCTTCCTCACCGCAGCCAAATCCGTCGTCGTCTGATTATCAATCTCCTCCTCCCGCACCTTCTGCCTCGCCTCCTCCACAGCCGCGTACTCTTCATAAACCTTCTTGAACTCAGCAGCGTCGTACCCGTTCCATCGATCGCGCTTCGCTGCATATCCAGCGGCGACGTCCTGTATCACATCGTCGGCCTGTATGTTCTTGCCCGTGTACTTGGCCCCCTTCTTCCGCGGCCGTTCCAAACAATCCTGCTTCTTGTGTGTCATGGACCCGCAGTTCTCGCAGGCACCCTTGCGGTACTTCTTAGCTGCTGGGCCTGCTTTCAGCCCTCTGTCGTACCAGGAATTGAGTGCGCTTTCGGGCTCATCTTCGTCCGGTCGCCTTTGGTGACTGAGTGAGGGTACACCGGTGTCGAGATACCAGGGAACCTGGGAGATATATTCTGTAGGGCCAAAGTGTGAGCATATAGGTGGTTTGAATAGTGAAGGACAACTCACGGGGAATGTGAGGGTTAATAGGCTTTCCCTCTTCGTCTAATGCAGCAGGGGCTGTTCCTGCTTTACGAGCGGCATCGAGGTCCTTTTGGCGACGGAATTCCTCACGAGAGAGCTTGCCGATAGCTGCATAAGTCGTAACCGGTCAAAATATACGTGCAGAGAGCTCAAATGAAACATACCAGATGATGAAGCCATTGTGGCTGATGGCTGATGAATAAGTTCGGGACTCGTTGGCGCCCGTGGAAATATCGATGGCCAGCGCTTACAGATTAATATAGGAGTAGCCCCTGACATCATCCCCTGGAGGGAGACAGGCGGAATCTCGGGTTGAGAGCACGTACGATAAAACAGTATTATAGCTAAGCATTCGTTACGTATAAATGGACTACTACTCAGCCTTGTACACCCAGTAATGACTGGAAGGTGACTTGAGCCAATCGGCGACTCACTCGATAAGAGAGCAATCTCATGGTGATACTGGGTAGCAGATTGTATAACATCCGAACTATATGAGCTTCATATAGCGGGTTGTTTCTAACCGGTAATTCTCCGTGGGAGTATGTTATTTACGAGAGAGACCCAAAGTCGCGTGCTAAGGAAGAGGATAAATGATTATGAGTGTCACTATTTGGCACCTCGGGGGATGGACAAGTAGATGTACCTTCCAATGGGCTGGTTTCTGCGTTGTCGGACACATGTTGTGTGAACCTCTGGAAACAGTTCACCTACGATAGGGTGATGGCAGTTATATAAACCGGAGACTCCGCATTGGCCCTCGTCGGTCTTCTCAGAATCTTCACCTAATACGATTAACATCATGGAGTTTTTGTTACGGTATGTGGAGCCAGCACCTTAGGACTTGGGTGCCGTGATGATGCGTACGCAATAGACATCGATGGTGTCGTAAAACGCACACCAGAGACGGACTCCAAAGACGGTCCTTCAGTTGGCGGACAATGGCCGGGTAACAGCCCACTTACCTGAACGTGAGCTGTCGGCGTCTCCTCTATCCAGTAGAATGGCACCGGCGCTGGGATTAAGCTCCCCTCGGGCCATACACGGTTCTGTCGCACGGCGTAAATAACGTTTGGGTCGAAACGAGTTAAAACGAAACCTTATCACGCACGTAAGAATAGGTCGACAAAGACCTCCGACAAAGCCTCGTGTACATCAACTTCGCCTGAGAATGTCTCAACCTGATCGTAGGCCAGTGCACGGGCAATAGATCTTGCCAGCATTGCCCTCACGATGTCTTCTCCAGTGCCTATGATAGATCAAATCAACAATCGCCGACAAGGACGTAACAGTAAGAGTGATCATCGATCATCCCATGATAGCGGGAGATCCAAGAGCAATCACATCGCATACATTACATCAAGTGGGAGGCTGGTATGCATCATATCGGTTCAGCCTTCTACTAGTCCATCCGTGGGATGGGGAGGCGATATGGGGAAGTATGGATTCACAGAGTGACACTTTGACATTACCTGACACGCTGCATGCCATGCTTCGTCCGGAAATGGTGAAATTGTTAGATGAATCCCCCGAAGCTTCCGTGTGGGGTTGTCGGTTGGTCTGGGAAGCCCAACACCCAGCACCGTACATGGCCGCCTTGTGAAAGTGTCAAGGTGAGGTAGTGTGGCCCGCGATCCGGCAGACATACCTCGCCTATGCGCCCCGGATGTTTCAGCAGTAGTCCACCGCTTAGATTGGGAAACCAAGAAGTCAGCGATAGACTTTAGAGGACGGAATTAGAAGAAATGGCTGGGCACCTTGAAACGCCAGCAGCCATTCTACCTGCTCGGTCACAAGTAACAGCACCAACGGTGTCTTGCGTTTGGTCCTCGGCGGTGGTAGGGCAGGTGCTATCCACAGGACCAGCCTCCGCTTGGTCCAGACGAGCCTTCCATTTAGCCCATTGTTGACGGGCTCGAAGTGTAATAAGGGAGTCCACAGGCACGATCGGTATCGGTGGCTGCGGAACACTTGACGCGAAGGATGTTGCGCCCTCGGAGACTAGCATCCTGGCAATGTCTTACATCGGCCGTGCCACAGAGGGGGGAGGCACAATGCTCACATTGGAGGGACGCGTCCGAGAGGGTCTGGAATCCGCGCGTGGTCCAACACTGCTCGCGCCAGCCGTATAGGGTTGGCTATCCCTGTTGACAAAGTTCAACCAAGTGGATCCATAATTATGTCCAAAGTAGACGCGAGCACCTGAAACAGCCCCAATACTGCCATAGTCGCCGGGCTCTGAGGTCATTATTGCTGCGTCGCATTCCACGGTGCCAGCGAATGTCAGGTTGGAACCATAACCTATAACAGGGGGTGAGCAAACTAAACTGCCCAGCCACCGGGATAATAGTAAATACCAGCATTGAGGCAAGGGTCATCTTCTAACACGACAATGGCCTCCTCCGTTGCTGCTAGGGCTGCATTCGCGTCATTACGAATTTGTAGCGTCAGTAATGCTGCTTTGCATGCATTGGCCAGTGCCTGCTTCACAAGGCCTTCAGAGTCTCGGGAAAGCATGCCCGCCCCTCCATGAACAGCGACGAAGCAGTCTTGTCGCATGTTGAACTTGAATCCAGGGATAGATTGGTTGGAATGACAACCCCCGGTATTCAACTCAGCGAATTCCCAACGATTTATGTAATGGTCCCTCGTTAGGAGTTTTTCAAGGGGTGGATGAAAGAGGAAGCAAGTGCCTTAAAACGATGGTGCTGCAGGGCAAGTGGTGAAATGTCGATCGCGAGTTATATGTTTCGATCGTAGGTCGATCGAATTATGATCAGGAATGGGTTTCAAGCATACCGCCGGAACGTTGAATATACAGATTCTACACATATTCGTAATTCAAACAATTCCACTGAGATCGAACTGCTGTTCGCCCTCTTTCTTTACTGCGACACCTTTCTCTGTTACAATTGCAGTAATCAGTTCGGCCGGAGTGACGTCGAAACTGGGGTTGTAAATCCCTGTGAGACCCTTCGGAGTGAACATCACCACCGCCTGTGCCTTGTCATCTTCAATACCAGGGTACAATGCCCCATGTATAATACAAGCTTCAACAGGCGGTCGGTGCTCTATCGGGATGCTATAGAGGATGAACGCGGGGATCAACCACTGGCGGATCACTGAAACTCACCGAGAACCGTCGGGTACATCGAGATCGACCGTGCTTACCGGCGCTACCACAATGAAGGGGATATTATGACGCTCAGCAAGCACAGCAGCATTGTATGTGCCGATCTGAGGGCGGGAGCTGATCACAATACCGCTTCCACAAGATCTCGTCGACCAACCTTGTTTGCTGTGTCCCCGTTTTTGGCTACTCGATCGGCCCCCACAGCTGCAATCGAGCTCTAATGAGAACGTGCTTTTAATGAATAGACTATGAATATACTTGCCTACGGCATGGATGCTATGATGTTGAAACAAGGAACCGACCATTGTGTCACAGATCATTACAGATGGTATTTGGAGAGTTTGAAGCTCTAGGGCAGTTAACCTTGGCTCTCAAATCAAATTACAGGTTGGTAAAATTTCAACTACACTCACCTTGAACCTTGGTGGTACGGGGCAGTCTGTGTGTAGTAGGCTTTGTCAAGATGACGGATTTCGTGCAGGTATGTGATCAAACCAAGGGCCGTTCCATATCCCTTGAAACAGAATAAAACCGATTATGATAGCGAATGGAAGGGACGACATACGGAGGTCGCAAGAGATCCCGTGTTGCAGACAGTGAGGACGTTGAGTTCTTTCCCATCCCCTCCCCTCTGTTTCACTTGCTCAATAAGCCATTCACCCCCCAAGCGAGCCATCTCTTTATTCCGACCAACATCTTCGTTTGACACATCCTCTGCCTCCTTTATCAATCTGCGGGTGGCAGATTGGACATCCTCAGCAGCTGCAAGCGACGCAGCAAGAGCTTGGTGCAACCGTCGCATGGCCGCACCAAGATTGACAGCAGTCGGACGAGCAGTATACAGGTAATCAAGTATTGTGGTGATGTCGGCCACCAATGACTCCGTCGAAGCGAGGAACTTGGGCGCAGGAGCAGTATTCAAGGACCTTTTCAGATACAAGGCTACATATAATGCAGCCAGAGATGCAATAGCCGGTGCCCCTCGAATCTACGCGCGGTGGGTCTAATTTCTATCTGCAAATCCCAACTGATGAATTTATACCTTCATAGATTTGATGGCATCGTGGGCCTCCTCAACACTGTTGATTTCGACGTACTCGATTGTATGCGGAAGCAGAAGCTGGTTCAAAATCTCAAGGCGATCGTCCGAGTATTTGAACGACTGCAGCGTAAACGGAGACTGCGACATGGTGGATGGGACTCAAAATTTCGACTCTGCTCGCGGCGCTGCATGTTTAGGTCATAAGCGTGACGATGGCGCAAAACACGGAGATAAGCGCTCGGAGGGTGCAGTAATCACATGCGAATGTGCTGTCTTGACCAAGGATAGCATTAGGAGAATGTCGCGCCAGAGGCCACAACCATCTCTTCCTCCATCTCACCCTTATCTCGACAATGATAGACCACATTCTTGGTCGCCCGAACCCCTCATGGAAGCGCACTCAGGTGAGATACGGTGCTCTCAGTGTCTCACACGTTGCAGCGCCCATAAAAGGGCTAACCTCTCATCTACAGGTCTTCCTCGTTGTATTCTTCTGGCTATGGCGTATCATGCGGGGTAACCCTGGAGGTCCTCGATTTCTATGGCTAAGGAGAGCCAACAGATCCTTACGTATGCCTACCAACCTTGTTCGATGGGTGTCGGGGCTGATGAAACACTTCAGAGCGCTTCACCCCATGGCAGATAATTGTCAGTACCTTGACCGCCGTTTATGCGCTCCGGAACCTGGATAAAATTATCGGGCTTGGATGTGAGTCTCCTGTCTTATAAAACTCGATGTCTTGCGTACTGACACACTACTCAAGCACCTGAACCGCTTGCTCGCTTGGTGCGTCCCCCGCATCGACCTTACACATGTTACACAGCTCAATGAATTCTCATCGTAGTACTCCCCTTCGTATTACCGAGCCACATGGATTACAACAGGACTGGACGCTGGATTCGCCACTGCTCTGTCTATTCGTCCAAAGTGGCTCCGAGATGCCTGTTCGGTCTTGTTCTCCGTGTACTATATCATCTACGCGAATGAGGCAGATGAGAAGGTGAGCCATGAGCCACCCTCCTTGAATGCACAGCATCACATCCTATACGCATCAATAGCTCCGTAGATTCCGTGCAGTCCCCACCGTCGAAATGTTAAGAGCAACCTGGGAGAAAACCACGAATCCACTTGTAGGTCTCCAGCGTTATGTGTCACTTGATCTCTAACGGTGATTGACTGAACGTATAGATACGCCTCTTCACCTATCTTCCCAGTATTCCTATTCGTAGGAAGATCTTACTGCCCAGGCCTCAATCATCATCTTACCAGCGTCCGATCACTGCATACCTATTCTTGCCCTTCCGGAGAAGCGGCTTTGCAAGGCGACGGACCTGATCCTTGACTTCCCTGGCGGTGGGTTCGTAGCCATGTCCCCCGAGCATCACGAAGAGCGCCTTCGTACTTGGGCCGTCAGCACTGGTCGTCCTGTACTATCCATAGACTATGGCAAAGCTCCCGAATGTAAGTGAGAGCGCTATTCTAAACTAACAAGTGGACTCACAGACGACGTAGACCCGTATCCTTTTGCCATCGACGAGGCATTCGATACGTATCGAGTCTTGGTCGAATCTGGTTAGTATTTAGCTAGATCACCTAGCGTCGACCGTACTGATGAGCCGTAGCTGGGGCCATCCTTGGCATGTCTGGAAAGAAGCTGAACATAATTATGTCTGGCGACTCTGCGTACGTACCGCATCTCACTTAACGACCTCCGTACTCACGCCTGGTTCAGTGGTGCGACAATCGCTGTCAACGTAGTCATCAAGATCATCGAACGGAATAACCCACTCAATGGACCTCCTCCTGCAACGTTGTTGCCTTTACCGCTGTCCTTTGTCCTGAACTATGCCGCTCTCGACTTCAACTTCACATCCTGGATGACGAAAGATAACTTACGAACCCTTCGATCCGAACATTCGTCTGGCTATCTTCCTGGACTTAGGGAGCTTGCAGCGCAGAAGGACCACTTACAACATGTCAGTCCCCTCAGTATGGTGGGGGATAAGAAACATCTGCGAAGGAAGGGGTTACGAAGAAAGCAGAGCTGGAAGGACACGTTAAGGTCGTTAGCTGGGTCTGATAAGGAGAACAACCTGCATAACGCGGCTGGTAGTGTAGCTTTGACGCCTGGCAAGTCCACTAAATCACCTGCCACTCGACCTTTGGCGAGGCAACGACATTCTGCACTGACAATCGAAGACAGGGGGATACTGGCAGATGCTGAAAGCGAGGACGACGAGGAATACTATCAGCGGCTGCGAGAGGAAGACAGACCCATTGAGGCCCGCGTCCGGCACCGTCCGTCAATTGACATGACATACATTACTGACCAGGCTGTCCTGGAGGAGAGACAGAAACAGGTATCAGCTGACACCACTCCGATCAAAGGCAGGGTCAAAGAGCCCATTGGCACCAGATTGACAATGACGAGTCGCACCGGTTACTTCCAGGATAGAATCATTTCTCCAAGCATGGTAAGGTGTCAAGTTGACTTATGTTGTCTATTGTCCGTACTGACATTATCACACCCCTATTGAATTGTACAGATGCGAGCCATGGCGATCCTTTACATTGGTCCCTACCATAACCCCGACTTTGCGACGGACTATCACATTTCTCCCATACTGACGCCCAGCTACATCCTGGCGCAATTCCCTCCTGTCTTGATGCAGTGTGGAGAGAAGGATCCGTTTGTTGATGATACCGTCATCTTCGCCGGCAGGTTGCGCGAGGCCAAACGGGCCCGGAAGGCTGAGCTTGATTTAGCCATTTCGGGCAAGAGCGCTCGGTTCGGGGAATCATTGAAGATGAGCACGGCGAGGGGAATTGATGGATAGCCCACAGTTATTGGCGCTGAAACGGGAAAGAGATAAGCTTTCCAGAGAGACGGATGATGACTGGGTGGAGTTGGTGATCTTCTCAGACTGGAGCCACGGCTATCTTCAGATGCCGACACTGATGGGAGAAGCAAAGGCAGTTATCGAGGAGTTGGCTGACTGGATTGATGATGCATTCCGAAGGCATTCGTCTGGGTATGGAGATGTAGCAGAAATCGACCTCACGGAGGACAGCCGGATTCTTCCCACTCCTGACTGGGCACAGACGGTCAGAACTGGGAGTACCACCGCATCGGAGACGGAGGCTGAAGACTCGATGATCACGTTTGTGCCGAAGAAGTACCAGAGTCCCCCGGAGGTTCACACGGAAGATGATGGGGTTGCAGCAGGGACGACGACCGAGATTAGTAGTGGTGGTGATCATGAAGCCGATGGTGGGAGTGACATCACGACAGCAGAGACTATTGCTGCACTGGCGAGTGGTCATGCTACGGGTGGCAGCAGCAGCAACGTCACGCCGAGCAAGCGACAAGGCGGGCAGACTATCACTGAAACGGAACTAATGAGGCGTCGCCGACTCCTGGACGCGCACATCTTCGAGTCGTAGAGAGCTGAGGTGCTAGGAACTAGATAATTTTTTCTGAGGAAATATGTTTCACGACAAATGGACGGTTGTGATAATTTTTCACTGTCTAATCGATCACACCAGTGTGGGTTACCTGCGATTGGGGAAATGGCTCAAGAGACGGAAGGATAGCATGCGGCGGCCCACCCTTGATATGGGTGGGCCCCAAAGAGAATTGATCGACCGCGTACAGTATCTTGTATACTAAGGGTGTGTAGCTTAAGGGAGTGGATGGTGGGTAAGCGTGAATATGATATGAACTAAGCCTGCGGCGGCAGGGAGTAATGAGATGGGGTATGAGTGTTGAGAAAGACACTAGTGAGAAGAAAGAAAAAGCATACCTGCGGGGCGGCAGAGAGTAATGTAGGCGGGGGCGGCCTTTCTCTGCCTGTCCGCAGGGTTTAAGAGAGATGCGCGTGGCGCTGGCGGCGGCCACATCACAGAAGGGTCCAGAGAGCATCCCTCATCAGCAACAGACCGTTGCGAGGGACACTCAGCTTCTGATGAAGGGTGAGATGAGCAGCTGGAATGGGCAACAAGTCGCAGCGGGACATACAGCGTGCATGGTGAATCGAAACGCGGTTTCGAGATGGTGTAGCAGGAACAAGGACCGTGGGATTTATCGATTAGACTCCAGTAAACAGAGTTTAAAGCCGACTAATCGATCACACCAGTGTGGGTTACCTGCGATTGGGGAAATGGCTCAAGAGACGGAAGGATAGCATGCGGCGGCCCACCCTTGATATGGGTGGGCCCCAAAGAGAATTGATCGACCGTAAAAGCGTAGGTGAAATGAAGTTGAGGGGAGGGTTGGTGGTGCAGAGTGAAAATGGTGATCAAAAACTTGGATCGCGAGTCATTCCCAGTGTGCGTCCATGCAAAAGCGCTTGCAGAACCACAGGGTTCTTCCGTATGTATATCTTGTACGCTTCGGATGTCCAGCGTCCGATAGCCTGTATCCGATCATCAGGGACTCCTGACGCAGCGAGGAAAGTGGCCCCTCCTGAACGCATTGACTGTCCGGCAAACGTCGAAGGAAGGTGTGCGCGCAGATGAGACAGGAACCAAGAGCGTGTGGGTATTGAGCCGTCGCGGCGAAGCCAAAGCGCTGGCTGAAGTGGGAAAAAAGAGTCTCGTGAACGTAGATATCGCTTGAAAGGTTCCGCGGGGTCCATCTCGTCCTCGCGTCCCGCAATCACAATGGTGTGTTCCCTTCAAACAATCGATCCCCCTTGTGCCCCGGCAGAAAGTAGGAGTACGAGTCTGTGAACACCTTCACCGAGCATCGCATGATCGTCTTACGCCACGAGCGCTTGCTCTTTGTGTCATTATGTGTGAGTTCTCCTAAGCGATGAAGCGCATGGAAACCACTCAGCAACAAAGCAATGAACAGCTTGCTGTCGTGGGACGAGGGAGGGTACTGCTCGCTGAGAAGCGTGATATGCTCTGGCATTAAAGGCTGGCGGCGCTTTGTCCCTTCTCCCAGGCGCTTTCGGCATCCTGCTATTGTGCGAGTAACGAGCCGACTGTTGCGCGCACTTCGTACGTTAGGAAAGAAGGTTTCAAGTTGGTTGCAGATGCCAGATAGGTAGGAGTTAACGGATTTGGGGTCGATATGATGTGACATGTAGACAGCGTAGAACGACAGTGTGTCTTCCGTGGGTTCCACAGGGAAGTCATGGATCTTGCAAAAGGAAAGGTACGATTGGACATGCGAGGTATAAGTCTCGATTGATGAAGCTTCGAGGGGCGTGCCCTAGAGCGATAGCGCGCTCGCGGACCAAGCGGTCATAAGGCCAGGCCTGTCGCTTGTGGTTGTCGGGCGTTAGGACGAAGGTGCAACATCATAATGCTTTGGGATACGTGTTTCAAAGGAATGGATGGCAAGGTTCGGATCGTACTGGGCTGCAACGTGGAAAAGTGACCGAGATAGGGCGTCTGCGACGATATTCTCGCTTCCTGGGATATGGTAGACACGTAAGTCAATGTTGGAGGCAATGAGGATATCGCACGCAGCAAAGAGGATGCCATTATAAGGTTTGTCAGCCCGCATGGAGTCAAATATTTGTACAGTGTTCATGCTGTCGCTGTAAATCGCTAGGCGCTTTGGCAGGTGTGAGAGGCTAGCCGCCCATTGCAATGCCGACAGGACCGCAAGTGCTTCAAAGAAGAAAATGGCACTAGCAGGAGCGAAGGGAGCTTCGGGCAAGGGTGCGACAAAACCAAGCGAGCGTGTGGGCACCCAAAATGCAAGTGAACCGGATGTAGCCGCATCACAGTAAATGGACAGGTCGGCGTCGAGTGGCTTCCAAGCTAGCGCGCGCATGACATGGATGCCGGAGGAACTCTGAAAATGCTTCGCCACCCACGAGAGGTCATGTATGACATCAGCGTTCAAGTAGATTGGGGCGTTAGGCACTTGCTTGTTTCTTGATCTTTGCGTAAGATGACGATAAACCAGGTTTCGCCAATGGCAGCACATTGAGCCCCCAGTTGATCCAGCCTAAGATTCGCTGCCATTCACGTAGTGTGCGCCTGCGTCGAGGTGCATTGGCAATGAAATCATGGATGGCATCCACAAGTGCTTGACGTGCATCGGGGTTGAGGGAGATGGTCATGACATGAGGGTCCACATCGAAACCGGTGATGACGAGGTGCCGACCGAACAATTGCTTTTCTCGTTCGTGCGGGATTCCAAGCTCATCCCAGAGCATGAGTAGCCGAAACTGTTTTGCTGGAAAGAACTGCTGGTATGGTTCGTAGAACAGAAGAGTTTTGCAATCATCGTAGGAGAAGGTGTCGTCCACGTAAGCGAGAAGAAGGTTGATGCCATAAATGCGGTCTGCAATCCATAGTACGAGTGCCATGAAAGTACACCAAACTTTTCCTGATCCCCTTGCGCCGAAACACGCGCATCGGTCAACCCAACGTTGGCCATCATGGGTGATTATCTGACGGATCTGCCATAGAAAGTGCAGTGGGATGCGCCGATAAGCCCCCGAAATGTCGGATTTGAAAAGCCAAACAAGTGTGTCTGGGTTCCGATGGCGAAAGTGAAGCAGATTCTGTCCTAGGTCTTGGACATTATCCGGCCGAAAATGTACCAGACTGCGATCAACGAGTGAATTGAGGGAGAAGTTTCCTGCGGAGAAGTCGTTTGACAAGGCGGAATTTGTCTGAGTGAGGTTTGGGTACTACTCCCAGAGGCATGCAGTACATTCCAGGAAGGAGGTCTGGGCCAAACGGCGCCGAATAGCGCTCCAAACGCTCTTCCTCCGCAATCTGTGATTTCAGAAAAAGATCGTGTTGTTCTGACATGGGGCGGTTTGGTTCCTCCCAGGTGTCTGGGTAATCGAGGCCTTCCGTCTCAGCGTACAGCCAAAACCCCTCCGTAAAGCCGTGAATAACAGAGTCCACTAGTGGTCTATTAGGGTGTGTCTCGAGAAGCTCTGTAAGGCGCTGCACTCTGATAGGTGTGACAATCTTGAACAAGTGAGGGTTATTATGGATCGTATTCAAAGCGACATGATTATTAAGGAGTTCGTTAACAGGGGGAGGAGGTATAGGCGCACAGCGCTCGGTGTAATCAATTGAGGGTGTGACGGTATTGGTGTCGTTATTCCATAGAAGACCACGGAAGAAGCGTGGTGCATGTAGTTCATTGTCTTCCTTTGCCTTTCCCAGTCGATGAGTTGGCGACAGCAGTGGCTGGCTGTTGTTCACAGACATTGGCGCCATGCTCGCGGGAACGACAGAATTGGCATGCATGGGTATAGCGGCAGGTGGTCGATTGGCAAGTTCCCTTGTTGAAACGCCTGCAGAGCTCTCTTGCTCGTCCTGCGGCTCGCGGAGGCGACGACGAAGGGCCTCCTTCAGCTGTAGCTCCCGCTGCAACGACGCATCGGGTGTGCAAATCATGGAAGGAAGTGAAGTCGGAGAGGAGAAGGTTGTTGCGCTGGCCGACACGGACTCTGACCGCTCGATCAAATTGGATGACCCGGAGTGGGGGAGCAGCAGTGAAGAGTCCGATGATGTGTGCTTCGTACGCATCGAGTTCGTTGCGTCTGTGCGGGAACGTGAAGAGAAGAGCGCGGCGGTATTGAGCCCAGGCGATATTCCACTCCCCGTGCGAGGTGACATGCCTAGTGACCTTGATCCCGGCGTTGATAACTTCAAAATCCCCAAATTTCTGGACTTCTTTGCGTTCACCGCTAAGGGAGTAGATGCCCGAGAGGATTCTGTCGAGGTCAATAAACTCTCCTCCAAGAAGGGGCTTCCAGAGTGAGCGGGGGAAATCTGGGCAGTCAGGACGGGCGAGCACCCGCTGCTTCGCAAGGGAAAGGTCACGCAGGTAGTTTTCTTTGTGCAGTAGGGTTTCGACGAGGTCTGGGTGGAGTCCGGGTGCTCCTGCAGAATTGGCGAAGGGGAACAACGACTCATCGATTGGTTTCTTAGTCGGGGGCGATGCGATGTCGTCGTCATCTTTCTCCGCTTCGTCTCGGTTGCGCTTGTTGGAGATGGTGGTCTCTTTCGGGTCTTCCCCTCCATGTTCATCGTCCCCTCCTTCTCCCAGGATGGGTGCCATACTGGATCGCTCGTGCTCGTCAAGCATGCTGATATAGGAGGTGAGGGCTCGATCACGGTCACGTTTGATGTCGTCCGTGTCATTGTCCTTGGGTGCAAGAGCCTCGACGAGAAGCTGGACTGAACGGAGTTTGGTTTGAGCGCGCTTTGCGGAAATCATCGATGAGTCCTTGACATGTGACGGCGAGATCTTGCGCGAACGCTGGTTGTGTCTGGGAGGATGCATTGGCGTTGTCTGCACTTGTGGTGGTCATTTGAGTCATGAGATGTTGCAATAATAAGCGTGAATATGATATGAACTAAGCCTGCGGCGGCAGGGAGTAATGAGATGGGGTATGAGTGTTGAGAAAGACACTAGTGAGAAGAAAGAAAAAGCATACCTGCGGGGCGGCAGAGAGTAATGTAGGCGGGGGCGGCCTTTCTCTGCCTGTCCGCAGGGTTTAAGAGAGATGCGCGTGGCGCTGGCGGCGGCCACATCACAGAAGGGTCCAGAGAGCATCCCTCATCAGCAACAGACCGTTGCGAGGGACACTCAGCTTCTGATGAAGGGTGAGATGAGCAGCTGGAATGGGCAACAAGTCGCAGCGGGACATACAGCGTGCATGGTGAATCGAAACGCGGTTTCGAGATGGTGTAGCAGGAACAAGGACCGTGGGATTTATCGATTAGACTCCAGTAAACAGAGTTTAAAGCCGATTCATGAGGGCTAATGACATAATGACAATACTGGGTAGCCTCGTGTGTTTCAGACACAGCAACGTCGCGGAGAGAGAAGGTTCGCCATGGATTGCCATATATGGGCATTGCTGTGCAGTCCTGGAGGCGGTGGCCGATCTTAGCGCCTGAAAATTGCAAGAGTTTGTCCCTCACTGGTCCGCCAAAAGTTCCGTTGCGAGGACCCGTTTCAGGCTGTGGGCCTAATTGCAGCATTTCGCGTCGATGATATAAAGACTTTGCCAGAATCTCAATATGGCCGTCATCGATTTCCATCGGTTGTTGAATCTCAACGCTAAACACCCAACGAGATCATGGACTTTGATTCGGCACGATCCTGGAACGGCAACTTTAATTCCCAGCCTGCCCCTTACCACGACTCCCACCACTATAACCAGGTCCCTGCCGTTTCCTATTATACAAACAACTCCTCCGTTCTCAACCACCACCAGTACTACCCTCCGCAACATCCTCCTCCTCCTCACCACCACTCCCAACGCCGTCTCCTCCATCACCATCACCACGAGAGCTCGCTGGGCCACGTCCCCCGCACGCATACTTATTACACACCCCAGACATGGCCGCCGCCGCCGCCGCCCACGTCCAGCAGCGTCCGTACCAGCCTGCACAGTCCCCCGCCGCCACCCCGTACCCGTATCTCCCACACACGTCGCCCCCCTTACCCCCACACCACCAGCAATCGCCAGCGGAACACCACATACCCGTCCTGCGCGACAGCCCGCACCCCGAGTACTACCCCAGTGCTGCAGATCTCTATAATCGCGTCCAAACATCTCAGCAATCGCTCTCCTCACCTCCGTCACCGGGTGCAGACTCCGCTTCCAGCCAGGGCGGCGCGGGTGCAAACCACTATCCCTCATCCAGTGGCGTGCCCCGACTGCCACCGATCTTGCAGGTGGAGAAGCAGCAGGTCACCACCCTCCGCGACCCAGCTAGCCAGTGCTACCAGGCGGAAGAACGAAGCCCACTTCGTCTGTCCAGTCCAGGCTGCGGAAGCACCTTCACTCGCCGCTTCAACCTCAGAGGTATGTTCCAATCGCATAGCGACCAACATATTTCTCATAGATTGTTCCACAGGTCATCTACGCTCACACACGGAGGAGAGACCCTATGTTTGTGAATGGCCGGGTTGCAAAAAGGGCTTCGCTCGCCAGCACGACTGCAAGTGAGTCAGCCAAGCAATCACCCGTTTCACCATTCGCTGACCCACTTTCCCCGTAGGCGCCATCAGGCTCTTCACAGTGCGAAATCGCAAAATAATCTATGCAGGGGCTGCAAAAAGACTTTCAGCCGCTTGGACGCGCTTAACGTACGTGACGCTCTTCTCCTATCCCATCCACAGCAGCTTACCAGTTACACTACACAGCGGCACTTAAGGTCTGAAGGAGGCGCAGAATGCAGACAGTACCATCAGCGAATCGCCCCATCTACCTCTATACTAGCCGATGATCAACGTCCCGCGGATTCATGATCATGTCGACTATCCGTCCTGCCCTGGAAAGATAGGCGAGCATCCATCATTCCTCGCACCGCATCCCCTGCATCAAGCCACCGCTCGGTGGACCTGGCATTGTCAATCACCGGCTCTTGCATCAATGGACATACAACATGTATATATTTTGGCATTGTCCGACCATCACCTTGCATATAGTGTACAACACGAACCTACGAAACAGTACCATACCTTCCTTTCCTTTGCCGACGTGACTTTTTTGAACATTACCTTTTCTTTGTACATCTGGACTTCCGGAATATTTTTTTTTTACTTCCGTGTAGATATTTCTACCTCTTTTTTGTTTTTTCGACCACCGTGCATTAAATTTCAATATGCATTTGTTCTCTTGCTTTCCACGTTCTCCATTCTCTTCTTCGTAGGTAGACGGCAATCATCCACTGTAAGTGCACCATGTAATTCTAGCAACCAACAAGCAACCATACAACGCCGAAATCCCCTGATTCATAACCATGTGAACGTCAGCACTTCAGTACTTCAGTCTCCGGCTATACTCGATCGAGGAGCATTGCCGGTACCCGGACTTTAACTTTATGGCTGATCCCTAAGCCACGTGCTCGCATGGCTCCGGCGAGAATACTGAATCCAAAGCCGTTCTCCAGTGTCACTTCTTACATCCAACTAACTAACGCCGTTATCGCATTGCTTTCGTCGGTATGGCCCTTCCCATGCTCGTAGGCGGCGGTGCCGAATGTGGCCCGTCGAACCCACTCCAGGGCTTGACTAAGAGATTCGATCAGGACCGCGGGATGCAGCAGGTGGGTTGGGCGTGCCACCCGATGCCTAAGTGCGGATTTTACTCGTCTGTCTTCTAGGATTATTTCGGCGGTAGAGCTGATCCGTCTAGGGAGGTATGCAATCCGACTTTCATCTCACTTGGTATCACTGGCTAAACGTAAATTGGGTGTATAGGTCTTCCGTTCGTCGCAACCGGCCTCTTCCTCCTTCGACCAAGATGCTGCTAAATTCTTCGGGAAAGAGGGGCATACAAGCCCCCACCAGCAACTCATGTCACCGCAACAGGGCCCTGCGTTCGACTTCTCTGCATTGCACTCAGCCTTACCTGCGGGTGGGCACATGCAAGCCCCCGCGCCGATGAACTGGGCGGCGGACTTCCTGCAGCCCATGTTAGCCGGGAAAAGTGCAGAGGCGAGTAGCCAGGCAATGTCTATGACGCAGCGGGAGGTACAGGGGCATGGTCCGGTTAATATGGGGATGGGGATGGGACAAGGTGAGTACAACGTAGGTCAGGGGGATGTTGTGATACTCACCAGGATGCGTTAGGTATGTCCTGGGGTGGAGGACGCATGTATAGAATGGACCCAATGCAGAATATGATGGCTCCTATGCCGGTACAGACACACCAGCAGCCAGATATGCAAACCGATCGTACGCAACGGTATTATATACACAATCTATCAGCTAACTAGATGCTTGATATGCAGGAATTTCATGGGACAAAGAGTTTCAATCTCACGAGCAACTCCTCGCCACTCCCAATCACGTACAAGAAGTGGCTGACCCAACTTGCCGAACCCCAGCAGCAAACTCAACAATCACAACACGCGCAGGACGATCTCGCTCAGATCGCCGGTCAGCTCCTAGCCCACGTGCAGAACGAGCAGAATCCCAAGTTCAAGCAGAGTCAGTTTCTGGGATTGATGAAGCAGCTTCGGGATGGGGAGATGGTGGTCAAAGGAAACGAGATGGTGCAGAATGACGGAAGCATATCGGTGATGACCACAGATGTCAAAGGCAAGGCACGCGCAGTGGAACCAGGAGGTGTGAACGAGCCCTCGTACTTCCCAATGAGCTACAACTCGCAGACGGTCTTCCAAGGACCACGCATGTCCCCCACCCAACTCACCACTCCGTCTCTCGCACAGGAAGATGAAAACGATGCGTATTTCCGGCAGGAGAACGAAGAATACTCCCGGTATTGGAATAATGTGCATTCTGGCGCGGCAAGACAGTCGGTGGAGCCCTCGCAAGCATCTTCTTGGGATCACTTGCAGGCGGATTGGGACGCGTTTGAGGCTACGCATATGGGGATTAAGCCGGTGATTAATTATCAGTTCCCAGAGCAATAATCCATATCTGTTGGGCGACTCGACTCGGCATCATATGATGCATGCGAACCAGTCGGTGTATGAGGTAAGTCCTTCCTCTCCCCAATATATCACTTTTATTCAAATTCCTATGATGTAGAGTGTATTGGAACTGGAGGCGGCGGTGCAAAGGGACATGAATAGCGCATCTGCGTGGTATGAACTAGGGATCAAACAGCAAGAGAACGAACGAGAGCAGAAGGCCCTTCAAGCTCTTCGACGCGCCGTTGAACTCGATCCAACACACCTTCCCACTTGGCTCGCCCTCGGAGTTTCGCACACCAACGACGGTGACCGAGAAGGTACCTATAATGCCATCAAAGAATGGATAGAGCGGAACAAAGAATACAAGGCCGTCGTCCGTCATTGGAGGCAGAACACCCCGGAGGTTGCTGGCGCAACCATTCACGAACGCTTCAACCAATTAATCCCGTGCTTGATTGCGATGGCGACTAGCAGCCCCCACGGCGCGGTCGACGCCGATGTCCAGGTCGCCCTCGCGGTGTTGTTGAACACCAATGAGGTATGTTGTCGTCCAAATGCGTTTATGCGTGATTGCGGTTTGGTTCTCATGGGTGACGTTTGACTTGCAGGACTATGAGAAAGCCACGGACTGCTTTAATGCGGCGCTGGCTGTGAGACCGGAGGTGCGATTTATTATTGAATCTGTCTGGGGGATGGGCCGTTCGCCCGCTCTGACACTCATTACCGCAGGACTGGCTATTGTATAACAGGGTCGGGGCGACAATGGCGAACAGCGGACGCGCTGAGGAGGCTCGACAGTATTATTATAGGGCACTGGAGCTCAACCCTGTGTATATCCGTGCGAGGTGAGTACCGAGTCGGGTATTCTTGTTCACGGATTTCGTAACTGAATCTGATTGTGCCTGTCTGTCGTGCAGGTTTAATTTGGGCATCGCGTGTATCAATCTTCGGGTAGGTGTCCCATGAATCGGATAGCGCCGTGGGTGTTCATGTCGATGTTGCTATTTAGCGTTACGATGAGGCAGCGGACCATATTCTTGATGCGCTGGCCCTTCAGGATAACGACGGGGTTCGTGACTCCGAGGGTCTTAACGAGAAGCGTGGGGTAACTTCCACGGCGCTGTGGGACAGCTTGAAGACCGCATGCCTGCACATGCAAAGAGTTGACTTGGCTACGCTATGTGATCATCGCGATCTTGACGGTAAGTCTCATCGATAAGACTCCTACCTCCTTCTGAGTTCTCTTCTCTCCTTCAGGATTCCGTAATGCCTTTCACGCCTAAAAATACGGGGTGGCAATCTTAGCCTGTGTGCTCAAGTCGTGTCCGATTCCAGCAATTTATCCAAACGCACTAAATGTCTACATACTATTGCTTCATGTAGTTGATATAATCTATACCTAAGCTGGATGGAAATAGTCAAATATGAGCAACGTGGAAGCATGAAATGTCGTACAACGGATACCGAGCCTGCGCTCCTTTTCCATGGCTCGTGATGCGGCCGCCGCAGCATCTGCGAAGACAGCAGCGTTCGCCTCAGCAGCAGCAGCCCTGGCTTTGGCTTGGTTTTCCTGAGCAATCTCTAAGGCGATGTGCTCTCGGATGTCTTGTACGTCCAAATCCGTCATGTCAATTTGCGTGGGCGAGCGGCGAATCATGGCAGTAACGTATATTTGACTAATTATTGGCTGAAACGATGCTTGAATATAATGGACTGGTGGCGACGGGGAAGGAAAGCCAGACGTACACGGGGACAATGTCGTGGCAGAGAACAATGTGGTCGAGCGGCTGCGGCGCAGTGTACAAACTTGGAATATAGGCTCGCTATGTTGACACGCCTTTCTTGAACACATACACTCATCTCCTCGTCCACATCACACCCTCAACCACTTCTCATTATCATTATGGAATCCCTTCTGCGCGTTACCGATGCCGTCAAGTCGTTCAGAGTGCGTTTTGACAGAAAAATATGTGTTCTTACGGTCTCACGCGGCCCTACGTTTCTAGCAAACGAGATTGTCTGCTATCCGTGGACCGCAAGAGTTCTTTGACGTCCAGCGAGTTTCCCGGCCGGCTGATTTCAACGATGCCACTCGGGTACGAACGCGTTTCTTGGAATGTGAATACGGAAATCTGACATGGACGATAGCGCATATCGTACAACACACGATACTTCTCAGGTGAGAAATATTCATCTAATTCCCGGGAAAAGGAGTTGAATGTTCGGCTTTCTTCGCCTAGGGAATTACGGGATCATCATAGCAGCGCTGGCCGTCTATGCTCTGTATGCTTTCGCTCAACTCCGTTCCGACTAAGGCTAACCTTTGAACAGCCTAAGCAACACACTCCTCCTTCTGGCTATAGTATTCCTTGTCGGTGGCTTCGCTGCTATCAACAAATGGGGTGAGTGCCTCCAATTCTTGCCGTTGCCCATGCTAACGGCCAGCGGGTTATGTTAGCTCCGGAGCCCATGCAAGTAGGCGACCACGTCATCACGCAAAAGTCGCTGTACACAGGTCTCTTCGTGATAGGCATCCCCCTTCTCTTCTTCGCTTCGCCGATCATGACAATCTTCTGGCTCATCGGAGCGTCCGCCGTCCTCATTGTCATCCATGCGTCCTTCGTCGAACCCGGCCCCGAAAGCGAGTACGCCGAGGTGCAGGATTCCGTGTAACCGAGCTCAAGCGGACCGGTGGTCGCTTACATCGGAATGGACTACAGTAGTCGTTTCCCGCCTTAAAAGTATTTGCCCCATCCTCATATTCATGTGCCCGGACATGCCTACGTATTGCCGACGAGCAGTACCTACATGTAATCCTCGCCTTTCTTGACGTGCAAATGTCAATGCTTGCTTGACTAGTTACATAAATGAACATATAAGAGTCCCTGCATATAACAGCGAGGCATCTATGTAGTCTAAGCCACTCGCGAATGTTTTTGATAATCCTAAATGCATGTTATACAGCATGCGGTTACTAAATAATAATGATACAAGTAAGATTTTGGGTCCGCGAGAACGGCTGGGTAACCCCATCACGAGGCGGACGGATCCTCGATGGGTAATGTGGTGGGCGCGCCGTAAGGGAAGCATGCTACAGCAATTTGAGTGATAGCACCGAGCGAACGAGGTTCTCGCCAGGGCCGACATCTGCGCGCATGTGCGTGGGTGTGGGTGTGGGTGCAAAGACACGGGAGCGCATAAGGCAACCAGGAGGGAGGTGGAGAGAAGGCGGGGGAGGAGGAAGAGGGGAGGAGCACAAGCAAAGCAAAGCAACAGACGGAAGCTATCAAGGACTATAGCAAGTGAAGATAAGAGAATTGAATGGGTTTGCTATGAAACAATGCCTTTAAGTAATAATATGAGTACGATAGGGGAAGGGGAAGTATGCCATGCCGATGAGATGCTGAAGAAGTGTATAGGAAATGCACAACGTTCGAGATTCGGAAATGAGCGATACAGTCGGCGCTACAGAAGGGGAAGCCATTGACCTGAAGGGTTCAATTTAGTAACGCACTATTTGGAGGAAGAGAAACGTAGACGTGCCGATAACCATACTGGGCAGATCGAAGAGGTCTCTGCGTATGGAGAAACAAAACGTCGTGGGCACCGGTGCACCATCGGGCTTGAGCAATACACAGTGGGAGTAGACAGATTGGGTCGTGTTCTCGAACGCATGAGATGCGAAGTTTTCCCAATACTCGACGACGGATTGGTTTTCGAATAGCTTATAATACGATGAGCGCCTGACGTTATGTGACGATGCATAGATACTTACTTCGTAGATATACTTTTTGCTTTGCGGTCCACCAACTCGTCCATAGGCCACTCGGTGAGCATGCAGAACTCCGGAGCGACTAGACAAATCTCGCCCGTCCGTCGCCAGACGACCGTCGGCGTCCCGCTATATGATATCAGCTTTTCCATCTCCTACAAATTGGGATGAGTGGCAGCTGAAACACCAAACGGAAGTGAACACACCAGCAGGGATCGCTGAAAGCACTTCTCCACAAAATATCTCGTCGTCAAGCGACAGTGGCATTTGCAGAGCGATGAGCGATGGGCGGAAGATGGCCAGAGCGCGGACGATGCGCAAGATATCGTTCTTCTCGAACCTTCATAAACGGAAGCGGAAGTGGAAAGGGAGGGATATGATTCCGTTATCAGGGAAGAGGGGAGATATGGGGTAGAGGAACAAATGGGGGGGGAGGAGAATGATATCAGATGATCGAGCCCCACAAATGGGTCACTCATTTCACGAACACACTCGCAGCAACTTCGCATACGTACCGGCTGGGCAGGTGTTTCATGAGGAAATGATAACCCTCTGTGTAATCATAGGGTGTCGTCACGCTATCGTTGATGCTCTGCAGCTGGGAGCTGGAGGAAGGGAGGACCAAGGAGGAGGAAGGTGTAGAAGGTGTTGGCGTGTCTGTGCTGACAGAGGCCAGACCCGGAGGGACGGAGGACGTGGAGATTGGAGATGCATTGGCTGCAAGGGGAGAGAACAGGCCAGGGTCTTTAGGATCTGGGCGTGGAAAGACAGTAGAAGGCGTACTGATGGATGGAGAACGGCTGTAATCTGCTGGCAGAGGGTACCGCGGTTGAAGAGGATGGAGAGGCTGCGAGGAAGTATATGATTGGGCGTACGAAGTCTGTGGTGATTCCTTTGCTTGCGGCGTAGCAAAAGGTGCAAAGGTAGGTTGAGACGGGGATAGCGAATCGGTATTAGCCGTCGAGGGAAGGTTTGGCAGTGATGCATCTGGGAAGCTCGAGCCGTACGTCGTCCCTGTTGTATTAGATGAGGGATAAGCTAGCGAGTCGTTTGTCCACGACGAAAAGTTTCCGGCTGGCTGTGGTGCTGGTGGACTGTGCGCTGAGTCCCCTGGGCTGGGGTTACCCAATATCGCCGAGAGAATTGAGTACTCCAGGTTTGCAGCCTCTGATCCAAACGGGAAATTGGGATCAAAAGTGACATTAAACATGGGATCGTTCTGCGGAAATGATTCCGCTATATAAAAAGAACGTGGATATTAGCGGTCGCGGCTAATGGGCCGGTATATGACTGATAGGAACTGACCCGGCGGTACTGTTACTGTACTGGATGGTGGTTCTGAGCTGCCTTCAGGCGCCGCTGATTTGTTGCGTTTGAGTTGGTCTGGATGAATACACGTGATCAGCGGCCAATCATCGAGTGGATATGTGGAGAAAATGAGAGGCAGACGGGGGGTAGACGGTGGTGAGCGCAATGTATACACACCTAGCTCTTCTTCGTCGAGGAGGTATTTGGCCTTCTTGCGAAGTCCCTCGGTGCAATTACTAGCAATGCCCCGCTTGATGCAGCGTTGGCATGGCCGGGCTAGTAACGAGAAGGAATACGGTGAGTGGTGGCGTAGCGTGCAAGGGGGGAAGACCCTCACAGTCGTCGCAGGTGAGATGGGCTTTCTGGCAGTGAAAGCAGGCGCGATTGGCCTTTTTCTTCTTCGGGCCGTCTCTATTCTTGCGTTGCTGGGCGGCAGCGTCGGCTGTGGTGTCATCTGGGGTGTCGGTACGCTTGCGCTTGATTGGCTGTAGGGGCTTTTTCTTGGGTGGCGATGAGGAGGGGCCTGCGTGGGCGTTGTGCACGTCTGAGGGGTTGATATACGCTGGTGCGACTGCTATCGGCATTGTGAGCGACGATGAGACAGCTTGGGGACGGGGGAGTTGTGGAGGAGGAATGGGAGGAGGCAAGGACATGGGGATACGGTAATAAGAAGAAAACGGCCAAGTCCCTGCAGGAGAGCGGCCAGGTGATTGAGATCAAAGACTTGTGTTTAGCTGGCCAACCTCTGAGCCGACAACTCTCCCGCCGGCAGAGGCGCCGACCCCGGCTCATATTTTCCCATGTTGCCTCCGTCCCTCATCTGCAGAGTCGCGGCACAAGAACTCAAATGGCTCAAGCAGCACGCGCAGAACGATGCGCAGGCCCTCAACGACCTCGTTCGTCGCAGAGTGAACGGAGAACCGCTTCAGTATATTCTTGGTAATTGGCCCTCACTTTACTTCCAAGACAATCTTCTGTACTCATGGCCCGTATATCCAGGAACTCAGCCTTTTGGCCCGCTTAATCTCCTTGTTCGTCCTCCAGTTCTCATCCCCCGCCCGGAGACAGAACATTGGGCAATACACTTATCGAGCCTTATTTCCCCCACACTCAAACACCCCCTTTCCCTGCTCGACCTGGGCACTGGCTCAGGGTGCATTCCGCTCTTGCTGTGTCATGTCTGGCCCAAAGGTTCTCTTCGCGCTCACGGCATCGACATCTCACCTGACGCAGTGCGCCTGGCTTCCGACAACGCTCTCAGATGTGGCACCCCTACCCCCACAGATCCAGAGGCTCATGACGCCAATACATTCCGACCTGTGCTCACGAGCTATTTGACTTCGGCTTTCTTGGATGTGATCGAACCCCCTTTTGATATCATCACTTCAAATCCCCCTTACATTCCGTTGCATGAGTATCAAACACTCCCAGACTCAGTAAAGAAGTATGAGGACCGGGGGGCTCTATTCGGGGGCCGAGACGGGCTAGACTTCTACCGCGCCATCGCCCGTCTAGTATCGCAAAAGGGAGTCCTGTCTGATGATGGTCTTGTGGTTCTCGAAGTTGGGCATGATCAGGCAGACGCTGTTTCCGGAATCTTAGCCGACACCGGAAACGCATTCAAAATCGACATCTGGCTGGACCCGTGGGGCAAGCGACGGACTGTTGTTGCGCGAAAGGAGGTCAATTGACATTTCAACGATCGGCACCCGTCCTTCGTGTCCCGCTGCACCGCTAAAAGGCATCCGACTGGCGGGTATCGTCGAGCAACTCAGCTCCTAAATCTAAATATGCTTCTTATTTAAATCCAATTTCCCCTTCAATAATGACCATCTTCGAACGACCACTAACACCCACTGGCAGTGAGTGAACCCCTGTCTCGTACGAGTCTAGTAAGCTCATAACCAGAAAGGTATGTCTCGTGAGCAGCACACCGGCCTCCCGCTCGACATATGGGTCAATATTTTTGAACTCACTCTACCGGAGTCCAAATTCACCAGGCCCAGCCCATCTACGGCACCCCTTCTCCTATGTCGCGTCTCACAGTCCTGGCGCAACTTGGCCATCGCACTCCCATCCCTGTGGGGCTCACTGGCCATCGAAGTCTACCTAGGCTCAGCCACTCCCCGCGAAGAGCTAGTGCTCGCGTTCCTTCACCGATCCGGTTCCGTCCCCGCTATCCCTCTCTTTGCGACAACTCGACTATTCAGCCGCCACTGAGACACTCACGGAATCCCTCACCCACCATATCGGGCCACGGCTATCTCAGGTCCGGCACCTTAGCCTAATGCTCAGCCTTTCTGGGGAGCGTCGCTCACCTTTTTTCATCCGAACGCCTGAATTGGAGACAATCGAAATACACAGCTCGTGTCCGTTTACTTGGGCTGAATCAAACGCTCTCATCAACAACTTCCGCAATGTACCGAAGTTAAAGGAGTTGAAGCTGGCTGCACTCCATTGGCCACCCGCACGGCCGGATATCCGAGAAGAAAGGGATGACGACATGTCGGACATCGGTTGGTCGTCCCAATTATCGTCAGTAAGCATGAATATGATATCGGACCCGTCGGTCGCTACACAGTATCTGGCCAAGTGGCCGAAACTATCCCAGTTCGAAGTGTGGGTGACTGAGATTCCTCTATCGACAAATTGGATGCCTGTCATTCATCAGCATTTGCGCAAGCTGGACCTGGGGGTCGATCGGTATCCGACCTTAGCCGCCGATTTCTTCTGTCGATTGACGCTGCCTGCGCTGGAAGAATTGTCGGTCACTTTGCATTCCCCCGACTATATGACGCACAGTCGCTTCGGTGTCGTTGATTTTCTCACCAAGTCGCAATGTCGTTTACGCAAGCTGAAACTATGCGAGACGAGTATGGAGCCGCAAGAATTGCGCGAAATTATCCAACATCCCGCGCTCGAGACATTGGAATGTTTTAATGTCACAGAATTGCGGGGAAACCAGGCCTGGGGTTGGGGGGACAGCGTGCGTCCGACACTACAGGCTTTCACATCCACACGGCGCAGAGGGGAAGACCAAGCACCAGACACGGTTTTACCTTCGTTGCGCCACTTGGAAATTGTGGGACCTTCCTTCGCGCCGCCGAATCTGAGTTATTAGTGAAGTTAGCAACCGCTCGATGGTGTATACCCGTTGACGGTCAACGCCTTGAGAGCTTCACATCTTCAGCAATCAACTCTGAAGCCGGCATCAAGGCCAAATTCGAATTAATCGATGAGGGCTTACACTGGGGGATTGTGTAGCCAAATTCTATCTTACGTCTTTCACTTTGCCATAGTTGCGCCATCTATCTTCAAATTTACCATAATTTTACGACCCCCCATTGATGCAAATATTTCCTTATCTTTCTAAGGGATTGACGTGATATTAGGACACTCGCGTAGTCGTGGATGTACACGAGCCCCTCAAAAACATGCCGCGTAGTGGAATGAAGCCCGAGCTAGTTCCGAGGCAGCTTTCGCTATATTTCTTGTTACCGACCTCGTAATAAGGCGCATAGCTCTCACTTGAAGACTCATATAACACGCGGATTGTGCGCGTTCGTGCGTGTACCGTATGCATATGATCAGAATCCTTGATATCCATGTAGACTCTGAACGACCAGTGAAATGGGCGGTATAATTAATGCACGGTTGATCATGTGATTCAAGGTACAGGTGTCTTATCTGCTTTAAAACCTCTGCTTGACTTCTTAAGACCACGCCCCATCGTCTCTTCTAATTGCTACGTATTCACCTAGACAGGCATTTATCCTACAGAACTGAGGATGTCAGACGTACTTTCTCATTCGGCCATCCCCTTCGCAGCATTTGCTGATGAGTTCTCAGCAACCACTGGTGAGTGGTTGCACCTGCTCGACAAGTCTATGCATGGCTGAATTGATGTGGTGATACGGTTGTAGAATTATCGAGCGTGGCTTTGGGGGGACAAGTTATCAGCGTCTCCGATGAATTCTTCGCCGACGCATTCCATTTATTATTGGTCGAAGTGAGCTGGGTCCGAACATCCTCGCTTGATTTCTGTCTGACGTTCCATTCAGCCTGCCTCCAGCATGAAAGGCCAGTTCGGACCCAAGGGTGCGCTGTACAGCGGATGGGAAACGCGGAGACACAACCCTACGTTTGATTGGTGTGTTAAGGGATCGTCTTGCTATACTGGCCTAGGGGCTAACAGGTGCATAGGTGTATCATAAAGCTCGGGACGTCGGGGTCCATCGTTGGCTTTGATGTCGATACCAGCAACTTCAATGGTATACACTATGAGCCCTACGCTCGGGACATGGCCAACCGATGCTTTTCTTAGGCAACGAAGCACCCAAAGTTTCTGTAGAGATCCTGCACACGGATCAAAAGGAAGAACCTCTGGTTCACGATTCACGGGTATAGCCCACTCATACTTTCGAAGTTACCCACCTCACCGACGCCCTTCACAGTGGTCAGAAGTATTACCAAAGGTCAATCTTGGCCCTGATTCTAGACATCTTTTCAAGATTCCTCAATCCACGACAGCTAGCCATGTCAAACTGAACATGTATCCCGACGGCGGCATTGTGAGTGAGGATACGTATTGCCCTCGCAGAAGGCCTGACCTTGAAGTCCTTCTAGGCGCGATTCCGTGTCTACGGGCACGTCGTTCCCGTCTTTCCTTCTGACGTCTTTAAGCCCTTTGATATGGCTCACGTTTTCGCTGGTGGTGTTGTCGTGTACACTTCTGACCAACACTTCGGCGTAGGCTCCAACTTAATTTTGCCTGGCCGAGGCAAGCATATGGGCGATGGTTGGGAGACGAAGCGAAGCCGCCAGAAGGGGCACAAAGACTATGCCATCATTAAACTGTGAGTTCCCGTCTACTAATGACTATTCGCCAACCTTGATGAATTTACCGACAGGGGATCACCTGGAGCATTGGAGTACGTCGAAGTAGACACTCTGCATTTCAAGGGGAACTTCCCTGACAGCTGCGAGCTACATGCGATCCATGCTTCGGATCATTTGCCGATTGAAGAGTTATATAAAGACAGAGGAAGTCAGGAATGGACGCAGATTCTTCCTCGAACAAAGCTTGGCCCGCACAGACAGCATTACTTCCAATTGGAGAGTGTAGCCGGTCAGCTGTATACCCACGTCAAAATAACCATACACCCCGATGGTGGACTGAAGAGAGTTAGGGTGATCGGTAGACGCGCTGCTGACCATTTCCCTGAGGCAAAACCACTACAGCTCACGGAGACTGCATCCATTTCGCCGCCTCCCATTGCTACCCTGGACATGCCCTCTACCTCTGGCCCTGTAACAATTGTACCCGTCCTACCGTTGACGCCTGAAGCTTTTGCGCCGTTTGGTCACGTAGTTCAGGCGTATGGAGACGTTGACGCCGCTCCTCGAGGCACCCGCATCACAGCCGCCAACTTCGGTACCGCTGACAAGTTCCATAAGCTCGCTCCCATTCTATCTTCATACCCTCCCGGTTCCAATGCAGCCCCTGGCCTCTCCGTCTATCGGTGTAAACCCCTAGAAAATGTGGCTGCAGATAGGACCACGGAGTTGACTGCATTTGAACGACATCCATACACCAACCAAGCCTTCATCCCCATGGGCAAAGGGGCCGGCGAGGGTATCGTGGATCCGGCAGATTCTTATCTCGTTGTTGTCACAAAGAATGGAGAAGACGACAAACCAGATGTAGCGACGATACGGGCATTCTTAGCTACCTCTGCCCAGGGAATTGTGTATGGAGATGGCGTTTGGCGTGAGCAGTCTATCTCGTTTCAGTAACTCATCATACCTGATCCATCTTCCAGATCAACCGATGACTGTATTGAACAAGGTGAGTTCCGTCCTTGACTGCGTCCAGCTTTCTCACTGATGATTGTCCCACTTAGCCTCTGGATTTGACTTGCGTCGAAACACAGATAGGGGACGGTAGCGCCGCTGATTGTGAGATTGTTGCGTTGGATAGGGCCAAGCAGGTTATCAAGCTGCAGTTGCCTAGTTTATGAGTTACGACGAGGCTGATAGAAACCAGCCTTTCTTCGAGAGTATGACAGTCGATCCTCTAAGAGAGGTTACGACCATAGAATGTTACAACTAGGTGGTTACCCCTGTTGATATTATGTCCTCAATTCTCACGGTCGGGTAACTTGTCACTTTGAACCCAGTCGTGCAAGTCTTTGCTTCTGACTTCATCTACGTATCCAACCTGCCTCGTCGTGGAGGAGATTCATGGAATCCAAGAAACGACCTCACGATGAAGACGATGTGGACACTTCTGTCAAGAAACGAATTGTCTCTGATGACCATGGCAGCCCTCGAGTCAATGGTGTAGTCTCAGAGTCTAACGAACCAACCGACGGCGACAATCTTGAGGTATCTCGGTTGACAACCATCTAGAGGAGTACGTGCTGAGCCTTTCTAATGTAGCAATTCAGGAAAGAGGCGATATATCGTCGGATGAAGCACTACTCTCGAGAGTTTGAACGTAGTGAGGCTCGTGTCGCAGAGCTCGAGAGGCGCAAACGATCTTGTGAAGCTGGAGTGGCTATTATGGCAGCGTGTTGGTCGCAGGTATTCACATATACCCTCCACAGTTGGTCTGGATATACCAATAAGCGTTCTTACAGCTAGTCGAGACTATCCGTTCACTCGTCAGACCGGACGATGTTCCCGACATCAAAGTCGATGCTAGACGTGCGTCTCTGCTCCTCAAAGGCTCGCTGATAGCTAATGGGCTGGTTCATAGAACTTTTGAGTTAACTTTCAGTCGCCACCTAAAGAGATTGAAACAGGCCTGCAAAATACATTGGCTTCTACTAGGACTCTTGTGACGAGATTGGTCCAATCCAGTGGAAGTGATCAAATCAAGTCAGTAGACCTCAATACCGCGTTCGGGTCTATGGATGAGGTGAGTCTCCTCTACGGCTGACTGGCACGATATTCACCTCCTTCAGCACAAAGCCCTTGAAGCCAATCTAGTCATCCATCGCGCACGGATAGATGACCTCGAAGCTCAGAATGCACAATTACAAGAGACCCTTCAAACGCTTGAAAACCGTGTGGAGCGAGCGCGCAGTGCTACAGTTGCAGTCTCGCAGAAACGGGCTTCGTCGGACAAGGATGTACCCAAATTGTCTCCTGAGCCCCGCAACGTTGACTCGGTGGCTGAACCGTCCTCTCCATCAGTGAGTGGCCCGGTCAATTGGTGGGCGTCTGCACACTCTAATTCTAAATATCTCTAATATCTTGCCAGCCTTCAAGTTCGCTACTGGTCAACGGCAAGCATCCTGAAGAACCCGCGGCAGCGCTTAATGAATTCAGAGAGAACAAATTAAATGAATACGAGCGGGAAAACGGTGCTCTTCGCCAACAGATTCTCGACCTTCAGTCAGAGGTACGACAGGCTAGTCAGGTTTCTGCAACCATACTCATGAATAGGATAGCTCAACGTGCTGAAGAGGGATACACCTGCCGATTATTGGGAGAAGCTGGCGGAATTTGTCCTGAGAATTGACCACTTTGACAAGACTAGCAATAGTAACGCCAATGAATCTCGTGTAGAACAGGTAGTACAGGAGCTATGCGATGCTAAACGAAAGCTTGAAGAGGTATGTCGTACGTATTTCTTGCGAAGGTGACTTGGCTCAAATTCCCCAGCGATTGTCCGTCAAGCCGGAAGAAAAAACGCAGATAGCGAAGCGGGACTCAGAAATTGCTCGGCTTCGAGAACAGCGCGATACTGCGCGGAATGAACTCGGGGAACGCAAACAGAAAGAAGTTCATCGGCTTAATCACAGCGAAAGCATGAAAGCTTCATATGAATCGCGGGGAGTAAGTTATGTATCACAGGCTATGTTTCTGTACCCTGACGTCTCCAAGTCTCGGCTCAGTACATTGGAGTCCCAGCTCAATCGTTACAAAGCGCGCCTAATTGCTGAAGCTGGACATCCGGACCTCTTAGAATTTCTGGTCGGAAGCAACCCAGACGTTGTTGTAGATTTGAAGAAACGCTTGCGGTAGGTCGTATAGTATCGCCTCTCGATTTGGTCTTACGCGTTTTTGTTTTTGAAGGGCGGCCGAATCTAGAATCCAGCAACTAGAGCAACCTCTCTCCCAGGAAACCAAACGACTCGTCGAGTCTGAAGCTACTCTGCGAAACGAGGTTCGGGAATTATCAGATAAGCTTGATCATTACCAGAGGATTATCGGAGACCCATCCCTGCCACCCGACCACGCTCAATTGATCGAGAAGCTACAAGCGAGAGACCAGGAACTACAAGACCTTCGGAAACAGGTGCATGAGATGGAGCAAGTGCGTATAAGCTCTCTCTGTCTTTTTCTAGTTCTCATTTCTCTGACAGGTAGAGGCTCAACTCTCCTCTGAAGTGGAACGATTATCTGGAGCTTGGGAGACACTAGATGCCGAGGTGCAAGTCAAGATCAATGAACTCATCGCTATGGACAAGGAGGTTCAGCGACTCGCTGACGAAGTATGTTATATTTTGCCGTCCATCATTTCCGAACTCAATGCCTTTAGCGCACGAAATACGAAAACAGGTATTATGCTATGGCACGATTAAGGGACTCCTGCGAAGCCGTTTCAAAGGCCCAAGCTATGGAAATGGAGAAAATGGGTGTCACAACGCAGATATACCAAGACAAAGTACAGAAACTTGACGCGCTAACGGTGTGTAATTCGGCTCGGGCGGGATAGCAGAATACTCACATCACAAAACAGACTACGTATCGGACCGAGAACGAGCAGTTGAGAGAGTGGGTGAAAGGTAGCGATCAGGCGACGCAAAAGCTGTATGCTAAGATGGCTCGAACGGAGGCGGAACTAGCGCGGCAGAAACAGGAAAGGGATGACGTGCGTCGCATCACCTTGACTACTTACTCTTGCTCAACTCTTGACAATAGATTCACGCTAAACATGCTCGCCTTGAGGGTGCCTTAGCCAAAGCAACCCAGGAGTACCGAAAACTTGAGGAGAGTAATCTTCGGGCGAAGAAAGACTACGAGAAACAATTGGCACGCATGAAGGAAATGGCCGCGTTGAGCGCACCTCAGTCTTCCGACACACATCACGACAAGATGCAGGTATGCATTTTACGGAATTGAAACTTATGACTTGCTCACTCAAGCAAACAGGAAATCCTTCAATGTCGAATATGCAAGGCCCGTATTCGTGATACCGTCATCACGAAATGCATGCACAGTACGCTACACCGTTGCACCTTGCAAATATCTCCACTCATTCATACTATCTTAGCGTTTTGTCGAGAATGCCTTGAGACTCGACTATCTACACGGCAACGGAAATGCCCTTCGTGTCAACTTGCTTTTGGACACGCAGATGTTCATCCAGTATATTTCCAAGGATGAGCATTATGACACTTAATTATATCTGTAATATATTCGTAGATGTGACTCGTATTAATCCTCTGCTGCTTCGATACTTGCGATGGATCTAAGCACTCTAAGGAAGGATCGCACAACTTATATCGAATACTTAGACGATGGCAAAGTAGATATACGGATAATGCTAGGCCACAACACCCGAACGACTAACGTTTAACCCAGGTATACTACGAAGCGGATTCAGTTGGGATTCAGCTGAGTTTGCGGAATTACTCACCCTCTTTCTCGCCTTGGCCATACCAGTCTTCTTCCTCTCAACCATACGAGGATCACGTCTCAGCAGTTTGGCTATTCGGATAGTTAGAATCATGAGGGATGTCAAGCGAGTAATAGACGTACATCGTCGTAAGACGGTATCCAGATTGGGTTCGTGAACGACGAGGCCCTTGGCAATGCCGTGGGCTATCGCACCAGACTGGCCAGTGGTTCCTCCCCCTCGGGCAAGCACGAAGACATTATACGCCCCGAGGACGCCCGCGACCTTGAACGGCCTGACAACCCGTTCGCGATCAGCCGGCAGATGGAAATATTCTGCGAGAGGGATATTGTTGACGAGGATGGTCGAAGGCGTGACATTAACACTGGCGGGCGGCTCGGACTTGAGACTTGAGGTCTTCTCTTCCGACTTGAGACCCAGTAGCTCTTCCACAGACTCGGCCTCTGTTGCGCTTTCAGGAATAGCAGGTGTGATGCCCTGTGCACCTGGTTGGACTGGGATCATCCATACCCGTGCAGCGCTGGTTTTCCTTTTACCGAAAGTATACGATCGGCCGTGTTGGTCCAAGGAGACTGCCTTTCTCTTCCCTCGGGCCAAGACCGCGTCTTTATTTCCCCTCTCGAAAAATTCTACCACATGAGAGATACCCTCTGCAAGCTGCTCGCAACCCGCCGTCTGGGCTATACGGTGATAGTCATTGAGCTGATTGAGCAGCGTCAGGACCTTCCGGTACCGCGAAGTGGTCATTTTGTTTTCGAAAACGGTCGACATTTCGTCCTTGTCCTTCCAGACGGGCTGAAGCGGGGGTAGACTGGCTCGAGCAAACTCGGGAAGGGGGAGAAGCTGGAGAGTTTTTCAAAGCTTGTCGGGCATGTTTTATGGCGGTCTCAATCTGTTCTACTTGGTCGTAGTAAGCTGGCCGTGCAGTGTAAAAGCTCGGGGATGAAGGAGCGTTGAGGCTTCGCGTTCGTGGATCCTCTTCCTCTGCCGAGTCCTGCTGCTGCGAAGGACGCGCAGAACGCTTGAAAGACGGCTGGATGTCGTCTAGCTGCGCCGGGGGAATGAATTGTCTGGTTGTGGTAGCGTAGAAGCGTGCGCGAAGGGCACCTTGGATGGGACCCGCGCAATGTGCGGGTGATGTTCATGGTCAAGACACGGAGGGGAGGTCACGTGTGACCTCTAACTCATTACCACTACAATACCCATACCCGCTACGTTGCCTTCGTTCGCATACATTCATGGCTGAACAGAACTTCTCCGGGGCCTTGGAGACTTGGAAGTGTAAGTAATGAGTGCGCAAATGCTCTTTCTCGACGACGGCTGACTGGGTTCGCATAAATGTCAGATATCAGTCTCGCTGAGCTACAGAAGACACTCGATGCCCAGGGGGTTGAGCTCGTCGACCAGCAGAAGGAGAGTGTGGTGGGGAGAAAGGCCCTGGCTGACAAGACAAAAGGTACGCGTAGAAATCCTGTTATATTCGAAATGATGTTCCAACGTGTTGTAGAGTTCAAGAAACTGCCGGACAGCGAGAAGACGAATGCGTTCAAGGGCCTTTTGAAGGGTGAGTAGCGGACTTCTTCTGGTAAATGCTTGTCATTGACAGAGGGCATACAGCTTACCAGACGGAGATTGACAGCCTCACGAAGCGATGCAAGTCTTCCGAGAACGCATTCTTGAACGTCTACAAACTACTTGCGGAGGCACCGGATCCATATCCTCTGCTGGAGGCCGCTGTTGTACGAACACTACTCGAAATGCCCATTGCACGAATTATTGAATGCGTATATTATAGGATCAAACCGTCCGCATTGCTGAAGCGCGTGAACAAGAGCTTGAGCTGCAACGTCTACGGGAGGAGAACGCCGAACTCAAGAAACATGTCGCCGACTCTTTGCCGCTGGAAGCAGCGAAGAAGAAGGCTGAAGCGAGGGCTGAACAACTCGAGCAGAAGGTAAGTAAAGTCGCGAATTACTGCGGCAACGTACCAACAACATTAAATTATGATAATTTATGGCAGATGGAGGAAATGATTCAAGAGAAAATTGCACAAAAAGAGAACGAACTCAACGCCACGTACGACGAACGGTTGCGAAACTACCAAGAGCGGTACGAGACACATAGTTTGTTGAAGGAATTGATTTCCTTATAATACTGCGTTAGTGAGCAAGACCTGCAACGGCAGGTTGCTCTGGCCAAGAACCAGCTCCGCGACTTACGAACCTCTCATGAATCAAATCAGGCCAAGCTCATTGACCAGACTCAACGTCAAGGTTTGATTAACTATCCATGTAAACGCACATATAGCCTGACCGCCGGGTCCTCTCACTAGACCAGGAGGTTGTAGCGAAGTTGACCGAGATGGACATGGTCGCTGCTGATCTCGAACGCGCTAATAGCAGAGTCGCGACGGTGGAACGAAGAAATGTAGGTCTATGTCCAGTTGTGCCCTGCGGTCTCATAGCACATACTATAGGAAATTCTACGTGCCGAAATCGAGTCCATAAGGAGCGGTAATGACACGAACAATCAGTACGAAGTTGTTCGCCTACATAACCCACTGTTTAATGTTGCCTACTTATTTACAGTACTCGAGCCCTTGAAACCCAAGTGGCTCAACTCGAAGTTGAGCTGGAGCGCTTATCAAGGGCTATGGAGACCCAGAAAACCCAACAAGCGGACGCAGGCCTTGCTTCTTCCAAGAAGCTCGAAGAGGTGACCAAAGAGATTCAACGGAAGGTTTGAACGTTCCTTTGGACTGATAGTTACGGGTTTGCTAACCATGTGTTATGGTATTGCGATAGACCTCTGAAATAGAACAGCTGAAATCGCGCCTCAAGCAATATGCCGACTATGATGAAATCAAGCGAGAGCTAGAGATCATGAAGGTCAGTGGTTTCTATCAATCCACCCCAATCTTAACATAACATGACGCATGTGGTCTCTCAGTTCGTAGAATTCGGAGGCTTCGACGACATCGACGAAGAGAACGACCAGGAGTTGCCACAACCAAACGGCCACGCTTGCTCCAATTCTCACTCCGCTGTTCAGCTACCAAACCCCAACGCCGACAAAGCCAATGCCGAGCAGGGAAACTCACTCGAAGCACTCCTCGCCGCCAAAAACAAGCGCATTCTAGGCGAGCTCACGAGGTTGAGGGTGAGTGCACATATTTCATTGACTACCTAAGTTTCTCCGCGAAGCTCTTGCGTACCTGTTCTAAATGACAGCTAGATCCTCTATACAGAATTGGAGGAATCATACAATACATCAGAGCAGCGGCTGATGGAAGCGTCTTCTGAGCTTATCAGTCAGAAGGCCCTCAACGAACGGCTGGAAAATGATCTTCTGTCCATGAATCAGCATGGGGGTAAACCTGCTGACAGCCCACCCACCGACGGTGCCGACGTTCTCGCAGAACTAGGACTAGGCACCAAAAAGACTTCTGTGAGTTATGGCGAATATTCTAGCCGTTACTAGCTCCCAAAATCCCGGCCTCGTTTACTGACGCAGCGTGTTTCATTCCAGCAACCTCCTGCGCAGTCAACGTCCATACCTTTCACTTCCTCCGCCGATACGTCAATATTACCCATTGTTACTAGTCAGAGGGACCGTTTCCGACAAAGGAATGCCGAGCTCGAGGAGGTACGAGGCGTGGCCCATACTGACTGCGTAATTCACTCACGTCTACCTTCTCATGATATCTACCCTTCCACCTCCTCCCCGTGTACTTGAACATGTTCGATTGACTTTGGGGTCTGCCGGATGCAGGAACTACGCAAGCAGTTCCAAGTGATTTCCGAACTCCGTTCCGAGACCAAGAACCTTCAGGCAGACAATCTGAAGCTGTACGAGAAGGTTCGATACATGCAGAGCTATCGCGAAGAGGCAGGTTCGCGGCCACCCACGTCGCAATTGGACCCGCTGCCCGCACCCGCTGGTTCGGGCACTGGTCTGGACGATATGGGCAAATATAGGGCAAGATACGAAGAAGCTATGAACCCATTTGAGGCATTCAGAGGGAGGGTTCGTTGTCTTGCGGCTTATCGAGGTATTTCTTCATGCCGCTGACGAATTCTATCTTTGTCTAGGAAGCGACACGAGCGTATCAGAACCTCAATCCAATAGAAAGGGGAGTCCTCGTGTTAACCCGCGCTATCCTTGGGAACAGACGAGCAAGGACTTTCTTTATATGTTATGCGATCGCCCTGCACCTGCTAGTTATGTTCACGACTTACGAATGCACGACTTCCTCAGGCACACACCTGCAGAAACAAGCAAGTCCATATGGTTCATAGAAGCATGGTTTTTTATGCATGTTATGTTAAATTATTCAATTACTATGGTTGGACAGTATATGCTGGTAATAATGCGGCTCTCTACGATAATCGGGGCGAGATGAAGGTAACGAACGGGAATGTGTAGGTTTCGCTTCGATTCAACTCAAACACGAGGGTTGGTTCTGTTTTGATACGAAGTGAGAGCCCAATTGACGGAATCAAGGAGAGGTTTCATAGCCTGGGAGATAAACCGGTCAATGATTCTTAGGTTTGTGGAGCGAACAAAAGCGCTGCCCACCACTTCAATTCGGTTGGGGTCGAACCCCGCAGCTTGGGCTGTTCTTATAATGGCATCAACTTTTTCCCTAGTTCGAATGAGGTATCCGATCATTTTTGCGGCCTTGGCCCCACGCTGTGCGGAGGTCGCGGCAACCACCGTCTGAACATCCGTCGGGGGATATGTAGACAACCAGTACTGCCGTAAGAACTCGTTCGCTGCGGTCTGGCAAGTGGTCATTTGCCTAAACAGCCCCTCGGGTATATCGTCTATGCGGTAGTAGTGTAAAGGATGTATTCACAAGAGTGGAAATCCTGCTGAGCCTACTTTTCTTAGTTCGAACGTCTAGACGCGCGGCGACGTTCTGTGTCATGGATAAAAGCGCCGCGTCCCCAGATTTTCTCTCGATTTTGAGCTGAAGTGCGACGTATTGGGACAGGCAGGCCCTGAGATTAAATGAATGGCCAGCTGACCTGATTCAACTTGGATTCCCAATTGAACAAGTTGGCCTTCGATTCCAAGATCATTGACTTCAAGTCCAGCTACCGCGAAGCATGAGCTCGAAGAGTTTTCCTAATGCGAAATAGACAAATGGAATACCTTCTCTGCTGTCTCTTCGGGCGCGTTGGTTCTACCCTCGAAATACCTTTGCCGATCCTGCATCTCGAGGACGATTCCATTCGAAGCCTCTGGGTCGTGGAGATCATCTAGGTCAACCTGAGAATACTCGTACTATTGTGGACGGTGGGTCAGCATGAGAACAGATGAACAAGCGCATATACCCACTTCCTTCATGTCAACTCTTCGTCGCTTCGACGAATTTTCCCTGCTGTAAGCACAATGATGTCAGCGCGTCCGACTCCGAGATGTTGGCCTTACAGGGCAGAGTTCAATAGCTTCTCGGAATGTTCATTGAATTTTCTGATCAACGGCAACGCTCCCCTTTGTCGGCCAGCTTGCATGGTCACATCTTTATCATTGCCAGTCTGGAGAAGAATAGCTTCAGTTGGAACGAACAAGCTGAACAGCGGAACAGTATACCTGTCCGTGATCCTCTAATGTGGCTCCAAGATTCACGAAGACGTCAATATCCCCCGTCACCTGGCGTCGCGGTTCGAGGCCTGGATATGTCGATTACTAGACAGCTTGACACCGAAACGCCACGCCTTACCATCGTCTTCCTTCTCCAAATATTTGTCAAATATTGAATCCTCCCGAACTACGTGTTGCGTAGCAGACGAACGTATAGAAGCTCGGTGGGCATTGAACAACTTTGATTGGAAATACCGCTTCCAGAACTCTTCCTCGGATAACTTTGTTGGATATTTCAACGAACTGCTCTACCACAAAAACAAGGGATGCCCATGAAGGCCTTACTTTACTTGGCACATTATCGTTATATGCCTTAGCTACGACAGGATATTCGTCAAATATGTCGTGCACCAACTGCGGGGTGATACGAATTTTGATTTCGCCGCCCTCAACTGTTTCAGGTCGAGGATCTACCAGTTGGCCGGATTTACCCTTCTTCTGATTCTCGAATGCAGCTTGCGCGAGGAGGAGATGCTAAACGCCCGTGTTATTCATCCTGGAGTGTAGTTATAAATAGGAATACACAAACCTCGCGTCCGTCCCAGAATTCAGCCTCGCTTATTTGGCCGCTTATTACGAGCTCGCGATGCAAGGCAGCCAGCTCCGGGTCGCTAACTAAGACCTTCTTACGAAGACGAAAGTCGCTGACTGGGTCAATTCCCGTCAAGACTGGTGTCGCCGCTCTACGTTCGCTTGCAACTGAAGCTGCACGATGGGTTGCGATTCGAGCAGGCAGCGCCTTCGGGTCAGAAGCAGTAGGTGCTGGCGCTGATACGGGTGCGGCAGGGGGAGGTGTAGATAAAGCGAGCTTGGGGGCCAACTCTGACGCGCTTCGGTTCCGACTAATGATCATAGTCATCTCCTTCTTGAATTTTTCGCGTTCAGTTATCGAAATTGGTTGCGGTGAGGAGAATGTAAAGTTATGCCCCGCATCATCGCCTACGAGCCCAATCTTCAGCCTAACCTGCGGCGCGCCGTCCTTGCTGCAGAATAGCGCTATACATGAAAATATAAGCCAGGCGCATACAAGCGTCTTGTAACTTACAGAAAGCCTCAGCATGGGGGACGCGTACCGCTGGAGTCTTCTTCCCATCCTGAGTCCATTGGAGATGGGTGTTAGTGAGTTCGAGCAGACCGGGAGCCTTTTTGTAGGATGCCTTTGCGGTACATATGGTCGTCTGCATTCAAGCTTCAGGGCGTCTCCGTTACCTCATCAACTTGGTCTTCTTACATAAACCGTGGGAGGATCACGTTTGTTAGACGCCCGTACTCCGTATCTAATCTGCGGTGATCTTGCGGACCGCGGTCACGTCTCCTGCTCGTACCTTTACAAATTTACTATGTCCGCCCCCAATGTTGCGAGGCAGCTCGTAGTTTTTCGACTTTGACTGGTGAGGATTCACTTGGCCTTTTAGTCACCAAAACTAAACATTATACAGGTCGATGGCGGACCAGGACACCGACCGCTGGATCTTCGAGGTATTGGGTCCGGATATTCGTAGAAAGATGAAGACGTTGAAAGAAGAGATCCAATGGACCGACCTCGTGTAAGGAAGCAAATCGTCCCACAGAGATCCATTGTAACATCGGTCAAGAGCTCAATCCCTTCGTGAAATTCATGATCGAGGCGTATCGAGAGCGGAAATCGAGAACACACTGAAGATCATGCCCTTCGTGAGTACTACCCCACGGCTACCGACCGCGAAGCTAATCAACCCTTATCTTTATAGCATCCGGCCATGGTACGCGCCGTAAAGAAGATGAAGGCAGAAGGTCAAACAACTTTCTTCTGTTTATCCAATGCCAATTCTGTCTTTATCTCCACTATCCTCAAGGTAAGTTGTGGTCGTTGCAGCCTTCGGTTATTAAACTTAGTATATTTCGAATAGGACAAAGGTCTAGATGACTTATTTGAAGAGATCATCACTAATCCGGCCGAATTCGAATTATCTGGACTTTTGTCGCTTCGTCGTAGAGTAGATCCAGATGGTCCTCAACACAGTTGTAACGTTGGGTGCAGCCCCAACATGTGCAAAGGTTAGAACGTCAATTTCGTTCCCCCGGCCAAACCCCTGAAGTCTGTGGTTAACATCAGGGGACGAGTTAACAGCGTTTCTCGAAAGGCATGCTCCAGAATTCGACAGGGTTTGTCTACGTTGGGGATGGTACCAATGATTTCTGCCCTGTACTCCGCTTGAGAAGGTCAGTAATACTCGCACTTAACGAAAGCAATAACATCTCATCTGTGGATTTGTAGCCAAGACTTCATCTTCTGCAGGAAATTCCGTGGGCTCGAAAAGCGTATTGCTAACGAAGGCGAAAAGCTTGGTATGCGTTGTCAGGTGAAATACTGGGCAGGCGCATGGGAGGCGGAGGAGCTCTTCGACCAGCTAACATACTAGACAGCCCAATAGACAGCCTCACTACAATGTACTTGTTTATCTTATCATATATGAATCGCCTGCATTTTCTGGAGCAAAGTTGACTTGATACCCATTGCAAATAGTATGCTGCCAACCAATGCGGAACGTTGAACACAGCCAGCGTGGATTATACATGAATCATTTAAAAACAGAAGATGTATGCATTGCAATTGCAGAGGACAACGCAGTAGCTCCTTAGGCAGTGAGGATGGAAGACCGTGAATGAGCGAGAGACAAAAAGGAACCTCAGCCTCGGGAGAAGGTATTTGTGGGGAAGCATAGGTTTATCTAGGCCATGAGTCCATGCCATTGCTCCGTCGGTTGTCTTTCCCTGCTGACATAGGTTGTTGATTAACGTCAGCGACCGAGAACGGATTGCGCTGTGGCTGGTTGGTTCCTGACGGCACCACCCCTGCACCGTAGAACGACGAAGGTACAGCTTGCTGGGGAGGCGCAACATGTCGAGAAGTAACGCCAGACGTTGAGGCGTTGTTGTATGACTGGTATTGATCAGGCTGCATAGGCATGTACATATTCCCAATATCCGGTCGACGATCGTCAAATGGAACCGTTGTTTGAGGCTGAGATGGAGGGTAGTTTGGCAGCATACCGGTTCCCGGAAGTCATCGCATTGCTCGAGTACGCCTGAGGGGGACTCGATATCACGCCGCCCCCGCTGTACATGACATTGGGGTTGTCAGTGCGTGCAGCTGACCGAACATTCGACATCACGACGTCCCGACGATCATCGTCAACAACGATTGTCGGATGGTACGAGTGCGATAGCTTGGACGGCGGGGCAACATAACGATTCGCAGCCGAAGGTGTCCATCCAGCCATCCCAGACGCGGCAGCCAATTCCGCCTGCTGCTGCAGATATTCGAGCTGGGGGTACGGCTGAGCTGCAGCCGGTTTGCCCGTCTGCCTTCTCTCCCATTCCCGCATGGCATCATCTCTGTTTAGGACCGGGGTAAGCGCATTCCGTCCGGCTATAACGTCCTGGTTCATGTGCTGGAGGCGAGCAAGGGCCGGAGGGATCGAGTCCATCTGGTTGATCGTGTTAGCCCGTGCCCGTGAATTGGGGTATTGGGAATTTGGTCCGTACATTGGGGTTCAAGTGGGTAGCAGCACTAATGGACGCAGGATTGTTGGGATGTGGGGGATATTGGGGCACGGTGTTGCTAGACGTCAATTGGCCAGTGGAGTTTTGGTGCGCCAAGGCACGCTGGGATGATTGGTTGGGGTATTGTGAATGCTGTTGGTAACTCTGGCTATTGGTATCTTGAGAAGGAACGTAGGACTGCGCCGGCTGGGAGGTTTGTGGGTTGATGTACGGATTACGGTAAGAACTCGCGGCTTGAGATGCCGCCTGGGCCTGGGCCGTGTAAACCTGGTGCTGTGCAAGATGCTGATTGTAAGATGCGGCATCTTGGTATGCACGCGTTCCCTTGGGTTGGGACGGTACCAATCCACCATAACGGGCGCTTCGGGTCCGGTGCAACCACTGGGCATGGATTGCACAACGGCATGCCCACCATCCGGCTTAGGAATTATGAGAACAAGCAGAGGAGATAATAAGCCAGCACGTACCACGAAAGGCTTAGCCCATTTTTTCGCCTGTGATGAAGGGATGTTGTCGTGCTTGTTGGGGGGTCCATCTCGTAACAGGGTTGAGATTAAGGAGCCCCTGGCAGAAATCAATGAAGGAAGCCCGGTTGTTCAATTCTGCATTTTCCGTTAGATAAGATGTGTTCGGAGCGCAGAGCTTTAATCTGACCTTTCTCCATCTCGTGTCCCTGTCTCGAAGATGATTTGAATGTGGGCATCGGAGCGGTGTTGATGATATCAGGAAGCGTGGTCGCCTTGAAATATTGCTTTCCCGGTTGTTCGTTTGTATTGTGCTCCCGGGAGTACTGTTCAATACTCTTCAGTCGGTACGTTTTCTCGTTTTGGTTATTGTGGGCGTTCCAAGCCTCAAACGAGTCGAAGAACTGGCTGGTTTGCTTCCCAGTATTCAACATGCTCAGCGGTGGCATCCTAGCAAGCATTCCGTCAGCCATGAAGATTGTTCGCTTAACGGTTTACGTACCCAGCATCTCAACGATTCGCGTTAGTTGGTTATACTCGCTTGTACCGGGGAACAGCGGCAACCCTAGGAATAACTCAACAGCAATGCAACCTAAAGACCACATGTCGATGGACGCCGTGTATGACATCCCCAACAACACCTCCGGAGAACGGTAAAACCGTGACTGGATATAGGTGTAAATCGTTTGGCGTTCGTGGCAAGCCGAACCAAAGTCGATTATTTTTATTTCTGGAGATTGCAAACTACCGGGGACCCAGGTAAACAGGGTGGATGGGCAACAACAGTTTGATTACTCACGACTTCAGCAATATGTTCTCTGGTTTCAAGTCGCAGTGGATCAGGCGAGCCTCTTTGAGGACTGTAAGTGCATCAAGAAGCTGGGCCATAAAGACCTTGACGAGCTGCGTGCTGAGGCCTTGGAACTGGTTCTGCTTGATGAGCTCATACAAGTTGGAGGACAATAACTCAAAGACAAGACACAAGTGGCTTCGGTGTATGAACGAGTCACGCAAGCGCAAGATGTGGTGCTCATCGTTGGGGTCGCATTGTTTGTTTAGCTGGTAGACGGTCAGTCGCGCAAGGAGGCACTTAAGAGGTAGCACGCACGAGCTCCAAAATGGTAACCTCCATCATACTTTGATTGAAGTACGCGGGCTTGTTCTTCACGACTTTCAACCGCGACAATTTCATGAGTCTTCATGTTCTGGCATTTCACGACCTGCCCAAAGGTTCCTTGTCCGAGGATGTCGAGTATCAGGTACCTACTGGCTCCATCAACGCGGTGTGAGCTTGAATGAAAAACGGCACATACTTATGGCCATCATCCGAGCCCAAGCAGTCGTTGACATATAAAATGTAGTCGTAATCTTCATTATCGTAACCTTCGTTATGCACTGGCTTGCTGGGCTTCGTCAAGACCCGGCGTGGATTATGCGTCGACTCGTATCGGAATTGTGGGTTGCAAATACGATATGTATCCACGATATGTGTGGTCAAAAGCCGCAAGGGCTGGTGGGGAATGATCATTAAGAAAGTTTGGTCCAAAATCGGACAAAACTCACCGAAAGATATGTACCGTCGCTCCCCATTCTCCGCCCAACAGGTTGTACATCAACACGCGGTTGAAGCTCACGTGCGTCCCGTATCCTACGGAGGCCGACACGCCGCCTCTGCGATGGGGCATCAACGGCCATGGCCTGGTCTTGGTAGTACGGCGAAGAGGACGGGTGGTAAGCAGACATCGGTGTCCCCGGGTTAGAGATAGATGTAGGGCGGACAGGCGTGTGTGTGTTGAGATGCGATTGGCTTTGAGATGAGGGGTGGGGGCTGCCGGATTCCATCGAATACGCAGATGGTGGAAACGCCGTCGTGGTGTGCATTGGCGTCCGGGGAGAGAAAGAAGGATCGCTTGGCTCCGTCTTGACCTGTGATTGATTGCGAGCGTGATACACCGTGGGCTGGCTGTTGCGCTGGTCCGGGGGACTTGCGTATGAAGTGTACGAAGCGCTGTTGGACGGCGAATACTGCTGGGGTGAGTAGGGATCGAGCAGAGCGTTAGGCCCTGACTGGTTGGTGCTTCGTAAGGGAGAACGACCGCCTCGTGAAGAAGTACTGGAGTCGTGGGTAGTTGCAGCCCTCTTGGGGGCTGCCCGTTCTGGTTGGTGTAGTACATGTCCGAGTAGGTGTCCGCAGACATTGATGTGGGAGGATTTGGTGGTGGATTACTGCCCGCTAGTGATTGCGGCTGATATCCAACGCTTGGCGAATAAAGTGAATTTGGACCAGGTTGCGAAAGCTGCCTTGATGGGGTCTGAGTGCCACCATGAAAAGCGCCTTCCAGATCCTCCAATTGATGATGCCGCCTGCCTCCCCTTGATGCAGATGCCGAATTACCTGGGCCTCCACCAAGCGACGCGCTGCGAGCAAGCTGGGACTGACTCGGGGAAGATATGAAGGACTATTGACTCCCAGGTGCTGATCCTGCTCTAAAAGTTGAGAAATTCGAGGCTGTTGCCTTACAGCACCAGCTGATGTTTGATGTTGTATCGGTGGAAGACGCTGAGCCGGGCCCGCCGTCATGGACTGGGTGGCGGCGGTGGCGGTTGGCGTAGTGATACGATGGCTGAGCCTGGATACTGGAGGGGACGGGGTCGAGGTGAGTCTGCCAGCGAGGGAGGTCGAAGGCGCTTTCGTTGGAGTCAGTCATGTATGCGAGTTCAGGTTCCGACATGTTTTCGACTGATGTGGCTGAAGTTGGATGTGTGCCTCAGGAGATGTTCCTCACGCGGTCGCCGTCGTCGGTCGCCTTCGTTCTGGAGAGTATCGAGAAGGCTGTGCTGGGCGACGAGCGCAGAGAGAAATGATATGGTTGATGACGGTAGGAGAACGGCTGCGTGTATCCAATAAGGGGCTCAGGGTTGTCATCGATCCAGCACTATGCCCAAGCCGCTTCTTCTGCCACTGCAGTTTTGCAGTTTTCTCAGCTTTCCAGACAAGCTCACCGCATTTTTCTTTGTTTCTCTTCTGGCTACAGTGTAAAAATACTAGTCTTTGAGACTATGCACTGTATGGACACCAGCGCTTCAGCTAGTCTTACTCGCACTGCCGTCACCTCTGCCCTCCCCTTCAATGTCTTTTAGAGCGCCGACAATGCCCTTCTCAACGGCGAACAACAGCTTGTGGCTTTGACTCATCGATAAGATCGCTGGAGGCACGTCCACCGATAAAAATATTTGCTTCCGGAACCTTTTCGCTATTGTCGCGACAAAACACGCATTCAGCGACCGCCCACAATCAGTTAATCTCGTCAATCAGTGGGGTGCGGCGCAACAGGATTTACCCAGTCGTTGCGCCATGGACAATGCAACCTCGGAGCTCGAAGACCGATACAATGGTGTCGCCGGTACAGCCTGTTCATTAAATGTCAGCTTTTAGGCCCATTTCCATGTTCAGCGCAACACACGTCGCTTGAATAGCTTCCCCCTAGCCGCGGGGGCATAGCACACGCCCAATCTCTGCTGAGATTCCCTTGCTGGGGTGCTCGATCGATGTCATCAGGCGAAACGCCTGTCGCGCCTATCCATACGAGATACGAATCGACCAATTGTGTTACCTGGAGCGCGAGGGCAGGAAGTGATGGATCTGAAGGAGGCAGGTGTATTGTCTTGACAACTATACGTTGAGGTGACATTTCGAGAAACGCAAGAAGGGAAGTGGCAGACGGCCGTTAATTAGGCGCTCACAATACTTATTTAGGACATCATCATCACAAGTGCGAGCGGCGGCCTAGTAGATCATAGGTCGCCTGAGGATCTTATTGTGGACACGGCGAATTTGTTGTCAAGCCCACCGCCGCCAGAGGCAATCCCGCCTGCATTGTTTTTCCATTCAAATCAACGAACTCTACGCCAGAAACTCTCAAACCATCCATCAACTCATGACAGATCCAACGGCGAACCATGATTAATTCACCCCTTACTTGATTTTGACCTCGCCGTGATCTTGCGTTGGAATGCAGAGGGCACCCGATGCCTAGTCATTCGTGACCGGGCCTCCCTGCCATCCCCCAGTCGACCCGCCATTCCCTTAGGCAACGCCACGGTTGGCTTGGTTTGATCGGCGTTCCGTTGGGTCTCTGGACTGTGCCTATTGTGTAACCCGGACGCCTTCGCTGATTTTTGGTCAAGTTTGGGCCAACGCAAGTTTCGAAATATGTTGCAACCACAAACAGAATATGAGACAATAGATGGCGAACCCCTTTCCCTGCCAGCCTTCGCTCCCAAGGTGACATCGGCGACAAAGCCCACCCTTCTCTTCTTCATATTCAGTCGTCGCCGGAAACAAGGTAATCAATATGACAGCGACAAGTTTGTACCTCAGTCCAAGCCACCGCCAATTGCATCTGCCCTTCAAGATGGTATTTTTTATCTTACGAGCTATATGCACGATTTCGGGCTTTAGACGAGTCTTCTTTAATCTCCATTCCCCACAGGCACTCATCATTCATGTCTTTCATTGGTACGCTTGGTACGCTTAAAAGCTGACAGAGAACTTGAACTCTGGCTGCGAAAGTTTCCACCATTGAAGAGAGAACTAGTGGTGAGTATTCTGCATTCCTCCTCCTCTTCTACCGGCTAATACCCATTCGTCGTTTGTCATCAAAAGCCCACTGAGATATTCCTCTGCTTTAAGGCGGCCAAGGAACAAATAACCTAGTCCTCACACGGAGGTCGCTGCATCGCTCATGTTCTCCGCCGCCTCCACCATCCAATGATTATGGATGCATTTTCTCTAGATTTGCTTCCGTCGTGGATTCGCACTCTGTAACTGTAACCTTATTTTATCCATGCATAACATCTTTTGTCACTATTGTCCCATGCGAAGCTCGCTGAGTGATATAATCGTATCACGCGATATTCATTCCGCCAGTAATTATCACGACCTCCCTAGCCTACGACCCTCCCGATATATACAATAGCCCATCGCGCAATAGCTCCCAGTGCCCGCCACCCAAGAAGGGAAGCTGTTCGCACTTTCGCAAGCTTATGTTCTCACTAAGCGATTGGGCGTTGTAGAATGTGCTAGGTGGTATATTTCGACTGACCACTAGTTACAGCGAAGGTACTCCGAGGTGCGAAGGCTTTAGTCCACATTCCACCCGTACTCTGTCCCTGCTACTTACTAGAGAAGTGAGGCCAATGGAAGGAATAGGCTTATGAAGGCCTTTGATGTCCCACCCCAGAAATGGTGCGTCTGCAGTCAGTGAACCGTGGGCCGCATCAAGGCAACATGATGCAAGTTCCCGTGGCTACAATACCTGCTTGTTCATCACGCACGCCTTGGACTTTGGCAGAACGATGCAGAGGGAGGGTGGCACCGTGACATAGAAGGAACCATTGGCACCGCACTAGCGCAGTGGTCGACGGGTGAGCTACATTTCGGAATCGCTTTCAGAACACACCAAGAGTCTTAAGTTGGCAGGGGCCACAGGCTCAGCCGCTTCTCTCGCTAGCCACAGGGCTTAGATATGCATCTCTCCTGCCGTAAAGTATATTCTGATAATCAGGGTCTGGTTCGGGGATGTTGACCGGGGCTGGTACCAATTGCCTACCTCTACATGCGTGCATGCAGACAAAGCCACCGCCGTACGTTAAGCGAAGACAGCTTGATCAGCCTGATCAGACGTCGCAATTCGGATATCTATCGAATCCCCTATGCGACTCGGTTTGCTCATGCTACTTTTTAAGGTACATGTCTGCATCAGTCAAGTGCAAGCTCCACATGAGTTTGAAAGGTATACCCATGTTTTGAATTCATCCACCTTCTTTCCTCCGATGGTAAACTATTTCCTGGGAATGCAGCAGGCTGCCTTGAGTCCAGTGATACGGGGCATGCTGCGCGTCCAAAGACTGGTGCCCGCCCGAGGAAAGAGTGTAGGCTACCAGGAAGTAAATAGAGTTCATCTCAGACCACGAGACTGGGACGGATGACCGTCCGCTCCATATTCACGAAGTGCTTGATCTCATCAGAACTGGCCTTCCAGCTTCCTGATATTTATGTACGTGGCGAAGGGGACCTACTTCAGTTGGCATTAGATACATTTGTAATTATACTCTAACGGCGTCGAAGGTGACTGATAGTGTAACCGCAAGCACTGCCTTGCGTTGTGGAGCCAAATTAACACGTTCTGTATCGAATCGGTTCAGGATTACTTTACCGATGGTCCTCGCTTATGAACATGAGGTAGCACAAGTGTACAAGCAGGGACTAAGATCCTGTGTAACGAGAATAGTATCCCGATCAAAGATATGTATAAACGGACAGATGGGGCGCTCAACTAGCAAAATATCCTCCGTAACCACATGATGAAGCGAGTCCACCATCCCCCCTCCCACCCATCGCTGCGTACCTTGTGGCCCAAGCGGATGGCGCCTGTGCCGACACGAACTTCGCCTAGCTCCGGCTCATCGTCGCCCTCTTCAATATCTGCTGTCCGTCTGCTGTCTTGCGTGACGGGGAAGCGAGGCAGCGCGCGTCTAGTTGATGAATGTAGGAAAGAGCTGTAGTAAGCTTAGGTATTCGGGGTTAGATATGTCTGGAGATGTCCATATTCGAAGTGAGTCTTCCTCCAAGTCACTGTCCTGAAAGTCGCTCCGCCAGGGTATATTTCGAGCTTCGTCCGTATCAGTGGATGGACTAAGGGGTTTCAGAAGCTCCATCAAGGTTAATCGTCTTCGCGGCAGCGGTGCTTCCAGTGGAACGGTTTGGGGGAAATGGCGCTGATTCAGAAAGGGCGGGGGTGTCTAAAAATGGATCGCTGGGTGCCCTCGCACGCTTCGGTTGAACCATAGGTGCTGCGATCGAGGCGCGGTTGGAAAGCGAGGATAAAGGTTGTGACTGTGTACGCAAATGGGCGGGTGACCCAATGGCGTCGTCGTAATTGGGCGACGGGGAAGGACATTTTGAGGAACTGGATTCCTCGAAGCCAAGCACCTGTTCGTGCATCATTAGGTGCAAATGAGCCGTCGAAGGAGGGAGATACGGACCCCTTTCAGAACATCAATGGCTTCCAGCATGAAGTCCTTTCCACTGCGAAAGTCAATCACATTTAGATTACGCTGTCAGAGGTGCATGTACCTACGCTGCTTCTTTAAATACTGCATCGTCCAGTACCCATTCGATTCGCTGGGCACCGGCACCACCAAGATGCTGAGGGACGACTTCGAGCCTCATGATACCCCACAAACCTTCGAAAAAAGGCTGAGTGCCAGGCATGCCCATTGTACACCAAGTCCTCACGAATTGATCGAACCTATCAAAGCGTTCTGCACGATGTCACGGCGCGGTCTAGTGTGCAGTGCTGCTACAGCTTACCTTTCTTAGCAAGAGCGCCGTACGGATCAGCTCGTGAGGCAGGTGACAGAGAGCCTCCAGGGGACGTGGCGCTCAGGTGCGCGCGATACTCTGCGGTCTTTCGTGCGTTCACTGATTGGTGGTATGCAGATCGAATGGACGCTTGTAGCCGCGAGAATGGTGCTCGCTGTGAGGGAGGGAGACTAGTCAGTGTCCTGCGTCATTAGACGACCAGCGTCTTCAGCTTGGTCGAAGTACCTATGAACATTCAAGAGACGACATCAAGCAAAATGCGACGGTGCTCACCAAGCTCGACAGTGACCTGCGAACCTCTCCAGCTCGCTCTGAGAAAACCCCCAACGGTGTCGTAGACCTGTTTCGAGCACTTGATATCGGTGTCGTACGCCCGCCACTTATCGGCGTTCTTGAGCGCCCAGAAAACGACGGTGAGGAAGGGGAAGTCAGTCGGTTCCTTCGAGGACTCGACGGCGGTGGAGATGGCATGGACGAAGGGGAGGGGATGTTGTAAAGGAGTGTCTGTGAGTCTTGCTGCTGACTACTTAGGCTGGAACTCGTCGACTGGTACGACGAATCTTTGAATTGAAGAGGCGGCGGGTGGGGCGGGGGCGCGCTGCCTCCAGCCGATACGATGATACGGACATTTTTGGGCGCAAGTTGTATTGACACGCCTTTGCCGTTCGGGTTCACTGACTGCCCAAGGGAGCGTCAATCTTGAGCTTGTAATACGGTGAAGCAGCAAAGCGTCCCGTAGAGGAACGAGGTAACCTGGTGTCCAGGGATCAACCAGGAAAAAAGGGACTGCCGCCACGACGGGCAAACAATTTGCTGTGCAGACTGTGTTGAAGTTGGCAATCAACGTCCTCAACCGCGTAACCGTCACCCAGCGCTCTCCCACGTGGTCGGGAATCCTTCTACTTACTCAAATTCCCTTTTTTCTTGGTCACACTAAATGACAACCACTGCTCATTCCCAAGGAAAACCTCTCTGCTTTTCACATGTGCAGACCCTCGAGAGCCTTACGGCCCGTGTTAATATATGACATCCCCTGTCGTCCTCCTAACATACCGAGGGACGAGGTGATATCCTGAACTTTATCACAACGGCAATTCCGTGTGAGATAGTGACCTCAGCGAGGCGTATAATTGATCTGGCCGGGAAAACAGCATCACCAAACTTTTCAGTCCCCCACACATCATACCGTCTCACACTCAGGGCATTCGCCGCACTTTTGACGGTCCTTTCAGGCTTGCAATTATTGAACCTTTCTGTTGTTACGGCCATACGCACTACAAATGTTTCAAGGATCGCCCAGGCACTCAGACGGTGAAAGTAGACCCCGGATTAAGACAGGACTTTCTGTAAAGAAAATGAAAAGAAGTTCTGGTGCGCTCCTCCTGCCTTTGATGTCTACCGTTCACTGCGGATGTATCAGTTAAACGGATGAGTGTCCCGACTTCCCGTAGATATCGACAAGCGCTATGGCTCCCTCCCCTGCACAGGCAAAGGAGGTAAGTAACTCACCGAAGTTAAAGACGTCGACGCAGCTTGCATTCTCCAAGGAGAAACGCAATGGACATGTTGACCTATGTAATAGCTTAGCGCAGTGGTTTGGTGCGATCCGGCACGGTTGGGGATGCAAGCGTCCGTCATCTCTCCGAATGGCGTCGATGAGCCTGAGCAAAATCAGGGACTGCATACGGGACGAAGCAATAGGCAGCTGTGCTCGATGCAACAGATCACACTTTCTACCATAAGAAATAACGCCAGTCTTGCGGCACGATATAGATAGCGTATCTCATAAGATAACCAATGTGCTTTGCGCCGCGGCTTCCAGCTGCATTAACTTACCTCTTTCGTTAGCTCGAAAAGACACGAAGAGCTGCAGGCTCACCATCGCGCCTCAGGTGCCTTTCATATCCTACCATCATTTGTACACTCCTCTGACCGGCGGTAATTGAAGCCAACCGGCGGCTCCTAAACCTCTTTTGGTCCACCTACCCAGCAAGCCCAGAGTATTCGCCGTCTCAATTCACTACCTCCACAGCGCCACCATCAACTCTTGAGCATCCTCCCCAGCAAGTATTTGCTATCTGTGGTATCTGAGATGTTGTCATAGTGCAGAGCCAGGAGGGAACCTCCCTGCATGGATCTCTCCATGACTTTGCATCGAGACCATCGCGGATGGGGCTTGATACAAGACTCCTCGTTCTCCTTCCTTGAGCTCATCAGTTTCTTGCAATATTGAAATTCAGCTGCGTCATCTTCAAGTATGAGAGTCTAAGTTGTCGACGCTGCTAGAGTCGTGGATACGGAGGGAGACTTACACACGCATGTTGTCTACTACATTTACACACGCCACATGAACGCTTAAAGCCTCGTTCGACGTCGCCTACACAAACAATCCTTACACAAACAATCCTCACGTATACGTTGTTAATTAAACATCTGGGGTCATATAAAGGCGATGGACATACATATAAACTTTTGGACCTGGGATCACACGATACAGGGAAGGTTGGACCCAAGGAAATATCCTGTACTCTGGCAGCGACCCTTTCAGGACTGGAATAGATACCACCGTCGCATTTGATGAGCCGGCGGGCCAGACAAAGTATCTGGAGTGAGATACGATCAAATTAGGGTGTTGATAATAAAATCAAGCGAGCTGGTACTTGAGACTTTCATCGCATATTCAATCCAGGCCATCTGCCTGGATTGGAGTATCATTTATATGCGGAACATAGAATTCTGGCGGAGCCGGCTTCCCGAAACCATTGAGCCATGCGCAGAGATCAAGTTAAAGAGCCCGAATGCTGTCAGTTCTTTGGAAGATCCACGGCGTTGACCGAGAGATGGCACCAAGTTGGAGAATATGATTCCATCGCATACTCCAGAAGCACTGTTAGTAGTAAATAATAAGCATAGAAACAGACAAGGTACGAAGAAGCACGGTTCAGTACATGGGGGGTCAGTTTGTCGATCGACGGACTGGTTGTCTTGCCTGCGTGGTACCGAATATAGTACTGAATTGGGGTGAGCTGCGTGCCTATCAGATATGTCAGTACGTAAGTGTTGTAAGCTGTAGCAGATAACCAGTTTGTGGACTTTGGAGACGAGACGAAGAAATGAGGTGCAGGCAGGACAACAGACCCGGCGAAGAGGAAGCAGCGGGCAGGGAGGACGGTGAAGGGGCTTGGAAGGGACGCATACTTGGAGGGAAAGCATAGGGGAGGATGGGAAATGCCGAGTAGGACTCTGGATGGAAGTGAGATCAAGGCTGAAGATGAAATCCAATTCCGCCGACACGGCAACGCCAGCAGCACAGGTGCTTACGGGGAGCCCTGCAATGAGCCAATCGGGCAGGTTGGGTGCAAATTCGGAGCGGACAGGTTTCAAATTCCCCGTCAAACCGATTCGCTGACGAAGCGCACAGGCGCGAGAATCTTTTCGAGGCCAATACTTTTGTGCCGAAATCTGCGCGAAATCGTCCTTCGGAACCAATTTGCATCTTGGTCTCGAAATCCGCGGTTGTGTGCACAATTCGTATTGAGCATGACACCAAACGGGATATGATATAAACAAACATCAAAATGATATATTGAGTCCCCCCCCAACCCTCGTACTCAACCAAGTTGGGCCAATAAACTGCAATCTTCCAGTAGTTGGGACAGTGGATGGCCCAAGCGTGCTTGGTTGCCTCCAATATCGACCTCGCAAACCCCGAACGCCGATCAGAACTCGTGGTCAACAGCGCGCCCTCTTCCTCCGTCGCGTCTCGCTGGGATTTGGCCGATATCCTCAACCCTGCCAGAGACAACCACGACAGAAAGCTCTCCATGGACTTTGCAACCGCGACCTCTCCTTCCTCCCAGCACCCCCTTTACCAACCAGAACTCGACCCTAACTTCAATATGCACACAGAGCACCGGCCACCCTCGTCTCACCACAATATGCAGCAGCTGGATGGCCTCGACACAGACCACACAAACTACGATATCTTCAATACAAACTCGGCGAGTACGTTCGCATCTCACCGTTACAGGACAAATGCCTCCTCGTCGTCGTCTTTGGGGGCCGCCATCATACGGATTGAACGGAGACAACTTGTATTCGCATCCACCCTTTGGTGACTCGGTGCCACCGTTCAATGGGTCGGGTAACAACCCGTACGAAGTGATGAATGGGATGTCGTCTGCGTATTCCAGCGGTAAGGTCTCGCCGCTCACTCCCAGCGATCCGGTTGGTGGCCACAGCATTCGTCTCCTTTCCCTCCTGGCAGGACTTTTCCAATCCACATCAGTACCCAGACTTGATCTCAGACCGTCGCCTCTCTGGCGTCAGTAACGGCAGCTATCCCTCTGATTTTGACGGTGACTACTCAATGGGCGCAGTTGGCACTGCCCTTCCGTTCCCGCAGGCACCTCTTCATCACTTCTCTGACCGGCGTTTCCACAACGGCCCATCACAGACGGTGCCCTCTCACTTGTCGCCCAGCCACAACGATGATATCTTACGTGGAGTCGCCCCCACAGGCCACAAACTCATTCCGAGAAGGCGGTGTCAACGGCTTCCCAGATATTCCGCACTACCTCGGCTCAAATCCTCACCCAGAGCTTCCTCTCCGAATGCCCGCTGTCGACGAAACTCTCGCTCGCATGAGGATCCACGGCCATTCCGTTATGGGTGCCTCCAATGATCTACAAACCTTCATTCGGTACGTCTTACTCGATCTGACTCGTGTGCTCGATCACTAATTTCTTTGTCATGAAGGCCCTTCCTTGATCAATACGTGCGGACCCCAATCGCCTAGCGTTTGGAGAACGTACTGTGATCGTCATGTCAAGTAAAGTGGCTCAAAAATCATACGGCACGGAAAAGCGGTGGGTATTCCTCTGAAATATGGGCTTCCTTGACTCTTAATAATTTCGTCGTAGTTTCTTATGTCCTCCGCCGACCGCTATCATGATCGGCAACTCATGGTGGACCGATGTTGTGAGGAGAGGAGAGGATCCGAAGTTATGCCCTCCTCGTGTTACTGTCTCAATATCCGGCGAGCCCGTTCCACAAGAAGGTCCGTAGAGTGGACTGGCTCCTCAGGCAAGTCCTTCGATGTTTAGTGACCCACCAACAGGCACTACATACATCGGACGTTGTGTCGGGAAACAACTTTTCATTTCTGACGTCGACGAAAAGAAGAAGAAAGTCGAAGCTCTAGTTAAGATTACTGCCCCCGCGTCCGACGATGAGCCTGAGCGTGTAATCGGTACCTTTCCAAGTCGTCCTATCAGGTCATCAGCAAGCCCAGCAAGAAACGTCAGAGTGCTAAAAACCTTGAGTGTGAGTAGCTTCCTCGAACGCATCCTATGATGCATAGTTTAAACCGTTCTTCGTAGTGTGCATCAACCATGGTTCGACGATCTCGCTTTTCCACAGGCTGAGGTCGCAGACAGTCTCTACAAAGTACCTTCTGTGTCTCAGGATCAGGGTCGTCCTTCAAAGGCTCAGACGGGGCACCCCTTATGGGCTTGGATCAGCGATCTCGCTCTACAACCCCCTCTTTTATCGCCCGAACCGCTAGCTGGGGTAAGATTGCATCCGTTTACGTTGATCATCTCCCATGCTGACTTTAAACCACACAGATCCGTTCGTGATGTACATTGTCGATGTTAACAAACCCGCGGGAGGCATTGACGCCCCGCCGCCGCCGCCGCCGCAACCCGATTACCCCTCACCCCCTCCCAACGCTATCCCGTTCACCAACAACGGTTCACAAATTCCCATCTACTACAATCAGACGGTTGTACTCCAATGTTTTGACTCGGGAGTTGTCAGCCCTGTCTTAATCATCCGCAAGGTCGATCACCAGACCACCGTTGTTGGCGGTGGATTGCAGGAAGGTGCCAAGGGTGTTGCCGACCATTACTGCGCCTTAGGTGAGGTGTGCGGGACCCGGTCTCGCAGCTGCACAAAATTGCCTTTCGAGGTCTACGATGCTACGAAAGGCATGCCCGAACCAGGGACGCCCGGCCAGACTGGCACATTCTTGTCCTGCATGGGCGAGAAGGTTAACACCTACAGACCCAATCGAAGGTCGCCAATGGAACACGCAGAATGGCTCGAACTCGCCCACCCTTCCTTCGTCTCCGATCGCGTCCACTCCCGTATCATCACCGGTAGCGAGTACTTCGGACACGGGTCGGTAGATAGTGCCCCTGCGTCTCCAACATCAGCCACAGCAGACTTCTTGTCCAACGACGGTGGTCGTGTCAGAAGAAGCGATCGACATCGAGCGCCGGCGGCATAGCGAAGACGATGCCCAAGGGCCGAAGACGTCCGAGCTCCGCTGGATCAGCAACGTCCGGCCGCCGTGGGTCTGGGAGCGACTCTGGCGCATCATCAGGTTCACTATGGCAAGTTGACATCGGTGAGACCAGCGTCTGGACCATTGTCGGTACAGGTACGTGCCTATGCTTCTAATCAACTGAATATGTTTGTTCTGATCCTCCAGCATTTCTATAGATCAGATCCGGTACAACTTCTACGTGCCACCTGTTCTCTTCGACAATCAACACGCGCCGCAGACAGGCTCGTTCCCCATCCCGTCAAAGCCTGTCACCTCTCCCTTCCCCGGCGTCGTCAAGTAACCTTCCTTCCCCGGACAGGGCCTCAGAGGCTCCCAAGTCGACCTGCGCTTCGTCTCGCGCGGTTCTTTTCCAAACCTAATCCCCACGCATCCAAGATGCTAACGTTTGTACGGAGAGACTTCTCGAAGACGGATCCCGTAAGCGTGTCTCTTTGGTTCGGAACCTTCCCATATGTGGAGGTGAGGTTGCACGGAAGTTTTGGGCTGTCTGCCACCAGAGAACCAACTAGTGAAACGCCGGCCCATCGTTCTAGCGCGATCAGACGGTATCGTCTTTCCTTCCAATGTCATGTATCCATAGTTATTTTTTCGTTTGTGGATTTTCGCTGGTTCCTATATCCCCGTCCCACCGTCTGGTTCGTCGCTATCGCCTGCTTACATTTGTTTTCCCGCGTTCTGGATACCTTGTCTAATTTTCATGCTCATGCGTTGCGGATGGGGGGCCGCCGATGATCTATGTATCTGCGATCTTCCTTGTTTGCATGCACGCCACAGACAGACATTATATAGCGTGTACTACCACATCTCAATTCCCACTGTGTCCAATAGATGCCCTTGAGACTTTCCAACGAGGGTTGTTGAGCTTAAAAGCAGCGATAATGATGAACTGGGACGTAAATATTCAAATGTCGATAAGGTGCCGCCGGCGACGTCGTTTCGCTGCCACGCGCGACCAGCGTTCTTTCTGACTCAGCCGGATTCCACGCGACACTCAGCACCAAAACACCGCACTATCAAGCTCGAGGATGGACAATGCGACTGCTCCTCTCGGCTTTGCATCGCCGTACACGATGTACGACATGCCCTTCGCCGTCTGGCAGCTTTACGTCGAACATCTTTGGAATTGGCACCCTGATTCATGGGTGGGGAGCGTAGCGTATGCCTCTCGTCTCCTCGCGTTCGTGCTACTGTTCCCGTTCGTAGTGTTGACCGGATTGGTATGTGCCAATGTGACTATTGTGTTATCCTTGCCTAAACACTCCAACAGGATTGTCGCTTCGTATGTGATCGCGAGGACTTTGGGGGTTGTCGACGATGTCAAGGCATCAACAACAGACCACGCCCCGAGGAATCCACCCACCATTCGTATTCACGATGCCTCTCCTCAGATGACAGATCCATAACGCCTCTTCATCGTCTGAGCTGGAATTGTCGAGCAGCTCCGAATCCTGCGCCGCATCGCACTCCCTGAAAATGTCGACCCTCGACGGTGCATCAAGTGGCGGTTCCCCCTTCGACGCAAATTCCCTCAGGGGTGCGGAGGGGTTACCTTCTCTTGATGTGTCCGACCCCCATCCTTACTTCGCATCAGAGGAGAACAGCTTGAAACTCTCCGGAGTGGGGGTCTTTTCTCCTGCTGGTTCACGACCGCCATCACCGACGCTTACGCGACGCCACATATTGCCTGAAGGCAGAAGTCAGATCTCGAATCCTGACTCGATCGCAAATGTTATCGGCGGAGGAAGGCAAATGCTTGATGGAGATTGATGAGGGTCTGACCTTCCGCGCTCGCGCTCGTACCGACAGAGATGAATAAGGTCCGAAACAAATGTTTCCAATTTCGCCATCAGAATACTGCGGGGACTCCTGATGTTTCTGTTCGGTTCTTAGTCACATCGTAATACATCAAATATCATTCGAGAAATGAATCGAATCACAAGTACAATCGTACCAGGAGGGGTTGCATCATACAGCACCAGTACGGTTACTTGCTAACGACCTGTATGTATGCAATAGAGTCTATACATATAACTACTATACAAACTACGGTAGTACAATGGGGACACTGGACATCCAAATCGTAGATGCATGACTTTATCAGCCATCACCAACCGAAGCGAATTGGTCTCGAGTAAATACAGGGGGTTTCCATTTGATATATTCTGGATGAATCCAGCGTCGCCGCTTCTGCTTGGCCTTTTCGTATCTGTCGAGCACCACACTATCGATGCAAATGATATGCTGCGCTTTGTATATTTGGTAAGGCCTAGAGTCGTGCACCTAAAGACAAAAAAGCGTTCGGGAAGATTGATTAGTATATACCGAAGATAAGTAACGTACGTGTTCATCACGTCTGTATGCGTTATTGATGTCTTCTGCGCAATATCATCAACGCTAATCTCCGTGTCCGTCGTATTCACTATGAATCAATGATAGTTTCCGCCCAATATGCACGGTACCCAAGTAAGCCCAAGTCACTCAGAGGTTTTTCCGGACTGCCGAGCTTGCCCTCTTTCTTGCTGAGTTCGTAGGAAAATTCGATGAGCAACTTGCCGTATCCGTGACGCTGATGCTGTGGCAGAGTGAGGATGCATGCGACATTATAGTTTTCGGCGGACTCCTTCTCCTTGGAGAAATATCCGATTATATGGCATCCGGTACTATCCCGTTGAGCCTGCATCAAGGGTGAGCTATTTCAAACCAGTTGCATAACAAACTTGATATGAACGAACCATAACATAATACATGAAGGGGGTAACGTCGTAATACAGCGTTTTGCTGTAGAAGATGGGTCAGCTGGAACAGCGGAGGAACCTAGAAGCAGCAGGGTTTGCTTACTGATCTAGAAAACATTTGATAGCAAACTAAGGTTTCGGCACCAAGTCAACTGCCTCTTGCCGTCGATCTCGTAGAATGATATATCTTCGTGACGATAAATCTCGTTGCCGGGTGGGTGAAGGAGTAGGCAGTGTTTGCGGTGTCGCGTAAGCATCATTGGTGAAGGGAAGTAGCATAGGCAGAACTCGCAAATATACATGATAGGGATGTGCGCGTATTCCTTGGGGTACGGACTGAAGTACCATGCGTCAACCTCGTGTTTGCCTATCTGCAGACGATTGAGGTTCTTCACCCGCGCGATCTCGGAAATTGACTGTGTCATGGATCCAGAAGTGCGAAGCTTCTCGATCTCCTGCTCCTTGCTATACGTAGAGGAATCTGCGGGGGTTTCCTGCGAATCTTCGGTCACAACATTGGAGAGGTCAACTGATTCGGCTTCTCCATCTCCGTCAATGTCCATTTCCCCCTCTGCATCAGCTTCACCATCTGCATCAGCGTCCGCGTCTGCATCCTCGTCACCGTCTTCTTCCTCTTCGTCGTCCATAGAAATGCGCTTCCGTTTCAGCGAGGATGGTACAGGTGACGGGGATGATGAGAATCTGCTGGCTATACGAGGGGTTGTAGGAGCTGGGGTCGGTGTCGGCGAGTTGGCCTTGGCCGCGTTGGAGGTAGCTTTCTTGAGAAGGTTGAAGCCCCGTGCCTTTCCAGGAGCCTGTCCTTATGAGGTACTTTCTTCTCCTTGGATTGCTTCGGACGTGGCCATTCGAGATCGCGAGACAGTACAAGACGAGACCCAGAGACCCACTCGTCCAAACGTTTGTTGAATGAGTCCCAATGAACGAAGAACTCCCATTTATCCTCCAGCTTCTCTTGTTCTTCGGCTTTCGCGACCTTAGCGCGTCGCGCGTACGGATTATTCGGTTTGTCGCGAATGGAAAGGATTTCGGCAAGGCGCTCCTCGACAATCCCGTCTGCGCCTGGGCGCCTTATGTAGATCTTGCAGCCTACAGTAATGCTCTTTGTTATTTCAATTTGGTAGATACAACCTGGGGTCGCAAGCAAGACGCACTTGTATTGAGTATGTCCCCCCAAGACTGATTGGTGGGGGGGTCTGTGGACCTTCGCCTGAGGGTGTAGACGGTGCCATTGTCGAAGTGCTGTTCAAAGTCGAACTGCGCAGGCGCAGCCAGTGACTTTATGGACCGTGGGAATCCCATGAAGATGATAGGGGGACAGTGATTTCTACACCGAGGAGGTAGTACAAAGCATCTTCTATGGTTACGATTGGAATATTGATGCCACAGGATCAAGGAAATTCTTCTTCGAGCCTACGTTTTGGGCTTGTTCTCTCTCCAGGCCCCATCCAACTGGTCCAAGAGGTCCTGGACCTCGTTGACCGCCGCTTTGCGCTCCAACCTCGCATCGTCTGTCATCTTTGCCGTGTCTAGGCCATCGAGAGCCAGGAGAGACTGCAGCAGGAGTTCGCTGAGTCGCGCGTGTTCTTTGGCGGCATTTTCTACGCTGCCTTGGACGAAAGACGTGACATCCGGCTTTAGCTTGGTCCTGACTTGACTCAATTCGGCATTAATCGCAGCGGTTGTTGGCTGAGGGGGAGGGCTAGATGGAATCAGGACGATTGTCGACTTGTCGTGTAGTTTGTATGTGGATACTGGATAAGGGTTGTAATCCGTGAAAAGATCCAAGCGATTTGTAACAGGGAAACATACGGCTTGCGCCATCGTCTTTCATGACGGCCCCCGCATGGATGAGCTTGAAAGAATTAGGAGGCAGATGCGTTTTCTCTGCAATGGCCTTCCTGAGGTCCGCGAGGGACTGAGTTGCAGTTGAAAGCTCAACTGCAAGCTTTTCTCTGCCGAATTTGATAGTCAGAGTCATCTCGCAACCTTGTTCTCTCACCACCACCACCACCACCACCTCCACACAAATGCCCAATTCTCTCACCGGCCTCCTTCCAAGTAAACAGTCGGGGCAGGCCCACACCCCCATACCACCATCCTTGCAGGCAAAGATGGCTGCAATGGCGAACAGGGCTTCTTCGTCGCAGAATATCCACAATCCAAATCAATCACCGGATCTGCGGACGGCGCACTCGTTCCCCTCGCCACCTCCTTCCATCCGTGGCCGAGGCGGGACGTCGATGCCTGGACGCCGTCTGAAACCAGGATTCACGCTCAAAGACATCGATCCGACTGCAATTCCTTCGCCGAGTACAAGTGGTGGGGCTCACGGCGCGGGTTTGGGTGCAGGCCGCCCTGCTCTACCACCATCGGAGCTTCCTAGAAGAACTCCAGCTAATTTTGGGACACCCTTCGCGAATTTCTCCAAGATAGTGTAGGTGCTCATTCTACGCCCTGCTCATCGCTGACTCCAAAAATGCTAGAGATCCTTCTGGTGCTCTTAATTTCAACGGTAAAGCCATCCTACATGCCACGGGCGTGAACTTCAACAGCGGCGCATCGTTCGCCATCAACATGGACCAGCTGCAGCTCGACGAGGAGCTCGGCAAGGGCAACTACGGGACAGTCAAGAAAGTGCTGCACAAGCCAACGAACGTCGCCATGGCCATGAAGGTTTGGCGCTGTACCCTGACGTCATTATCTTGCCTCACCCCCTTGTCAGGAAATTCGACTTGAGCTTGAGGAGGCGAAGCTTAACGCTATCATCATGGAACTCGATATCCTGCACCGTGCCGTCGCCCCAGAGATCGTCGAGTTCTACGGCGCCTTCTTCATCGAGTCCTGTGTGTACTATTGCATGGAGTACATGGATGCCGGCAGCCTGGACAAACTACTAGGGGCCGGTGTTCCCGAAGACGTCCTGGGTCGCGTAGCGAGTAGCATGGTTAAAGGTTTAAAATTTCTCAAGGATGAACTTCAAATTATCCATCGAGGTAGGTTAGATCTTCTTCGAGGCATCCACATTCTTAATTTATTCTCCAGATGTGAAACCAACGAACGTACTTGTCAACCGCAAAGGGCAAATCAAGCTCTGTGACTTCGGAGTGTCCGGACAGCTCGAGAAGTCTCTTGCGAAAACCAACATCGGTTGCCAAAGCTACATGGCCGTGAGTTTGCCTTGTATCTTATTTCAACGGCTCACCTTATATGTTTCTGCCAGCCGGAGCGGATCAAAGGCGAATCCCAAAATAATCTGGGCACATACACCGTGTCATCCGACGTCTGGTCCCTTGGTCTGTCCATGATCGAGCTGGCTATCGGCAGTATCCGTACCCGCCTGAGACATACTCCAATGTCTTCGCTCAGTTGACGGCCATCGTTCACGGTGACCCGCCGGGATTGCCGGAGGATAAGTATAGCGAGGACGCGAGAGACTGGGTCAGTAAATGTCTTATCAAGACGCCAGAACGTCGAGCCACATATACCGAGTTGTTGGTGCGTGTCGTGATGTTATCCCTCACTCGCCGAGCCCTTATCACTCTGCATAGGCACATCCATTCCTTGAAGCCGATTCAAATCGAGAAGTGGACATGATCAGTTGGGTCAAAGATGCCCTTGCCCATCGAGAACAGCAGCACAACTTGGTTAATGCTACCCTCGTCCCCCCACTGGCGTCGCTATCAACGGAGCCGGACTCTGTTTGAGATAACCGGATGCTGGCATGAGTTAATACGCGCGTCATTGAGCCTACAAGTAGGCAAGACTCTCACGTCAACAAGGGTGATGATAAAGCATTCGTATGGCCAATTCTTCGACCGACTGCGCAATCTCGTTGTTGGCGCCGCTCAACCTCATGTCGTCGTTATATTCTGAGGTTGCAATATATCCGGCTCACAGCCGGACCTGTGGTCCAGTAACAGAGCTATACACTTTAGGACTGCGGATAATTGACTACCACCACCATTTATGATACCTCCTGCATCGTAATTTTGGCTATATAATATCGTGACATCTGTACCTCACTAGGATCACTTTCAAGAGTCGAATACATTAGTGTCTCTTAGGGGGCAAATCTCGGTGATTCGTTAGGCGTCAACACACTTGTTTACACGGCTATTGAACCCTCGCTTATGCTTGATGATTTCGTTGACTTCCACAAAATTGAGGGGGGTGCCAGAACCCTTGACAAGCAAGGGGATATATCACATCAAGCTGGGGCTGATCGTCAGTGATCGGTAGAGTATACCTACCCCGCGATTTCCAGCTCCTTCTCAACGTTTAGTGATTGAGGTATGATTTCCGAGATTTCCATGTGGTTGTGGAGTTTGGTATTATGTTTCTTTATCGGTAGACAACGAAAGCCACGAAAAGCTTCACACCGAAGAACTACGCTTTGATTGTACCTAGAACTTTGAGCTCAACTCAGGTAGATTAGACAGTGATTCGTTCAGCTTAGACTATGTTACTTCTTGCTTCGCCGAGCCCGGTTACAATTCTCGTACTTATTACAGACCAAAAGCCGCTGGTATTGAATATTAAATCCCCACGATGGAATTCTGCTGCCATCCGGCATGCGCTATCCCTGATCGCTGACCTCTATATGGGTTTCTTGACGCAGTCAGTACACGGCATCCGGTGCCCAACGAAACAGGTTAGATATCTTAAACGATATTGCGAGCACCAAACTTCTACCAAAACACCGAGGTGACCTCACCAAGTCAAGGCCGAACAGACTGGCAAGGCGTACCGTAAGTATCCAGATAAACGCTGCTATTGGTGTTGAATCGCCGCCGGTGGTTGGCCAGGTGTCCTTGACTTCAGAGCGGAACGGCGTTCCTGCGAGCGGTAGAGTTGCCCAAAACAACGCGTACGAACATTCGCTTGAATATTGCAGCCGCGCCACCAAGTGTTTGAACCGGGCGAACTGCTTCGCCCGACCAGCCAGCTGGCCAGTGATACGACCGTGTGGTGCAGGGGATGCTGCATCTAATCCATATTTCAAGGACTATCAGATTGATGGCTGAACAGAACTAGATAGCCAATCTAGGATGTTCATTCATTAACTTCGGGGGGTGTTCTTTCTTTCTCGAAGCCATGCATGATGGGGCATATGTTGTTGTACACACAATAAGCTGAACGGCCGTACTAGGCAATGCCTGGGCACGCCCGTACTATTAATATTCCTACCCCAAGCTGTTGAAACGCGGGATGGGATCATTGATTCAACCGTCGAGGGCACCATTATCCGAGGCCCAAATGACTTCCAAGTGCAGGCACTTGAGCTGGACTGGTATCGTGCCAATCGAGTGCGTCCGATAGAATTCATGTCCATTCTTGTCCTCTATTTTTACATGCCCTCGGCATCAGGATGGTGGATCGCGCGCCGAAGAATGTTATAGCATTGGTTTCCAGAAGATCGGACTGACCGTTTACAGGGGGAAAGCAGACAGACAGGCACCATTGGGGAACCCGGACGCGCACAGAGCTCTTCACTGTACGACATGTCCGAGGGCCTTGTCACTAACGGAGACTAATTAAGGGATGCCAGCAGGGACATAATCCGGACGATACTTGGCAAGCTTCAATACAAGACATTTCCATATCTCATCATTTAAGCGATTTTCAGGAAGTTGAACGATGAACAAAATGAAGTTCCTCGCGCGACACGCGAGGAAGGAAGCACACGTGACGTGGGGAAATTGACTCAAAGCATCTAATCTAATCTACAGCGGGCACAATCAGAATCATACAAAGTCGGAAATCGATTGACCTTCGCGCTTGTAGACCGTTGACTCCATCCACAATGTTATTTCCGCCACACGATAGTACGTTCTCCTCTTTGGTATCACAACTGATTAACATGTTCTTTTGTGAGGGTAGTCTCCGCGCCGTTTAACTTCCCGAAGGAGGAGGAGAAGGTCATAGAGTTCTGGAAGGAAATTGACGCGTTCCAGACGAGCTTGAAACTATCGGAGGGAAAGCCGGAGTACTCTTTCTACGATGGACCACCATTTGCGACGGGTCTACCGCATTACGGACACCTGCTAGCTGGCACGATCAAGGTCAGTGGACTCTTGCATCAAACAATATCTACTGAGTTAGAGCCGCACGTTAGGACATCGTCACAAGACATGCCCATGTCAGCGGCCACCATGTCATCCGTCGATTTGGTTGGGATACCCATGGATTGCCAGTCGAGCACGAGATCGATAAGAAACTAGGCATCAGGGGCAAGGAAGACGTCCTCGCTATGGGCATCGACAAATATAACGATGAATGCCGAAGTATTGTCATGCGATACTCATCCGAATGGAGGCACACCGTACAACGGATGGGACGCTGGATTGACTTCGATAATGACTACAAGACACTTAATCTATCGTTCATGGAGTCATGTTGGTGGGCATTCGGTGAACTGTTCAAGAAGGGAATGGTGTACCGCGGCCTACGTGTCATGCCATACTCTACAGGATGCACGACACCTTTATCGAATTTTGAAGCGGGGCAAGACTACAGAGAAGTCAGCGATCCAGCAGGTACGGCTCGCGGCATGTCAAGTACTCCACCACTTACCAATGCCATGTAGTTACTATATCATTTCCCCTCGTGGACGATCCCAAAACATCACTACTTGCATGGACGACCACTCCTTGGACATTGCCCTCGAATCTTGCCCTTTGCGTTCACCCCGACTTCACTTACATCAAAATACACGACCAAGATCGAGATCAGAATTTCATACTACATGAACGTCTTCTTGGGACTCTATACAAAGATCCCAAGAAAGCCAAATACAAGATCCTAGGAAAATTCAAAGGTGTCGATATGAAAGGCTGGAGATACGTCCCATTATTTGAATATTTCACAGATCAGGTACCGTTAGATGCGTTTCCCCGTATCTTTTGGGCTGACTCGACGACTCGCCGTTGCATAGTACGAAGACAAAGCGTTCAGGGTTGTTGTAGATACCTACGTCACCGATGCTGATGGCACAGGTATCGTTCATCAGGCGCCAGCATTCGGTGAAGATGATCATCGTATTGCCATCGCCAACGGTGTTCTTCGAGCCGATGAAATGCCACCTTGTCCCATTGACGATGCTGGCCTATTTACCAAGGAAGTACCTGACTTCCAAGGCCAACATGTCAAGGTCGCAGACAAGGACATCCAGAAAATCCTCAAAGCGAAAGGTCGTCTCATCGTGCAATCCACCTTAAAACACACGTATCCATTCTGCTGGCGGTGAGTGCCCCGACTAGTATTTCCAAGTGGCGACTGATATATCGGACAATAATAGGTCGGGTACTCCGTTGTTGTATCGTGCCGTGCCAGTCTGGTTCATACGAGTTCAGCCTATCATCGACCAGCTGGTAGCAAACAACCAGGAGACGCGATGGGTACCGCAGAGTGTCGGTGAAGGTCGATTCGGAAACTGGCTTGCCAACGCGCGTGATTGGAATGTATCAAGGAATCGGTATTGGGGGACGCCGATCCCGCTGTGGGCTAGTGACGATATGGAAGAGGTATGCACACCCAAATGCCTCCACTGCTTCGTCGCTTATTTAGGGATGGAAGGTTGTATGTGTTGGTTCGGTCGAGGAACTAGAAAAGTTGTCTGGCGTGACGGGCATAATTGATATACACAGAGACAAGATCGACCATATCACTATCCCTTCAAGTAAAGGAAAAGGAAGCCTGAAACGCGTTGAAGAGGTCTTCGACTGCTGGTTTGAATCTGGAAGGTCAGCACAGCGACCCACGTTGAGTCTAGTCTACAGGCTGAAACTTGGTTTATCAGCATGCCATACGCCCAACAACACTATCCGTTTGAAAACCAGCAACTATTTGACGACACCTTCCCTGCGAATTTCATCTGTGAAGGGATAGATCAAACTCGTGGATGGTTCTACACCCTCCTCGTACTCTCCACTCACCTCTTCGGCCGAGCACCGTGGCAGAACTTAATTGTCACTGGGCTCGTTCTTGCTGCGTGAGTGTTAACATCGTAATCGTATCTTTTGGCACTCATCGTTCATGGCAGGGACGGAAAGAAGATGAGTAAGAGTCTGCGAAACTACCCTGACCCTCACGTCGTGATTGATTCGTATGGTGCGGATGCCGTTCGGTGAGTTTGTTCTGAGTAACTCTAATGGAATCGAAAATGACTGTTGGTATAGAATGTTCCTGGTGAATTCGCCCATCGTGCGGGGTGATAACCTCCGATTCAGAGAAGAGGGTGTTAGAGAGGTCGTATCCCGCGTACTGCTTCCGTGGTTGAACTCGTTCCGTTTCCTCCTTGGGCACGCCACGCTGTACAAGAAAACGACAGGCAATGACTTCAAGTACAACCCGCACGCTGCTGTCTCAAACAACGTTATGGACCGTTGGATCCTCGCTAGGTGCCAATCCCTTATCAAGCTCGTGAAGGAGGAGATGGCAGCATATAGGCTGTATAATGTCATCCCTCGTCTTCTTGATTTGGTGGACGAACTCACGAATTGGTACATCCGATTCAACCGCAAGCGCTTGAAGGGCGAAGATGGGCCTGGGGACACGGCCGTGGCTCTAAACACGCTGTTCGAGACTCTTTTCACCCTCTGTAGGACAATGGTAAGGTGTTGCATGAGGAGAGAGACGCTGTAGACTTACTAAATTCTTGCAGTCATCGTTCACACCCTTTATCACGGAGAATATCTACCAGACGCTCCGAACCTTTATCCCTGAAGATCCCTCAGCAGGCGATACTCGATCGGTGCACTTCTTGGCCTTCCCCGACCCGAAGGATGAATATTTCAACGAGGACATTGAAAGACAAGTCAAGCGGATGCAGACTATCATCGAGTTGACGAGGTACCTGCGGGAAAAGAACAATTTATCCCTGAAGGTCAGAGCATCCCATTCATTGGCCATTCCTTGTGGCTGATCGTGTTGTAGACTCCCCTGATGGAACTTATGGTGTTCCATTCGGATGTGGGATATCTGGAAGACATCAAGCCCCTCCAACGATACATACAATCCGAACTCAACGTTCGGGATATCATTTTCACCTCGGACGAGTCTGCATCGGGGGTGAAATACCGGGCGGTCGCGGACTGGGCGGTCCTCGGGAAGAAGTTGCGAAAGGATCTCGGTCGCGTGAAGAATGCTTTGCCAAGTGTTACCAGCGAGGGCATAAAGGCATACACAACAACAGGGAAGATCTCGGTTGACGGGATTGAACTCGTCAGCGGTGATTTAACTGTTCAGCGATATCTTGAACTGCCTGCTGGGTTGGAAGCCCAATATGCCACGCACACTGACAACGATGTCGTCGTTCGGCTAGACATCCAGATCCACCCTGACCTTCAAAGCGAATGGTTAGTTCGTGAGTTAACGAACCGTATCCAGAAGTTGCGAAAGAAGGCGGGCTTACAATCCACGGACGAGGTTGATGTTCTATATCAATTGGAGGGCGTTACCGGTGTCGATCTACTGGCCGCCATGCAGAAGCACGCAGACTTCATCGAGAAGACGGTTCGAAACATCCCGATAGATGCCAAAGAACGAAAACAAGGCGCAGAGACATTGATCGAGGAGGAGCAGGAAGTGGCAGAAGTCAAGTTCATATTATCTTTAGTCAAACGTACGTAGACCCACAAATGTAATCAGTAGCATGTAGAGCACACAGCGCCATACCTATTTCTTGGTTGAACCAAAGCCCCCAAAGCCCATCATCGTTGCTAGATCGGTGTCTTGTTCCATAGCATCCTTTGCCAACTCTAAGCGAGTTTTCTCTTTCTCGGCTCTCTTTTGTGCTTTCTTTTCTTCGCGAGCCTGCACTTCTTTGGCCTTGATGTCTGCTAGCCTTTGATCAAAGTCAAAGGCTTTGGCGTTGGCAGCATCTTTTGTCTTTTCGCGGAGAAGCATTATACGTGCACGCACTTGAGCAACCGTCGATCTCTCTATTTTTGTCGTCTGCCCCAAGGCTCGTAGATCTGCACTCGTTCTCAGTCAGCGGCTGAGGTGTGTAGCACAGATATTTGGAACTCACGCGCTCGGCCGTTGATATGGTCCAGGTAGCCAGTGCTGTCCTTGTACGTTCGATTACACGTTTCACAGTGGAAGCCAGGCTGGCCAGGACCGCGCCCACCCGGATTCTGCACGACCATCGTCTTATTCAAATTCTTTTCGAGCTCCAGCGGCGTTTCGCGCTGCTTCATCAGCTCTGTTGGTTTCGGGAGGGCATCCTTCTTGCCCTTTCCAGGCTTCTTTCCTAGCGATCGTGAGCGGTGTATCCGAGAGATGATAGCGGCCTTACGAGCTCACCTTGCTTCATCCTCTCGTCGTTCTCCTGCATCCGTTCCCTTTCCTCCTGTATATGACATGAGCGAACATATCGTCGTCCACGGACTTACGACACTTTACCTGGTCCTTTTTCTTTGCTTTCTCAGCATATTCCTCCTTGTCCCATTTCTTTCTGAAGTCGGTATCTGCTGCTTTGCTACCATATGCGCCTCCCGCTTGGCTTTGGGACATCGTGTCGGTCGGGGCAGTGACTGGCAGTGAACAGATTCAATACGTCACGTGGCAGCAGAACGCGCAGCAACATTGCTTTTCTCCACTTTTCTTTATGACCACCACGTCGCCCTCATTATCCAGACGCTGATCGCAGGATGGACGACGCCGACCCAGAACACACGCTTGCGGCCGTTTTCCCGCTCCCTTTTCGCGTTCTTCTGCTCGTTGGGGTTGGGATTCTCGGATGGGCCACCAATGTACACGGACTGGATCTGCTCAAAGTCGATGTCGTGGGGACCATGGAACTTCGAACGCACGACACCTCGCAGCCAGTCTCTCTTCCATCACGCGCAAATGGGCACCAACATCCACCCAGAGCCCGTTTCATCTACTCTTCCACATACAAACTCTTCGGCATATATTGCTCATGGGGACTCGCTTCCTGGCTACTTTACTGCTCGGCGACATGGAACGACCCGTCATTAGTCGATGCGTTTGGTTACATCCCAGCTATCTCTGCGCTTTGTATTATCCTGGTCTTGATTTCTCCGTTCGAAATATGTCAAAAGTTTGAGCGCGACAAATTCCTTCAGTAAATTTTTGTCCTATTCTTGTGTGTATTCGCGGACGCTCAGCGCATGTTATAGCGCGTTGCGAAGGTGCCTGTTCCCTCATATGGACGGACGGATTTACTTCGCCGACATCGTATTCGCTGATATATGCACATCCTTTGCGAAGGTGCTGGGCGATGTATGGTTGTCGTTGTGCATGCTATCTCCGGGGAATAGTCTTCTCGTTCCGCCTACTCTCTCTGGGCTGAGTCGCTGGGTGCTCCCTATCATAATGAGGTGAGTGCAATGCTATAGTTATAAGCGGGGAATTCAGTCAGCCACAGCCTTCCCTACGCAATACGATTTCGGCAGTGCGTTGTCGAGTACTCTGCGGCCTCAGACGAATCTACTCGGCCGTTATACAACGCTCTGAAATATGCCACGGCCTTCCCCCTTATTTTCCTTTCTGCTGCCCAACGAGTCGTCGTTGTTGACGGTCAAATGCCAGTTGGCTCGGTGAATCATTCAGGAACCTCCCTCTTTCGATGGTGGTGAGTTATGACTGTCTTCCTCCGTAAATAAGCTGACGTTGAAGAAGGCTGTTTGCTGCCGCGGTGAACTCCCTATACTCTTTTTGGTGGGATGTCACCAACGACTGGGGTCTTGATTTGCTGAAGAGGAGTGGCCAAGGCGAAAGAGACAAGCTATCTCCACCCAAGAAACTCATGCTCCCCCCTTCTGAACCGATCTCACATTCCCACATCGCCATCGGATGGGGACACGACCCTGCTTAGCCCTTCGTTAGGCTCTAGCAGAGTGCATATGTCGTACCCATGGGGCCTGCGCCCAGTGCTGCTTTATCCATTGCCTACGTACCCATTGGTCGTGTTCCTAAACCTGATTCTCAGACTTACTTGGTCCATCAAATTGTCGAGCCATCTTCATTCCCAGACTGATGGGAGTGCCAGTATTTTCTGGCTTGAAGTCGCTGAGATAATCCGTCGGTGGATGTGGGTCTTCATACGAGTTGAATGGGAAGTGGTAAAATCGATGCACAAAGGAAGTAAACCCCACATACAGGAGTACGAGATGATCATGGCGCCCGAAAATGGGCTCACAAACATGGACACTATGTAGTGAGTGGTTGATAGGATCATTATGAAAAGTCGCTAACCCCATACGCAGGATAGGTTTTGATGATAATTATTGTATCATGGATCCGTATAGTCCAATTATTGTGATGGTCCCTAATCGTATAGGAACCATCGTCTGACCTTCTTGTTTCCCGGTTCTGATGGACATATTTTCCGCGAGAATGACCATCCTATCCCGCCCGTGGTTTGAGCTCACGGGTTACACCTTTTCCCAGGAGGCCATTCCGCATGGAACTACAGCATTACAATCCCCTAAGATCCGTGGGCGACTTTGCGTTTACGAGTTCCTCCTATCCCACTGGCACGCGCTCCATCAACTTCCTGATCAACCCCATTTCTTTTCGATGTACAAGATCATATACAGGGATTCTATTTGAGAACCAAGAGAGACCAAGGGCACGCACCCCTTTGCATGGTCGGGTTGTAGCCCGGGCCGGCTTACTTTAACGAGCTAGAATCGGAACTGGGAGCGTGCACTATGTCATACACCCTTCGGCGCCCTCAGACATGGTCACTTGCTTTCCTGCGCCCGTGGAAGAATGGATGATGGGGATGTCTACTTAGCAATAAATTGGGTCATGGGGCCTGACTCTGTCCTTGTCCTCTCCTTGCCTATATAAGACCATGTTTTCCATCCTCAGAAACGCACGAACATTCGCTCAGCGCACCCCCGCTCGCAGCTTTCACTCAAACCGCATCCTAAATCAAGAGAAAATGAAGGCAAGCGTGCATGATGCTTGGTTCATCAAACGCGGTCCTAATATTAATGATCACCGTTTCTTAGATCCTCGCGATTCTGTACAACGGCTTCAAGGCTGCAGAAGAGGAGCCGCGTCTTCTCGGCACCGTTGAAAACCGAGTAAGTAATAGGACACAACCCTGACAATACGATTTACTAACGGTCGCGTCTCTCAGCTTGGCTTGCAGGAATGGCTCATTTCGCAGGGCCACGAGTTCATTGTGAGCTTACTATTCTTGTCTAAATATGGATGAACCATTCACGTCCTGGAATGTGAATGTAGGTCTCAAGCAGCAAAGAGGGACCAGACAGCGACTTCCAGAAGCATATCACGGATGTGAGGGTTAAGATAACATATTCCCTTGATCAATGATTGACGGTCACGGCTCGCTTTAGGCCGAAATTCTTATAACCACGCCCTTCCATCCTGGATATCTCACGGCCGACCTCTTTGAGAAGGTGTGTAGCCTCAGTTATTCTTGCACTGACATGGGGCTTATGCGTTAGTCCTCGCTCTAGGCCAAGAAATTAAAACTTTGTGTGACTGCTGGCGTCGGTTCTGACCACATTGACCTGAACGCTGCTGTGAAGCACAAAGTTCAGGTTCTGGAGGTATGCTTCCTCGGAAGTCCAAAGCCGTGCAAGTTCTAGATTAAAAGTGATCTAGGTCTCAGGTTCTAATGTGGTCTCCGTTGCCGAGCATGTCATCATGAGCATGTTGTTGCTTGTTCGCAACTTTGTTCCCGCTCATGAGGTAAGAATACTTCCTGTACTTTCTCGACTGTTTCTGAGCCCTGTCAAAGGTGATTGAACGTGGGGATTGGCAAGTGTCAGACATCGCGCGCAATGCGTTCGATCTTGAGGGCAAGGTCGTAGGCACAATTGGAGCTGGTCGCATTGGTTATCGCGTCCTTCAGCGCCTCGTGCCCTTCGACTGTAAGGAACTGCTATACTACGATTACGCCGCGCTTCCCCAGGGTATGCATCTACAGATACCGTTCTTTCCAATCGTGGCTAATGAAATTTCATTTCGTTAGCTGCCACCGATGCTGTGAAAGCTCGTCGCGTAGAGGATCTCAAGGTATCTTAAGAGTTTTTCACCCACTGATCGTGTCAGGGACTCACACATTGTATAGGAATTCGTCTCACAGGTACAATTTCCCCACAGCCAGCCCTGTACATCGATTCTAAAGGAGAGTGTCTGACATTAGTGTGACGTCGTCACCATCAATTGCCCCTTGCACGAGGGAACGAAGGGGCTCGTCAACGAAGAACTCCTCTCGCATTTTAAGAAGGGAGCCTGGCTCGTTAACACTGCTCGAGGTGCCATCTGTGACAAAGACGCCGTCGCAAAGGCACTCAAGAGTGGACACCTTTCTGGTATCTAGCCATTACATTTGCCTTCGAACGCGAACTGACGACCTTGTACAGGCTACGCTGGTGACGTCTGGAACGTCCAGCCCGCGCCCAAAGACCACGTCTGGCGTACGATGAAGAACCCCCTCGGTGGCGGTAACGGCATGGTTCCTCACTACTCTGGCACAACCTTGGACGCACAAGCTCGCTACGCTAATGGTGTCAAGAGCATCCTCGAGAACTACTTCGACAACAAGCCTCAAGAGCCTCAGAACATCATCGTCGGCCTCGGTAAATACGAGACGAAGGCTTGTGAGTACAACTTAGCATTACCAGTCCTAGGCCTAAATGATGCTGATTCTCTCGTCTACTTAGATGGCCAGCGCTGAGAGGCTCGATGGCAACCTCGAATATTTATACTAATGTTGTATGTACTGGTGTATATTCGTTTTTTCTGTCAATTCAACCAATCCATTACGAACCTGAGCCATGGTGATAAATACGAAAGCGGTGCTGCAAATGCATTATACAGTATACATTGATGTTAGTCCTCCCTTTTCATCTTACTCGTTAACAACTCCTTCAGATACTTCTCCAATCTAACGGCGCTCTTATGGTACACGGTCTCTTCTGGGTTGTATTGCTGGCAATTTTTGAATATGAGCATTGCATCGTCCACAAATTGAGCCAGTGATTGATATTGATTAGTGTCAAGTTTGTGTTCCATCGTCCGAAAGTCTGATGCAGGATAATTCGCTATAAGTTAAGGCGAGGTGCAAGACGAGACATACCCATAGGTTGCTTAATGACTTCGTAATAATCCGGCACTTCTTCCTCATTAACAGGTTGCATAAACGGCCAGGCGTTTGAATGCCCTACAAGCCTCTTAGACGCGATCGTATGAGGGGGTGGTTTTGCGGACCTTTCAAGTCTCTGAGCAGCCGTTCCATTTGACTGTGTTCCGTACTTTTTGGGATTCCTCTTACACTGGAAGAACAAACGAACATGAGAGTCGTTCGGTACGAGACCGGACAGTAGTCTGAAGTACTCACGAAGTGGCCATCGTAGGATTCCAGCTACTCTCCCCTAAGGAGTTGATCAGCGTTCAATACCTACACAAAAGTACATTATACCAACTGAGTCCAGGAACATCCATTGGGTTGACGACTATGCCTCCAGGATTGCCATTTTGAAACTGAGGAAGGCCTGGATACACGATGTGCGATTTAGACACTTCACGGATCTTCGACATGATGGCTCCCGTTTGCTGCGCGATTAATTCCACTTTGTTCAGATAGTCAACCTTCGGCAACATGGTACACTGCATGATCGTTCCGCCTTCGTAGTCCTTGATGTACCCGGCCCAAACCGATCTATCGAGAGTAATGTCCTTTGAGAAACCTTGCTTCTCGAAATACCCGACAGCATAATTATCGGCGTATGTCAGAAAATGCATCATGCCCGGATACGTTTGCTTGATGTGAGCTTTGAAGTGATCCATCAGCATACCACCGTAACCCTATAGCATAGTTGTCAAATGCGCAGATAAACGCGCAGGGTAGGCCACACCTTCACTTGGTCCACAGATGCGGTTGCGAAGAACACAATCTCGGCAAACCCGCGATGCGGGAATGGACGAAAGCAGATGCCACCGACGACCTTGTAGCCACGTTTGACGATAGCAAGCGCTTTTGAATTTGAATCATAGACGAGCCGAGCTATATATTCTCGAGGCATCTTGGGAAGCTGTTTTTGGAAAAGTGTCTTCAGACCGGTCAATATGACCATTGACTTTGGTTGTTTGTCGTTCTTCACGGCAGTAACCTGTATTACACCCTTCCGAAGTTCCACATTGACGAGTTTTTCTCCGTTTTCGAGGAAAGCTAGCAAAACTATGAGTTCAATCGTCCATTGCTGCCACAGAGTACTTACGCCACCAGCTGATGGTTGACCGGTATCAACCGGAACTCCGGTTACTAAACGGTTTTAACTGAGCTTCATCCATCGGTTCTTCAACTTTAACTGTGGCTGCATGACCGTTGGTATTCGCAGAGCCGTTAGACTTGGCGTGCTTCTTGGAGGCAGGGTGAGGCTTTGTTTTATAACCTGGCCCCTTCTTTCCACTTCTGTGGGATGGCTTTACGCGAGCAGCCAACGGTCGCTCCTCTTCTTCATCGTCTTCATCGTCTTCATCGTCGCTCAGAGACGAGATAGATATCCTCCGCTTCTTAAATGGGGGGTACTTCACTCAGTACCGAAGAGGCCGGCGAACTAGGATTGCTAGATGATTTTTCTAGTGTTCCGTCGGTGAGTAGGTTGCCGAAGGTTTAATACCAGACATACTCTGAGAAATACTGAAGGTAGCCATCGTTGGGCTGAGTAGTGAGACTGGCAGTTGCATTTGTTTCCGTAGTGAAGTTATATCCGTATCGACGTAGTCGAAGTCGGTCAGCTTGCCCACATCCTACCAAATTATTGGCTTAGATGTCCCAAATGTAAAGACAGTATGAGACCGCACCTGCAAAGCATAAGTCATGCATATGCTAATTAACCAATAGTGCACGAGACCAAACCTGAAGGAGTTCATCTAATCGGATAGCAACTCGGCCTCTCCGTGCAAACTCCTCGTGACCAAGTTCAAGTTCGTTTGCACCATGGGCTGACGAGAAGTGACCGCAACCGCAGTATTCCAGGTAAGGTAGCTGCATATCGTCTTCATCGTCCGAGCCATACTGACCGACCAGCGTCGATTGAACTACTTGCTGATCGTCCGACAGAACTTCGGTACCAGGAGGAGGACGTAGGCCATAGCAAGAGGAGCAGCTTGCGCAGGGGATGTGCCGTGCTATTTTGAGGGCAAGTTGTGAGTGGGAAAGGCCAGAAGCGCTACTCGATGCCGGATACAGGAACTTCATTGCATTGGCCAGTTTAGCAACGGTCAAATAAATGAAGCAAACGGTGACGGTGGGTGAACAGACAGCAAGTCACGTGGTTGAAGCACTATTTTTAGCACAACACTTACTTCCACAGTCAATCAATTTCAATGGTGCAACGACAGTGACTACCACGCTGACAATGCCCACTACGAACTCGGCAGCACAACTATGCCAAAAACTACTCAAAATCTCCCCGGAGTTATGATGTCCATCTGTTTATTGCTTATTCTAGGCGTTGCGACTCGGACGACTTCGGCGCAATGGATCGACTACCTGGCCAACGGTTTCGCAACGATGACCCACTATACCTTGCCCCGAGACTATGTCGCCGCATGTGGCTGCACTCCTTCTAGCACACACTACCCAACCGCTGCGTTGTCGCAGATGGCCTTTGGGAGCAGCGCTGCATATGGTACGCAGTACTCAAGTTATGGGCTTTTATTTTCGAAGCTCACTGAGTGCTTACCTCAGGCCCAGGCTGCGGCAGATGCTTCAAGCTCACGCTACTAAATACCTTTCTGTCCGACCCCCCATTCTATCCCGCCGAGTCAAAGAGCATCACGGTAAAAATAACAGATCTATGCCCCTTGGGTGGAGACTGGTGCTCCGCAACGTCGAACAAACCTAACAAGTGTGATCGAATCTCAACCATCTGGGTACACGACGCTCATATGACCATATAGGGCCGGCCTATCGCTCAATTTCGACCTCGCATTCCCTTCAAGCTCAATCCAAGACGATTTCTTTCCCTCTAACGAAGCCTTCTACGGCTACACAGTGAGTCAATCCCGGGAACTGATGCCCCATCCGAGCCAATAACAGTGGCATCAGGATTTCGGTGTTTGGAATACAAGCTACCAGGTAGTCCCATGCAACGAGAATTGGCCGGGCTCTAGGAATCAGGCAGCTCTAGGCAGTGTGGCTAACCAAGGTCCAGAGAGTGTTTGTTGTCCTGCGGAACCTACAGTAGGTTGCTGCTTCCTAGCTGTTCATTCAAGTTACTCATCATGTCGATTTCAGGGCAACTCCAACGACACTTGCACGTCCTATTCTGACAAGAATGGCCTACCGTACGTTTTTTTTTTTTTCCTGTTTTGGATAGTACGACGACTAAATGTGGACACTGGCAGACCGGACACACGTACAAATGCCTCAGAAGCAATATATACCCCCAGACCCCCATTGTACCCCGCTTTGTTGTTGTCTTTGCTATATCTACTTGCTTGCAATATGGCTTTATAATAAGTTCGAACATCTATACCCGAGGTGCAATAAACATACACGGAAAGCCAATTATGCCATGCGTCTATAGATTCTTATATGAATAAATGGTGCGTGTTGGGCAGCATGGATTGCTCTTACTTCTCCACATCATCGTCTCCAACACGGTTGTACTTCACGTCTTCCCCGCCGCGGAACCTTTGCAACCAGCGCAAACCTCCTAGGTAGACGAACAAACCTGCCCCTGCAGCCAAAAATACTGCAACAAAGAAAAGTTGCCGAAGGTGAAAGTGTCCTCGTCGACCTCGGGGGTGGCAACCGGCTCCTCAGTGACAATGTTAGTAGCGGGTTGGGTGATCACTGGAGCGGCGACTTCGGTCTTAACGATGTGCGTCTCATCGGCGATCTCCTTCTGTGCTGGTTCCGCCGCTTTTGTAGAAGTCTGAATGTCCGCAGTGTGCTCCTACCAAGTAAACAGAATGGTATTTTATTCACAGATAGCTCTTATGATAAATAATCGCCGATTATAGCTCAGCGTGAAGAGGTACCTCATTGCCTTCGGCATCTTTCTCCAACGGGATCTAGAAATGACGACCGTTCGATTAATGCGAATCCTGCGGCGTTCGGAACGAAGGGCTCACCTCGCCAGAGTCAACAATGACGACATCCTCAACGGGTCGGTCCATAGCACCTTTGGCCACATTTTCTAGAGGAATAGCGGGTGGTTAACACACATACTTTTACGAACAGTGATAAAAGAATACTCACCAACTTGGTGGACGATATCCATACCCTCAATGACCTTTCCGAAAACGACCTATTCCACCATGTTAACTGGTAGTCCAGAAAGACGGGGATAAACGTACGTGGCGTCCATCAAGCCAGCTTGTGACGACGGTGCAGATGAACTTCGGGCAAATAAGAAAGAGTCAAACCAATAATCAGTGAGTACACACAAATTGAGAGCCTATGATGTTTGTTGGCTTGACTATACGGATACAAGAATGAGGTACTAACCGTTGGTATCCTTTCCAGCGTTAGCCATCGAGAGTGTACCGGGACCGGCGTGGCGTAGTTTGCTGTTTAGTATGTCAGAAAGTATCCCATTATATTTGCCGCTAATGACTAACAAGTTCTCGTCAGGGAATTTATCGCCATAGATTGACTAAGGGGAAGTCAGTAAAGATGTGCATTCGGTCAATACTGAACAGACCTTTCCACCGGTGCCGTCGCCGCGAGCTATTCGAGGATTCGTCATCGAGCACATACAGACACGTCTTAGTACTTACTGAAGTCACCACCTTGAATCCTGGGGTATGTGAATACAAGGCAAGAATTCGAGTTGATCACACTTACATGAAATCCTTGATAACACGGTGGAACTTGGAGCCCTTGTACCCGAAGCCGAGTTCTTCACCATCCTTGTTCTTACCGGTGGCAAGAGCGCGGAAGTTCTCAACAGTTTTGGGAACGGTCTGAACCGGGCTTGAGCTCATAGCTAGATACTACGCTTAAAGTTACTCACACCACCGTAGAGACCCATAACAACTGCACCACATTTAGTCACGAAGTGTACTGATAGCAACTGATTACTTACCTCGACCGAGGTCCTTGTCCCCATGCTTAAGGTCAAAGTACACCTTATTGGTGATTTTGGGGCCCTTGGCAGCCTCTACGGACTGTGCGCAGAATATGGCCGCAATGACAAGGATGAACGCGAGAGAGAGACGGCTGAACATGGTAGAAAGGAAAGAAAGGTACATAGTTTAGGTTGGACGTGGCACCTACAATATTTGAAGCAGCGCCGTGGGAAATTGAGGTAATGAATTTCATCCGCCATTGATTTACTGCCAGTTGTCTTGAAAGGATGGACGATGACTTGGTGCTCAACGTCGACGTGGGACACGACACCCCCGACACTGCCAGGTCATCCCACGCAAGAAAGGGTGGTCGCTGGACAGATCGGCGCGTGGTGTCAAGTACAGATCCTGAATACTACTTCTGACATTATTTATTTTATAGATTGAAAGCAAAACGAGTGTCAAAGCGGAAAATACGGCCGTCTGATAACGATGCAGACGAGACACCAGCACATGCGGTCGAAACACGACCTGCGAAGCGGCCCCGACATATTCCAGAACCTCGAAAAGAAATCCGAAAGGGCTCAGGACCGTCGAAATCGACTTCGACGCAGTCGCGTGTCCCTGCCCAGTTCATATCTTCCCTGTTCACCTCGAACCCCAAAGTCGAAGCACCAGCTCCCGGTGGACCCAAAGGGAAGCAGACTGCAGCACCTAGCAATGCTCCCCTCGCCGATTCTTCTTCATTTGCTGGCCTCGGACTCGACCTTCTGCTCGTTACCCATCTTTCCTCCAAGATGAATATATTGAAGCCAACTTCAATTCAAAGGCCGCTTTGCCCCCCTTCTTGCTTCCCTCTCCTGAAAACGTAGATCGAGATGTATTTATACAGTCTCAAACTGGTTCTGGAAAAACACTATCCTTCCTCCTTCCCATTCTGCAAGATCTGCTGCCACTGAGCGCAAATTCATATATTGACCGATCAATTGGAACCCTTGCCATCATCATTGCACCTACCCGTGAACTGGCGAAGCAAATTCATGACGTCCTCGAGGCCCTCTTGAAATTGCGCCTACGACCAGAGGAGGAGTCGGCAGATGACTCTACCCCATCATCAACAAGACTAACTCGCTGGCTCGTTTCTGGACTTCTAACAGGCGGTGCTACTCGCACACATGAGAAAGCTCGAATACGTAAAGGGCTGCCAATCGTAGTCGCTACGCCTGGCAGGCTCCTGGATCACCTACAGAATACTTCAACCTTCAACGTAGAGAAATGTCGATGGCTCGTTCTCGATGAAGCAGATCGTCTCATGGACTTAGGCTTCGAGGAGACCATCACGGGCATTGTTCGGGGGCTGGATGGCCGTAGAAATCTGGCGAAGCAGGCAGTGGAGGAAGGTAAGAGTATGGAAGTCGGAGGATGGGATTGGAGTCGACAGAGAAGGACCGTACTTTGTTCAGCGACCATCCGTGAAGACGTTCAAAAACTGGCGGGCACAACTTGACGAGACCGATCGTAATAAAGGCAACAGAGGCGGATATGCCTGTAGAAGGCGCTCTCGACGCCGTTGGCGCCGTTCCTACGACCGAGAAGTTCACTCCTCCATCACAGCTGTCGCAGAAATACGTTGTCGTGCCTCTGAAGTTGCGCCTTGTTGCTCTTGTCGCCCTTCTCCGTTTCCTCCTTTCCAAGTCGTCCAAACGGCCCGGGGGGTCTAAAATCATAGTGTTCCTCAGCTGCACCGACTCAGTCGATTTTCACTGGCAAATATTAGGAGGTGCCGCAATGAACGAGAGCAATAACGAGCAAAGCGGTGGTGAATCTGATGATGACGAAGAATCTGGTGATGAGGCCAAACCTAGGAAGGCGAAGGTTTCACTTCAGTCTCCTCTGTTGCCAGACGCTTCTATCTATCGATTGCACGGTTCCTTGCCAACTCCCACTCGACTTGCCTCCCTGCGAGGGTTTGCGACGGTCGGCAAAGGTCAGAACGTGACGTCGTCCATTCTGCTCTGCACATCAGTCGCTTCTCGTGGTCTTGATCTTCCCCTAGTTCGCTCTGTCATTCAATATGACCTGCCAACCGAAGGAGGAGCCACGGAGTACGTCCATCGAGTAGGTCGAACTGCTCGTGCTGGGAGGGGTGGCGAAGCCTGGAGTATCGTTGCTCCAAGTGAAGCTGAGTGGGCGAAGTGGGCGGTCACAAAAATGCACGGAACCGAAGAAAGCGAGAACAAGTCCATCTGTATCAGCCCAGTCTCCGTTGAGAATGTCCTCAGAGATGGCTTTGGGGGCAATAGCAAGGAGTATGAAGACAGAGCAACGGAGGTCCAACTTGCGTTCGAACGCTGGGTTTTGCAACGAAAAGAGGTGTGTTGCTTATCCACCGAAACCCTACACGTCTGACACATTTCCGCGCAGCATGGCGAGCTCGCGAGAAAGGCATATCTGTCTCATATGAGGGCTTACTCAACGCATCCCACGAACGAAAAACATATCTTCCACATCCGATATCTCCATCTCGGGCATTTGGCCAAATCATTCGCCCTCCGTGATGCGCCGAATGCAGTCTCTGGGAAGACAAAACAAGAACAGGAACAATAGCCTATCCAAGTCCAAGCCTGCTCCGTTGTCTTCCAGGTCCAAGCGAGCGGCAAAGATCGGCGCTGAGGCCAAGTCGACAAAGTGGGAAATCGATCACAGCGGCGACTCAGAAAAGCGGATGCAGACTGCTGTTCGGGCCCAAGGTCGGTTGCTAAAGCAAAAGGGCGTCATGATGAGTAGTGGTGTTTCTGAGTTTCAGATTCCTGGAGGGACTGATCTGGAGAAACTCATACAAGGGGCCCGATAGTGTTGGGTCGCTCCTTCAGTTGGTGTACGTCTGTGCTACAGTAGACTGTCTATCATCGTTTGTCGTGTAAATGTACGCGTCACAGCTCTAACCATGCGCAAGTATTGAAGGCCTTCCCTCTTGCGAGCGGGGTCCTCTTACGCACTACGTTATCCGTGTAATTAGAGAAAAAAAGTAAGGTAGATGGACATGAGCCGGCACAGACGACTACTAGCATGGATAACTACTGGGTAGGTAATGGTGGGACGCGCTTTATCACAAAGCCCAGACGTCGTCGCCAATGGTAGATGCCACGAAAAAATCCACCAATGTAAGAATCACTTTTCTTAACGGCTCGTGACCGAAGCTTCCATGGGCTCAAGGCTTTTTGAATCTGCTCGAACCTCGTCACAACCTCGTCCATAGTCGGACGTTTTGTAGGGTCCTCGTGTGTCATGTCAGCGACAAGTGGCTTCATGAAATCGAATCCGAGCATGGGGCTGGTCAATTCGTCGCCCTACAAGAAATGAGGAGATGACACGCGCGAATAGTAGTAAAGACTCGTACTTCTGTTACGCCCTTGACAAGGTTACCGATTGTATAAAACGTCCGCGGGGAACGGGTCACAGGCTTCTGCAGTCGAGAATTCAGGTACGCTTTTGTCGCCACCCATGATGATGTCTTCTTGCATGGGTAGGTCTTCAGGGTTGTATTGCCGGGATAAACCAAAGTCTGTGAGATAGTACTTTACGGGTCGTTGAGTACGGGTGTAATGACTTGCACGACCGCTTAAATCAAGTTTACGCCATGGTATCGAAGGATGGTATGGGTTAGGATAGAGCGACCTTGCATCGAACATAACATTGGAATGAGTAGCATCTCTATATCGTGAATTAGCGGAAGAACGACGGAAGGATCCAATGAGTTACCGATGAGCCACATGATGTTGGTGCATGAATTGCAAGCCCTCGAAGATCTGTCTGAAGAATTCCACCGCTTCGCCCATGGTGTCAAATCGTGGATCATCGTACGGCCGCAGCATTGGCATGACCAGGATGCAAAGATTCTCATCGTCAGGAACTTGCAAAGCCTCGTATATCGGAACACAGTGGTTATGGGCGCTTTTCGCCATTGCCGGCGAGGAGAAGAACTGGCCAATTTCCACCTCAAAAGGATACAGAGATTTGGAGACGCGCTTAAGAGTTAGCAGCTCGCCGTCGGAGGAGCGACTAGCGTCTAGAACGCTGCCGTGCTACGATGAATTATTGATTGGGTTCTGCGACTCACCAAGCAACTCGGCAAACGAACGACGTACCATTGGATGCAAACCATCGGGGCAGTCGTACCATGCCTTCTTCGTTCCCTCCCAAGATGGCTTCCAGTCTGGCTGGTATCGAGAGCGAAGTTGGTATCCTTTGTCAAGTAGCCATTCGTAATGGTCTCTCCAGAAGAGCTCGGACCCGCTAAGTCCGCCCTTGAAGTTTAGATCCACGGGAGCGGCGGTCGGTGCTGGGGTCTGGAAGGCTCATTGCATAGAGGCACGACAGAAAGGGTGGAATAACTGAATGCAAACCACTGCATCCATCCTAGAAGCAACGCTCCCACGGTTGTGGGTCCATCATACAAGAATTGAATACTTACAGAATCCCGATCAGAAGTTCCTTGTCAACGACGGACTCTCCATTGTTCTCTAAGGAGTCTATTTTTATGGCCTTCAATCGACGGAAGCATCTTAGGCGCCTATGGTTATCGTACATAAACCCAGGAATCCTCGCGAGTAAGGTGCGGCCACTTCTTCAACCCCAAACAAGCCGGACTTGTACCACCTACTAGACCAGCACCATGCCAGCATGCTCTTCTGTTGACGGATCAGTCGTTGGTATCATTAATACGAACATCACAGATAACTCCGTGCACTTAGAACATCGTTGGAGTCCCCCTTGTGACGTCTGTGGCAATGTAAATGGGCTGGCTCGGGTGCCCTCTTCAATGAGTCTGCGGGTCAACAAAACCATTGGTGGGTGTCCTATAAAAACCCGCTCTACACCTCGAAATATTCGTATATTTACGTCCTTTTTAGAACTTGTCCAAGCGTCTGAGAGGGCGCTTGAGAAGGCCCCATCCAGGATGATTCAGACCTCCACAGAAATCTTAAAAGGAGCGATAGCGTATCTAGACTCAGTGTTCTATTTGATAGAACTACTGCTGGAGCTCAAATGCTGTCCCGAGGTGGTCTCTAAGCTTCAAGATCGGTATCAGGAGTTGAGCCGATTCCTCTGTGTAGGGACCTGTCCTTACATGCCTTTTGTAGACACCAAGCAAGTACGCAAGATATGCTTGATCGACTGCATGGGAGATCAGCTTTAACTCGGGTCCTGGACTTCGACATCCGTCGCAAGGCTACTGATCAACGAAGGCTGAGCAAGGCGTTACAGAAGGACGTGAAGGTGAGTACAATGGCATTTAGGAACGCAGACATGCTATAGTATCGATTATTTAGCGTCTCTCCAACGCGACTCGGGGTAATAATGCGGAGCAAAAAATATTGCAGCGTCAGCACAACCAAGCGGACCACCCTACGACACTTGCCCCTCCGTGAACAGGCTCGTTCGAAGACAATTCTGGCTACACTTGGAGCGGGCATTAACTCCCAATGGGGTGGGCTTGCCCAAGCCCCACTTTTGTTTTCCGTTTGGGCATCCTGCGTACTGCATATTATTTTGTATTGAACTCTGTAGGAACGGACTCTGTGGTGTTCACCATATTGATCATTATGAACGCGGCATTATTATATGCAAACACTCGTTATCATTTTATGACGAGTTGAGTTATAGTAGTAGCTGGGCGAGACCACCGGCATACATAGACCGCTTTAGCGAGTGCTGAGTTCTTTTTCTCGACATTGCATTGCGAGAATACATAAACATATCATAGATATCTTGAACGCCGACCAATTTTTCTTAGGACGAAGGTCTAGGACCAATCACACACCTCCAACCAGTCTAGGAATTCGGGCGTGAAGTACGTCAGAATCAATGTTGCGCCTGTAGCCGGGATAGTGAAGCATTCGTAGAAACGAATAGGACGGACGACTGACCTGCTCTGATCATACTCTCAACGGTCTCGAATGCCATAGTTTTAAGCTCGTACACGCCTGCATTAGCCCCCGCGTGAACCATCGCGAACTCGCCTGAGACCTGATAACAGGCAAGGGGGTGGTCAGGGGCAAGCCTTGACGCATGGGAGATGATATCGAGGTACGGCAAGGCGGGCTTGACCATTATGATATCAGCACCTTCGCCTACGTCGCGTTGCTAGATGTGAATGTAAGCTTGAGTACGTGGATGGGAACAGTAAATCATTTACAATGGCGCGGCAGGCAAGACCTTTTGCGGCCGGTGGCAATTGATAGCATTTCCTATCACCGAATGAAGGCGCACTTCCAGCCGCGTCTCTGAATGGGCCATAAAGCCCGCTCGCAAACTTCGCTGAATAGCTCATCAATGTACATCTATTCCCGTAGCCGCCATCAATCAGCGCGCGCTTGATGGCTTTGATTCGTCCGTCCATCATGTCGCTGGGGGCTACGCAGTGGGCGCCGGCCTTGGCGTAGTTCAACGCGACTTCGGCGATGCGTGCGACAGAAGGCTCGGGCTCAATGGTACCATCGGTGCGGAGGACCCCACAGTGTCCGTGTGAGGTGTACTCGCATAAGCAAACGTCACACGCGATGTAAAGCGAGGGATAGAGATCGCGTAGGAGGCGAATGGCTGAAATCACCGGTCCCCCGATGTCGTCCGCTGGTGTTCCCCTTTCATCCTACGGTACTGAGATGCGGTAAAAGGTTCGTCGAGGCAGCATACATACCTTGACACACTTCAAAGGCACGCCGAAACAGGATCACACTGCGCAGACCTTTCCGTATAAGCGGATCGAGGAATCCCTGAAGTTTATTGATCCCCCAGCGACGTTGATTCGGCAGTGAAGCGATGATATCGCTGGCATCGGGATCGTCGGTGATGAATATAGGATACATCAGCATCTCTTTCGTGAGCTGGCGTTGGGCTTGCCATGAGCGCGACAGAGGGTGCTGGTAACCACCTTGTAGGATTGACCTGGACGTGCACCATGCGTTAGCTGATGCTCTGGGTGTCAGCAGTAGAAGTAAGATCGTACGAAATATCCATGTTTGAGAGTGACGCGACGGTGGGCTGCGGCAAGGAGAGAGAGCGATGGGGAGTGTACCTTTTGAAAGGGCGAGATTAGATGGGCGCCCATTCTGATCGTGTACGCCCGGCTCGGGGTTCTTAGTCGTGCGGGGTGACCCGCCCGGCTGTTGGGGAACCGTTTGATACCCAAGCGACACTGCCCATGGCTAAAATTCTGACTGAGCTCACTTTCTGTTTGCGAAGACATGTGCATCTTCTCAACTGCGCTCTCACAACGCCTTGCCGCGGGACAGGCGTGAACTAGAGCACAGGAAATCGAGTACATGTCGAGCTCGTGCCATCATCACAACTAGTTACTGAAATTGATGTATGGAAAGTAGCCGCAATCCTGTCTCGACCTTCACTTTTCCCATCCGACACCGTCAAAGTTTTGATTCAGGAAAATTATGTGCGAACCAGCCCATACCATGTTCCCTTTCATCACGGATATCTACCATCAAAGTCTATACGCTCTGAGCACAAGCCTCGGCCGTCAGGAACTCTGAGCTACAGCACCATAATGTTAACCACCTGGTCGCTCGGGCGACACCGAATTGAAAGGTTGCCCATGCCGGGGGTGATCACCAAGCACACATCCCGACGTGGTCACAAACCACAAGGCATTCTCCAGCCGAGACGTTGCCAACATTGCCGTGTGCGAGTCGCTTTTTCACGCATAGAAACATCGCTCCCATGCTGCTGCTGCCCAGATATTCAGGCGAAACCTACAATTCAACGGAAACGGGAGATATCGAACCGAGGGGTTGGTCCGAGCAGTTGGGGACGCCCAGAACCGAGAAGAAGCCGTCTTTGGGCTTGGTCGCCGCCACTGTCTGGCTGTAAAACTGACATGATTCTGCATGTCAAGTACGTGGAGGAAGGGTATTTGGAGCGGTTTATAATAGCATTTGCATTTGAGACTCTTGGTCCTGGCATTACCAAGGGGACATGGACGAGCTGAAAACATACGTTGTTCTGGATAGTTTCAGAAGCCTGGAACAATATGTCGCTTGATTGCTTGTTAATGCGTGAAAGAAAAAGAAAACGAAGAAGAGTTCTTTCAGAGGCATCGTACGACGAGGAGACGCTAAAACGAAGCGCACAGGGCCAATATATATTTTCGAGCAGGTAACATGGCAATAAATGATCGATGAGACGGGTTCCTGGGTTTGGCGTTGAATAGCCTCGTGGCAAAGCCAGGGTAATCCCACGTGACCATGTTGATATTGGGGTTCGTGAGAGTTTGATAAGAAGCGGAATCAATTTGTCTGCTCTCCTGTTTCCCCCTGCCCTCCCCATTATTTTACTCACCTCCTCGTCGCCGCCTTGAACGGCGCCCAAAACGACGAAGAATAACGAACTCGACCTGTCCTAGCTGACAGACACGACGAGGACGCGTGTATTCACCTTCTGATCCGAATCAAGCATACACGTTGTCTCCAGCTTGACTCCGACACGGTCACGGTACCACTGCCGCACCGCAGCATTGGCCTCATACGCGACACCACCTCAAGGCCCTACCACCACATACAATAATGCTGCTCTCTACCCCCACAAGCAACCATGTCTCACTCAGAAACAATAGTGCGTCTCCTTCATATGCGAGGAGACCGCAGCGAACCCCAGAACCCATCCATTGTCGTGACTCACCTATGCTCACCCCTTCGCCTTTACGACGACGGCCTCTATTTCCGCAAAATGACCAGTTCGACGACTTTGATGGCGGCTTCCTACATTCTCCTTTCAAATCTCCTCCCAATGTGCAACATTTGTATTCTTCGTATTCAGCCAAACCAGAACCCATATCAGCAGACGACGCAGAGGGTGCCATTTTCCTCGATTCTCCTACTGCCCTGCGACCCACACCTACTCCACATCCACAACCTCTACGAACTCCGAAGCGTCCTGCTCTTTCTGTAATGCAATTGAATTCGCCTCTGAAAGCCTCTGGTGCTGGCACCAAGCGCAAATCAACGCCACTTGCGTCTACGCCGTTGCGTCGGCACAATCTCACCCCACTCAGCATACAACGAAGCCTTGACAGCAAAAGCATCGCATTCGAACCGCCTGGCGCCTTTGCCACCTCCCAAGTTCTCCGCCAGGACGCCGCAGTCCAAGACTGAAACGGAGCACCATCTGAAGAAACAGACAGCAACTCTGACCCGACTGCGTATCACCGATTTTCGATGGATCAGGCGATGAGTTTGATGGGGAGAATGTTGACTCAGGCTGCGATATGTCCGATGATGACGCAGAAGGGAGAGGGAATTTTTTCCTTTCAGGATCTCTTTCCGGGAAGTCAACGAAGCGTGGCATATTGGTGAGCAAAGGCAAGAACAAAGACGAAGAAGTGGCTGCTGTCCTCCCCGGGTGGCCACATCACCAAGAGGCGTGCCCGATCCAGACCTGTCTCTGAGGAGCTTTTGGAAAGCGTATATCGATCACCAGCTCCCGAGAAGCCAAAGGTAATGCTGTTCTCGCCTCTACTTAGTGCATCTGCTGACTCCTACTAGCCGTCCAAGGTCCCCAGACCTGGCCCTCCTGCGATCCCTTTCCCATCCAACCGCATGCATCGTCGCAATGGATCCGCCTCGTCCTCGTCTGATATGGGATCACCTCTTCCCCGACGCCGAACGAGTGCTGCTACCTGTCGCCCCCCTATGCTCAGCAATGGTCTGCATCCCATTTCGTTACCACGTCCAGGCCCCCCGGCCTCTCAACCGCGTCGAGAGTGCGACGCTTTTCTTCGGCCCTGCCATCCCAGCGCCCGTCAAGTCTGCCCCCGGGCGTACAAGGATTAACTCCACGATGGCCGCCTCTCTGTCTAAGCATCAATTAGCTCACAAGCGATCTAAAGCCCACAACCGGCACAGTTACGCGGGCCCTCAGCAAGCGCATATATGGAATGCTATTAGGACTGATACAGAAGCTCCTTCGCCGCATTCCTCTCCCATCTACGACGTGGGTAACTCGTCTCGAGACAAACCGACATGGAAGAAGATATGTTCTTTGGCAGCGACTCCGGCACCGAGTCGATGAGCTTGCGACCCGAAGGTGCTTCTTTTGTCTTCACATCACGCAAGGGACGCCTTCTCCACGAATGAAGCAGCAACCTCAGACCCTTCCCAAGAAGTATCGGCCAAGAGATTCGGGTGTCGTCGTTAGCGACGACGACGATTACGACAACAAGCACGGCACCCCCTGCGCTTCACTAAATCTGATGCCACCTGCCTCGAGCAGTCTCAATTCCATTAACTCGGATACCGACGATGGGCTAGTTTACGCCCGGAATAGGGCCTGGTCAATTCTCCGGTTGGCCCGACGCCGATATCCGCATAAACGATTCCTCGACGTCCATTGATGGTATACTGGCAACAGCCGACCCCGACGCGTTCATTATTCGTATCCTAGCAGCAACTAGCAAAGGTGCTAAAAGTCGAGGGGAGACTAGCGCAGATGGAGAGGCCAAAAGACCGCCCGGGACACCTGTTAAGAAGGTTTAAAACGACATTCCTCAACGGCGACCGCCCCTGGCAGAGTGCCGTCACACACAAGGTAGCGAACCTTGACTTCGACTACGGCGGTGGTTTCGGTCTACCAAGCGAGGCGGAGGTTGGCAACAAAAAGGGAAAAGGAAAACCCAGGCAGAGTCTCCCGGCACTACCACTCGAAGGGTTGAAGCAATGGGAGCCAAAAACGGGGGAGGAGGAAGCGATACCGAGGACGAGGAAGACAGTCCAAGTGGGCGAAAGGTCACGAGCAAGGCTGGTCTGTACGGAGGACTTGGCTTAGGCAGACCGGCAAAGAAGCCCGAGGCTGAGAAGCCTGCCTCTGCAGTATCGAGGACGCGCTGGCTCATGAGGAGGAGTAGCAGTGGCGCGTTTTCGTTCTCAAGCGGCAGTGATAGCTCCCGTAATGCGACACCAACTCGTGTTAATCCTTCAGGTAAGTTATTGTACTCATGTTCATAGGTCATTGGCTTATATCTTTCTTCTCTCGTTAGATGACATCCCCGCTCTGACACGTGGTCCACGCCCAAGATTCGCCCTCGAAGAATGCGGCTAAGCTATCGCCGCTTCGTTCCACGTCGGGTTCCTCCAGTGGCTCTTCCAGCACGTTACACTCGCCCTCTATTCGACATCTATCCATCGGGCCGGCTGCGGTCCAACAGCAGCCAAGGCACAAACCCAGATCATCACTTCCCCTTCCTACTGCCACTTTCAACGAACCTCACCGCAGAGCGCCACGATTGTCAGCAGGGCCGTATCCTTCTTGCTCGCGATTGGCTCCTCGATCGCGACTCTCTGATTCCTTCGCCTATGAGCAGCCCGGCCGGTATGAACGTGACTTTATGGAATTAGATGAAGTCGGGAGCGGGGAATTTGGAAGGGTGATTAAAGTTCGCCGGAAGGATGGAGGGCAAGACGGCAAACGATATGCTATCAAACAATCCAAGCGATTTGAAGGTGTGCGGCATCGGTGAGTAATTCTGTTCTCACTATCACGTTTGGCTGGTCCTGTCATTAGTCGGCCTTTGTCATTGGTTAGACTGGGTCACTCGGCCTTTGATTGGATATTGTCGGGCTTCTGGTCAAATATGGATTCATTGGCTGACGTTACTCTATTATTATAGGCTACGCCTGCGCGAAGAGGTAGACACTTTGCAACATCTGTCCAAGGTTGCTACGTTTGGAAGCAAGGAAAACTGCCATCCCAACGTCCTGGGCTACGTGGATAGTTGGGAGGAGAATGAAGCTTTGTATATCCAGACAGAACTGTGCGGGATGGGCAACCTTGCGCGGTTCTTGTGGGAATATGGTCGAGTTTTCCCCAGGCTGGACGAAGCCAGAGTGTGGAAAATGTTTTGTTGATCTAAGCAATGTGAGTGGTCCGAAATTATATCATCTTCTGTCCTTCTTCCGCTATTCGCTTCCCAATTTGTTTAAATGATTAGTGTTTCCGTGTGTCGTACTGACCCGCTTGTGGTTTCGTTGGTGTTCTCCAGGGTCTTCGCTTTGTCCACGATGCCGGAGTGATCCACTTGGATATCAAGCCTGCGAATATATTTATCACTTCTGAGGGAAGGTTCAAGATTGGCGACTTTGGGATGGCGTCGTTCTGGCCCCGCCCCCGATCAACCATGGAGGGAAGTGGAGGGGAATGGGGGAGCGCAGCCAATGCGAGTCTTAGGACAGGCGTTCACGTTAGCCTTGGGGAGGGCCCCTTCGAACGAGAAGGGGATAAACTCTACTTGGCACCAGAAGTTCTGCAGGGCACATATGGCAAAGCAGCTGATGTCTTCAGGTAAGGTGTCCCACCCTTCTGACCATTCAGATTCTCATGTCACATTTATCCGATATTAGCCTCGGTATGACGATGCTTGAGACGGCATCCAACATAGTTGTGCCAGACCAGTGAGTGTTTATGTTGAGGTTGCCGAGACAATATATCGATGCTGATCTATTACTGGAGGGGAGACGCATGGCACCAATTACGACAGGAAGATTTTTCATTGGTGGATTTGGACGATAGCCCCGAGTTGTTGGGGCTCCTGCGGAGCATGATGCGAACGAATCCGGAGTCAAGGGTGAGCGCTCAGGATGTCTTCGAACATCCAGTAGTAGCGCGAGCCCGGAGGATGATGGAAAATATGATGAACGACTCTCTTCGAAAAGGGCTAGGCGCGTTTTCGTGCCAGTCCACTCGGGAGCGTCGACGAAGGTTTCTTGGCGGATATTTTGGAAAGGCGGGCCGGCGATGCTATGGATGTATGCTCATGAAAAGTCAAACTTTTGAATTGATTCTTGTATGATGGGACATTGTATGTTTATTCACCAGGTAGATAGTATATCGTTATATCTCGACACATGCACGAAGTAGTAGTACATGGTATTTAGACGCCCGAAATGCACTAGTCTTTATTTGAATATGGTTTTTTTGATATCGCGGGTTCCTGGCAACGACCGGGTGCAGTTCCAAGATCTGTTCTATACTGGGACTTGAGAACCAGCCAACTGACCTCCTTTTCCACTCTCCTTTCACTCATGCAGGTGCTCTGACCGTCTCCCCGTCGACTACACGTTTTGCTCGTGACCAAGTCGCTGCGTTGCCTACACTACTCTTTCATCCTTGCTCCCGACCACCACCACCTCCTCCTCATCCCACCACTCCAAGTACTCGTAATTCAGCTTCTGTCCGTTACACATCCCAGCTATCCCACTTCTGCCACCGTTCGCTTTCGTGTCGAGCTTTTACACAGCCCAGTACTCGCAAACTGTTCTTTACCCAGCCACTCTATTCTAAACACTCAAATGACCGGCGCCGAAGGTCGAGCGACCGCCGTCATAACCACTATTTATCCAAACCCTTGCATCCTTCCTCATTCGATGGACCCCCACTTCCACAGATTTTCGCGCTTTCTTCCCATACACGCCCAATGAAGTCAAACATAGAAAGCGGACCACCAGCGCGCAGCTTAAAGTTCTTGAAACTATCTTCAAGTCCGATACGAAGCCGAACGCGAGCCGGAGGAAGGACCCTCGCGAGTCAGCTAGATATGACCGCCAGAGGCGTTCAAGTGAGTCCCCTCATTTTGGTTTTCTCTTCCGCGACGGGGGTGTTGACGCGACCTGTCACGTCAATTTTCAGGTTTGGTTTCAGAATCGGTGGGTCGCCATCATCCCCTTCCCCTTCGCAATTGACATAAGGTTTATAGCCGAGCAAAAGAAAAGAACAAAGCAAGCAAAGCCGCGCACGGTGCAGGAAAGTTGACCACCGGAGAAGCTGATCAGCAACAGTCAGAGGAGTCGCCCTCCCCATCTGCCGAACCCACTGATACAACTGCCGAATCACTCAATACCACGGATATCGCTGATACATCTTCACAGCCGCCCAGTCCCTTTGATGTAGGACGGCCATTTTTCCACATCAACACCCACAACCCCGTTACCGCCGACTCCTCAGCATACCTCATGGCAAAGTTCTCCCGTCGACCCGCCCACATCCATTTCATCATTTGCTTCAAGATCTAGCAACAATCTGTCCGACATTCCTATCTCGAGTTACCGCCGAGGATCCCTGCCTGTAAACGCGCTTCTGCCAACTTCGTCAACACAGCCTGGCTATGGACCCCCGTTAATCGATCAATATGATCCTCTCGCAAGAAGGCGGTCAGTCGATGCCAGTCTACAGCGATTAGCACACAACCCGTACGCTAGTGTAGCACGGGCGCGGAATGCGCAGTTATTTGGCTCTACCCGGATTGTTGCTCACGGGCATCATCATCCAGCGGTCTACTACGGGCCTGGTGGCCGCCCAAATATACAGCATCGATCCACCGTACCCCCCGAAATAGACTTGCGGCGAACTGCACATTCCAGTCGGATGTCCTCCCTTACGCCATGTGACTCTGGTCGTCTCTCCGTCCCTAATCACTTTGTCAGCCAACGTCCTATAACTCAACCTCTCCCATGACCGCTACCTTCTCCTGACTTTTCCTTCGGCGCTCCCTACCCCGATTCGTCTCCCCCGTTGGCAACACCAGCTTTGGACGACCGGAGCTCACCTGACTCTTTCCAATTCAACTACAGAAGCGATGAGCTCGAAACTGAAGATGACAGCTCTTTTGGCGGGCCGTCAAGGTTTGGGTCACTTGTCTCAGTCGCAAGCGACACAAGCACGTTCTATTCAACTGAGGGCATGTGCGGTTTGGAAGACAGACCAGATATCAAGTTCATGAGAAGGGATTCCTGGTGTGTACATTCGCGACACGGCGATATGCGTCCCAGGGCTTACAGTTCATCATTCCAGCGCGCCCGTCTTCTTGGACATGATGAAAGGTCTTGATGTCAGCCCCTTATCCTCGCATGCGGACGCTGGTACCCCTAACGCCAGCACAGTCCCGCCCGCTGACAACCGGGACATCATCGAGGACTCAAACGAGTAATCCGTCACCCGCAACAACGTTTCGCCTGGGGGAAGCCCGCCAGCTGTTCAAGCCTCTGCTTCATCTAAGAGTAGTGTACCAATCTCGAGATCGAGTGAACTAGCCTATGCGCTGCAGGAGCCAAAACCGAGGTAACCAACGATTTTTTTTTCGAATTTTTGGACCGTGCATTGACCCTCTCGTTTTCCTAGGTGCCCACACCTCCCGCCTCCAACCCTGATCTCCTCTCATTGGCCCAATCAGCGGATCCCAACGCACCAATGACTCATTCGGAATTCAGCGACGCTTCTCTCCGTCACACGTACGGCATTTACGAACAGGAGCCTTCTTACGCTGTACCCACTGGATCAAACGTGCCCATCTACACGGACAAGTATCCATTCGAACCCGAGTATCCTATTGTTCCGGTTACGGTTTCTTTTCTCCGCCAGAACATTACCATACCCCCGACATGTACAGCAACTCACCAGGTGCTGTGGTTATGACCACGCTGCCCAATGAAAATCCCGGCATGCATATGAGTCATCAGCATGGACATGACTACATGCAGGTGTGGCGCCGAGGAGACGGGGATGTATGGCATGTACGGACATGGCGATGGGGTGGACATTGTGGGCCCGGAGCAACGTTCATCATCGGCTATGGACGTATTACGGAACGTTGGGAACGCGTACGTGCCCTACACGTAGCTGTCTACGCTGTTAGTCTGCTGTCTGCCACTAGCCTTAGAACGGACCCTTTTGGCGACACCCGAGGCTAAGTCTAGCTTTGGGACGGCGTTTCTTGCTCTACATCTGGTTACTGGTGTATATTTTTGTTCCGCACACGGTCCTTTGTCTTCGTTGTTTCATCTTCGTTCCTCTGAAGTTGTATTCTGTCTTTCATTTGTTACCATCATTATCTTACTTTCTCCTTTCAGTTTCTTTTATCGATTATCTATCTACTGTTCCTCGACGTATCGCTCTGCCACCTGTTGTCGCCTAAATCAAAAGTGTATATTCTCCGTACTTCACATTCCCACCTTCCCCATTTACCTCCGTCATCCATCCTCATTTTCGTCAACGTCATCTACGCAAGATATTGCTCGTAATTGGGTGGCCTTGTTCAGCTGTCACGGCATAGCCCGTAAATCGGGATCCATGGGTAGATCGCGGACCCAAGGCATATCCCTTTACCCTCGTTTAACAAGCCCATACCACCGTCCACGGGGCCATAGTACCTGCTTCCGTCTCGAACCCCCTGCCCCCCTACCTAGCCCCTACCATCGACTCCCTTCTCATTCTCGTACCTTCCCCTGCCTCCCCCTCCCCCTGCTTCTCCTGCTTCCGCCCCCGCCTCGGGGTGTAGAGTCTACCACCGCCGCTCGATCCATTGGTCCCCATCAACCCCCCCCCCCCCCCCCCCCCCCCCCCCCCCCCCCCTATCTCCTCGCTTTCTAGCCCCTCTCACCATTTCAACCCTCCTCCCCTTTGTTGATATCATATCACTCCGCATCGGTCGTTCCTGTCCATACCCGTCCGACCCCCATTTCGTTTTTTCTTCGTCCACCCCAAGTCGTTCGTTCTCGCATAATATATTATACATACTTGCAGTAAATTAGTCGGGACTCGCCCTGTTCCCAGGTGTTATAATCTTTCTTCTCTGCTTATCCATGAATAAACTACATTTGTGTCTACCCTATCCTCTCCCTCGGTGGTCTGAGAAAGAGAAGAAGAAAGAAGGTTTGACCCAAACGGTTAAATTGCAAGTTCGCTGTCATTCTGCAGACTCCACGCATATTATAGAACATGCGCAGATGCGCTTATCGACGTATGTTTAAGTGATTATCGATTATTCCCGATCCAAGGGATATACCCTCTGTCCTCCGGCGAGGCGTCCACGAACCCGGAAAGACAATTCAATTGCGTTTATTAAATGGACAAATCCCCCATTTCCCATCGGTCATAAAATCGGGACTAGCCATGCGCAGTGTATGGCAGACTTCCTTCAGGGTTATTCCTGTGTGCTAGCGAGCCCGTTTAATACTAGTGGAATGTTGCTTGATTAACGACACAGTCTACTGCGATGCCGTGTCAAGTACCAGCGCTGCATTGAGGGTATTCACCGAGACATTGACCCCCCCTCTACGTACGCCTTTTGGCCGTGCCCCCATCCGATGATAAGCCGTTGGTACTCGCTCTGGGCCATCGCAGCCTCCGGACTTGCAAAGCTGTAAGTTAAGCGCCGGCCCTACCACGTCACGTGCATTGAACTTGCTCTTCTCCAGAGTATTCAGTTCCTCATCTACCACCACATGCCCGACCTCCAGGTGATAGCATTCGCCTCGGTGACAGGCCTTCTCTTCATTGGAACCGCATCCTCCGTTCTTCAGGAAACCTTCCTCGACACCTCGAACCCGCTTCTGGCAAACTTACCCCATCCCCTACATACCACCCATTACTTCGCGAACAAATCCAATTTTCTGAACGTAATTTTCATCAAGCGCGCATGGGGCTGGACATCAGCAGTGTTTCTCTTCTCGTATCTCTCAAGTCCGAGAAACATACGAACCGCGAACCGCTTCGCGACATGGGTGATCGAGACACTCGTATGGATGGTGTTTACGAGCTGGTTCTTTGGTCCTGCTCTATTCGAGCGTGTCCTTGTGGCCTCAGGAGGAGAATGCATGGTCTCACTACCATCTGGTGACCACGTTACTGTCCCCCACGACCTCTGCTACTCCAAACGCACCGTCACGATCGAATCACACCCTCAGCTGTTCTCCTCGGTCAGCTTGCTTCCCGACGCAGGCTGGAGCGGTCGGCCACGCTTACGCAAGGTCATGATGTATCGGGACACGTCTTCCTATTGACTATGTCGGTGCTGTTCCTCACAAACCAGCTTCGGCTGTCCCTACGCACGGATTCAAGAACATGGCCGGCCCTCCACTACATCGCAGTCGGCGCAAACGTTGTTCTGGTCGGACTATGGTTGTTCGCTATCTGGACTACCGCGCTGTATTTCCATTCACCATCGGAGAAAGTGTCTGGATATTGTACGTCCAATCGCCCCTCATTGCGAGTTGTCGAATTCTGACTCCTTCCTCTGCCAGTCCTGGGTCTTGCCGGTTTATGCCGCATCCCGTATCTTTTAATTTCACGTTGCAACTCTTTTTGGATATCCATCCATGTACCAAAATAATTATGTTGCCATTTACACAACTTGCTTTTGTTGCCCCCTCAATGCTTACAATACATATTACTGACACTCCCATTTACTGCTGTTGCACTTCAATATCCATACCAGCATTACGTAGATGACGTAGAGATGTATCAGAGTGCTGCAAAAGAATAGCCTAATGAAGCAGCCAAAGTTCAAGTCGGCGCTGTCTATGTTTCGGTAGATATATTATGCAAGGACACCTGTGACAGCGTGTTCCTTCTCTTTCGACACATGCTGGAGAGCACCCGGGATGCTCCTGATACCCCAGAGCATGGGCTCAAGTTGCACGGACGACTCGATCAGTCCGAGCACTTTTGGCGGGACCATTACCAGTGGCTGTTCGAGCAGGGCTACGAACTCCGTTCCAGGTATCGTCCCGATTGGAAACCCTCCTGGAAAGGCACGAAGAAAACTCTGGGACGAATGTGCAGACGGCCTGTATCCTCTCGTGAGTTGCAATATCACAATCACTTTTCTACCGCTTATTCGAACACATTGCAGCATAGCAGTGCTATAGATGCACAGCGCGCATCAGACGGCGAGCTATTGATGCTCAAACGAACCAAGAAGTCGCTCTTTCCCCATGAAACGGAAATTGGCCTCCTCTTCTCGACGGAGCTAATTTCCGGGGATCCTCGTAATCACTGTATCCCGATCTATGAAATCCTGCAGGTCCCGGACGACGACGAAATTCAAATTGTTGTGATGCCTATGTTACGAGTTCATGACGATCCCAGGTTCGATACCATAGGGGAAGCTGTTGAGTTCTTCAGACAGATGTTTGAGGTAAGCATATTTCTCTTTGCTATGTTCCCTCAGTCGTGTGCTCAATCGTGGTGATGGAGGGCCTGCAATTCATGCATTCCCATAACGTTGCCCATCGGTGTGTGGCGTTTAGAAATGAAGGTTCTGCACCGCTTGCATCTGATTCTGACAATGCATAACGTAGGGACGTGACCTTCTTCAACGTCATGATGGACGCAAGGGAACTCTACATCGACAGATACCATCCTTGCCGGCCATGGCGTAAATTGGATTTGAGCGCCAACGCCAGACATTACACAAGGACGCAGAAACCAGTGAAATACTACCTCACTGATTTTGGCTTGTCCCGGAAATACAAACCAGAAGAACGTCCGCCGCAGGAACCTATAATTCGAGGGGCCGATAAATCTGCACCAGAATACAAAGCCATGAATGCATGCGATCCATTCCCAACCGACGTCTACCTGTTGGGAAATTTGATCAGGGAGAACTTCACAGAGGTACAGCTTTTGCCTTCTGAAATACGGGGTATATCCTCAGAGTTGACTTTCTTAGGGTTCTAGGTTCGCTAGCAAACGGCTAGGCTTCCAATTCATGAAACCGTTAGTCGCTGATATGACCCACGATGACCCTTCCAAACGTCCCACCATGGACGAAGTTGTTGAACGCTTCGAAATCATTCGAAACAGTCTGAGTTCATCGAAACTTCGTGCTCGAGTAGTAAAAGCAAAGGACTCTCCCATCGCGGGATTCTTCCGCGCTCTCAGTTATTGGCATCGGCGCCTTGACTTCACCGTCCACGGCACCCCTCCAATACCAACCCCTCCGAGTCCCTGCTCCATTTTGTAGCTGTACTTGCAATCATGTTGTCTACCCATGCTGTCCACGCTGTTGAACTCCATTTCCGACTATTGCTAACGTCCGTCTGAGAAGCTCTGTCTGGGCGTCGTATAATCCAATGTTCCAAGATAATCTACATTTGATCAAGGCTATCAATAGCGTAAGATAAAGACTTTCTGCGTTATAGCTTTGTTATTGATCCGTGGGTTGGAGGGAAATGTATTCGAGGAACTCCATTCTGCCACACATCGCCACTAGATGAGAAGTCGTTCGAGCGCCCCGTCACTTGCGCATTTCGATCTATCATGATGGCATGGACCTGTGATGCTAGGTTAGACTCTAGAATGGAACCTCTGCTAAGATACGAACCTGCATCCGCAAACCGTGTATATTTGCCCGCAGCGACATTATTTCCTCGTTCAATCGTAGGGCTTCGTTCGTCAAAGCAATATCGTTGCGCCTGGCTAACGACTCGACAGAGGTTGCAACCGTGACCACTGACTCTCGAAGACTTTCGAAGGCCCCTTCGATCGTGGAGCTGAGATTCACAGGTGCTACGGAATTTTGAGCGGGCCGCATCGCATCGCCGCCGTTAGGAATCGACCCGGACACAATTCTTCGACCTTGGAATTGGTTTGATGGTTGTGGTTCTGGGGGTGAACTGGAGTTGAATTGTTCCGAGGCATCCTGCCTAGGGAAGAAGGGCGCAAAGGGGTCGGCTGCGTTTGGTGGAAGTCCTCCGATATTCGCCGGTGGGAAAGGAGGGGAGCGATTCCCACTGTAATTGGAGGGTGACGCAGATGAAGGCTGGACGTCGATTGGCAGGTCTACAGCAGCTCGCTGAGAGATAGGATGACAAATCCCAGGAGGTCGGTACCAAGGGCCTAGAGCAGCAGTTGTAATCTGAACATCTTGTTTTGTCGCATGCAGCTGCCTTTCGAGTGTGTCGACCCTCTGCCGAAGCACTGCGTTTTCTCCTATAATCGCGGATATACGCTCTTGATTGAGGGCAAAGAAGCCTTTGATTGCCTCATAAGGACAGGATATACCGTGGTTCTTCCCAGCGTGTCGGGGTCCGGTCCACGGGCACCCATTGGCCGATTGGGAGCATCCAATAATAACTTCGGGACAAGTCTCGCGATGGGAGTTCAGCTCTGACCTAGGCGTATCAAGGTAACAAGAGGGACATGTGGCGGTAGTTGCGGGGCACTCAGGAATGTGAGCCTACAAGTTCACTATGTTAGCGGCGTTTGTGCTGCGGATGATTGACAAACCTCCATGTTGACGAACTTTATCTCGGCATGACAACCTTCACATTGTAGAACACGGTGAGCGCAGTCATGTGCATGCTTCCTAACGTCCTTCCTTAGCACAACCTCGTTGCATTCATCCTCTCCACATATAACGTCAGTGTATTGGCAGGAGTCCTTTAGATGCGATTCTAGCAATTGTCGTTGGAAGGTTTCGGTGCATCCTAGTGGGAGATTAGTACACTCAATAATCAATTCGTCCACCAACTACGGTCAATCAGAAAGCGAAACAGAATAAACAAGGCTGCTGGAATGCGTACCGATCTAATTATTGGATCACTCGGAAGCAAATCATCTTGTACAAGGGATGAGCGATCCACAGGGCAGTGCGGGGAGTGTTGCAGCGCTTGGATGATACACTCATAGCAGAATGTGTGCATGCATGTCCGCGTCGTGACTGGCTTCACGAATGGCGCACTGCGGTGACAACTTTAGGAGTATTCCTTGTCTGAATGATAAGAGGAGGGCACACCGGCATATACAGCACGTCTACAGAGCACTATTAGTATATTTCCAACCGTGTAGTAGCTTCAATACGCACCAGATTCGAGTTCGGCGGGTCGACATAATTGTGGGACATCGCGGTAAAGGATCAAGTTGTCTGAATTAGGCAAGAGACGGAACCCCTGATGCCAGAGTTGTCGCGGTGAACGTGACTTGTGCCACAATCTTTGAAATTCCATTGTGTGGCTTCTTTCACCACAACCACAATGTCGCTGTATACAACGTCGAGCGTCCAACGCGCGTTGGCCATCCCGGAGTTACTCTCGTCCATCTGCCAGCTGCTGGGGCCAAAGGATATCCTGACAAACGCCTGTGTATGCAAGAAGTGGTCCAATGTGGCGTTGGACGTCCTTTGGAAAGAAGTAGATGACATTCACAATCTGCTGTCACTTCTTGCACCGTTGGAACAGAAGGCCGGTCAGGGCTACGTGAGTGCGGCTCGTAACTCATGCGTAGCGAACGTTGAATGAATCAAGCTCCAGAAATTCTCTCGTTCGATTGAGCCCGAGGATTGGAAACGGTTTACGCGATATGCAGGTCGCATTCGAGCTTTGGTGCACAACCGTGAAAGATCAAAAAACTCGTACCTGCACTCCGAACGTCTTCCATGAAGTATCAAGAACGCGCATCAGCCTCGACATCCTGCCCGTCCTGCACACTCTCGAATGGAGCCGGAATATAGATTTGAATTTCTGCGTGTTGTTCATGCACAAAACCGTGAAACGTTTCAAGTTCTATCTTAGAGAGGAAATGGTCACTCCTCCAAACGGGCTGGGTGCCTTCTTCCAGGCTGTCATGACCAGAATGCCTGATCTCGAGGTCCTCGATATAAGCAGCGTTCTGTCAGTCTCCGACATTGAGGCGGACATGATCAAACTACTCTCGGGGCTCCCGAAACTTAAAGAAGTCATACTTCCACTATATTACGTTTCTCCCAGTATTTCCGAGACCCTTTCTCAACTGCCAAACCTCAACGTGTTGGGTTTCCAATACGACGACGAACAAGGCAGAGGGGACAGCCAAGATGTAGCTGCTCCTCCAGCGACCCTTGGTGAAGGTGCATTCCCGGTCCTTTATGACCTAGCGCTGTCAATGCCTTTCATCCATGCGTCCGAACTCTTCGACCAGCCATTCTCCCCCCAGAATATTACAATGCTCTTCATAGACTCAGCGTTACCCGAATCACCCTCCGACATACACAACCTCCTCTCCGTCATCGTGAAGAATTGTCCTTTGCTCATCAACCTCTCGCTGAATCCCCACTTATCTACTACGGACAACCCACCTACCGACGAGCGGCTCACGTACGCTAATATGCGCCCGGTCTTAACGCTACCCAATCTAACGTCTTTCGACATTAACCATTACTATCCTATCGACCTCAAGTATAAGGATATGGAGGAATTGGCACGAGCATGGCCTAACCTCGAGACACTCATGCTCAATAGCGACCCCGTTGCTCTCGACCATCCGCCAGCCCTAAGCATCGCTGCCCTCATCCCCTTTGCGGAACATTGTCCCAACATTCGCCAACTTGGTCTGTACATGAACGCTGCCGAAGAGGACCTCCCGTCATCACGCGACCTCGTGCCGTTCAAATGCCTAGAAACCCTCTCAGTAGGGCTCTCACATATAACTGACCACGAGAATGTTGCTCTGTTCTTGAGCCACCTCATCCCCTCCGAGTGCGAGCTTGAATGTGGTGGAACCTGGAGGATACTGGACTGGGAGTCTTCCTCACCGGCGAGTGAGTATGGTATAATCCATCAAGCCTGGTCCATGGTTGGTTCCGTCCTTCCTCTGCTACACAAAGTTCGGATGCAGGAGCGGAAGCGGTACGAAGAAGCAAAGTCGGAATTAAACACATCACCATCCCCCAAGGACGACCCCTCACCGATATCACAGACACCAATCTCAATAAGTGACGCTGTGCCTACGCCATAGTATGTCACTCGTGCCCTGGTACCATAGGTGTACTCACGGCGCGATCAGATTATGCCCCGACCGCCCAATTCGACATCTTCAGTCAATAAGCGTCACAATTTCCTGCTCAAGTACCCCAAAAGTTATTTCAGGTAGCGAAATTAATCGAAGCTTAGGCAAAGCAGGAGGTCGTTGATCGGAATATTAAGATAAATACCGTGCTATTGTAATACAAGAGGATGGATGCTGTATCTATATGTATACTGTGTCATAGCAGAGTAGATCAGAAAGTTGTCCACCAAGTAATAATACACCAAACCACAAAAGACGGCCATACAATCCGGTAGTAATCGACAACAACGCCCCAAGCAGCGGAGCGACCCCTCGAGGGGCTCGCTCCATCTCCGACACAACAGTACTCTATCAGTGATTTAACGGCAGGCACACTCATCGTCAACCGTCTCCGCCTTCCTCTGAAGACAAACGACCATGACCATGAGAACGGTGAGGGCTTTCGATCTGAGAGTTTCCAGCCACTACCAGCGGTTTCGGGCGAAGAGGATGGCAGAAGAGGCGATTTGAAGCCGTGGTGCTCCTCGTCACCCTCGGCAAATCCTCTATCCAGAGGGTATTGGCTAATATACACGCCGTCTTCCGTGTCTTCATCAAACGCAGGTGACATCATAGGCGAAAGCATGGGTGAGGCATATGGGCTCGAAGGCTGCGATGTGGCACGCATTGTCGTAATAGAGTCAGAATTAGGTGTTCGCATTGGTGGGAACTTGCTCATCGAGCTGAACGGCATAGTGGGGGTATGAGGCGACCAGATCGCTGAATCTGGCGGTTGGCCTGGTGCGGAGTCTCCATCGGAGTCAGTGCGATAGTCACTGACTCGATGCGTCAGGGGAATACGCGATAGATTGTGCTTCGGGAGGCACTTCGCCCACAGGAAATTTGCAAACAGCACTCGAAGGATATCACTGCCACGAATAGGTACAGGCCAGCATAGATATCGTTTTGCCCAGGTAGGGAGCAAGGCCGATCGGCAAAGCTGGGCTGCGTGGCCGGCGAGACAAGGGAAAGAAGCTGGAATCCAGGATGTCGGATGTGGCGCGTGGGCGAGAACGACTTTACGGTAACCTCACGTACTGGGGGGACTTCGTCGGAAGCTCCACCAGGTCTGTGTATATAGTCGCAGTAATCCCGGTTGTCGCCACTGAAAATACAGAAATACACATCAGTGACATAACTATGATAAGACCAGGAGTTGTGGTCATGGGGGAGATGCGGCTTGAACGTACCTGAAGACGATAGATGGTTGCAAGACTTGCAAGAGGAACGTTTGTTGTTTGTTTCCCGAGAGTATTCTGGTATCCATGCCCAACATTTCGTCGTATTGTGCCCCGTTCTCTCAGCGGACCACATGAAGCCGCGTCCGGACGCGCAAGAGGGATGTGACTGAGTAAGATGGTCGGTCGACTGGCTGCAGGGGCAAGTCAGCCCCGCGAAGCATTTAGGCACAACGACACACACCATTCTGGGTGCTTTTAAAATTGTGAACAAACTCCACTGGCCCCTCCGGAAGCGGATGCCACTGATCGTATTCAGTAAATTGGGCATTCCGTTGGTAGTCTTCGTCCACCAGGCCAGGGGCATCCAAAAGAACAAACGCATGTCCCCTAATCATTATGCGTTGGTTGAGTTCACCAAACCGCTCCTTGTAGTATTGTCGGACGTGTTTCGAGACAGGCGCAGCGGTCCCCATTCTGCCTGAGCATTAGACAGTCCATGGTGGTGTAAGTTGTAGGAAGTTGCTCACCCAATATCATTGTTTCCCGGGATAAAGTACGTGGGTATGGAATGTCTAGTGCGAAATATATTGTCAAATTTCTGAGCATAGGCATCGTATCTGTAGCGGGTGCCTGGTTCAGATAAGTAGAGACGTGGAACCTCGGGGGGCTTACTCGGCTTGCGTACTGGCGTACTTTCCGCTGGCCAGCATATCACCAAGAACTATGACTGCATCCGGGTGGAAATGCTTTGCAATATACCAGTTCTTCCGGATATTCGTGTCACATAGAAACTGCCGGAATGGCCCCAGGAAGGAATTGTCACCAACGAGGGCGTTCAATGGGTATCGCACTTGAGGGTCGGAAATCAGGAGTACGTGCGTAGGCCTCTCCGCCTGGCGCGACTACAAAAGTGGCATGACTTGAGCTCGCGTACTTTCAATAAGGCAGGGAGACGTACCAGCCCAATTTCAGGCCACCGACATGTCCATAGCACCCAGAGGTACCCTCCCAGTTCGCCCCATAGGACAGTCAGTATCCCGAGATATCGAAATCCGCTGACGACCATGGATTTTGCGTTAAGAAGTTCATTGGCTTTGAGCACGAGGATCTCCCTCCCCCCCCTGCGACGACCAATCATGGCAACAATCATGGGATCGTTGATTCCGAACCAAAACCAGGCTTCAAGGGTTCTGCCAAGCGAACAGGCTTGTTTGTCAAAACCTTGTGGATCAAATATGATTGTTCGTTCTCGACATCCTTCCAAATCTACAGTACATACATCGGTGTCCAAGCAAAGAGAAAATAATGATCAGGATAGCGGGGGGACTACTCCCAGTCGCTGTCGCCGTCGGATTCATCCTTATCCTTTGCACTGGCATTGCTGGCATGACTCGAGGGCACAACGTCGTAGCTGCCGTCTTCACTCGCTCGTGGGCTGGTTCCAGCTGGAGTGAGTAGCTGAGGGGATGATGTATTCGTATCCCTGCTAGAGTCTTTGGCATGCCCTTTACCGCTCGACGAAGTAGGCAACTCCATGGCCGTTGTGGGCTCCTCAGCGGATGCAGCGACGAGCTTGCGGTCTGAAGTAGTCGTTTCATCGTCGTCATCTTCCCAACTGAAATCTTCGTCTTGCTCTACGGCTAGATAGTCAAAGGTATTAGTAGCTGAAGAAAGAACGAGAAGGTAAGTACAAACACTGGATGAAAACCTTCCGCTTCTCTTCCTCATGGCGGATCTGGTAGACTCGGAAGAAGTACCCGCTTCCAGAAGGTAGCGTCGTCGAGCACAGATGGGACTATGTTGATGTTATTCTAAAATCAAGGTGAAGTGAACTACGCGACGTACCAAGTTCATCGTGGGTAGCCTGCAGCGCAGCGCCATCCGCTGGGTCACCCCATTCTTCAGCCACGCGCGCTTTCCAATGGCCACTGTCAATACCGCCTCCTCTCGCATCGACCTCCTTCTCCAACCAGGTAGTGAATTGCGAAAGGTTGGGTTCGTGCTTAATGATTTCAGCATCATGTCTCAGACGCTTCAGCAATGAATCTGCTCGTGTCGCCACTCGCTGAAGGTCTCCCAAGGAACCAGACGAAGGTGTTCCGACTTCACTAGATTTACCCCTCGAGCTGATGCTTGAGTCAGAGGCCTCGGAGGGTAGCATCCACATGTCCGAGCCGTCCCATATGAACTTGGTCGACGAACTCGAGCTGACATTCCCTTCCTCCGGTGGTATGATCTTGACAGCATCCTTGAGCACCGCACCAGCCTCTTTCATAGCCTCCCGTAGCATGGCTTCGCTCTTCTTAACATAATCCTCCGCTTGCGTACGAGTGACACCTTGCACCCGCTGGAATTCATCGGACAACGTCGCGCGCAACTGCGCAAAGTCCACGCTTTCTGAAGCGTGTCTTATTGACTCGGGTATATTGTTCTGGAGAGTGGAGGCTATATTCGGAGGAAGGACTGCTTGGAAGCGGGAAAATAGGGTCTGCGAGCTACTCGAGGGCACCGCCTGCGATGTCGCTGCGTCCGTCGAATCGTTAAAAGAAGCTTCCGGCGTCGAGCTTGAGCTTGAGCCCTCTGCTTTATCTTCGACAGTACGACTGCTGGAAGCGTCGGTAGCACTCGACGGCGATGCCGTTTCTCTAGTGGAAGGCTCAGGCGCAGTCCATTTGCTGACCTCCTTCTGTGCCTGGACTACAACCTCACTAAAGTCCTTTCGCGCTGTCTGTAACGCTGTTTGACCCTTGAAGTTACAATATACTCAGCTCATCTGCGTTGCTGTGGCATGTGGCAATGCATACCTGTTTCCTAATCATACCCCAAAACCCTCCTAGTTGGCCAATGACCTGATTGACCTCTTCCTCAAGACTAGGCTGTGGTTGAGCCTGCTCCGGCGGAGTCGCAGTCGTAGGATTGGCGACATCGTATGGATCCAAGAAGTTCATGTTGAAGCTCAAAACCTGAAATTGGTCATTGCAAGGATGCGCCTTAGTCGGGGAATTGAATGGCCGCCGGAAAACGATCGAGTGAACGACGGTCGCCAAATCCAAAGATTCACTGGCAAAACATTCATTTCTTCCAAGACAACATTATGGTACAACATGATACTATCATTCCGGACTGAGCCTTGATTCTTAGCTACATTACTAGATCGCCGCAGCGCTCGGGCGAGCAGAAACTTGCAGTGGAGCTGTGTATACATGCGAATTGCCCTCTGACTGGTGTGCACGACACTCAGCAAGGAAATCCGTAAACATCTTGAGAGAGCGTGGTTAAGATAGAGGTAGAGCCACACGAGAAAACATGCTCACCTCGATCGTATCAAGAGGTCCACCGGCACTCTCAGGATGGAACTGCACGCCCCAAACCTTCTTACCTGAGTCGGGTGTAGATTTGATGCCCTCGACCGAAGAGTCGTTACAATTGATGAAGAAGGGCTCCCAGCCTTGAGGGAAGGGATCTTGGAGTTTAAGCGCGTATTGATGGTTTTGGCTGCGGGTTTGCCATTTTAACAAGCGGCTGAGGCTACGGAAAACGGCTAGCTTACCTGGTCACATAGACGCGTCCCGCTGTAATAGATCCGGCAGAAGCGAGCGCAAGGACAGGCTGATTATGGCCACGATTCCCAAAGGTCATGCGATACGCGTCCAAACCCGCGGCCATCCCAATAACTTGATGGCCCATGCAGATGCCGAAGATGGGCTTCTGCCACTCATCAATAGTTTGTCGGAGCTTGACAGCTGCGTCCATACAATGCCTAGGGTCACCGGGACCATTCGTCAAGAAAAGTCCGTCGAATTGATCACGAACAGCATTGAAATCGAAGTTCCATGGCAGGACCGTAACCGCCGCCCCTCGGCGAACGAGAGCGCGCAGAATGTTGGCTTTGGCGCCGAAATCGAGAACGGCAATTCGGACATCGCCCGTAGGGTTCAACTGGAAGGGTAATTTAGTCGATACTTGGTCGACTAGGTTTTCTTCGGACGGAACCCAGTACTCTTCGGCTTGGGGAGGCGGGAGGGATACTTCCGCGTCCACTGCAATACGACCAAGGGTAGTGCCCTGGTCACGGAGGAGGGTGGTAATAGCACGAGTATCCACCCCAGTAATACCAGGAACGCCGTGCCTTTGGCACCAGGCTGAAAGTGATTCCGTAGCCTTGTAGTGAGAGTACCTCTCCGCAAGATCGCCCACGATTATGCCAGCACACTGAATGCCCTTGGATTCTAGCACCACCCCAACTTCTTCGGAGTTGAAGGGTGCAGCATTCGAGGGGACACCGTAATTACCGATCAGCGGCGTAGTGAACACCAATATTTGACCCCTGTAAGAAGGGTCGGTCATTGATTCTGTATCTAAAGAGAAGGTCGTCAGTGGGACGGGGGGTTTTGCGGACACTGCACTTACAAGATGTAATGGATGTCGAAAAGACAGTTTCGCCAAAGATACTTTTTGGAGCGCCGAAGGATCGGCCATGGAAGGACTGGCCCGACTTGAGGTGCAACGAAGCAGGCAACGATGACAGCAAACCTGCGTGAGTCGCCAAGCCGCGAGAAAGACGTGGAACGAAGAGAAATTGACGAGATAGCATGATGTGCGCAGTGTTGCAGTAATTCAAAGGCTTAGAAGCGAAAACACGAGGTCACTGAGATAACTTGAGAGCAAAAGAGTCAGTTGTGCTGGTCAAGTCAACAGAAAAGGTGAAAACTGACTCGTCGCGAGTGTTCTGAGTAAAAAGCATATACTGAGCGGAACGGCCCAAGCCAGAAGAACAGGCTTTTATTTGGCAGTCGTTGAAGGAGCAGAGTCCCCACCGAAAATTTACCCATGTGGTAATAGGTGACTAAGCGCAACCCACGTTCTCGTCCTGCCCCTACCGATAATCCCTAGATCCGAACACTCTCCTCGGGTTTCCTAATATAGTACTAGTGTTAGATCAGGCGCCCGAAAAATTCCACCCCTTTTGGGCAATTTTTTTCCATGTCGAATACAATTTCACACCCCCTTTGGGCCTCCTGGCGCGAGGGTTAGATCTCAATTCACCCCTCGACCCAAAGAAAAAAAGTACTTGTAGCATAGAATAATATACTTGTGGCCGGTCGTGGCCAGTCGCAGCCGTCAGTAAGTGACGAGCCAATAGTTAAGCCAACAAGTAGCCCGGGCGGCCGGGCCCCACGGTCGAAGCCAGGGTTCCCACGATATTAAAGCTCCGAGAACCAACCTTAAAACCCCCAAATGTACAGGCTATCAAGAAGTTGACACAGTAGCTACGGCCTCAGAAACATTGGATAATTATCTGCATCATAGCAGCAAGCACTACAGCATTTTTTCTGTATTTCAATCCATTTTATTCGATACCCCAATGTCAGATCTAAGTTCACACCCCTCGGTGGCCTAATTGGGAGGTCTGTCCCTCCAGATTGCCTAATAAGGCAATTTCTAATTCACCCCTTTTGACTAAAAACCGGGTACTTTCGGATCTAACATTTACAGGGATTATCGAAGGTCCTCTAGGCTAATAAGCTTCAAGGACTCGTTGAAATGATTCTCAAGATCTCAGGCTCGAGTTCCAAGAACAGGTTTCTTCGCTGCTATACATATGTACGTGGCTTTTAAGTGAAGCTGAATAGCCTTTGGCTTCATCTCCGTAGACTTCGTACTTTCTGTCAAGTATCGCACGATTTGAACGCTTTGGCGATAACAGGGTTATCTATTGAAAAGTTAATATAGCTGCGATGAGTGCACCCAGATGGCGCTTTATAATGCTCAATGGTGAGACGGAATTTCAACCGAAAGCTTTACAACCCAGTAAATTGCTCGCCACACAGCGCCCTCTGCACCGTCGAACCGAATACGGAGGATATGAAAGTCGCCATTTGGTATTACATATCCACTCGTGTCTCGTGTTCCTCAGGTCACGCACGTACTTACCTGTATTACTCAGCGGGGGTGGCATAGGTGGCCTCGTATGTGCCATCGCCCTCTCCGAATACCCCAACATCGACGTGGAAGTATATGAGAAGAACTCATCTTTCGAAGAAATCGGCGCCGGCATATGTGCGTGGTTCCGTTGGTCTATCTGCTAAATTTGACGGTAAATTTTAATTCATCCTGCAGCCTTATGGCCCAGGGCATGGAAGATCTTGAGAAGGATGGGGCTTGAGAAGGACCTACTAGAGCAGACGCATAAACCAGCCTAGAGAAGAAGTAAGTGAGTAATCCACAGCTCGTCTAACAGAAGCCTACTCTGACTTATCGGCAGCCATAGCCATAAGATTGATGGCTAACGACGAAACGCGCCTCCACACTTATGACGTTTAAAGGGAAAGGTAGTCCACATGCTCTCTCCGTCGTAATCCTATCCCTAACTGGAACAAGGGGCGGTATTTTCCAGCTTTCATCGCGCCGACTTCCAGCGAGTTCTTTTAAAGCACCTTCCCGCCGCATGCAAGGTCAACTTCTCCAAACACCTGGAGTCGTTCGCGCACACTGCCCATAGCTATATCGAACTTCGATTTCGTGATGGTGATTCTTCCGCATGTGACATTCTTGTCGGCGCGGATGGGATACGGTCTTCTGTCCGACGATGTATGCTCGCGGAGCAGGCGATAGAAGCCAGCCGAACGTACACGGATCAGGTACCTTGTCCCTACGCAGAGTCCCTCCTCTCGGGCGTCGAACCACAGCGGACGGGAATAATTTTGTACAGGGCTGTCTTCCCAGCATGGAAGCTACGGACAAAGTGGCCTGGCCATGCTGTCTTCAAGCACACTATCCAGGTGACGCTCTCCGTTACCTAAACCTCCCGAGGCACTGATAAATGTCCGATCCTCACAGTATCAGGGGAAAATTGCGGTAAGCTCTATTCCTTCATGCGGGAGTAACGACGACGTCTTACCTCACGCAATCGACCGTCGACCGATAGCATCTCATCGCCTATGCGATCAGCCGAGGGGAATTGATCAACATCGGTATTGTTGACTTTCACCCAGACTCGTCGACACTTCAAGACGTGGTAGAACGGCTGGAGATCCTAAGTGAAGGCTGGGACCCGGAGATCATGGCGATAGTTGACGTACGTCCTATGGCCATTGAAAATAACTCGGTCCTAATTCCATGACAGTGTATAGAAGAGATAAAGCCATGGGGTAGTCTGCGTTGCCCCGTCTTTGCAGTCGTTCGTGCACAAGCGCGTGGTACTTCTAGGAGATTCGGTGAGAGAAAATGGTCGATGATGTATACGCATACTAACTTGCCGTGTCCAGGCCCACGCCATGATACCCTTCCTAGGATCTGGTGCTGGCCAAGCCATCGAGGTGAGCTAGCTCAAGTCTAATCACGACGCACCTGCTCAAAGAAATTAATAGGATGCAGACATACTTGCCACCTTGCTCGGACATGCCACTCCCTCCGGACATACCGCCGAAGAAGCACTTGAAGTATATGATTCAATCCGCCGCCCATTCGCACAGGGAGTTGCTCTGAAGTCGGAACACCAAGGCCACATTTACTCTGAAATACACCAGCCTGAAAGCCACGAATGGTTTCAAGATCATTTCATTGGCGTAGGACAGCGAATGACAGCGAATTTGGAATGGACATGGGCAACTACGATAGATGGAATGCGAGAGCAAGCGTTGCAAATGCTGGAAGAAAGTATAAGGGCGTAGATACTGCATTGGGCAATCATATTTCCAATTTAGGACAACCGACGTGCAGGATCAAGAAGTGACTTGGAACGAAGCAGCGGTGTTTAGCAGGACAAGAAGAGTGGGAGCCGAAACCAAGGGTTACGTTGGCGAGCGAGCTAATCGCGCAAGGGGGATGTTCATCTCGGAGTCTTCGCCATGCCTGCCCTTTTAGACGGCGGAATGTGCGACGGCGTCGCTTTGTCTGAGTCCGAATCGGAGCCTGAGCTAGAATCTTCCTCCTTTTGTTGTGAGCTGCCATACAATTTCAATTTGTCTATTCGGCCTGTGGCGAAACGAGGAGGCTGTACTACCAGTTCCTGAGTGAACAGTGGCTGCCTGGCGATGTCGGTTAGCCTACGGTAGGCGGCTGAGGTTTGTCTCGAGCTTTGGCGACTGTGATTCTTGACAGTCTTCTCAACCTCTTCCTCTTCCTCATCATCGCTTTCCGGGGCTGAAATCTCTCGAATCTGTGAAGCTAGTGGAACTTGGCTGCTGGAGGGTAAGAATAATGGCAAAGGGGTAGAGGTAATCATGGGGTAGCTCAAGTCTCCGGCTTCGAGTTCGTCAAAGCCCGGGTCTGTCGCAAGCGACGGTGAAACTGGTAACGTCTCCCACTCTGCCAGTGATAGATCTTGCTCCTGGGTTGACTGAGGCGTCGTGAAGGAGGACTCCTTTGACAGCAGTGCGTCAATGCTGATCTTGGATTTGCCATTGGATTTCGCCTTTGTAGGTTTAGCCTTGGATATCTGTTTAGGTGCGGGTGTCTTCGGTGAGCCTTTACTCTTTCCGCATCGGGCGGCTGTCTCAAGATCTGGAGGTGGTGTGGGTTGCAAAGGAGTGGTCACTGGGGCAGCAGCATCCAAGATATCTTTTGCGGTGCGTGGAGGTAGCTGGCCATGTCGATCTTTCATAGCGTGTGCTGCTTTTGGAGTTCCATCTGCGCGAGTCTGGATTACTTTGGAAACAGGTTTGGCTGTGGTCTTCTTGGGCGTAGCGGTGTCAAGAACAGTAGTATCTGCAGCGTGTTCAATGCCGCTTGGCTGGTCGAGGTGTGCGTCCTGTTTTGAATTGCTTGAGGATTGCGTAGGCCCTACCGAGGAAGGCTTCTACCTTCCAAGCTCAGATACAATGTAGCACAAGATAAGATGCAAGTCACCTGTGATGATTCCGCTTCTGTCAACTGTCTCTCAGAGTCGTCATCCGCAGGTGATACATGCTCTGAAACGGTGCGGCTGTCTGGTACGAGGCTTGCTCTCTCGTCCATCGCGTTATCCGGGCTCATATCCATTTCGACGGATTGGCCCAGCCTGTCTACATTCCTGAAAGAGACATCGCCTGGGGATGAATCAACATCCATGGCGCCGTCGTTGTCCTCGTCAGATGAACTTGGTTCGTTGCCACCACGCTTCCGGCGTCGCGGCGGCCTTACTTCGTCGTCGTCGTCCTGTTCAAGATCTTGCGCGCCTCCATCCTCGTCATCCTCGCTGTCGCTGGACGGGATATCCGTGATTGAGAGCCGCTTGGAGGGGCCCTGAAGAAGAAGTTCCGGATCGATATTGGAGAGGTCAAGATCCTTCGGAGGGCTTGTGAGAGTGATATCGATACTAGGAGCTTGAGCGGGTTTCGTCTTTGGGACCTTTTTCGTGGATGGCTTATCGGCAGATTTGGCGCTAGGCTTACTAGGTACTGACGTTGCGACTGCGGGGGTTGAAGGAGTGGCGTGCTGAGCAGCCCGAGGGAACTTGTTGGCCGTGGACGGACGTTGTGTTCCCATGGCCTGTTGCAGGAGTTTCTCCAACATTTCCAAAAGCTGGGCCTTTGCCGGTTCGCTCTTCAACTCTTGCACGCGCTTCTCAAGTAAAGAAGGGGACCTGACAACGGGGCACTGGAACCTAAGATGATACGGAGCCTGTAAACATATTGGGCAATAGTACGCCTTCGTTCCCGCTGGGCTGATGGCACTGGCGGCTGCAGGTGGCTTCGACTTAGCCTTGCTAACAGGTTTCGCAGCGGTAGAGGACTTCGGTTTCGAGGTCGTCGGGCCAACGTCGGAGACTAGAGTATCATGAAGCGCCTGGTCTCCACCTTGGGCAGTGAGTCCCCGAGGTTCAAAGCCGGAAAAGTGCGCCAGTCTTACCAGAGTCTGTGACTGCTTCGTTGGCCGCGGGAAGTTCCTTTGCTTTCTTCTGCGATATTCGCTTGCCTGTAGATAGCTGAATCAGTGCATGCACTGTGGTCATTCCAGTGGACTCACTCTTCTTCTTCGGCGCCACTAGAAAATGGACAACATGCATTTTAGAGAACATTGCACTCGATGGATTGGAAGTTACTCACCAGAAAGATCTTCTTGCTGAGCTTCCGGAGCAGCTTCGGACGCCGGAGGTACTGTCGGAGGTACTTCCGTAGAATTCGTATTGGAAACCTCGGTCGTGGACGCACGAGGCTTCCTCGTTTTCTTGCCAACTGGTTCTAGCGGCACATAAGGAATCCAATTCTCGTTGGTAACGAAAGTAGATATACCCTGAGCCTCTGTCTCTGCTGGAGCAGCGGCTTCTGGAGCGTCGACATCGGATTTCTTCTTCCTTCCTCTCTTCTTCGGCGCAGGGGCAGGAGGCGTACGTTCTACCTCTGTTTGTTCGACTAAGTCATTAGCAGCAGCGTTGACAGCATCATCAGCGCTAGCTGGAGGTATGGGTCCGACATTGGATGCTGGCGCCGCAGGTTCAGCGAAGGAGACTGACTTCTTGGCATGGTCTGAAGCTGGCCCGTCTTTAGCAGTCTCGCGTTTTCGACGCTTAGGCGCAGGTTGATCTACTCCATTTGCAGCTGTCGCAGCGGAAGCAACAGAGACACTACTCTTTCTCGCCCTCGTCGAGGCTGATGAAATCGAAGCGGATGTCGAGATTTCGGGAGCGTTGTTCGTTACCAGTGGGTCTGTGTTGGTTGTTGCGGCAGGCGGGTTCGGAGGAGGGATTTCAGGTCGAGCAGCGGGGGTTTGGACTTGTGCAACCTAAACATTTAATAAGTGGACAGTTTGGGCATAGAAAAGAGTTATTGCACTTGAGGCATACCCTCCGTTGAAGGTGGTGTCTGGGTAGTCAATTTCTGAACGCGCACCCGGACCGACATCTTCATTGTCGTGTATGCAAGAGAGGCAAAGGCTTCAAAATCGTCATCTAAACCCAAACGGTTGTTCAGCGTCACGGTGATATGGGGAGATACAGTAGCCGCTCACCGTCATCCAAGTCAATTGCCTGATCATCCCGTATTTGAGCAAGTAATATACCCGAGTTTTCAGACACCCCAAGTTTCCGTCGTACCACAGACTTCGTCTCCTCCAGTGATTCTTCTATTCATCCCATTACAGTCACGTCAAGCATGAATCACACGCGCCTGACAGAGTACTCACCTTTGAATAACCGCTCAAATGTCCGACCTGGGGCAAAGTACGTTATCCTGGGCTTATCATCGTCGCGCTTCCGTTTTTTGCTGCCAGGATCCATCGAGTTCGATGCCATCTTAGCAAGTTACCGCCGGTCAGAGTGTCGCTGGTCAAGTCGAGAGGTTGTGTGAGTTTCCTTTTCGGACACCAATTGGCCTTGAGAACGCAACAGAGACAAACAAATAACTCTCCTCCGAACCATGGCCGCTGGTTACCGCAAGTATCGAAATCGTCTGCAATGGCGTGTGTGCTGATAATTTGGCTGTCGTAGAACCTGGATTCCACCCTCACCTACCCGGTGCTAAATACACGTTCCTCTCCAAGGCCATTGGGGCGACTATGTGGTTCTTTATATTCTATCGTTTCCGGTGCGTTCCCTTTGCCTTGCTAGCGGGATGTCGCGCTGAAATATTACCACAGACAAGACGGCGGGAAGCTATTGGTGAGCCATCATATGACATACTGTGTTACTCTGGGCACTGATTGTATGTAGGGCAAGCATCCCTGGGAAGGCCATGGTCATGGCCACGGACACGAACAGCATCATTGACCCACATATCGTTCCATACTCCAATCGTAATTCATAGATAAAAACACAACAAGACCATGTCACATTATTGACTCCTGGGTACCGCCATGACTCTGGACTGTATCAAATGTTTGCTGAGATGGTCTGCTCGCGTCCTTATATGGCTGGGAATACAGCTACCTGCGAAAGCTCCGAGTTTGTGTGAAATGATCTCAACCATGGAATGAAATTATGAATACAGTTAGTCTCCTATTGGCGGGAATAAGTGTGTTTCGCATAAGCGCCCGTTCACATTTCCCCGCCCTGCAGTCATCTCCCACCTCTACGTTAGCTGTACATCCAACTCGAAGCATAGGCTGGCCTAGCGAAGTACTGCGATTATTATTGAATATTGACATGATGTCTGTAATGCGCCTATCCAAAGGCCCTAACCCACGAGTCGTGCTGGCCCTGCGGGTACTGTGGGCCGTTCTCATCCTGGGTTGTGAACACGCAACTTTCGCTTGGACGGCCAGCCAATGCCCATGGCCTTCCCTCACCTCTACGGTAAGTGTGTAGGACTGCCTTGCCTTCAGTCTAGCCAACTTACTGAAGCAGCATAGTCGCAGGTCTCCCGAGTCCTCATTGTCGCCGACCCGCAGATTCTCGACCACGGCTCGTATCCTGACCGAGGCATCATCCTCACTTTTCTTTCGCGCGTCTTTACCGACTTGAACTTGCGGCGGAGTTGGCGGGCCGCGCTACGGAAGCAACCTGATGCAGTGGTGTTTCTCGGAGACATGATGGACAACGGAAGAGTGAACATGTTGGATGATGAGTGAGTTGTGATCTTCCGGGGTTTGGGGGTATTGGCTAAAATCATTTATAGATACGAGCGGTACTACGCCCGTTTCAACAGCATCTTTGCGCAAGATAAATCTACACCGCGATATTTCGTTCCCGGAAACCATGACACGGGGTGTGTAAATTGACATTCTTATACTTGGAAACATCATCTCAGATGCCTTTGCAGCATCGGTGCGGCTAAAATGTTCTCACCTGAAGCTCATAAACGCTATTTGAAACACTTTGGCCCGCCAAACCACGTTCAGACGATGAGCGGCTATACTCTGGTCTTTGTAGATGCACCTAGTCTCGTCGAAGAAGAATATGAACGCACCGCCAAGGCCATCCAGTTTAACCAGTGGACTCCGGTGAAGGGGGGACCGGTTGAATTTATACACACATTCCATAAAAGTAAACGCTGACGCTCCAATTCAAATTACCGTCTAACCTGGCGTCAGATCAAACCGATTCCCCAATCATCCTGTTTACCCACATACCGCTAGCAAGGCCGGAAGGTGTTAACTGCGGACCGCTGCGGGAGCGAGGGACTATACTTCGTGGCGGGGGTATTGGATACCAAAACACGCTGGGGCAGCAGATGTCACATTTTATCCTAGACCAAGTTCAGCCGTCTCTTATTTTTAGGCGCGCCATATCCCATTCATTACCCTTGATGGTCATGGTGCTGACGCCTCTTCTCCTTCTAGTGGAGATGACCATGATTACTGCGAGTACATCCACACTTTAGACGATTCCACTCGGATCCGAGAAGTGACGGTGAAGTCGCTTTCTATGGCCATGGGTATCAGGCGGCCCGGCTTCCAGCTGTTGTCACTCGCCTCGCCGTCTTCTGCCCCCGTTAAGACAGTGACCCATGCAGATGCACCTTGTTTGATGCCGGATCAGCTGGCAATATATTTGTCAGTATACCTGCCTCTTATTGCGGCATCCCTTCTGGTACTCCTTGTTTTGAACGTACTCGGTTCCTCTCACGCGCCACGGCGTTCATCGAATGCATCGTTGACAAGGATGACTTCTGGTCCACGGACTGATATGGACGGTAGCGACGACCTTCCCAAGCCGAGTACGGTCGCGAAAAGACGTCATCAAGGATTCGCACTCAGCGTGCAATCGCGATGGTGGCGAGGATGGCGATTGCGAACATCTCTGCAATCAGGGTTGGACTGTGGGACCAATAGAAGGTGGTGGTTGGCAGGGTTCGTGTCGGACGTATGGGACGTTGCGGTGGTACCGCTGGGGTTATTCAGCGTTCTGGCAGTGTACACGCTGTGGTCGTAATCGTTATTATATTTCGAATCCGATCACGGTGATTCTCAGGTAAATAGCAACCGAAGGAGAGCCGAGGATGGAGATGTTGGGATCACGTGATGTCATATCCCACAGGTTTAGACGTTCCATTTGGCCGTTTTGCCAGCTCTGCCGCTTCGCATCAAGCTTCGATTCAGCTTTAGCGTGGAAATTTTCGAAACGCAGCGTCTCCTTCGGAATGTTATCCCAGCTCTGCACGAGGTCCTCTCTTGCTCTTTCTTTAGCTTTTTCATCCACAACCACCACAAGCCATCACCAACAAAATGGCGGCTCCCCTCCTCGTACCGCCCGTCTACTACGAGCAGTTCCAAGACACCCCAGCCCCGTCCTATTCCACGCTTCCACTGACAGATGAAGAGACGATAGAGTACAACCCGCGTCCGGGGTCTCCGACTATTCCCCAAGGATCTTACACCAGGCAATGGGGGCGCACCACGCTAATTCTACACGATCAAGACGAGTCCGCAGTAATGCCATCATATGGCCGCAACGCCATAGTCAATGGCGAGGTCGGCTTGGGGGACAACGAAAACATACTCTCCGTAGCATTGAAGGTGACTCGGGTATCGCATCTTGTTCCACTGTCGTGTTGACTGATGGACGGTCTAGCTGGAGGGACGACTGCATTTATCAATATCAGATGGTGGCCGCAATAATACCTCCCTCGTATCAGTGCATCATACGTTGTGGAAGACTGATAATCCAGCAGGGAAGACGTGTCCATCGTCCATGCCATTCAGCATCCGCTTCCCCTCCTCATATCATGATGGTGAACGCAGTCGCCGGTTGCCTCCGTCATACGAGGTTACGTACCACGGCATCCCTGCGATAGTCGCCAAGTGCAGCTACTCCCTGAGCCTGATGGTCACGCGAATACGCCATAAGCGTGTTTCTTTCTGGACTTCATGCAAAACGTACGTGATAATTGATTCGTATCACAATGCCACCAGGTGTAACGTCCCACACTTGCTGTATAGACGCACTATTGGTCTCAACCATCGCCCACGGAGTCGCCCACATCGTCCTGTACTCCCCATCAATTCGCTCTTTTCAACAGTCAAACGACTTCCCGAAGAATGGCGCCAAATAGTAACAGAGATGGGCACGCGCCCCGGCTCCACAATTAGCCCAATAACATGCCATGTAAGTCTTAGACCCGTCGTAATGTGATTTTTATAGTCTAGTTAGCTGAATAATTCACTGTCATTCAGTTCTTCATCCCTTCGGTCCAGACATTCGGACTTTCAGATACCATACCCTTTCATATCCAATTGACTGGGCCGCTTGAATCACTGCATACATTCATACCGCCGAACTCTGCCGAACTCTCCCCAATATCTTCTGGCTCCAAAACATCATTCAAGAACCCCAACAGTCATCTACTGCATCGCCCCGCAATACGTGTCTCGCTAGCGAGACAGGTCCTTGTGGAGGTGCACGAGCGGAAATCATGGCGAAGCAGTACCCTTGGCGAGGGATCAGTGTGGCCTGTACCCCCGAGTGCCCCAGTCAGTCTAGACTCAGATTCGCATGAGGTGACGATAGATTGGTCGGGAGAAGTCAGATGCGGTGAAGATATCACAACAGGTGGCTTCAGCACGGGCGGTTTGGTGATCAAGGTCAATAAGATGTTGTCAGCTCTCTTATTCCAGATTCAATGGCTGACCGACCATTTCGAATTAGGACTTTATTGTGTTCGCACTAACGCCTTCCAATCCACGAACATCATCATTGCTTGAGATACAACACGCACATCCCATCAAGTTTGTTACGGATCCTTGGATAGACCTCGTTCATCCATTGGACAGATGACTGACAGCATTTTGCATCGCGTATTTATAGACTTTGTTGTTTCGTGGCCAGGCATTTCGTTTCACGTCGACGGCGGCGTTACAACGCCTGACCTCCATACGTTTAACGTACTCCATTCATTCCACTTCCAGAAACGTCTCCCCACTTCGTACGCCTAAATAGCCTCCTTTTTTATTTATGTAGTTAAGATACAAGTGCAATGCCGCTTGTATTGTCCACTCCTTTGTCGCATTTGTCCTTAGCATCACGTTTTCTTAGCATTTTCAGGTGTACATTTTTATTATTCGAATCGTTTTCGCATACTCTATCTCTGCTTTGCAGTTTAAGCGTAATTCGTTCATATAACCGATGTAACTTCCACGACATATACATTTGTCACGGTCGTAACGATACATCATACTCGCATTTCTGGAAAGATTCGAAGGAAGGAAGAATCTAACCGCGGTCCTGACCGGGTTTCTTGGCAGTACTGCGGTTCTGTTCTTATACATGTTCTATTCTGTGCCCTATGTATATAGTAAGTATATGAGAGAAGCACGATATATAATGCTCCACTATAACCTGACACACGGAAGCAGCAAGAAAACTGAAGGGCTCCAAACAAGGCTCCAGATTATGTACACACATGACAACGATGGCGTTTTGTGGAGAATGATAATCGTGCACGCCTGTGTGTAGAAGCTTTAGTTCAGAAGCTGCACTTATTGTAATCCCTGAGTGCTCCACTTCTTTTGATCAGATATCTGCCGTGGCCAAGCCCCAGCGGCGACGGCGACGGCAGCTAGAATCTAATGTTGCTCATCAACGTTTCAACGTTCGGCAGCAAAAACAACGAACCGCTCGTTGGTACGCGTACATAACTTACCTCGAGGCCTTGGGGGGGCTTACACGCCTTTACCATGATCAAAGATCAAAGAACGCTGAGCTAACGCCATTGTCCATGAGTAGATGCATACTAATGGCACAGCGTAGATAGCGGAATGAGCGTAATCGCAATCGTTCGAACATTCTTTCGGTGCTTCTCATGACAAGCTCAGAGTGCCCGGGTGCTATCATCTCTATCATCCTGCTCCGCAGCGGGCCAGGCCTCGATAATCCCTTGAGCCTGATATCTGTACATATGTACATAGTTATCGGCATACGTGTAGCTTCTCGCTGCTTCTCTCGTTCGCATGTCATGATAAAGGGATGATCCCCTGTCCCCTGTATTTTGATGTTCGCGGATAGTACGGCTCGTTGTTCGTGTTCCTAGAAGGCGAAAAAGAGATAGAAGAGACGTTGGACAGATGGTATGTACACCGCGTCGACAGATAATACAAAAATTGAAGCTTTGTGCGGCTCCAACCGCTAGGGACAGGACTGTCATTGGCGTTCCGCCGCGTAGCTATGTCCTTTGGGAAGTTCAATTGGGGTCCTTGGGCGATGCATCGACGTATCTATGCCACTGGGGGAGTACAAGGAGTGTATCGGACCGATCCCACGTGTGATCTTGTTGAGATACACAGGCCATTTGCCAATGCACGTATTGGAAGACCCTCGCGCTGTTACTTGCATTTCGCGCGTCGGGATTCGGGACTAGGTATCCACACCAGTTCAATGGGTGCATTATGTTCCCAGTATCTGCGAGAATTCTCCAGAAGCGCGAAGGCGACTTGAAGGTAGGGCCTGCCTTGAACTCGCCAAGGAGTCGCACGGACGACGGAAGCCTAGATACAACAGGATACGAACATAATTCGGATATCCGAGTGGCCGAGTAATCAGTCGATTAAGGCGACTTAGGAGCGCCGTGTATACGCACATATAAAATGGCCTCTCTGCCCAGCTTGTTGCTGGATAAATGAGTAGACTCAAGGAACTGTAACGCAATGAATTGGACAACAGTTGCGGCTTCGGCCATAAAGTGTTCAAGTTAAAATCGCAACGGCGAACCTCGGAGCAATCAGTTGATAAAAGTGATGCCGGCGAGGGATTGTACCGATACCGCCGTCCAACAATTGCCAGCGGTACACAATCATGATGGTGGATTACATGAACTTGGGCGCAGCTACATTAGGCCGGCATTAAGCTACATATAAATTAAAGGATGAACGACTTTGACTTTCAGTGCTGCTCCGCCGGACTCGGGTTGGTAGGAATACTCACCGGCAACAGACACCGGCGAAGTGTACTTGTAAGTGCTGAGGTTTCCGAGACTTCATATGAAGCTATGCACTATTCTCTGTTCGTCCATGCTAGGCTCAGAATCATTTGCTGAGGCGTATTATCGAGTCGATGAGACGCTGGCCGGCCACCACCAGAGAGCACCAGAACTCATGGGGCCTCAAGATCAAGACCACCATGGGAGGCGCGACATTAGGCTGAACAGGCTGAACAGAAGCACATTCGCATCGACAGTTGAGATGGCAGATGCTCGTACGGCGTACCAGTCCTGTTTTTGGCGTGGGAAGTCCAGGTACGATTCCGATAGGGTTGAAGCTACCAGCAGAGAACACTGACCATAACATATCGCGAGCACTTTACATTGGACTACGACGGTCTCTGACAGTTTATTCTCGAGCCGACGTGACGGTGCCTATCAGAGGAAGAATCCCAGAGCTCTCAAACACGATAGGATGGGAAAGCCGCCGAGTACCAAAAAACAGACCCAACCAGGGAGCAAGCCGCTACCGCACGACATTAGGCTGATGAGATGCACATTCCACGTCGACAATTGAATTTGCAGATTCGGCGATGTGTTGAGAAGCGAAGACGGCGAAGACCGTCGCCGGCGAGAGAGGTACTTCCAGACGTAACCTTGTTGGCACTGACACTGATTCCCGACAATAATAGCATCTTCATTCGTTCCTTGGCCACCGCACGGCCTAATCGTAGAGCTTGGGGCTATGGGCTGGCGAAGGTGAGGCAATCTGGGATTTGAGTACGTCATTTAGACGTCGGCGCCGGTATGTGTAGATAGTGGTGGCAACGTAGGGCGAAGCATCCCTGAAGAAGCTGCAATATTAAGAGCTCAACGTGCGATTTTAGCATGGAATGAGGCACAGAACAACGCCCGATGGGATTCCAAGATAGCATTGACGTCTAGCAATCAGACAGGCGTTCTGGACGCAGAACTCCAAGACTCACGGCGAGCAAGGCCCAATATTGACGAATTTTCAGCCGGTTAAGCGGCGGTTGACTCTGATTTCGGTGGGAGTTCTAGTTACGGTAGGGCAGCCTTGCGGAAGCTTTGATAGGAAGGCTGCCCTGGCATGCGCCATTTGTAACTGATCGAAGCGTAGATCAACAGGTTGGCGCCGAATTGAGATATTTGACGAAAATATGAGGAGCATCGGGCTATAAAGGGCAGGCTTGAGAATCGTCAGCGGAAAAGCGTGAATTCTGGCGAGCTTGGGCCGACAATTGGCTACTCAGGCCGTTGCGTTATATGCAAGCACGTTTGTCGACCCAGAAGCACCTTCATTTTGACCAACGAGCCTCATCAGGAGCCAATAAACGTCTTCTCTCACCCAGAACGAACTTGGTGACCATACCGACACTCACCGACACCCTCAAGAACGCCTGGATCTGCGAGCCAATCAGAGAGGAACCGGTTCAAGCTTTTCAAGAGCAAACTGACCCGCGGCTCGCACCACTACCAGAACACAAACGTCACCACAGACCGCGAGCTCTCCTAGCCCGTACCCAATCAGCGCCTCAGCTCATTTCCACAAACACAACCCAGCCCATCTACATCAACCATATCCAGTGCGTTTCCCAAAATCCTTCTTAAACTCTGACCACCACCATCCTCACCCCCCTCCTCATCCACCAGATCCCCCACAATGTCCTCCCAGGATTCCCTCATGCCCCGCCCCGACTCTTTCAATGCTCGCGTTCGGGGGACAAGCCATATCGATTTCAAGACGGCCACTACCGGAGTAGCCGCCAAAGCCATGCGCAATGAAATCAGTCGTCTTGTCAGCACCGTAGACGATCCCCAGACAAAAAAGGTACTTACCTCCAGTCCTTCCTGATCACCGTCGATCGTGCTCAACATACCTGATCGACAGGCATTCGATGTAGAGATGCAGTCCTTCTTTTACCTCTTCACCCGCTACTTGGCCGAGCGAGCCAAGAGCGTCCCTCTGTGCGCATATATCCTCGTTCTTTGCTTGCCAAGGATCTGACCCTCCCTCTTTTCTAGCGACTGGGGACCGTATCAAGTCGCCAGCTGATGACCAGATCGTGCCATACTCTGATCTCCCAGCCGGTGATGCGAAGAATCTCAACAAGCTCGCTGTTCTCAAGGTTAACGGTGGTCTTGGTACATCCATGGGTATGTCCATATCCTTCCAAGGTTCCAGATCACCTAAATCGGCCCAGGTATGACTGGTGCCAAGAGTGCTCTCGAGGTCAAGAATGACATGACGTTCCTCGATCTTACCGTCAGACAAATCGAGCATCTCAACACCACCTATCGCGTTGATGTTCCTCTGATTCTCATGACATCGTTCAACACCCACGAGGACACCCTTCGCATCATCAAGAAGTACGCGAACCAACAATTACGAATCACCACCTTTAACCAGTCGCGGTATCCACGTATCTTCAAGGAAACTCTCCTCCCGTGCCCCAAACGCGCCGATGACGACAAGAAGGCATGGTATCCTCCCGGCCACGGTGATGTGTACAATGCGCTGCTGCACTCCGGTGTCCTCGATCAACTATTGTCTGAGGGTAAGGAGTACCTGTTCATCTCCAACTCAGATAACCTTGGTGCCGTGTAAGTTCCTCGTTTGGACTCATTTGGACTTTCTTCTGAATGTTCTGTGTAGTGTCGATGAGAGCATCCTTCAAACATATGATTGACTCTGGTTCCGAGTTCATCATGGAGGTCACCGACAAGACCAAGGCCGATGTCAAGGCAAGTAGCTTCCGAGGAACTACGTTATAGTAATTCTGACGACGATATCCAGGGTGGTACTCTCATTGACTACGAGGGCTCTATTCGTCTTCTGGAAATTGCCCAAGTGCCGTCAGAACACGTCGAGGACTTCAAGTCTGGTCAGTTCACGCGCATTTAGACGTTTTTTCGTGCTTAACATTTATTTAGTTCGCAAATTCAAGATCTTCAACACGAACAACTTGTGGGTTAACCTGAAAGGTGATGTTACTCTTCATCGGCCTTTGTATGTGTGTTTATTTGCGTTCCGATAGCTCTCAAGCGCATCATGGAGACGGAAGCGATGGACTTGGAGATCATCATCAACCCAAAGACCACTGATGATGGCCAAGCAGTTATCCAGGTTTGATTTTCCTCAGCCGTACCTCCCATGTATCTTACACGTTCTCCATTTCACTAGCTGGAAACCGCTGCCGGTGCCGCTATCAAGCATTTCAAGAACGCCCATGGTATCAATGTCCCACGGAAACGCTTCTTGCCCGTGAAGTCGTGTTCCGACCTACTCCTCATTAAGAGTGATATCTACTCGCTGCAGCATGGACAATTGGTTATCAACGAGCAGAGAATGTTCGAAACCACCCCTGTTATCAAGCTGGGAGATCATTTCAAGAAGGTTTGTTGTATTTTCTCTCTCTTCTTCCGTTCCCCGTTCGTTTGATAGACGCGCCTTCCTCTGTCCCCTCTTCCTTCGCAAATCATTTATACCATTCAAGCCGTGCCTTCGCACACTCATCGGGCCTTCTACCGAGCGACCCACTTGTTTTATTCACTGCTTCGTCGTACCTTGGACTTTCGTCCACTTGATCTAAAAGCATCGACTAACGAACCTTTTCGCATGTACAGATCGCGCAATTCCAGAAACGCTTCAAGATGATTCCACGCATCCTCGAACTCGACCATCTGACCGTCACGGGCGACGTCTACTTCGGGCGCAACGTAACTCTTCGAGGAACCGTCATCGTCGTGGCGAATGAGGGACAGAGGATTGACATCCCCGATGGATGCATACTCGAGAACCGTGCGTTTCCCCCTTCCATGCAAATCTATTTTGATCGCAACGCTGACTTTTGACGTGTGCGCGTGCGTATCTGTCATCTTACAGGACTTCTTTCTGGAAACTTGAACATGATTGTGCGTACCTCTCTTCTTTGTGGTGATACGTGGCCGGGCGTACTGACTTGTATAATGTTCGTTCCTTTCTGTAGGAGCTCTAATGCGCCCCTTTTCAGATCCTCCTAAACTGTTCATCCCACCCGTTTCATCTGCTCTACCTGTTGTCTCCGTACCCCATAGTTGCCGCCTTGTACTAGGTACAGGTACACCCCCTCCTCCGTATAGTTTGTTTACAGCGCCTTTTATTTGACTAACCATGAGGGACAATTTCGATCGGACTCGCGTATACGTTATTACTAGCCAGCAGAAGATATCCATTTTATACATACGTTGATACTTGACCTTGCTCCGTGCTTGCTTAGAAGGTTCGAAACTATACCTATGTACATAGGTTTATATCTTTCTTTTGGCCTCTTGATAATTGCTCTCGGGCATTTCCTAACATCGTTGATTATGCATCGATCTGAATAGACTACTAATTTAACAGCCTGAATATGCTTCACAGCACGAAGGACGGAGGTTGGGATTCCACATATTCACAGAGCTTCTGCGAAGGCGTGGGGACGCTGGCGCTGGCTACTTTCTCTGACCTGCGAACAATAATTAATAATCATTTCCCACTCCATCCCCTAAGAAGATGCAATTAGGACCGCATACCTTTGCCCCGCTTACTAGGCCCTAATTGATCCTTCAACGTTAGTATCGCGCATGTAGGTGAGAAAAGTGGCGAACCCACCACTAACTAAACTCCGTGAGTAGTCATTGTACGAATCGGTGATAGTTTCGGTGGTAGTATTGTTGGAATCAGTGATAGTGGTATTTTTCGTAGTGTTATTCTCTTCATAATTCCCAGCAATATCATTCATCGTAGCGTCTTTGATAGTGAAGTTGGAGGCATCCTTGAAGAAAGGCATGGCGAGGGAGAGGGCGAATGCGAGGCGGAACGGCTTGAAGTGGGGGGACAGGCGAACACCGTTAAATATATGCCTTGTAGCGCCTAAGGCAGTGTGGGATTGATGCGTTTTGACACCTATCCTGACCGGTGACCTCGAAGAAGAGAGTAAATAATGGTACTAGCGCTCGACAGAAGCTGTTCGAAACGTCCACGGGCCTCCTGGGCACTGGTAGTCGGGCATAGAGTACGGGTACGCTGCGTGCTGATGTCAAAGCTCCTACATAATGGACCACGATGTAAGCATGAGATGAGGATGCATTCATTCATCGGGACGACGTGCCGTTGAAGTGAGGCTTCCCGATACTAAACCTTCCAAGGTGATCAGTACACGTGAGGTGCTTAGGAGCGTACTGCAAGACATACGATTCTCTATGATACTGTTATCGGGAATGTAGAGTTGACGGCCGTTCTGCGCGATCACTGCGGAGAAGTTCTTCATAAACGTGCCCAGTAGCAATCCTGTGCCATCACATACCAATAACGGTTCCACGTAGAACGACGCCTTTGCCAAAGTGGACATCCCCAATAACCGTGAGGTGATCTAAATCGACGAAATTGGGAATGCCTTTGAAGCGTTCCAGTAGATCGGACGCATGTGGTTATGAGTGCGCATCAGTGATAAAGCAGAACAATGATAATATAGTAGAGGAATATATATTACCTGGTGGAAGCGATCACCGAGCTTGATGACGGGCAAACCGTTGAACATCTTGGCTTCGTTCAGACAAAGTCGACCATGTCGACGGGAGAAGACATTGCTTTTCACCAACAACAGGTCGGAGAAAGTTTTTAACTGGCAAGAATCGGTGGCCCGGGACATGTACGCCCAGGGCTTTCTCAAAGTACTGTATTCCTGACTCCGCCGAGGTTTCCAACTGAAAATCGGTAAGACACATGTATAAATAGGCATGTAAGGATGTCCTACGTACCTGGATGATGGTACGGTTGTCCGAAGTAACTGAAGTGTTTGCGACGACGTCCAAATGCATACTATCCTGTCCCATGGCCCTCTTCAATGCTAACGAGAGTTGGTTGGTTATTTCGGCGAAGAAAAACTACCTACCAGGAAGATTAATCCACAGGCTTCCGGTATTTCCGTGTTTGAACCCTTGAACTGTAGGTAAAGAGTCAATGAAAGAAGGGAAATAGAATCAAGGATGCATACCGAACTGAAAACCGTCGAAGCGATCAGGAGGAACATGATTCTCCATCAACAAGGTAAGCTGACCCGCAGAGGAAACCAAGATGTCGCTCTGCGTTTTTCTTGTAACCGAGTGATTCGAGAAGAGAGCATATATCACCAACCTTTGTTTGCCCTCGTCTTTTCTCGACCACTTTCAACATGAACTCCGTCTCTGTGGCCACCATGTGCTGCAGTATTTGAGGATCGACCCTGTGCGTGCCATGTATGATCAGGCAAGAGACTACTACGTGTACATGAAGAAGGGAGGACGAACGTTGCGCCTAAATTATCCAAGTTGGATACGAACAGTATCTCTTTCCCTTGCGAAAGCAATTGATCTAGCATGCCAGACCGCATAATAGCATTGTATATATCGCCGTTTCCGGCAGGACACCAGGCAAAGCCGCCACTAGCACTCCTGAGGACTCCGTGGGGCGATTCTGCGTCCCTGAAGATTTTGGGGGTACTTCGATTGCATTATAGTAACGATATTTGCTGGTTGCTGAGAAACTAGCGAGGCTGTCGAGGGATTCAAGAGGATAAGTGGAATATCAAAATCACATGTCGAACCGAGGTTGGAAATCTGCTGCACTGTCAAGTCTAGGAGAAACCCTCCGTCCTTACCACCAAGCACAACCATATCTAGGGAGGTTTATATTAGTATTCGGGAGTACGGTGACCGGAAGATGGAGAGTCCCAACCTGAGGAAATCTCGACTTTATGGACGGCTAGCTCGAGGCATTGACGTCCTCTGCCTTGCGTATACTTTCGTAACGAACAAGCTGATGTTCAGAAGGTGGAGTAATCTTCGTCAGATCCTTAGCCACATATCAGAATGACACCGGTTTCAGAGCATATATATGCGCTTACAAGCTATAGCCATTGAAACTACGATAGAGGTATCTATCGAAGAGCTTCAGGAATGGTTGCAATTCCTGTCTTATGGCCTTCCAAAAAGAGAGGAAGCTCAGCGGAAGCCATAGAACTATTGTTACGCTGAAATACCTTCCGCGTAGTCGAGTATGTCGTAGATCCAAGGATCCGCTCGAGTTCTTTGTTCAGGACAGAGGTAACTCCCGAGTCCTCCTGAGGTGTGGCGGCGCGAGGCTTGAAGATACGTTGAAGCCAACTGAAAGACGCGCGGAGAATCTGCATCTTGGCTAGCGCTACTACAAGTATGAAATCGAGTTTGAGGAATTCAGCTGCATGCACACAGTCAGCTATTTAAGAGTTGCGGCATAAACGCGCGTTCGTTCAATATGTGCTTTATGCGTGGCAGTTACGCGAGAAACGTTGTCCGAAGGACTTCAGTGATCCGTCGCGCCAGAAGCCCTTGACAATGTTCTAATGTTACGGTACATCGTTGGCCTGAACAGTATCATTAGAAGGTGAACAGGAATAAAATTCTGCAACGGTGATATTATTGAATCATCAATCAGTTCGAGACAGACAGACAGACATCCAGTGAAAGCTCAGCCGGAGAAGAACAAGTAACAGTCTAAATACGCTTCACAGCACGAAGGAGAGGATCGGGACTACAAAAAAATGCAGAAAAAAACTTCTGCCGAGTTTCTGAGTTTGTTGCTGGACGATCATCTAACCGCATCAATGACAAGATGCAACTAGGATCGGATACCTTTGGTCCGGTTAACAGCACCTAGTCAATCATTCGACATCAGTAACTTATCACACATGTAGGAGGGAGGGAAGCAGCAAACCTTTACCTCGCTCTGGCTACCTTTGGAGCTGCAAACAATGATCGTCTAACCCTATCCACGACAAGATACAACTAGGATCACACTCCCCTGCCCCGCCCGCCAGGGCTTGATTAATCACGCGTCACGGGCCACCGTCAGTATAACACATCAACGTGAAAGGAATGGCAAACCCACCAGCAGCAGCGTTTGTGAAGAATTGTTGTGGGAATTGGTCATAGTTTCATTCTTAGTGTTGTTGGAATCAGTGGTAGTGTTGTTTGTGGTGTTATTGTCCTCGGTATAATTCCCAGCAATGTCGTTCATTGTGGGTTTTTCGACAGTGAAGTTAGTTGCGTTGGGGAAGAAAGGCATGGCGAAAGTGAGAGGGAGGGAAATGAAGATCGACAAGTCCTAAGTAGTACCGTTGTAACACGTGAGCAATTGATATGTCTTGCCACCTATCTCGGACCTCGAAGAAGGACGGTGAATGATACTGGCGCTCGATAGAAGCTGGAACGACCACCGTGACAGGCCACCAGGCACTGTTACTTGGGCATAGGGCAAAGATATATTGCGGCCTGCCGTCGACGCCAAAGCCCCTGCCTAGTAGACTACAGTTTGAAGATGGGAACTCATTCATTTGTCCGACGACGCGCCGTTGAAGACTTCCTGACAAGGCTGCGTCTGGCATTTATTTAGTTCTCAAGTCCGAGATTTTCAACACGAACAACTTGCGGGTTAACCTGATGAAAGGTGACATCGTCCTTTGGGTCCAATACCACTTAGGCACACCAAGGAGACGGAAGCGATTGACTTGGAAATCATCAGGTCTCCCCGCCGGTCCTCCCACCTGGGCTCCGTTATTCTCCTAATCAACACCTCAAATCATGCTTCGACTCGCCGCTCCCCATTGAGAGCGATATCTATACGCATAAATAGCATGGGCGATTGGTTAACAATGGGCAGAGAGTGTTCGAAACCTTATCGGGCGGGGACATTTCCGAACGGTGAAGAAAGTTTGTTGTATCCTATCAACTCATTAATACTCCTCAACCGACATGTGTCCTGTCCAGCTGTAGCCAAGCATGACCGCAGTTATCATTAACCACCAGAAGCCATCCATTCTATGCGTTCCTCGACACTTGACCTGAGTTCCGTGCTAGCTTAGAATAGTTTTTTTTACTTTTACCACCAATGTTCGTTATGCATCGATTGTAATACAATATACAACTTTGACAACTTGAATACGCTTCAAAGCACGTAGGATTAGGAATACAAGGACCGAAGTGCATACAACTTCTGCGAAGGTGTAGAATTATCTTGCTCTGACTACTTTTCCGGACCTGCAAATGTCGAACATCTAACTCCATTCATGGCAAAGTACAGCCAGAAGCACGACCTCTGCACCTCCTGCCGACACCTTAATGACCATTCAATGTCAGTATCACGCATGCAGGAAAGAGAAGTTGCAAACCCACCTCTGGGAACAATTTTTTAGGAGTCGTTGTAAGAATCGGTCACAGTTTCGGTGGTAGTATTGTTGGTATTAGTGGCTCGTAGTTCCATTCATGCGATAATCCCCAGCAACATCGTTCATTGTACTCTCGGCGACAGTGAAGTCTGAGGCCTTGTCGAAGAAAGGCATGACGAATGCGAAGGCGAATGCGAGGGCGAGGACGAAACGAAGCTACTTGAGGTAGGAGAAAGAAACAGGTCAGAGATGTTGCGGCCCGCCATCGACGTCAAAGCTCTACCTTGCAGACCACAGTTTGAGACTATGAGTTCATTCATTTGTCCGACGACATGCCGCTGAAGTGAGACTTCCTGACACTAGCCCTTCAGAATTATTAGATAAACACATGACACTCGAGATCGAGGGTGAAACGTACGATACTGTATGATGCTGTTATCGAGGACGTAAGGTTGATGGCCGTCTTCGCAAACGTGCAAGGCAGTAATTCTTTGGAATCACATACCAATAACGGTTCCACGCGAAACGACGCCTTCGCCAAAGTAAACACCCAGCAACCGTCAGGTGATATACATCAACGCTATTGGGAATGTCCGTGTCCTTGAAGAGTGTGCATTAACGATAAAGTACAACGATGCGATAGGAGGCAGTATGCACTTTCTGTTGGAAGAGATCACTGAGTTTAAGGACGGGCGAGCCGTCGAACGCCTTGTCTTCGTAAAGGCCACGTCGGGTGTGTCGAAAGTCATCCTTGTAGATCTTTGGGTATTCCATTGTACGATAGTAACGATGTTTTCGGCTTGCTGGGGTATATCGGGGCTATCGATGGGTTTTAAAAGGATAAGGGGAAGATCAAATCAAAGTGGGAAATTGGGGGGTGCGGCCGGAAGATAGAGTCTCAAGCTGAGGGGAATCTCGACCTTAGGGACCAGTTTACTCAGCGAGGCATTGACATCCTCTACCTTGCGGATACTTTCGTAACGAACCAGCTGATGCTCAGAGGTGAGCTGATCTTGTTCAGATCTCTAGTCACCTGTCAGAACGGTGTCGGTCTAAGGGCATATATGTGCTTACAAGCGGTCATGGTAGAGGTATCTGTCGAAGAGCTTCAGGAAGCTCCCGATTCTTCCTGAAAGCCTGTCGTGCGAGGCTTGAGAATAAGTCGGAGAGAACTGAGAGGCGCGCGGAGAATCTGCATCTTGATTAGCGCTACAAGTAAGAAATTGAATTTGAGGAATTCATTCAGCAGCAAACACGCAGCCGGTATTTAAGAGCTGCGGCACGTACGCGCGTTGAACATGCGCTATATGTGTGGCAGTTACGTGAAGGACGTTGTACGAAAGGCTTTGGTAATTCGTCGCGCCAGAAGCCCTTGACAATGTTTTAATGTTTCAATACATCGTTGGCCTGAATGATATCATTAGAAAGTGAACAGGAATATAATTCTGCAACGGTGATATTATTGAGTTGTCAGTCAGTTCGAGGAAGAGAAAAGGCGCACCTCCAGTGAAAGTTCGCGTTGTTGTAGCCAGAGAAGAACATGGTGGTCAAGACTAACAAGGATGCAGCGACAGGGGCTCCACACCGAAGTCGGCTTCGACCGAATCGGAGACGGAAATACTTGAACCTTAAAACGTGGGAATGTGGAGGTATCATCACGAAGTATCGTCCAAGATCTCGCTCGCCATCCCTCAAGACTTCGACCATGGGTTCGTGCTGCCCCCTCTACTAAAAAATTATTGAAGGCTGAATGTCTGCTAGGTATCTCCCGAACCTCAAGGCACAAACGCTCTGCCTCCGGCGCGCAACGCGCACACTACCGCAAGAAGAGAAAGTTCGAGCTCGGTCGTCAACCCGCCAACACAAAGTTGGGTGCCAAGCGTGTTCACACCGTCCGCGTCCGTGGAGGGAACTTGAAGTTCCGCGCCCTTCGTCTCGAGGCCGGTAACTTTGCTTGGGGCTCTGAGACTGTGACGAGGAAGACGAGAATCATCGGTGTCGTGCGTACATGATCAGTGCCATTGATTATTAATCGCTTGATTGAGATTCCGGTTCCGTAGGTCTACAACGCATCGAACAACGAACTCGTCCGAACCAACACCCTCGTGAAGAGCGCCATTATCCAGATCGATGCTACTCCCTTCCGCCAATGGTACGAAGCTCACGTAAGTGATATCGCTATATCTGTGGATGTGGATAGATATTGTGGATAGATATTGACCATCTCTTGCCACCCAGTACGCTCAACCAGTGACCAAAAAGGGCAAAGTTCAAGCCCCCGCCGACGAAGAGCCCAAAAAAGTCTCCCAGCACGTACAGCGCATTCTTGACGAGAGGAAGAAGGGTTCGTCTGAATTGCGCATTGACATCCGTGTCTGATGCTGATTTCATACTTCAGAGGGTAAGATTGACCCCCTACTTGAGTCGCAATTCGCTGCCGGCCGACTTTACGCTGCCATCTCAAGCCGACCTGGCCAGTCCGGTCGTGCTGATGGCTATATTCTCGAGGGCAAGGAACTCGAGGTATGCCTCTCCCTTGGATGACCTTACCTTTACTCACCGATATCTGTCTAGTTCTACCTCCGCAAGATCAGAACCGGTAAACAGAAGCACGCCCATGCCTAATTCTCCACATTTTGTTACTATTTACATGACCATCTTGATGCAGCGGCGCTCACTGTGATGTTTGTGGTAGGCATAGAGCCTTCGAAACTATGGTGGTTATACTTGTTATCAACAAATACTTCTCCCATGTCTCATCCATGATACGCTGCAATATATGCTGTCTCCCACAATTTCCTGCAGTGCCCTTGGGAATGCATGAGTACAGCCAGTATGTTGTACAATTGAAACCCATCATATAGCAACCAATAAAATAGTCTTAAATATCGAATCTACGAACCACAATTCCGTCACGATCAGCCGTGATAATCCGTCTGTCGTCAAATACTACGCTACCTGGCCTTGCTTGCCATCCAAGATGATAAGGGATGGAAGTGGGGGCTGCTACTTCAGCTCCAGTTCCATTCTCAAGATCCCATACCCAAATGCTCCCATTCATGCCTAAACTCACACATCTACCGTCTGCTAACGCAAGCGCACAGACGGGAGACGTCTGACCTTCTAAATAGCGAACAAATGTGATTTTGGTTTGACCAGTTGAGTGAGGCCTAGCCGGGGCTGACGGCAAACTGACTCGGTAGAGTTGAAGTGTCGTAGACGAGCGAAGAGGCGGAGTTGCACTCGCACTCGCGATACGGTGGAGTGTACCGGAAGACATCTCCCGCGGTGCGGGAGCAAGTACCAGCCACTTGCCATCGGTCTGAGTGTCTGCAACGCGAGCAACTTTGCGGCCCCATTGTTCCCGCATAAGGCGTAATTTATTGTCGTCGATGAAGCCGGGAGGAACGTCTAGAGCACGCGCTGTACGTGAAGAAACGACAGTGAGAGGGGAAGAAAGGGGCCCGGGGCCGAACACCGAGGAAGGCGACGGTTGGTCGGACGATTCAAAAGAGGACGACCGCGATGGCGAATGGGCTGCAATAATAAGCTCCGTCGCACCTACAGTCCAGTGAGAGGGGTATACGGGTATTGCATATGCCATCACCAGCTTGTATGTTGTCGGTGTCGGCGTGGATAACACGAAGGAAGTCGGTGGATATGATGTATACGACGACAGCGTCTGCCTGTGTTGCGCGCCATTGTTCGCTAAGTCATATATACTGAGCTGAAAGGTCTTCGACAGACTGATCAGGAGGGGATGGTGGTATACAGCCTGGACGATGGGTGAAGTGCGGTCGGCTAGCCTATGCTGCCCCGGTCGGTGAGTGGGAACGTATAGAAGTTTCCGAGTAGACATGGCCGGGTCTTCATGATTTACCTCGAAGACCAGGAATTCCCCGCTGGAGAGGAATGCAACAACCGTAAGAGTGTTGCTTGCCTGTGGATGTGACTGGTCAAGGGCTAGCGTCGTAACAGAACAGGGTGAATTATGAGAAGAGGGGCAGGAGAGGGTGGTGGTAGGACTGTTATCTGCATTTATAGTTGGCTTGTAGACGCAGATAACAGGCGAGGAGGTTATCTGAGCAGACGCAGATATGATGAGCGGGCCAGCGAGTAGAACATGACAGCTATCCTCGCTATTGGCCGTGTCGCCCTCGACTGGCTCATGCAATTGCTCAACATTGCACCGTCCTGGATAAGTTCAGTGTGAGTGTTGACCGGCTCTGCGCGTTCCTACGAACCTCTCCTCCAATTTGAGCTGATTCTGAACATCCATTTCCAGTCCTTGGTATCTTCGTGGCCCTTGGCTCGCCCAGGTAACGGTCTAACCTCCCGCCCATCCGTTCTATCCACGAATCCCCTCGCCCCGCGCAGTCTCGTCCGTCCGAAAGCACTCAGGTAGAGTGACTTCCATATGTGATTATCTGACGCTAGCCGGTACCAGTTCCTGCTAGCTGCCTGAGCTGCGCACAGGTCGGCATATGAGAGGTAGGAGAATATGTGGACAACGAGCTCGTCGTAGAGCCTCTCTAGTCCTGTCTTGTCAGGATCTGGACGCTTTGTGTTCAATAATAATTCACGTCGTTTCGGTGGAGGCAGTATGGCCGCTGCAGGGGACAGACTTCGCTTCCTGGTCGTTGGCATTGCTTAGCCTGGGCAGAGGAGAGATAACAAAGAAGTGATCTAGGCGCCTATATTCGATCGTTTCTCCTCCGCGTCCGCGTCCCGTCTACTCCCCCACCATGGCACCATCCCGTGGTCCCCTGCCAATTGCTCGAACACTTCATGCTACTCTCGGTTCTCACAAAGGACCGGTTAATGTGGCCAGATACTCAAAAGGAAGCGCGAAATATATAATGACTGGTGGCCAAGACCGCAGCGTGCGTCTCTGGAACGCGACGTCGGGAACAGAAATCAAGGCCTTCACTGCACACGGTTACGAGGTGCTGTCTCTCAGTATGTAAGGCATTCCTTCATACTGGTCTGATGTAGGGACTCACCTCTTGGATAGTGCGCATGATAATGCACAGTTCGCTTCCTCAGGGGGGGACCGTTCGGTTTTCGTTTGGGATGTGGCTACTGGTGTAACAACGCGTCGAATATCCGGACATATGGGAAAAATATACACTGTTGAATATAACGACCAAGCCACCGTGCTTGCAAGCGGTGCCTGTTCTTCATGAATCTGCCTTGACGTTAGATCTGAAGAAGTCTGTCCAGGCTCATTCGACACCACCGTCAGACTATGGGATCTACGGTGAGATTGTTGTATCTCTAGCCTGCTTCTTATTGACTGATCAGCGTAGCGCTATGAATCGTCAACCCATTCAGACTTTAGACGACGCCACAGATGCTATCCAAACTCTTCATGTTGGATCGACATTCATTGTCACTGGTTCCATCGACGGATACGTTCGAACGTACGATCTTCGCAAGGGAGAATTCCGGTCCGATTTCATAGGCCGTAGGTTTTCTCCCCTACATTCCCCTCCGGAATCCAGACATTAACAGACCTTGTAGAAGCTGTAACCTCTGTCATGCCAACTCAAGATGCGCAGACCCTGCTTGTGACCTCGTTGGACTCACATATCCGTCTGATGGATATGTACACGGGGAAGATGCTCAACGACTTCACCGGGCATCTCAATGCGTCGTATCGATGTAGGGCATGCTTCGGCCACGGTGAAGCGACTGTGGTGTGTGGAGATGAAAATGGGAAAGTATGGGCTTGGGATTTATTGGATGTGAGTTGGTGCACGGTGGATATCTTACGTTGGCTAATCAAGTGCACTTCAGGCCAAACCCATGCCTCCAAACCCGCCGCCGAAGGTACATCAGAAAATTGTCACCTGGACCGAACATCATCCTACGGATGCAGGTGAATTGATTACTGCAAGTGCGGACGGGGCTGTCAAAATCTGGAAGCAGCATGACTTAAGTTAGCTTCTTCCTGCTATGATTGAGCAAACTGCTGTAGCTGATTCGTTCGCGTTGTACTTGTCTTAATTGCGATTCCATCGTCACGTTGTTTGATAGAGTTAGACGCACCCATCTCAACTATACAAGCTAGCCAAGTAGGTAGGGTATCATGCAGCGAAGTCGAATAATTGACTGGGAAGGATATCTGTATCCGTGTCATCGTTTTACTTGGGTGAGGGCCTCTGCAGGTCGAGCATGAGTTGCAGGGACAACTCCTATGCATAGGACACGCACCCCTCCGCGTAGCATCTTCCAGAAGTTGGGTGTCTACATGTTCCGCTGGTAGTTGCACGTATCGCACCACCGATCCACGTATGAAACAGTTCTTCACTGCCATCTACACGCATCGTCCATGAGCAGCTGCATGCGATCGGCGCTAGGATGGTGACTCACCATATGAGGGTGCCGTGCTTCATCTAAGACTTTGATATTATCTAGCCTAATATTCAAGAATCTGTGGATGCTGTCAGTCCTAACGCACGCCAATGTGAAATCTTCAACGCACTGATCGACGGATTTCAAGACGCCGGTTATAGATAAGTCGTTCTTAAGTTCGACCGTGACTTGCTGGTCCGTGAGAGTTTTGAACACTGAGAAGATGAGCTAGAGAACATCTTCAGTCGTTAACGTGAATGATCGTGAAGGTATCACTGTCTCACTCACCATGGGAGCAGTTTGTGCGCTTGGGCAAGACGGTGAGTACAGGGCTTGATGAGCAAGCGTGGGAACGCTACTTAGGGGCCAGACAGAGTACGACGATGCTCGCCAGAAAGCGGTTGCGTGTGCCGGCCTAATTCTTTCTCGACACATCCTAAATGAAATTACCGCATAAGCTTAGTATTAGCATCCCGCGAAGCAAAGGTTGAAGCTTTGAAGTCATGTATCTTCAGATATCTTCAAGGACTTTTACGCGATCACCTGACCCAAAGTTGAGACGAAAGGCGTCGCATGTTGGACGCATGCCATCCATTCAACTTGTACTGTTACCGTCTACCTCGCCGAAATGCCTTCACTGCACCCAAAGACACCGTCTCGTCAAAGAGCTCGTTCTGAAGCAAAAACTCCTCTGACGCCCTCTATTCTTTCGGGGATCAACTCGCTGTCCTTAGCGCCTTCGAATTCATCGCCAACGAAGCGTCCGAAAGCACCTCTGAAATCCAAGTCTTCGACTGGTGCTTTCGATACTACAAATCCATTTATTGCTTCTGCGAGACCACGATCTCGACCGGCTTCACCGTCCAAACGCCAAGCGAGCGGGGGAATCAACGTAGCGGACTCGTTGCAGAGACAAGCAGGAGGAGGTGTCATTCGCAAAGGCGGGATTGAAAGCCGATTAGATGTGGTTACGAGGGACTATATACCGCCTCCACAGCCAAAGAGCGAAATCAGACGGTCCAGGTCAACACCCGCACGGTACGCATATACCTTTGAGTCTAAATGTAGCCTCGAGGCAAGCCCTTTGTTTCAGAATCGAGTTGGCCTTGACCAGAGGGATCGGTTTATAACTAGTCGAGATGTCGACAAAGAGATCACAGCGCCTCTCGACATGCTTTCGGTCAACCCGCCATCTGCGTCCCCTGGACACACCGCACGGCTTGCTGAAGCAACGGGTGTCCCCGTCAACCGCCGTATTCTCGGCTACCACGAGCAGCCTCCCCTTCCATCCAGAGATACTTCTCTCGCTCAGCAGCGTGAATTTGCTCGCCCGCTCCACGCTCGCCCCGGAGCCATCTCGAGCTCAACGGGTGCCACTACCAATAAATCACGGAAGATCTCAACAACACCCGAGAGGGTCCTGGATGCACCTGGGATGGTCGACGACTTCTATCTCAATTTGCTTAGTTGGTCTTGCCTGAATACGGTGGCTGTGGCACTGGAGACCAGCACATATGTTTGGAGAGCAGACACAGGCGAAGTAACACAGCTGGGAGAAGCACCAGAAGGTGCATACATTTCCGCCGTTGACTTCTCGAATGACGGGGCCTACTTGGGTGTTGGAATTGGAACGGGCGATGTGGAACTATGGGACGTCGAGACTGGACAGAAATTACGATCTATGGCGGGTCACCAGGGCCAAATTGCCGTCTTATCGTGGTATCAGCACATCTTGAGCTCAGGGTGTGGCGACGGAAGTATCTGGCATCACGATGTCCGCATGCCCAGACACAAGGTGATGGAACTGATGGGACACACAGGAGAGGTCTGCGGTTTGAAATGGAGATCCGATGGCGAGCTCCTGGCGAGCGGTGGTAATGACAATGTGGTTAACATCTGGGATGCACGCCTGGGTGACGTGGGCGAAGGCGCCAGGGGGACGGCCAAATGGACGAAAAGGAACCATACCGCGGCAGTTAAGGTCTGTGGGAATACCGCCGGAGTCAGGACAATAAACTGATGTCTTTGCCCGCTCGTACAGGCGATTGCATGGTGCCCCTGGCAACCTTCTCTGCTCGCTTCTGGAGGAGGAACCAACGATGCGACAATTAACGTTTGGAACAGCACCACCGGCGCTCGTCTACACACCGTTCAAACGCCTTCACAAGTCACCTCCATCTTGTGGGCGCCGGCTAAGAAGGAGCTGTTGAGCACCCATGGTTATCCGACCAATTCGATCATGGTTCACGCCTACCCAAGCATGGATCGTGTGGCTGAGATTCGAGACGCCCATGACTCACGGGTTCTTTTCAGTGCTATTGGGCCCGCGGGTGATGTAGTTTGCACGGGTGCAGGCGACGAGAATCTGAAATTCTGGAGAATATGGGATAACACTGACCTAAGGAAGAAAAAAGAGGGCAAGGACATTGGCGACAGAAGGACGAACTCGACGACGTCGGGTATTCTTACACTGCGCTGAAGGATCCTAGATGGATTTGGATCTCGGACAGACACTGAATAAGTACAATAGCTTCATAATGAATTGCCCTGTGTACCCTGTCACGCAAGGAGATAAACGTAAGAGAAGCTCCATGAAATATTGCTATCTCAACAAGTTACTGCTGAGAAACTTTGCAGTTCAACGGGTGAGACGAAGATCGCAAGACTTCAAGACGGATGTTGTTGAGTTGTGGGCGTGTGTGGGTCCACTGAACGAGGACGTACAAAGCTACACCAAACAAGGCCAAATACTGGCCGCTGGGCAACAACATCCCACTCGGGCGGTAAGGCTAAAACGCTTTGACATGGGCAACTATATTGGAAATTTGGTGATACACTTGTCCCCTTGTCCTCGTGTACTTGACATGCCGTCAAACTGCCTTCTACGACCATGTACTTCAATTGTTGAAGACGGATCACCAAGATTCAATACTCATGACTGAATGTAGGACAAGGCCGCCTCGACGCCCAGGATACGTCCAGATCGGCCGCTACTTCCACGTATAAATCAGGAGAGGGGGACCCTCGAAAACATCAATCGGAACTCCTCACCCCAGCCTTTTTCCAGCACTCTGATCCTCTGATCCTCCTCGACAAAGATGGCTATCTCCAACACATACAATAATTCTCACATTGGGATCAACAACGTCCAGTCCGTTGATAACAGCAAACATGTTGGCACCATCAATAAAATGTCGGACATGTTCAACTCTCAGTGTCACAACAGTGGTTACAGTACGTTGCTAGCTATCTCCTAAGTCCCTATCATTGACCTGTGCTATCGATAGCCTCCCCGAGCGCGCGCAACGTCGGAGGCGATGCTAATTACAGCCCGCAGAACGGAAACTCCAACTACTTTGGAACCCACCGTACGTTGAGCGCTGCTTCTAGCACTTGAACTGAAAGGACAACAAGCAGCGAATGGCATGCCGTATGGGTTCCCTTCCAGCGGTATGTCCGGGTCTCCTCCCAGTGGTACGCCCTTTGGTTTCACACCCAATGGCTCGTGGTCACCCCAACCACCCCAAACATCCCCCCAAGCATCCCCCCAAGCATCCCCCCCGAACCAAGGATTCCATGCACCCCAGCCGTCGACGATGCCCTCCGCAGAGCCTGCCGCGGCACCTCCGCCATTGGCACAGCGCAGTGTCTCTAATCCTTCAGGGGGCAAACAAAGTGCTCCGACCCATGCTCAAGGAGAGAGTGGACCCTTCCCCTCTAAGAAGCCCCGTTTCTCCATACACAACCCGTTCAGACGTTCCCGTACTTGATTACAGTTTAGTCAGGCTCTCGTACTCGTCATCAGTCTCTGTATCGTCGTGCCTTTGTTCCTGAGTCACCAACGTCTTGTCGGACTCGTCGCTGCTGCATCCTCCAGACATGTAAATTATCCCTATACATACCTACGATGTGTAAACCCACAGTCGCCGTGACGGCAACGCCGTCCTCTGTTGCAATGGTTGAAATACCCACCTTGACCCCCCTTACCCTTGGACTTTTTTCTATCACAATTCTTGTCGCAGGGTGGCACTCTCTCGCACCACTAAAATAAGAATACAATAAACGTCCGTGTTCACCCATCAAGAGGAAAGGTAACAAGCACTGTCAGGCCTGAGAGCCGTCGAACCGTTAAACGGAACTGGGGAAGCGGATCGCGCGGCGGGGGGAGGGAGAGGGGATAAGAGTATGAGCTGATAGCTGTGGTGGCGTTCGCTGTTGAGCGCTCGCTAAAGAAACGGCGTGCTAAAGAGGTCCGTCGTCATGTAGTTGTTTTCATTCGTGACGCTCCATCGCCTGCGTTCGTTTTTCCGATTATAGTCCTGGAAGAAACATAAGTTTCTGGATACAATATACAGAGCTTAAATTAAAGGCATGTGTATGTGGCAAAAAATCTATGGGATACAAGACAAGGAACGAAGATCCGTAGAAGTAGCCAGACGTTTATGCCTTCTTTTTTCTTCGCAGGACGCTTGGCAGATGCGTTGGCAGATGATACAGGCGTTGGAGGCCTCGACGCTTTCTTGTCTGATTTCTGGACTTCTTCCAGCCCCCGTTTCTGAAGGCAGCTGTCAGCGAATGCTCACATAAATGAAGACATGGCAACCCCCACCTTGCCCTTTGGCCCCTTCGACTTTGATTCTTCCTGCTGTCGAGCCTCTGCTTCCTTCTCAATCATACCGAGCAGTGTATTGCACCGCCGCTGCAACTCTTGAGGCGACCGACTTTTGAAGAACCAGTCGAAGCGGAAGACAGGGAACTCTGTTATGTCCTTTTTTATCCGCTCATAGACATCATCCGCTTGCATCCCGTAGTGGTGTAGGCGGCAAAGGAGATATCTGTCTTCCTCCTCGCTGTACACCTTCCCTTTCGTCGTGGGGTAGCTGAGCTCCAGCTCTTGCATAGGGTAGCGGACGGAGGTAATTTTCTCGTGGAGAAGATTTTCGAGATTGTCTCGTTTGTTCCGCTTCGCCTCTCCTTCGGTAATGCGAACAACAATCCTGGGGTATTCTGACAACGTTTTCCACTTTTTTCTCGAAGACTCTGTAATACGCCTCGACTTCTTCTGGAGTCTTATCTTGAATTTCAGCCGCATAAACGACAAAGTCTTCGCCCCTGCAAATGTCTAAGTCAGTTGTTATGTGGGGGCACTTTGAGGCTCTCACGTACCACCCATAGGCTTCCAGTCCTCGTATGAATTGTTGAAAATCTCGACGACTCCATTCCGGAAAGCCATCCGCAATATATTCTTCTTTCAGGACCATCTCCTCCTCCGTTAGGGGCTCGGCTTAGAGGGGATGAGAAGGTAGATCACGAAAGGCGCAGAGCAATTTACCGGTATCAATGACTCTTGGGCTGCTTGTCTCTCTCCTTCGAGCTTCTCAGGCGTATCCTCTGGGTCGGTCGATTCTCGGATAGTAGCTACAATGCCGTTTTGTCGCTGAGCAATAGATGTCAACGGAAATCCGAATTCTCCAACATGCAGACCAACCTTGAACACAGCAAGTTCACGTTCTTGTAGCTGAGCTAGTTGGGGAGGGAAGAATTGGAAGTCTTGACTGGGGTGGGACGTTACCAGGCATCTCCAACTTAGTAGTAGTAGGCACCTACATAGATATTTGTTTTGGAGCACGAGGGATCTTAGGAGCTTTGTCGACTTTGGAGGGGCCAGCGCGAAGGGTGTCTTTGAAGTAGTTGTCGACCGAGTAGTTCGTCTTGCGTTCTCTCTTCGATAGAGAGAGGATGTTGAGATTGAGGCCTTTGCGTTGCTAACAAATAATGAGTATCGTTCAACGAAACAGCAGGTCGACCGTCGCTTACTCCAGACCTGAAGTCTTCTCCTTCCCATTGTTGCACTGACGCTTCCGACTTGAAGTTGCTGAGATCCTCCAAATTCAAGCCCTCGTACTTGCTATTTAGCTCGGCGGTGCGCTCCTCTCCACGGTGTATGATCTCGTCGATGTCACCGTTCACCATGAAACTGTGATGGATGTCAGCGATAGACAAGGAATTTCGGAGGGCACATGGTACGTACTCGCCGCTGGTAGAATTGATGATCTTGTCAGCGCCGTGGGTAATCATCTCCAAAAGTTCGTCCTTGTTGGCGGCTAGGTACTTCGTTAATACTCATATGCTCGGGTGAGACGATGAAGTAACCTTTTGTTTGCTGCTGACGGCCTTGTTGGATGACTAGTTGATCAAGTCGTAGTTTCTGGGCTGCACGCTCCAGCATTCGTTCTTCAACACTGCCTTCAGTGATAAAGCGGAACACATAGACTTGTTTAGTCTGTCCGATTCGATGAGCACGGTCCATGGCTTGAAGATCAGCTTGGGGATTCCTGTATATAGCAAAAGAATTAGGTACAAGTAGGTACTAGAACAACACAATTTCACAAACCAATCGCTGTCGTATAAAACAACGATATCCGCCGTTGTCAGATTGATACCTAGACCTCCAGCACGGGTGGTGAGCAAGAAAATGAACCTTTCACTCCCAGGTTTGTTGTATTCGTCGATGGCAGCGATACGGTCATCATGAGCTGTACCACCATCAATTCGACAGTATTCTGGAGCAGCGTCACTATCTACAGGCGGAGAAAGGGGAAGACACGCACTGTATCCCCTAAAAAGGCAATAGTCTTCGAGTATATCGAGCACACGGCTCATTTGACTGAAGATAAGAACACGAGAGCCTTTGGCCTTCATTGACTTCAATAGCTTGTCGAGAATGACCATCTTCCCCGAATTCTCGATGAGATGTTCGTCGGTGGTATACGGTGGACCAGGTTCCTGCATAAAGATGAGAATAGTGACACGAAAGGGGGTATCGTAGAAGAATACGAACAGCACCGTCGAAGAGATAAGGGTGGCAAGTTACTTTGCGAAGCTGCTCAGCCAAATGGATTATCTTTCCAATAAAACAGTGATCTAATAACCCACCTGCATGACGACGTTCATGAGGCGTGTCTTGCCTTCCTTCTTCCCGGTCAATCCTGTGGAAAATGTCAACATTTGTATGAATCAATTAAAAAGCAATCCAACCGTTCACTGCGTCTATATCCTTCTCTAAGACAGACCTATACCATTTCCGTTGCATTTCTGTTAGACCAACGTAGATGTTGATCTCCTTTTCTACGAAGGAATCAGCCAGAAGCAGCGGAGTTGTAAGCAAGTCCACGAACTAGGAAGGAGATTCTTTTCGACGTCCGCCTTGACACGGCGGAGCAAGAAGGGACGAAGGATTTTATGAAGAGCTTCGATAACCTTCTTGCTCTTCTCTGACTCGTCCTCTCCATGCGTGTCCTTATGCAGGAAGCTGTCCAGGTCGGCGTAGTCGACGAAGATCTCGGGACAAATGAAGTTGAGGAGAGCGAAAAGTTCTTTCAGACTGTTCTGGAGAGGAGTACCCGTAATAAGCAGACGACCACGCGACGTGAATGCTCGGACGATTTGTGACAATATCGAATCAACATTCTTGATGCGATGGGCTTCATCGATGACAATATACTCGAATGAGAACTTCTTGAAGGACGTCCTTTCAATTAGACACATTTCGTATGTCGTGATGCAGACTTCGAAATCTTGAGGAAGCAGGCGATTGGTGATGATTTCCTGACGTTCATCCTTCGTGCCCGTGAGTACCGTGACATTGAAATCAGGTGTCCACCTTTCGAACTCCCGTTTCCAGTTCTGGAGAGTTGATTTGGGAACGACGATGAGGTGGGGACCAGAGATATCCTTGTGGTGTTTCAGGTACGATAAGAAGGATATAGTTTGGAGTGTTTTCCCGAGACCCTGCATAGTGTCGGATAAGCTTCAGCAAGAATGCAACGAAGGTACCAACCATCTCGTCTGCCAAGATACCATTCAAGCCATTGTGATGGAGCGATATCATCCAGTTAAGCCCTTGCAACTGGTAAGGTCTCATGGTTCCATGGATGACTGACGCCGACGGGTTAGCTGCATGGAGAGAGAAGGGGAAGATGAGGTGGACGAACAAGCAGGGGACTCCTCAAAAACAAACGGTTGGTCATTCCCGTCTACAGCCATTTCGCCGTCCTTCAGCAGCTCCTCGTCTTCCTCTTTCTCTGACTTTCGGTGTCGAGTACTTGAATCACTAATGAGGGATTCCGTTACGTTAGACCCGAACGCGGGCGGAGCATAATGGCTTACACCGCTTTCTTCCTTCCACGTCCCTTGGGCTTTGGTTGAGCGTCCATCATTGCAGCGTACTCGGGATCCCGAGCTCTCTGCATCAGACCCGTGAGCCTCGTAACAAACGTAATGACCGCACATAGCAAACCTTCAGATCCACGAAATGCTTGAACAACTCAGTTTGACCAAGAAGATACGAGTACCTTTTGACAGCATCCGCAATCTAGGACGCGTCCATTGTCAACAAAACGTAGCCTTCTCGGGATGTTTAGTACACGCACCTTGGCCTTGTCCATTTCGTGTCTCTGTTCCTGCAGCTTGCCCTCCGCGGCCTTCTTCTTCCGCTTTTTATCTTGACGCTCTGCGGACTTGGATTGAGGCTACAACGATGTGACCCGCTACTTGAGTTCTCGTTCCTGGAACGGAGAAGTATACTGTTACCTTAGTGGCATAATCGTCCTCGTCGCTCATGAGCTCGTCGGCCTGCTCATCATCTTCATCGAATTCGCTCTCGCCATCGGCGCCTTGGCTAGGCTAGCACATCTCTCAGTAAACGCGGACTATATTTGCCATACAAGCACCAACCTGGCGCGAAACGATGTTACTTGGGACAACATCGCTGAGGATGTCCTCGTCCATTGGCACGTCCTGGGTAGTAAACGTCTGAAAATCCGTTGAGCGAATGAAATAAAGAGAACGCGTGGTCTTACACTCATCCTCGAACTGGGAGATAGGATACGAAGAGATGTGTAGCAAGTGACACTGACAGGCGCGGTGCGAGTTCTCATTCGAGTCACGTTTTTGACCTTTTTCGGAAATGATTAGGAGGCAAGCCAGGAGACTTCGTAAATTGAAACAATAGCGAGCTACATTTCTAAACTATTGTAGCCACAGTGAGGTACAATTCTAATCACATTCAGTACCCCTGTGCTACGTTTCCGTCGCCAATGTTGCTCGACTGGTTGTGACATTTCGGACAAGGAACCGCATTGGCTGAGGCTGAGGCAACACCACCCGCGCCGAAACTACGACTTTCATTCAAACCTGCGACATCTATCCTCTCAGATGTGGCAAATTCCGAGTGAGCGTCACCGAGGCCTAGAGTCGCTGAATTGTCTCGTGAGTAGTTAGCTTCAAATATTGTCATGAAACTGACAGATTTTCTCGATGACGGGTTGTATGATGTTGTGGTAATGGTGATGGACGTTCTCGTATACAATTGTGCCACTTTCTACTGTGGTGCGATGAATAGGCTCCGAAGTCTGCACGCGACAATGTATTAAGTGATTCGGCTCAAGGATAAAGCAGGAATAGGATACTCACAGTGGTATTACCTTGTTTCAAGATTGACTCAAGCAAAGCCTGATCTTCGGCTTTGCCAGTGTGATGCTCTACAACATGGGACACTGGATACGCCTGGTACGACTTAGTGAATTTTTCCCAAGCATTTACCCGTATAGTGCCTACCTGATGATGCAAGTGCTCTTCGCCTTCTTCACGATGGATGATTGGGACTACGTGGTGTTGAATATGATGCACTAAACCCAGGGATTCAAATGAGCCTTCGACATAGACTGAGTTGTGGGACGTACCATGACGTTCGAGATGCTTCTCCCGAGTGATTTCTTCCACTTCGAAACTTACGATTCTTTCGTGCACGACAGCTAATTGTAGAGCACTGGATGAACCATCACGCGTAACTTTAACTGCACACTCACGTTGAAGTTGGCGAGTGTCCTCGATCAAATGGCCAGAGTGCATGAGATCGTTGAACGATCCATCTCCAATAAACTCGGGATGCACCGCCGTAACGTTATTCATGCTCGGACCAGTTTCGGCGCCTGGCACCTTCGCGAACATTTTCTCGTTATACACCCCGGAAGTTGTCTTGGCGTCGCAAGGCGGTGTCTTTCTTCCTTGCGAAAACTTGCCCGCAGCAGTTCCGCCGCCGTGGACGAAGGTCTCCTGATTAAACGAGTTCAAGCTCGGCGATGCTCCTTGATGTAGGCCTCCCGATCCTAGGGTGGCTGACTGAGAGGTATAGTCCGGTGACTCGTTATTGGTAGTGGCAGACTGCACATTGTGACTTCCCCCATACGGCGTGCTGGCGGTTGGTGCTTTGGCTATAGGCGGTGCTCTGTCGGCGCCTTTCGCCGACGGCGCAGATAAGTCAGTCTTCAAGAAACCCTTCACGCTAGCCAATGGAGAAGATTTTTGGGTTGGTGAGCTCCAGGCGTTACCAGGTTGCGATACAGAGCCAGATTCCATACTCCTCATGTCCGAGGTCGCCTCTCCGCTGCGTGCTGGAATAGTCGGGCTTCTGGTACTATCCTGCGAAAGCGACGACGCAGTGAAGTCCGCCTTTAAAGCGCCTTTCATGGTTGTTGCTATACCTGCGTTGAATGCAGATGAATCTTCGCCGCCAAGAATGCAGCCCAGCACGTACCCATGGCGTCTTGGTAACTGATAGAGTGGTTAAGTTGAGAAAATTGAAATTAGGGGTCAAAGAGAAAGACCACTCTGTTACATATGAACATTGAATGAAGCCCCTGTGTACTCGGATTTGGAGCGGACTTGATTTCGATTTCGTCATGACGGATGCTACATACGGTGCTGACCCGTTCCGTTGAAAGTGACCGGGGAAGTAAGTTCGAATTGAAACTCCGAAGGAAGTGTTACAAGCGCTTGAAGCATAACAAGTGTCACACTACTACAAATGGCTATTGTGACGACCATCGTTGCAGTAGCCTTGTGTACGGCCATGTTCACTATTCGGTGGAAGGTTTGACGCAAGGCGCTACTTACTATACAACAGCTTTGCTGATATCCACCGCTTTTTTAGTCTCTTCACCTTTTATGACATGTCACAGATTGAATCGGCGGTGCCGACGAAGCTCGATCTCGTTGGCCAACACCTGAATGGACACAAACTGAGGGTAGCCGGAAAGTCAGACCACCCAATCTCCATGACGCCTCGAAGCTGATCGATGCTTACCAGAGTCCTGTGCTACGATCCAACTTCAGCACTGTTGCTCCTCGTCGACAAAGAAACGGCACTATTGGTGGACGTTTCGTTGTGTGTTGATCGTTGGTCGGGCCCGTGGCTTCGAGAGCGTCTTGCCATTGCAATGATAATAGGACATCTCGAAACATTGGAGGTTCGTTACAACTTTCCGCAATTTCGTGACATTGACATATTGACTGGCGCTGGTATAGAAACAACTGCCCATCCCAATGCTTCCTGCGTTTGCCCCTGCCCCTTCACTTGATCCCCAGGTTGTGCTTCGCGCAGTTCTTGTGGTGCACGCCCCAGAGCTGGATCTAGCCCTTTGGAACGATTCCATGGACAGTGGCGACGATGCTCTCGTCACTTCTACTCATCATCGTCCTAGCTAGTCCTTACGACACAACTAGTGCCTTATCCTATTTCTGATTCATTTTGATCGGCGACTAATTAGTGCATCCTGATGCAGGCAAAGACAATGCCCAAGCGATCGGCGCGCACACGCAGTGGCTTAATGTCTCCCACCATCGTCGTACGAATTCTTACTGTTTAGAGGACACGATGAGATTTCGAGAGCCAATAATAAGCGTCACCGGTGCATCCCACAAATGAGAGGACGTCTATATTCGGATCATTTCTACCGATACACGAGCGAGGAACACGCTGTTCGGCCACGCTTACCGGCCATGTCTTGTGAACAAGTCACCCGCACTTTCTTCTTCTGATGCCAACGCTTCGGGTTGAGACTCGCTTGCGGTGGAATTAGTGCTGTATTGAGTGTTTTTTACTCAGGCTCGCGGTTAACGAACTTGAAGCTCTGAAAGAAGATGCAACTAAGGATCTCGAACTCTCGAACTCTCTCGAGCTTGCTTCCAGGTTTTGCTATGTAAATGAAAGGTGGAAGGGAACCAAGGCACGGCATTAAAGTTCTCCTCGACGCAAGGTGGGGATGAATTAATCGAGGCGCTGGTAGATCGTAGAGAGAACGAATATGTAAATGTCGCATTCTGGCCCAAGTTTGGACCTCGATGGTAGAACGAGACAACGTCATGGATATATACAGGTGAAATCTATTTAACCTCCCGCTTTACAGTAGGGTCCACGTCCGAGGCGTACAGGCTCGGCATCTGAGAGAACGGCCGGAATAATCGGTCGAGATTGTAGAGTCCGGTGGGTAGCGATTCTGGCAACTTGCCAAAGTGAGGCATATGAAGTAACGTTTCATGCACATGCTTTATGGCGTACGTAGATGACGGGTTGGTGGAGCATCAAGAGTGTCTGTGGGTAGTCAATCAGTCACTGGTCAACTGGTAAGGTACAAGGGGGAGAGGGCCGGGGTAAGGATGAGATGGCAGTGGTAGTTCGCCATAGAGGGTTATCAGGCGGTCGGATATGGACGGAGGTAGTGAATCGGATCAGTCGCGTTTTGGGCGATAGTATCAAAATATTTGGCACCGCACTTTGTAGCATACCGATGGGAATGTTCGGGATACCTGGATCGCCGTCTAAATTGTCAAGTGAAGGGGATGTTGTTTGGGAATGGTGGATGCCACAGAAACTGGGCGATTGGGTCAACAACGGTGATGGGGGGCTATAAGTATCATGACTCTTCGGACTAGTTCGGCTGTCGACGATATAATTGATTGGTCCGGCTAAAGAGGGTGTGTTGTAGTACGCCGAGGCGAAAGGCTGCGATGGAGGTATATTTGGGAACTGGGTAGAAAAGGGGTCCTCCGTTGGCATCGCTGCCTGGCCTTAGAACTGGGCAAGGTACGCGCGAGGCAGGTCTTAATGTTGAGTACAAGTCAGTTTTCAGTGTAGTTACGGTATTACGTTCTGCCTCCGGGGGGCACATGAGTTTCAAGATTATGGAATATACCCGAGGGGCGAGACTGGTGGGCAATGGGCACATGGAGAACAATTATCGGTTACCCCCTCCGCTACCCACGAAGGTCACGAAAGGTTAGTACTGTCTAACCGATACATTACTGCTTCGGGGGTAGAAATCCGTCCTGAGCGGGAGATGCAGTGAGACTTGGAAAGATTTCGACCGGAATTGAGTCGTTCTGCGAGAAATGGGTGCATGGGCATCAGAAGACGAAGGCTGCATGTGAGGACGCTGAGCAGGTGGAATCTTCGCAGCCAGATCGGTGGGCGTCGGGAATAGCCAGCCATGTTCCTGGTTCAATGATCGGCTAGATCACGAACTGATTAGATAAAGGGTCTGCTCGAAATTCACCCATCGTCCAACGCAGCAACGACAACGGAGGGCCAGAGGTCGACCATTTATTGGCACACAATGTGCAGACAATACCGGAGGGAATTGTGTCCGAAAATAAAAATATTGTTATTTTCAGTGGCTGTAGCTCAAACATTTCTCGACAATTTCCTTTTTGGATTTCTGCTTCCGCGTGACACCCTGAGCGAGCTACAGTGACTTTCATTGTTGCGCTGGCCACAGCTTCTCGCACTCTCTCTTCCCGACCACCACCATCGTTTTATAACGATGGCCTCAGCTTCTTCCTCGTCGTCTTCCACAACGGCAAGATCCTCAAAGTCAAAGAAGCGGTAATTACTTTCCTCGTCCACTGCCTGCGCCCTCCGTTGCTTCCTCTCACACAACTCAACCCCACACTAGCAGATGGACCAGAGACCAACTCCTCAGGAACCTCGAGGTATATTGTGCCAGCATATATGCACCATCATGCGCTGACCCTCCCCAAGATTCTGGGGCCCCTTTCCGACCCTCTCCCACCCGCTTTACCCCCATCGCCTCCTGCCTCGCGCTCAGCGTCCCCCGCCCCACCCCTCAAGCGAAAGTCCGACTTTCTAGGCGACCATAACGACAGCGTCAAGCGTCCCAGAACGGCAGAGCGAAATGGACACTCCATTCCCGAAAGACCGTCCCAGCACCAGCATCGCTCGTCGTCTTCGACCAGCAGCCCCAATGCTCAGGCACCCACCCCCTCGCTCAAACCACCCTCCTATAGCGGAACCCTGTGAGGACGGGGAGGTTCGCGAAGAGGCCGAGTCTGTCGCCTCAACCTCGGTGGCCGCATCAGCGACTGCATCAGTTCCGATACATTCTCGCAGTCCGCCTGCCGTGTCGGCACCCACCGCTGACCCCGACCCCATCTCGAGTTTCACTCCCATACATCGCCCGAGAAGAGGCCGCCCTTCTCCAACATATACGGATGAGCTCCATGATAAATACCACAAGTATGGCCGTATGCTCAAGTATTCGGGGGATGCACGCTTTTGGTCCACCTATCCATCAACACACAAGGAATACCGCCCTTTGCCCAACCCCCCTCCGCCGAATTCGCCGTACCACAAGCATGGCGGCCTTGTGGCCAGATTGGAACTACTAGATGCACTAGTCTGCTTCACCTACTCAACATGGACCAAGGATCACGGTCGGCGTACTTGTGATCTCAACACATGGGCCACGATGGACCCCTTCCTTAATTGGTGTAAGCATAAGTGGTCGGCAGAGGATGGCTACAATGATGCGGAACGGGCTTTGCAAGGTCTCATGTAAGCATGACCTCCTTATCACTTGAAACTTCTCTTGTGTTTACAACAACCATGCGCATAGTTACATGATTGAGGGCTTTATTATGTCTCGAAAATTGGTCTACAACTGCAGAACCGCGCCCGGGCAGGATATCAAGCGTCTCCATAATGAAATGTCATCAAACATGATGGCTGCCGCGCGAGAAGCTAAGTCTAAATCATCGGGGGCTAGTGTCGCAGGTGGCATCAATGGAACCGGTCTCATACCGGCCTCAGCACACCAGCTTCCATCCCCAGCGAGCATTGCCACAGCGAGCAGCGCCAATTCGACCCCGACAAACCCAGGTGCTCGACCATCATCGACTCATTCCTCCGCTTCCTCTAGTTCGCATAGACCCAATGGGACTGTTAGCGCTCGACCACAGCTGCCTAGTACACCACTACCTTCAATACCACATGGCTTCCTTCCAGAGTCGATGCGGAGTCACTATGACCAGATACCAAGTCAAGTTCTCACCGCCATGTCGTCCGTCACGGTCAAAGTCGCTGCTTCACAATTACAGGATATCACGGATTTGGTCATGATGATGAACACCTCATCGTCGCTGTTGGGTACGGCCAATCAGATGCTAAACCTCCCCATTCTCCGTAAATCCTTCCCACGAACATATGCTCGTATGGTACATAGCACGCTGAGCCCTCAGGAAGAGCTGGAGCCAGAGTTTGAGGACGAGGACGGAGAATTATTTTGGCCAGGGCAGAGCGTCAGTGGTGAAGGCTTGGGCTGGGTTTGTCTCATGGGAAAGGCGATGATCGTTGAATTTGGAAAGGCATATGGGTATGCGGGTCTAGCGGGGGTGGTTCCGAAGCCACCGGCTGGCGAGGAACGAGAGAAGAGAAGGTAGCAAGGATTTGATGGCAGCCGGCCGCTGCTCCCCCCCCTCCCTCACGGACGTGTCAACGATATACACATCTAGAGAAGACTGGTGAACTTCACACTACGCCCACCCGCTCCGCCCTCTTGCCGACGTCCCTCGACGTTACCTATCGCTTTCGGTTGGCTGGACATGACCAACGCACCCATATACAAATATTTATACGGCCTACATTCGCCGGTCCATTCAAAATGGAAAACGAAATACACGCCTAACAGCGAATTCTATGATGTACAATCAAAAGCAACCTTGGAGATTTTGATGTCTTCGTTCTTGATATATTTCACTTGAGCCTTTGCTTGTCGGACAACTAGTTGGCTTTACTCAACTGGAGGTTTCAGATGGATTGGGCTTGTTCGACATGACAGAGTGGGCCTCCCTCGCGATGCTCTCTACCCTGTCCCCCGACGCCCCTGCTTCATTCCGACCGGATCGACCTCTCTCCCGTCTTATCTTCCTCCTGTGACCTCTTCTGCCGGCCGTATCTTGTCTGGCTCCGTCCTTCCTTACGCCGCATTCCAATGGTGGAATTGATGTGTCTACATCATGGATAGACATCATTGCTGTCTAAAGTTGATTGATGGTGCCTACTTGCTAGCCATGCATTTCATCCTACCGACGACAACACCAGCAACAAGCCAATCGCTCATTCAAGCCATATCCCGGCCTTCCACACGCTTTTCTAATCGCTCGCTCGCTTAGCCTAAGCAGTGGTTTAGATGTCGCAGACGTTTAACCATTTCGATTTTGGATCGTTGGCTTTTATTGTCATAAGCTTAGACTTGCTTTCGAGTTGAGAGCGCTTGCTCTCCTTGCGCTAGTCCAAGTCTGACTATGATTTCCCTCACGATTTGCTGCCAGCTTCGTTCGTCCAATGTACCGAACCGACGCCGAATAAATCAAGCGAATCCTTTCTCGAACATAGCTGGTGTCTGTCACAAACTTTCGCAGGTCGTTTACCCACTCCCCTTTTGGCCAGACCTCGGATTCCACGGTTACAAGCGTGCAGCGGTGACCATCCGAGGACTTTCAAGTATCGAGTCATTGCTTTCCTCTATCGAATTGCATTTCGTTATATTGCGATTATCTCCAATTGGGGCAGCGGGCATTCTCAAGGCTGTCCCAGGCGAAGTTCTCATGCCGGAATACAAAGGTGGACATGGGTATGGTTTCAGCAATGCGCCTGGACTAGGAGTATGATCGTCTCCACGAGGTTTCTCCCGCCCATGCGGGCTGACGGTGCCGCAGCCCGCTAGCTCCTCACATTCCGATGGCACAAAAATCTCTACGCTTTTCCCCCTCACTTAGACTTCAACAACGTTCCAGCAATCATACAACTCAATTAATATCCCACATCACTTCGCCGCCCAGCCTTTGCATGCAATTCACTTATCTCTTTGTATATTAATTAACAACATGGATCCCACATCATTTGGCTATCGTCATGTGGTCACATTTACGGCCCAATCTCTTTTCCGACTAGGACGTTCGTCACGATTGCTATCACCCCTCCTATTCGCATTGCCTCCCTCCTCGTCCTCGTCACAGCTTCTCCGAGGCGGGTAATGCGAATATAACACCTCCCCCATCACCATCACTGTCTCTCCCTGACGCTTGGATGCCCTGGAATGTTTTGGACTGTTCACGCTTTTTTGCTGTTTATGCTTTCTTGGATATTTTAGCTGGGTGCACCTTCCACCCCTTACGACAGCGTCTCCGAACATCCCCCACCTCGTGGTGCACCCGCTTCTCCATCCCCTGTCCATTATTCTTCCTGGACGTAGATATACCTATCCCAATGGTGTTGTTCACCCAATGTAATACCGCCGCTAACTGCAACCACAATGTAACCAATGCCTAAAGGCATGCCCAATTCGAAACGCCATTGCTATTTGATCATAAGGAATTCCTATCGATTTCATGGCACCCGGTCATAGATAGGTAGGTTCTTCTGAGGCCGAAGTGAGGTTACGTTGCACAATTCACCACGAGGAACATTACCACTGTGTCGGGGTAATGTCTGTAGGCTAATCCAAGGGCTAATCAATCTTGTTTTAGAATATCTTGTCACACATCATCGGGAGAAGGTTGTAATATTCCGGGGGAGCAGCAAGTCTCAGGCTTCTTGTCGGTCCATACTTGCCTGAACGTAGAGGACCAGCGGGGGAAGTTACAATAAGGTTCAGAAACACACGCAGAAGTCAAGACGGTGAATTCTGAATATGAAGTGCATGGGAGGGAGAGAAATCATATGGGTGCATGAGCATACATACATTTGGCTTAAAGAGACGTAAATTGCGATAGAAGTGAAGGAGACCCATAATGAAGTAGGTGATTTCATTCGTATCCCATCCACAAGCCCGTCGACATCCCGCAACACACCGATCCTCAACTCTCTTTTGGTGGTTCTACAACACAAGCGAAAAGAAACCAGGCAAAAAGAGATCGTAAAGCGTTTACCGATTGGACTTGGCAACACGCTCCAATTCGTCCTTTTTCTGTTTGACAAGGAATGAAATCAGTATTAGTCGAGTACATGTCGGCGTCTTTTGGGCAATTCTGACCTTGATGGCATAGGAGTTAGATGAACCCTTGGCGGCGTTGATAAGCTCATCAGCCAAACATTCAGCAATGGATTTAACGTTGCGGAATGCGGATTCGCGAGTCTATTCCGATTGATTGTGAGTGAGGCCGTTGCGTGGGAAGCAACAGGACAACATACGCCGATTGTCAGGAGAGAGATAGCTTGGTTGACACGGCGGAGAGGAGAAACATCGACAGCTTGACGACGGACTGTACCCTGCGAGCCGATACGAGTAGAATCTTCGCGAGGGCCGGTGTTGACGATGGCATCAACAAGGACCTAGAAAGAATGACTACACTTGAATACGAGACGCAATTTCAGGGTGGAGATTTACAGACTTGGATGGGGTTTTGGTCAGTGAGGAGGTGGATGATTTCGAACGAGTGGGCGACGATACGGACGGCCATGAGTTTCTTGCCGTTGTTGCGTCCCTTCATCATTAAGCTGTGTAAATCTTTCATTGAATATTTCCATTACGGCAAATGTGCGGTGTGGGACTCGCCTATCGACCAGACGCTCGACAATGGGCATCTGCGCCTTTTTGAATTGCTTCTTGGCGTATCGTCCGGCGGTATGTGGGAGGTAGACGGCATGGCGAACTTGGATGTAATCGGTCAAGGAGATATCCTTCACTTCAACACTACATTATCGCAAGCAAATCTCAGTCAACTTCAAGCTCTCAAAATCCCAAATCGCATCACGAAGACACACGAGATCTTCTACTCACTCTTGCGTGTCCCACTTTCCGAAGAGCTTGACCTCCTGGCCGAGTTTCGAGATGTCCTTGGGAAGCGTTGTGGCCATTTTGAGATAATTTGAGGTAATTTGAGGTGGCGCAACGACCGCTTCGTACCTGGCGTGAAAAATGGAGGTTTAGCGACGTTGAAGGCGACGAGCACGATAATTCCGTCAAGCTACCTGGCGAGCTGGTGTTTGTTCTTGTTGATCTCCTGTAAATTCAAAGTTCAATATGTGTCGGAGTTTCCCGATGTACTGTACAGCTGAGAGCGCTAGGAGTCAGATAGGGGCACATTTTACGTCTCCTGCATGGACTTCAGTGAAATGGAAATGGAATACGAGACAGAGGTCAAATACAGGCTGACGATGCATTGGTGCTACGGATTATGTATGCTAATTACTACATGTTCTACTACTATAATCTGAAGTTATGCACTAAAATACAAGTAAATGCGGGTGAGCGCCGAGGCGCGATATGTGTTCATCTCCGAGTTTGTTCTTGCGGAAATTGGTTTGAGGTTTGATATCCGTTTCATGTGATGTGTTCTTGATTCTTGATTGCTAGGGCGTTCACTCACTAAGAACCACTTTATTCGCCCCGGGCTACCGCAAGAAATATCCGTGTTGCCTCTGACGGAGGGGCATTTCGCCTCGCGGCCTCTATGCGATTCCTCTCCCGGTCAATAGCATCTTCCGCCTTCCTCCTAGCCTCAGATTCCTCTCGTACCCGGGATTTGAGGCGAGTCTGGGAGCTTTTTGCAAGATCTAACTCATGAGTGACCTCCTTGAGTTCGCGCTCCAGTCTACGCCGCTGCTCGCGTTCGTACACGCAGTCTTCCTCCAACTTGCGTTTGGCGCGCTGTACGGATAGCAACGCTGCTTGATTCGGTGCCTTTGCGCCATGGTCACCAGACGGCGGAAGATTTTCGGCCTCGTCACGAGGACGAGACGGGGTGGGTTTCAATGGAAGGACATGCTCTAGCTTCTGCTTGGACGAGCTAAGTGTTGGTGGGATGGCGTTGGTACCCGGGGAGGGAATATTCATGAGCACGACTTGCGCGCTACTAACGGGAGCATTGTCCGGTTTGGTGTAGTGCTGAGGAATATCCACGCCGTAGACCTTTTGTAGCCACTTCGCAGAATCATTATAATGCTGAGCGATCACGGCAGGACGTGTGATGGGGTCTCCCTTGGCGCTTTTGGCCATGTCTGTCTCACATCCAGAGAGCATAAGCCAGACAGGTTTACGGTGAGTGTCTGGGACTTCGAGCCCATCCATGACTACAGTACGAGTGTCAACGACGCAGAACTAAAGGTAAAAACACGTTTGCGTACATTTAAGTAGGGCCATAAGAATATCCAAAGCGCTATAGGGGTGACCTTGGCGACGATGATACGCCGCGGCAGTTAGCCAAGTACCAGGATCGCTAGTAGACAGCTTGAGGAGCGCAATGATTGCCCGAGGGTCTCCGTCGGTGGTTTTCATGTCGTAAGAGAAAGTTTCGTCATGGTAGGTTATAGAAAGTCGACCGTCCACGGAGAAAGCCATGACGGGAGCTGATTTAGTCTTTGAAGAGAATAAAGACGACGTTGAACCCTTCGGCAATCTGCTGCTTGAAGGCAGGAGGGATGCGAACACCGGGGGATCAATGGATAGCGGGTTGGCGTGACTAGTACTCTGGATGATGGGTTTCACGGCCTGTCTAGGCGGTGCGCCCGGGAGTGGTTGTTCTGTCGAACGCGTTTCTCTGCGTGACGCGGCCATCGCATTGCGATACTGTTCGACCAGCGCTGGGTCGCCATCGAGGGCCCTCACCTTGATGTCAGGCATCAGCTTGTGCAAAGCAAGAGCATGCGCGGCGCCAGCATCTTCATTGAACTCCAGGAACAAGTCAGAATCCCCAGGAGCCCAGTGAATTCCACGTCTGCCTGGCGTTAACTTGGAACTGGTTTGAAACCAGGGCAAAACTTACAACCCGCCATTCTTGGAGAACACCTGGCGAACGTTGGTGAGGCCTACGCCAGGACTGGGCGAGATTCGGACGACGTTGCTCCAGCGACCCATCTGGTTTCTGGTGACAGCGTTAGCGGTCGAGTCCAGGGGGTCGTCGTCGTGCGAAGCCATATATGAAGACCTGCGAAGATCATTGATCATGTGCCCTTCATGACAGTGATTCGATGGTATTTCAGAATAGTGCAAAGAACCTCATCATTTCCTGAAGAACCACGCGACTTGTGAAAGAGGTTTTTGACAGCATAGACCAGAAGAGCCACCTCGTACGATTGCGCCTCGAGGCTACCAGATCATATTTTTTCAGTTAGTTGGCTGTAGACACTAACATATTCTGAAGATAGTAGATGGGGGTTCTTAATTGTGATTTTTAAGTAGAGGCGTATCCATTGGCACCAGGAACACGGCCTCATCAACTTGACATATGCCAATTTAGAACCTTCGAGAGATCTCGCCGTCATTATTTTGAGGTCGGCGCTGTAGGACGTGCATGTTTCGGAACCAGGAATGGGCCAGAATTTAGGTGGTGTTTTGGACAAGGCAGTTTGTGATACCACACAACTCGATGTTCACATACTGGGAATACGGAGAGATCCTCGAGGTGATCTGGTCGCGCGTTCTGGCTCCGATCGGGCTTTGAGGAATAGACGCCCGGGCAAAGGCGAGCGCGTCGAATGCGGCACGTGCTGCTGCGTAGCCCCAACTAATTATTTCAATCCTTGACCACCATTACCATCGTCGAGCTCGCTGTCGGCGACAATGAGTGACGACTTCCTACGACTTGTATCGCAGGCGAACCCGGCCACTCGACAATACCAACCTGCAAATAATGGATACCCACCTTCAACCAATACGCCTTACTCTGATAATAATTCGCCGCAACTATTAGACCCATTCTTCGACGATGAGGACGACAACGTACCAGACTCTGCTTTCGGCCGGCCGCAAGCCATGCAGTCACAGGAGAGTGGTCTTCCCCTTGCTCGTTCTGCCGCACCACCCGCTGGAGCGGGTCCGTCAAGCTCAAGTTTGCCCGAGGGCGGGACTCAAGGTTGGGATGACGATGACTTCGAATTTCAGCCTGCGGGGTCCGGAAATGCCTTTGCAGGCTCTAGCTCGCTTCCTGGAGAGCCAAAGAGAAGTAGTCCGTTGGAGAAAGCAAAGAAGTGGGAGTGGAAATGGCCGTGGAAGAAGGAGAAGGAATTGACGGGGGAGCGGATTATTGCCCTCAACAATCCTGCACTGAACTCGGAATACTGCTCGAATTTTGTCTCGGCCAGCAAGTATAGCCTAGTGACCTTCTTGCCTAAATTTCTGTTTGGTGAGTCCTTACATTTACGTTACCCGTCAGACCATGTTGTTCATAAGGATTGGCCAACAGAACAATTCTCTAAATACGCCAACCTCTTCTTCCTCTTCACCGCTTGTATCCAGCAGATACCAGGCGTGTCACCGACGAACCCGTATACTACTATCGTACCTCTAGCGGGGGTATTGCTTGCATCGGCCTTCAAGGAGGTCCAGGAAGATTTGGTAAGGCATTCTTCGATGTCAACTTTCGTAACTTACCTTGCGTAGAAACGGCATCAATCTGATTCAGAACTCAACGCCAGTAAGGCCAAAGTTCTCGCACCAGGTGGCAGTTTCGAGGAGAAGAAATGGAAGGACATCAAGGTCGGGGACGTAGTACGCCTGGAAAGCAACGATTTCATACCTGCCGATCTCGTCTTACTGAGTTCAAGTGAGCCAGAGGGTCTTTGCTACATTGAGACGTCGAATCTTGATGGGTGAGTGCTACCTCAATTCTTATCATTCCTACATTATGACAATACCAGAGAGACGAACTTGAAGATCAAGCAAGCCTCCACCCACACTGCTTCCCTCACTTCACCTTCACTCGTCCTAAATCTTAATGGCACCCTCCGCTCAGAACAACCCAATAACTCCCTGTATACTTACGAAGCGACAATGGACCTAGTGACTAACACCGGCGCACCGAAGCAAGTTCCTCTTGGGCCAGACCAAATACTACTCCGCGGGGCACAGATACGGAATACACCTTGGGTTTACGGTATTGCTGTGTTCACTGGACATGAGACGAAGCTCATGCGCAATGCTACGTGAGTTCCTCCTCCATGCAATATGCCGGTGTATATAGCTAGACCAATGATTTAGAGCGGCACCAATCAAGCGAACGGCCGTGGAACGTCAGGTCAATGTACAAATTGTGTTTCTGTTTATCCTACTGCTAGCTCTATCTCTTGGGTCTACAATAGGCAGTAGCATTCGATCGGTGCGTCCTTCCCCTACCGTGCCGCCTCTTTCTTCTTAACGTTCCTTCTGCAGTGGTTCTTCTCCAGTCAGCAATGGTATCTAGTCGAGACGGTTTCGTTGTCGGATCGAGGTATGTTTTGTTAATTTCTATTGCCTGTCTTGGTGTTCATTTCGTCTTAGCCAAGGAGTTCATCGAAGGTAATTCAATTCCTTAACTCGTCTAACAGAACTGATGTTTCTCGTCGCTAGACATCCTCACCTTCATCATTCTGTACAACAATCTAATCCCTATCTCCCTCATCGTCACCATGGAAGTCGTAAAATTCCAACAAGCTCAGCTGATCAACTCCGACCTCGACATGTATTACATGAAAACGGATACTCCAGCTCTTTGCCGGACTTCGTCGCTCGTTGAGGAGCTGGGGCAGATCGAATATGTCTTCTCGGACAAAACGGGGACACTTACTTGCAACGAGATGGAGTTCCGATGCTGTAGTATTGCGGGTGTGGCGTACGCGGATGTGGTTGACGAGTCGAAGAGGGGCGAAGGGGGTGACGGTCAGGATGGGTGGAAGACATTTACCGAGATGGGAGCTCTCTTACAGGAGAGTGCCAATCCTTTCGTCGACGTTGCAGAGAGTGGGAGTAACATGGCGTCTGGGTCCCAAGAGAAGGAAGTTATCAAAGAGTTCTTGACTCTGCTGGCGGTTTGCCATACCGTCATTCCTGAAGTGAAAGATGGCAAACTTGTCTATCAAGCTAGCAGCCCGGACGAGGCGGCGCTTGTCTCGGGCGCTGAACTACTTGGATACCAGTTTCACGTACGCCCGACGCCATACGCACTGATCATTGACACTGACTTGGGTCTGCTAGACTAGGAAACCCAGATCGGTTTTTGTGAACATCCAGGGGCAGAGCCAAGAGTTCGAAATCCTCAATGTTTGCGAATTCAACTCCACACGGAAACGCATGTCCACAATCGTCCGAACGCCCCAGGGAAAGATCAAGATCTACACCAAAGGCGCTGATACAGTCATTCTCGAGCGGTTAAGCAAGAACCAACCGTATACAGAGAAGACGCTCGCTCATCTGGAGGTGGATTACCAAAACACAATGTTGGGGCTTGGATCGCGCTGACCGTATGCCATAGGAATACGCCACTGACGGTCTACGCACGCTCTGCATTGCTTGCCGAGATATCCCCGAGCAGGAATACAAGCAATGGGTCTCTATCTATGATCAAGCTGCTGCAACCATCAACGGTCGCGGTGAAGCACTTGATGAAGCCGCTGAACTTATTGAGAAAGATCTCTTTCTCTTGGGTGCAACGGCTATCGAGGACAAGCTCCAAGACGGTGTCCCTGACACCATTCACAATTTGCAGATGGCCGGTATCAAGGTAACTTGCCATTGAAGCTCTCTTTATCATGAATTGAATGGTTCTTGACGGAGAAATGTGTTCAGGTTTGGGTTTTTGACGGGCGACAGACAAGAAACAGCTATTAATATCGGGATGTCGTGCAAGTTGATTTCGGAATCTATGAACTTGGTTAGTTTCGGGACGGAAACACGCCAAACCCTATCAACAACACGCTGATGATATCACACAATAGGTCATTGTTAACGAGGAGACGATGCAGACTACTCAAGAATTCTTGGAGAAGAGGCTGTCGGCCATCAAAAGCCAACGAAGTACTGGGGAGCTTGAGGACCTAGCGCTCATAATCGGTCCGTATATTGTTATTTCCACTGTAAATTAATCACTCATTCGTTCATTGTAGACGGGAAAAGTCTTACATTCGCTCTTCAGAAAGAGATGAATAAGACATTTTTGGAACTGGCGATTATGTGCAAAGCTGTCATCTGTTGTGCGTACCCATTATTCCCATGATGCTGAGTTGGTTTGCCAACGCGCCATTGTAGGTCGTGTCTCCCCATTGCAGAAAGCTCTTGTCGTCAAATTGGTGAAGAAGAATCAGAAGTCCATTCTCCTCGCCATAGGTGATGGCGCCAACGACGTCAGCATGATTCAAGCTGCCCATGTCGGTGTTGGTATTTCTGGTGTCGAGGTTTGCCCGCAGTTGTTTTGAGTAGCTGTTACTCGAGGCTCACATATTGATCGTAGGGCTTGCAAGCTGCACGTTCAGCGGATGTTGCTATCTCCCAATTCCGTTTCCTTAAGAAACTTCTACTTGTCCATGGTGCTTGGAGTTATCGACGCTTATCGAAGCTCATCCTCTGTAATTTTCTCTCCTCTAACTTTTGCCTCCCTATACTGATTAGCAACTCCATAGACTCGTTCTACAAGAACATTGTCCTGTATATGACACAGTTCTGGGTAAGTGAGCCAATTCATGCGCATCAGTACTTCGTGACTAACCGCTTCTTCAGTACTCGTTCTTCAATAACTTCTCCGGACAAATTGCCTACGAATCATGGACGCTCTCTTTGTACAACGTCGTGTTCACCGTCTTGCCTCCCCTCGTCATCGGGGTCTTTGATCAGTTCGTGTCTGCACGAATTCTGGATCGATATCCGCAGCTGTATATTCTCGGTCAGAAGAATGCGTTCTTCACGAAGACAGCGTTCTGGTTATGGGTAGCCAATGCTCTCTATCACAGTCTAGTAAGTCTTTGAGTGGTTTTATTTGGGGTAACTTTCAGTGCTGATGCTTTTTGGACGTAGATTACGTTTGGGTTCTCCGTCATTCTGTGGTGGGGAGATCTCAAGCAAACTGATGGACGGGACACTGGTCATTGGTTTTGGGGTACAACTCTTTACCTTGCAGTCCTATTGACGGTACTTGGCAAGGCAGCGTTGATATCCGAGTAAGTCGACCCATTGTCCTTTGGCCGTTGATGATTCACATATGCTCTGCAGTATCTGGACGAAGTACACTGTCGCTGGTGAGCATCGTCATGCAAACTATCGGCCCTCGCTGACCACGCCCAATTCTTTCAGCCATTCCTGGTTCATTTGTCTTTACGATGCTCTTCCTTCCCCTGTATGCAGTAGTCGCCCCTGCCATTGGCTTCTCAACAGAGTATTCTGGCATAGTCCCAAGACTCTGGACAAATGGTGTCTTCTACTTTGTTCTCCTCCTTGTTCCCATTGTCTGTCTGGCGCGTGACTTTGTATGGAAATAGTGCGTCCTGAACGTTAACTCTTGTCTATCTGGGTGACAGGAGTTGATCGCCTTGTTCCCCTTACAGCTATCGAAGGACATATGTGCCCGCATCATACCACATTGCCCAGGAACTACAAAAGTACAATATTCCGGATTACCGGCCCCGACAAGAACAGTACGTTCCTCGTCTTCCTGCGAAGACAATGCGAACAATGACTGACACTTTGTCGTGCGTAGATTCCAGAAAGCCATCAAGAAGGTCCGCGCGGTGCAGAGAATGCGTCGCAACCGTGGCTTTGCTTTCAGTCAGACGGAAACGGCGGGAAAGCAAGACCAAGCGCGCCTCATCCGAGCCTACGATACGTCAAAAAACGGATGCCCGGCCGTCAGGGTATTGAGATGTTCTTCGACACCTCCTTCGTCGTTCTTTGTATGTACGCGATACGTACAAGATAATATCTTTCTTAGAAACTGACGTCGTTCGTTGCTGTTTGAGTGCATTTGCTATCTTCGATTGCTTTGATAACACTCCCCACCTCATGCTATCTTAGCAACTCTCAGATATCAACGCTCGTCTTTTGGCATCAATGAATCAGCGCTCACTATCCCCGGGACATTGTAATTTATGTCGTATGATACGAACACTTATATTATGGTTAATACAGACGAGTGCATGCATAGAACTTCCTCCTCTACGAATGTAACCAACCTGGATACGCTTGGGCTTTACTTTTGCCGTTGAGACGACGGTTGCGTCTCAATTAGTCAGTCGTGGGTGGAGATTGGGATCACGACTGTTGACGACCGAGAGGGGGTCCAGGATGTCGTACCGCGATACATAACCGTTGCAGCATAAAGGTCGGTGTGATGATCGAGGATCGTGGCCTGCATCAAGGCTTCGAGTGGCGGACGCGTGGTTCATCAGCAAGTCACAGAAGCATTGACGTTGAAAAAGAGCGTCGCTGACCAGCTTCGGTGAAAGTTGTGATGGTATATCACATCGGTGATCAGGTCGGTGATGAGAATGCTGTAACTCAATAATGGTGATGACAAAATGCCACTGTAAGCATTTTGATGTGGCTGGTATCCCCGACAAGGCTCTAACCGGCGCCGGAGAGACATCTGATGCATGATACAGGTCGGCGACTTTTCACCACCTTTCATTGCTCTGCAGTAAGGAGGCCCGCAGCCGAAGCTGTCGGTTGTCCCCCTCGAGTGCGTGCGCACGGGTGAGATACCGCGGGGCCCGACGTCGAGGATACCCATTTGCGCGGTTGCGCGCGCAACGACGCAGGCTGTCGCATCATTCACTGCGGTTGCTCGCTGGTGGCCCCGTTGCCGACGCTGGTGATTAAACTGCTTTTAAGCCTCGAGGCTATGGGCCGAGATGACCTAGCTCCCCCTAGGACTGTCTAGAAGACAGCCGAGACAAACGATAATTGAGCTTGGAAGAGATTTGAGTGAGACAGATAAAAGGAAGAGTTGAACTGTCCCTAACGACGGATTGATGAGTGTGACCGGAACTGTGACTTGATTCTCATCTGCAAAGCTTTGTCGCCTCTGATATATAGACTCTGCCCCTTCGTTTATCAGGCTCCTTCTTCCCTGCCATCACTTTCTTCATTCCGGAGACTGCGTCTCAATCTCCCCCTTTCTCTCTTTTGTTTCTTTTCTTCTCTTATTAGACTTTTTCTTCCTCCACATTCTTTCCTTGGCTCTGCGTCTGGCACGCCACTTGCATCTGGCACTCCACCATGTCTCTCAAAGCAGAACTCGAAACCTGGGCCGCAGCCCTGAAGGCATATGATGAGCAGGACTTTGAGAAGTCCCTAGATATGTTCTCGGTGAGTGGACCGCGTTCCACACACCATGGGGAATCTGCCCGGTCCTGATATCATACTCCTTATAAGCGCATCGCCGATTCATCCAAGATTCTCACCAATATGGGGCTTATCTACGCGACCCTTGGAGAACATGAAACTGCCGTTGAGCGGTTCATGGAGGCGACCACATTGGACCAATATCTTGCTGTTGCGTGAGTAGCAACAATCGCAATTCGCTTATTCTCTCAATTCCCTCGATTTCAGTTACTTCCAATGTGGTGTCTCCAACTTCCTACTTGCTCGATACGAACTGGCGTACAAGGACTTTGACGAAGCATTGCTGTATCTCAGGGGAAATCAAGCCATGTGTGTAGCCCAGATGGATGGCTTGATAGTTGAATTCTGACCACATTCCAGAAACTATGAACAGTTGGGTCTGAAGTTCCGACTCTTCTCAGCAGAGGTGCTATTCAACAAAGGCCTCTCCCAAATCTACATGAACCGCGTCCAGGAAGGACTGGAGGAACTTGAAGCTGCACGGAAGGAAAAGGCGACGGAGGAGCATGATGTTATTGACGACGCTTTACGAGATCGCGGGGAGGGCTACACAGTGTTCAGCATCGTAAGCCTCTTCACATCATCCTAGCAGTTGATATTGTTGATTGAAACATTTTCGCTTCGCATATAGCCCGTCGGTGTACTGTACCGCCCATCAGAGAAGAAGTTGAAGAACTCAGTCACCAAGGACTATCTCGGCAAAGCTGTGAGTCCCATCATCAACCTTGCTTCGCCCGTAACCCTCAAAGGATGATCCTCCAGAAACTTGTGGCCGCAAGCGACTTGGGCGATGCGTACACGGAATTCACTGGTGTTGCACGCCTGAAACAAGGAATATCGCCGTCTGGCGTCTTCATTGACGGTGAAGGTAGTGGTCTTGGGCGCAGCGGGACACTAGGACGCAGCGCCACCGTTCCAGCTGCCCTGCCCAGCAACTCCCGTGAGTGTGCCGCGCGCCGGCCTTTCTAATCATCCAGCTTCGCTTATCGCTTACTCCTTTCCAGCACTACCAGATAGGGAACCTTTACTGAACCGCTCGAGGACAGCTCTTCCCTCTAGCAACCGCGAACTTAACCCTAACGACCCACGACCAAACCCAGGAGGACTTTCACCCGGAGGCGCCAATGTCCAGCGAAGTAACACATCAATTGTCGTGGGCAGGCCGTCTCCAAATGCGGCCATTGGTGGTCCTCCAACCCGTGGACTTAGCATTCGCAAACCAGTTGGCTCCCCTCCTGTTCCTCAAGATCGGACTCCCCCCGCCCCGCCGAAAGGTAAGCCATCTCTTTTTTCGGCAACGGACGGTCGTCTTACCAACGTTGTGTTTACAGATAGTCGCGTCACACAATTCTACGATGAGTACCTAGACTCTTACGGCGATGATGCTGTACCCCCGCCCGTTCCTAGTGCAGGTGCAGCACCCCCAGAGAGGGTGGCTGCCTGGGCGCGGTCTAATGCAAACCCTGGATATGCGAGCGGCGTGGCCCGTTCGGGTTCGCGTAGTGCACCCACGAGCAACTACGCGGGAAGTTCATTGGGTGTTGGAGGTACAATGAAGAGGAAATTGACTAGAAGAGGGACATCAAGAGCCGGGTCCAGAAGCCAAGTGGGGAGCATGTACGAGGAAGAAGAAGAGGGTTATGCGAGCGGCGACTACGAAGATGGACCTTTCGAGTTGACCAAGATCAGGGTGAAGGTACATTTCTGGAATTGACACGGTGATAAAAATCTCAATCACTCCTGATTCGTTCCCTCGTAACAGTTGCACTATGAGGAAGACGTCCACGGCATGGTAATCGTCCCCGAGATGAGCTTCGACGAGTTCATGGCGAAAATCGCGTCGAAATTCCGCAAACCCGTTGGGTCAATGGGGTTGAAGTTCAAGGATGAGGACGCGGTGAAGGTTAACTTGAGGGACGACTCGGATTATGAGCTGGCGATTGAGACTGCGAGGGAGAGTTCAAAAGGCAAGCCGGAGGGGAAGCTGGAGATTTGGTGCATCGATGTTTAATCGATGTGCCGGACGGGGGCCCCTTCAAGATCCACAAATCGGGCGATTCAGAATACCCCAACTAACTCGTGATTCGATCGAATCGGCTTCGTGCGACATACGCCCCCGTTTTGGTCACCGCCTTCGGCTGAGTCCTTCGCCACCCCCGCCCTCCTTTCTTCCCCTGCCTATCTTCGCTTTCTTAGCATCTATTAATTTACCCACCTATTCGTTAGCCGTATGCTCATCCGCATACCTACCTACCACTGCCTCGCTTTGTTGCTCGTTTCTCGTTTCGTCGTCCATCTCAACCTCAACTGTCAATCTCCCCAGCAACCACACTGTCTGTTTCCGTTGCTCGATCGGCGCCGCCATGCTGTTGTTTGTCGCATCATCGTTCCTGTTCCTACATTCACGACCCCCTTCACATACTTCATATATACTTACATAGTCCGTGGCTTGGTTTATCCTGGTTATCTCGTCTTTGGCTCCTGCCCCAGAAGTACTACTGGTCCTGTACAATAGCGTCGTAGGTGTAATCATAGACTCCTTGTTCAAGGAATTTGGAAAAGGTGTGTTTGCGTAGTCGTACCCAAGGCCCAGAAGTTGTATCATGTCCGTAATTACAGAGATCTGTGGAAGGGAAGCTGTTAATACGAAGCAAGTGCGACGTCGGACCAGGGGATCAGGAGAAATACGTTCAGATCGCATGTTGCAATAACTCTTGGTCCCGCTGCCGCCTATATCATTTCCTCTCCACTCCCGGGCCAAGCTAGCACCATAAATTAACGCGATCAACAGTTGATGATGTGCACACCACGCGTCGTCGGATGGTGTCTGCCCACATCCACGCTCTCCCCGGCGGATATCGCCATCGCAAGAACCGTCGCACTCAAGTTCGTGCTTGCTTGCTCTGTCGTGCTCTCTTTCTTTAGTCATCACGTGACCGCAAAGGAATCAAGCACGCCATAGCACGCCATCGACAGCCTGGTATATATACCGTTGTCCGCGCGAAGATGCAACTTTCCGCCAGTCTCTCATCCCCTCCACCCGTCTGCGTCTGCAATGGCTTTTTTTGCTTCCTTTTCCAAGCGATGTTCACAGCACCCGACTCTGCACATTCTTGACGTCGGCGTTCACGAATCAGGAATCACTCCGCCTCATGTCCCACAATCCATGGATCGTTCTAGCTTACCGCAAGAACTTTAACTACTACTGGCCGCTGGGGGAGACTACTCCTGAGATCAAGCTGAGGGTGCGGCGCCGGGTGAGTCTGATGGCCCCAATTACTCTCAACCATCAAGTGGGGAGTCGCCAGCCATCTAGGACCACGGTTGCATGCGGAGTTCCGTTGACGAGCCCACTTCCCATTCCATGGCGTGCCGACAACAATACTCGTGTTTCGGGACTTCGGATCTTCTCTCCTATCGCCTCATGACTTCCTTCACGATCAAAGACCCTGGCCTTGATTTTTCGCCTGGCTATCTGAAGCCAATCAGCGCTCGCTCTGCGCCGTCTCGTTTGTCCGGTTACGTGTCTAGGAAGCGACATCGTGCGACGAACACTGAATGAACGCCGAGGACAACGTCAATGGACCCACCCCTTCATCATTATACACCCATGACACGCTCCATTGCACTCAATCTAGCTCGGACCTGCCTTCAATTACGAACTCCCTCGCCTTCTGGGGATCTTACCCCGACCGTGTGATGTCCGTGTTTACGACTGATGTTCCAAGTTGCCCTCAGCTCGAAAGTTTGGGGTGCTATCCGAATCTGTCTCAATACACGTCACGGACCTTATCGACCGGATATTGCACGTATTTTATTCAGTGGATTTTTGCTATATAAACTGCCTGTATCTCCCGTACCTCCGCAATACAAATCCCTTCAGATTTGCTTCATATTGCGCTACAAACCTCTGAAAATGGCCACGCTTTGTCTTTACCACCCCTTGATGTCCTGCGTGCCCCGTCTCTCGAGAACGCGGCTACGAAAGGTTCATTCTCTTCATCCAGCTCAGTGCGCACTGGGAGCAGCGTCTCAGATGCAGGGAGCTCTCCCGCTCCTCTGACCCCCTTGTCAGATGGGGATGTCCCCTCTATGTCATTGGCGGTGGACTGGCATCCAGAGACCTGCCTTTATCTCCCCGTCCCCGGAGCCCTCCACGCGGCTGTCTTCGGGGCGATATTCGACAAACATTCACGAGGATCGTGTCTGGGACTCTGCCTCCCCCTTGTCTCCTCCTCCGATGAGGACTCCTTTAGCTTCGTTCGCGAGTCGTTCGAGACCATGGGGATGACCACCGGTCGTTGGTCCAGAGAAGATCTCAACGGGGTCCCCTATTACGCAACTGCCCCTTCGCTAAACGAAGACGCAGACAGTGTATCTAAGGTGATAAAAACTCTGTTTATTCTCGTGCTAGGCTCTCATCTTTACTCACAAGGCCACTGCTCCTTTCTTCGCTGAGCAAGTTTTCTCCGACCACCAGCAAGTCTTTGGCCTCGCTGGCGCCCGATCAGTTATTTCCATCCCATCCACTGATAACAAACGCATCCTCTATATCCTTGAGTCACCCACCGTAGTCTTCCCAACCCTTTCCCGGACGCGGGGTTTCCTCCCCCCTGCACTTGAGGCGCGAGCCCAATCATTGGTTTTGCAGCGTCCGACACCTTCGTTCCCAACCAAAGCCAACATTCCTAACCTCGAGGAATGGAAGAAGATCTGGGCGGCCTGGGACCTCGTCACTTTGGGCATGACCCCATCGTCTATGCTCCATCAGAAGCCGATCGACCTGAGACACAAGTGCCTCTTCTACATTGGTCATATCCCTACGTGAGTCACCTCGCTATCGAGCTATGAAACACGGAAATACTGAATAAACGACCGTGAATTAGTTTCCTGGACATGTTACTTTCGAAATCCATCGGTGGAGGAGCCAGCGAGCCCCAGTACTTCTGGAAGATATTTGAGCGCGGTATCGACCCGCACGTCGACGACCCTGATCACTGCCACGTACGTTCCACAGGTATAGAATCTATATCTATACGGTCACTAACTTTGAGCTACTGTATAGAACCACTCCGAAGTTCCTGAGAAGGATGAGGACTGGCCAACGATTGAGCTTATCATGTCCTTCCGTGACGCTGTGCGAGCTCGCCTTGCCAAACTATACGCAGAGCTCGAATCTGGAGCACGAGCATTGACGAGGAACATCGCGAGAACGCTTGTGATGACGATCGAGCATGAGGCATGGCACATTGAGGTTCGTTTCTTCAGCTATCTTCATTTCCAACGGTGAATAAATTCATTGACTCGTGAATCTTGAATAGACTTTGCTCTACATGCTCATCCAGCGCGCTGGAACCGGCACTCTTCCTCCTCCAGGCTTTGTCACCCCTCCGTTTGCTCGGCTTTCGCGGCAATGGGATATCATCCCGCCGCCATCGACACCCTCTGTTCAACTTGGCCCAGCCACCATCAACCTTGGCCACGAAGACTCAGAAGGCGACGACTTCACCGCTGACGGTAAGGTCGTCGAAGCCGACGAGTCATTCCTCTCTCAAGAATGGGGCTGGGACAACGAGAGCCCCGCCCGTACCGTTGAAGTGGGTGCCTTCCGCGCAGAATGGCGCCCGGTCTCAAACAGCGAGTTCGAAGCCTACTGGCGCGGCGAGGGCAAAGATAAAGTGTCCATGCCGAAGAGCTGGGTCCTGACCGAGGACGGAGAAGCCCAGGTCCGCACGGTGTACGGCCCCGTGGCGATGGAGATCGCGAAGCACTGGCCAGTGATGACGGCGTACGACGATCTAGTCCAGTATGCACGATGGAAGGGAGGGCGTCTGCCCACTGAGCCCGAACTGCGGCTATTCCTCGATACATACGAGGTCGGCCATGAGAACGGCGCAAACGTTGGGTTCAGAAATTGGCACCCAGTACCGTGCGTTTATGTGCTTCTATCCAATCCCTACACAAAGTAATTCTTGGGTTATCTAGTGCTACGACAGGTCTCGAACAATATGGCGGCAGAGGATCTAACGGTGGCGTCTGGGAGTGGACTTCGACACTATTTGACAACCACGATGGCCTCGTGCCTACCAACCTCTTTACAGGATACTCCACCGATTTCTTCGATACCAAGCATCACGTAGTTGTAAGCTCCACTGCCGTTTCCGTAGCAGTTGCGTTTATTGACATTCTTGCAATTAGCTTGGCGCTTCGTACGCTACTGTACCTCGACTTGCATCACGACGCACCGTTCGCAATTTCTGGCAGCACAATTACCCATATCCATGGGTCGGCGCACGGGTTGTCTACGATCTATAAGCTAGCAGTTTCGTGTTTATCCTAATATTGTACCTTGCAATCTTACGCGGCTGAGCCACTTACCTTCTTTCCTGTATTCGCTTAATGTACTACCAGTTCTCTCTCTGTAATGTCATTGTATTATTTCCTTCGCAGTCTCAGATCTCTGTGCGTGTATACTGGAGCAAGTTTCATAATTTCAAAGTCGTCAATAATACAGGACACGGGCACACATAGAGCCGTGTTAGATTTTTTACACCGTCGATGATTTACGTCGAAACTGATTCTGTGCGTCCCAACAAGTAAGACATCGTGTTGAACGCAGCCCAGGGGACGAATTCTAGTAAACATGTCAACGGTTGTTACACAGCGTTACCTTCGAGAGGTACTTACGAGGCGTCATATGGCCACTGAAGAGGAATTCGACGTCTAGTGAGCACCGTTAGCTCCAGTAGACAACCTTCATTGGGAAGGAACGTACAGGTAAGCTTCCTCTCGGTGTGGGTGTGACCGAAGACGCCGAAGTCTTGTACAGTGAAGGTTTCTTGCTCGATGGGGGTTTGGAAGCCTTGGGCTCCTCCCCACGTCATATTTCTGTGCGACGAAATCATTACCGATCAACACCATGAAAATAACAACAAGCCCACTGGATGGCGATACGAGTACCCTCAGCGATCAAGATGTAGTCCTATAGATAAATTGTCGGAGCGCCGGTAGCTTAGACGGTAATAATGCATGCTTACGGCAAGGCCGTGAACGATAACCGTTCGCTCTGATTTTTCGATGACGTTGGGGAGGACACTAAGCGTGGAGGCAACTGATTGATCTCTGCCGCCGCGGCCGGTTGCCGGGTCGATATAGACGTTGATGTTGGAGCAGGACTCCCAGTTAATGTGCGGTGCGTGTATCGCATCTTGGACCTATGTAGTTGCTTCGTAAAGGAGGCTTGAGCAACGTAAAAGGGAGGTGATACACACATCAGTACTATAAATGATCACGTTTAGTTCACACCACTATGGAGAAAGGGGAGAACCTACCGATTGAAGTAAATGAATTCCTGGGTGGCACGAGGGAAGCCAAGTACGCTCCCTAACGGCCTATTAGGAGCGCCCCTAGTAGGAACAGGGGATTAACTTACAAAGGTTAGGGAAGGTGTCGGTGACACGATAGGTGTTAAACACGGGGTTAAGCCTATTAGATAGAGTTGTGAGGACCTGATGCAAATAATGCGGAATATCGGGCACTTACAGGTTCACTCCTCGTTGGATGAGATTGTGGATGCGACATCCAGCGCTGACAGTTGACGTCCCGTTGGTTGCGGGAGGGAAGGGCAGCTGTCCTTTGGGCGGGTAGGTAAGGAATTGGTCGAGATAGTCAGTGTAGCCGCAGGCGTCAGATATTTGCTCCAGTTGAGCCCAGAAAGAGCTGTTGAAAGGGAATACATTTTGGTGCGCCTGGGAAATTAGTGATGAGTGAGTAAAGGTGTTTGGGTCGTGTGATGGGTGCTTACTCGTGCGAAGCGCAGTGCTGGAATCTCCTGTTGAACTACACCCCAAGTGAGGGAAGGATCGGCGATCCAAATACCCTTCAAGTTGAGATCAAGACCGGGGTGTTCGAATATCCAATTGGCGATGTATGGCACATCTATAAATCGTTCTGTGCTAACATCAAAAGCTTTGTCCAGACACAATCCACTTACAAAATCCGGCATACTGAAAGGAAATTAGTACTACTCCGATGGAGGATGTAAGTGAGACATGCGTACACTTTCTCCCGTAATATAGAAGTTACTACCCTTGAGTTCTTCGAAGACGTTCAGGAACTGTTCCAAGAATCCAGTAGCTTGAGCTGCAAGTTCATCGTCGTTGGAGATGTTCGGTTGCCCTTGTGAGAAACCAGTCTCATGGAACGCGTTAGATTGGGTGTTACCGGCCTACAAGTTGATAAACCTACTCCAACGGGCTGCTCAACCCACAAAACGTTGCCTAGGTTGGTCCAAGAGAATGGGTTACTAAAGGGAAGCTTTCTAGAAACATGTAGCTTATAAAAACGACCTGCTTACGGTGTGGGCTCTGCTTGACCCCAAGACCAGGCTAAATAGTATACAAATGTAAGTGTCTATCGGCCTTAACTGATTACTTTGACTCACAAATAGGTCCGTTTTCTTGTAAGAATCCTTCCATAGATGAACAACCGGGGCCACCTGTTCAGAATGTGAGATATCTCGACTTGAGCACATTACCACGAACGAACCATTGGTCCAAAATATCAAGTCTTTCGCGTGTTCTGGATTAGTGGCGGGCCAGAACCTAGGAAATTTATGAGCGCCACAGTGATGACTTTGCAACACATAAATTACCAGAAGAAAAGCTTCCTCGTTTCGTTTCGAGCTCCTGATATAGGTAGCAAACCTGCCCATGAGGGACCAGCGTCGAAATTTACAAGAGGTATTTTCTTCCCGTCGACAAAGAATTCCCTTGCTCTTACGTTCGCAAATGAAGCAGTAGGTGTCTGACGCTTTTCGTGGATGTTGGAGGGATCGGGGCCCAGGAAACCGTGCAACCTCTCGAGTTGCTCTCGTTGAAGGGCCATTGACTCCTCCATCCCTTCCATTGACGGGCTGGCGCCGAGGGGAGAGGACGACGGTTGCCCAAGTAGCGAGGTAAACGAAGAGTGATATTCGCAAGCCCACCATCTTCACGAAGGAGGAAAGCAAGACTGATGAGGTCAGATTTTTTGAAAAGACCGTTAAACTTCACAGCATTTTATACTCATACTGCACCCATTATCTGAAGGAAGCAAGAACAGAGTGGGGCCAGAACGAGAAGTCGGAGAACATAGGTCACATTGCGCGTTTACAACGCAGCGACGCGAAGTCTCACATTCGTAGTTGAATAGTATTGGTAGGCGGCATATGTACATCAGCTTCTTTTCCAGCGGTACGAATACCATCGAAGGGCAGTTAACGGAGGCGTCGACAGAAAATCCAGGAATAGATTTCTCGACCATGCGCGAGAATGAGTTCCACAGCTGATAGCGCAATCGAGGAGGTAAAGGCAGCGATCCGAGCATGTGGAGAGAAGTCCGCCGCGGTGGTCCGCTTGGCGTGCAGCATGATGTTTCTGAACAAAAATAATCTATGTGGGAAGGACATTGGTCATAGTAAAGCCTTCGCGTGCTGGCCCGTGACGGTATGGAGGTAGAGCGACATATTCTAGCTTATCTGATGCAGCATCGGTCGGAAAAATCGATAATTTGTTGAGAACGTAGGCTGCTGCTCTGCTCCTGTGATCCTGACCCAACAAAGTCAGTAAAAGTCAACAGAAGTGGGTTTTGGCCATCCTCCAAATCTCAGGATGACGGGTCAGAGGACCACCGTGAATTGGAAATGACCACCGTCCACTTGGTCCACTCTGTCCACTCCGTTGATCGGACTTCTAAACGCTTCATCACCCGCTTAGAGTACATACTAATTATAATCATTCGGGATATATTTGGATGAAAGTGATCAGTCTTGTGGGCGGAAGTGTTCCTAAGTTCCTCACTTCACCTCGCTCCGCCTGGTCGCGCACATAATCTGCGGTGAAACAGGAGGCTCTTCATAATTTATATGGCAGGATCCGTTTTCTTTTTGCGCGTATAGCAGTAGCTCACACGCTTGTGCGTTATACTACCCTCTACCCTCTACTCTCTCTTCGGCGCCGTGCTTGGTGGCCGGGGAGGCGGCTGACATTTGGTGAGTGCCGAGACATGCCGAAAGGCGGATGCCGGCGTGCCGAAGTGGACTGTGGACGATGGACAGTGGTCATTTCCATTTCAGGGTATTTCTGACGGGTCACGGGTGTAATGAGATCACCAAGCGCCCGTTCTACAGATAAGCGCCTCACCATAATGGGTCTCAAGGGCACCTTCAGTAGGCGGCTTTAAATTTCGCTGTCTCAAGCCCAGATACTCTACGACATCCGAAATTCATCTCGATACCCGGGAGATCATCTCTTTTCATGAATTAACGACATTTACGATCGCGATACACCACTCATTCGTTACCGAAAGTCCCTTGGCTTCTGTCATCCCAGAGCTACTAGTAGTGACACACACCGTCTCCCGTTCATGTCAAATGCAACCTGCCACAAGGAGAGGGCTCCCGACGGTCCCCCTCTGTTTGACAACGGAACCATCGTTATACAAGGTGCGATGATTCGTAACCTATCATGTCACGAGCAACTTACCGTCCAATGACACAGTGTATCATGTATGTCTCTGGCCGTAGTTCGCATTGGACAGTTACTCAGAGGAAAATAGGTCGGCTGGATAATAGCTGGCTTCTTTGCAGCCGTTGCAACCATCGCGTCTTTCTGGTTAATCAACAAGCACCTTCAATGGTACACTAATGTCAGTGCGATTCCCGTCGTGATGGACGTATTGCTTATTTCATATCTGTTTGCAGAAACGAGAGCAACGCTGTACGTTGAGATCTCTAGAATCACTTATACACAGAGGGCTCCAACTTCTGACAGATATCGTCCGCCTGTTATTCATGGTTCCTCTATACGCACTCATCAGTTTCGCTTCATTCTTATTCTGGGTAAGTTTCTATCCGTAATAAGGAATCAGCGAGCAACTGATGGCTACTTAGAACCAATCTACTCCTCTCATCCTCGTGCGAGACGGTTACGAATCGACAGTACTAACATCATTCTTCTATCTCCTATTGATGTACTTGTCTCCGAACACAGAGGAACAAAAGACCATCTTCAGGAAAGCTGGGCTATCACGCGAAAACGACCGAGAGGCGTTGAGAAAGGGTCAAGAGCCCAAGAAGTGGGTATTCCCTCTAGGCTTCATAAAGTGGAAACCAGCCGTGAGTAGCTTGTGATGCGCCCACATCGTAGATAATAATTTATTCGTGTTGTCCAGGACGGCCTTCTCTTCCTTCAATTACAGAAATGGGGCGTACTGCAATATTGCGTGTTGCGACCGTTGTAAGCCCACCCACCCATCCAAAGACGCCGACTTCATATATCCTTCATAGGACAACACTAGTCGCAGTTGTCTTGGATTACATGGGCCTCTACTGCGAATCTTCTTGGAGCCTCGGATGGGGTCATATCTATGTAGGTTCTGAGTCAGCCAAGTCACTATTCATTATCACCAACGCTTTACAGATTGTGATCATAGTATCTATATCCGTCACTATTGCCATGTACTGCCTCATCCAGCTGTATGTTCCCGTTGCACAAGAGCTCGCCCCTCACAAACCGTTGCTGAAGTTATTTGCGGTGAAAGCCGTCGGTAAGAATATGCTTGAGCTACCAGGCCACCTTCACTCACAAGTGGTTTCTGCTCAGTCTTTTTGACATTCTGGCAATCGACTTTCCTGTCCGTTCTTGCGATGTTCGGAGTCGTAACAGACGTGCGTGTTTCAGAGATCGCATCAGAAACAGTTTAAATTAAACACTACATTTAGACCGCACATATGACGGCAGAAGATATCAATATCGGTATTGGTGCTCTCCTAGAAACATTTGAAATGATGTAGGTTGTCATACTCCTGGGCGAGTCTTCTTGGTGTTGATACTGTCCAGGCTATTCGCGTTTTTACATATCAAAGCATTTTCATATAAGCCGTATCGACCATGTCACTCGCCTGATTCTAAGGATCCACCTCCTCAGCGTACTAGGCGTCTTCGCTCTTTCGGCCATGCCATGGATTTCCGTGAGACATTCCGGGAGATGTGGGTTGGTTGGCTATATATCTGGGATAGGATAAGAGGCCGGGAACCACGACCAGATGTCAACGCCCGCAGATTGGCACATCACGAGGAGGTTATGGGCCGTAGTAGATTACCTTCTAACTTTCCTAAAGCTCGGGCTGTTGCTCAGACGAGAGAGGTGGGCGAAGAGAAAGAGAAAGTTCCATTAATAAAGGTGGATGTTGAGGAGCGAGTGGTGGTCGATGGACGCAGAGATTGGCTGGGCGGTCGCGACGAATTCGGATATACTCTCGGGCCTGTCAGGCGGGAGAGGAGTGAGGGACTAGAAGCTCAGATACAAAGTGAACTAGCAAAACGAGGGTTTGGCGATGGTGAGCTATTCTTTACTCCCTGCGCAACACGGTTCTCAAGCCCGCTAGATGATAAATTCTCGCCCGAGGATGTGGGGCGGGTTCTCCCACCAAAGAGACGATCTAGATCATGGTGGCGAAGTATATATGACCGTATATCCCAATCCGGCGACCCCGACGTTGAGCTTGCTCCATCTCGATCTCAGCGAAGGCAGCGTTCAAGGTCAAGGCATCAACAACCCTCTTCCCAAGATAAAGACCGGCAACGGCTTATACGACAGGATTTTGAATACGATGACCCTCCCCCTCCCAGCATGATATGTGCCCACCGCTCTCAAAGGAATCAACTTGGCCTCATGATCGAAGAAGAGCCCTTTGGATTCATAGAAAGTCACGGAAGTCGGCTGCCACCTTTGGGTGGCCTTCCGACAATGTATTCAGGGCCCATAAGGTCGGGCAATGCAATGTATCCATCTTCTAGCACCACCCGACATGGTGTCCCCCAACCAGACCTTCTGACCGAGCGTTCCCCGCCGTTTGCTCGTTCCGATAGCCTTCTCGGTCATGTCTTTCCTCAAAGCGTCGAGTCTTCCGCTGGATATGTCGCATTTTTGGGCGTCCGGGAAAGGTCACTCCCTAGCGCTCCGCCCTTCGCCCCTCCTACGGCATTGGGTACAACCGTGGCAGGAAATATACAACAATCTTTAGTTGTGCCAGGAGATATTGGCTCACCCATCGGGAGTATGGCTGCCGAAATACAGTCAAGTGAAGGTCCGAAAGTTATTCTTCCTACAACGACTTCCTCCCTGCATCGCCGAGAGACTGCCACTACCTCAGAACACCCGCTTTCTACACCATCGTCGCCGCAATCCCACACAACCTTCATAACGGCGGTTTCTCATCATCCGCACGCTTTGGAAGCCGCCCCAGCTCCCCCAAGCCAGCCTCATCGACAGACATCGCGGCAGCATTCGCACTCAGCTCGCCCACATCAGTATCCAAGGCAATCTCTGGGTTCTGCCACTCAATTCGGACTCCCTGGGAGACCTATTTCTCTTACTACGCCAGCGCCTTTGGCCTCAACCTCAACGCGTCAACGGCTTCCCTCTCCTACATCCCCCACAGCATCTTCCACACACTACAATCCCCTTGGGGTTGGCCGCCATCGTAGACGCCATTCTCGAGAAAGGTATCCCGCAGCGCATGCGCCTTACCAGCACCCCCTACCCACCATGTCCGCACAGCCTCCTAACCAGCAACCGTATCTGCATCAACGACCAGAATATGAATAGTATATTATTAACGACTTTGCAACGATCATCTGATGGCTTCTAACGCATATTGCTAATGACTGCACGACTAACACTAATTTCTTTTTTACATATATCGTAGCTTATACTTTTGTGGTTTGTTTACATTGTATTGAAGTAGGGAGCACACATTGATATTCTGTCACGGTGATATTTTGAGGGATTATCGCTCAGAATCTTCCAGCCACCACGTTCTTTGCAAAAACTCTGGTTCAAATTATTGATACGTACACCCTGGCATGATATAGTATGAATGGTAGGTATGAATGGTAGGTTTAATCATGCAAGCCCTAATTCCCATTCCATCGCGGTCCATGATACCTCGTCCCATTGAGATCCCTCGCATAATGGGATCAAGCTGCGAAGGTGAGGGAACACCAAATAAAGGTACTTTGCTATGAAGTCGATGTCACAGGCGGTCGTTGAGTTCAGACAAAGTGTCTAAAGGTTCTGGTGTGGAGCCGCCCTTAGGGGGACCACCCCACACGACTCCCGGACGCACGACGAGCTGAGAGTCCCGATGTCTAGATATTTGAGATTGCGACAGTGCTTAGCGAAGAGGAGTAAATCATGAAGATTTGACATCGCTCGTGTCCTGTGGGGATTTGTAATCTTCAGCAGCCGTAAATTGGGCCAGGAGGAGGCTATCCTCGCGAGGGTGCGGTGGTTCAGGAGTATGGTTGGTTTTACGGAAATGTAGACCGCAACAAGTTTGGAGAAGGAGAAAAGTGGGTCAGGAAGCGATGTTGGAGGAGTCGAAGGATCTAGCCAACTGTTTCCTCTAGGGTGATCTGTGATTTTAAGGTATCGAAGATGGTCACTACTGCAGGAGGTGTTTACATGGTGGCTAATGCGCAGACTCCACACAGGACTTTCAGAAAGGGCAGCTATGACTGCGAGGGCGCTGAAAAGCGGCGATCGTTGGATGGCGAGTTTACGAACATTGGAGAAGCCTCCTCAGGAAAGCTCATTCTCAATGGGATTGAGCTTGTTGATGAGTAGCTCTTGGAGTGCCGGCCAGCTAGCAATGTGGGACAAAGCCTCTGCACTGATCATCCATCCAGCAACAGATAGGGTTTGGAGCGGTGGAACGGCACAAACAAGTGCGTTCGCCAGGCAACTGGTTGCTGGACAGTCCTCGCACGGGATGTTGAGATGGAGAGAAGTCAACCCCTTCCACGGTTTCTGCAGCAAAGCAGTGAGAAAATAATGGGAATAGGTGCCAATGGTAGTAGAGCTGCAGGTGATACACAATTGCTGAATGCTGGGGACTATAACCCAGCCAAGCAGTTCACTATCAGTGTCACCCCCTGCCCAACCGTCGGAAATAAATTCTTGCAAGTTAGGTAAGATTAAATCTCCAGGAAATTTCTGCTTGAAGAGGCAGAGCATGCTGCTCTCCGACCAGTGATGATGGAAACTAATGGAAACCTGATGCAAGTGGTTTAGTTGGCACCCCAAACTTCAACAAGGCACATGCCCTTACCTCATGCTGACTAGAGGACTGACAGCCACAGGAACGCAGAGTGTAAGGGGACACTCCTATTTTCTCCTTTTCCCCTGTCTCTCTCCCTTCCTCTTCATTTATTTCTCTTTCTTTTCATTCCATGGACTCTTATTTACTTTCCTCTTCTTTCCTTTCCATCCTACCATCCATTCAAGCCTTATCCGACACATCCAAGTGACATCCAACACATCCAACACATTTCCCGTGCCTCAGCCACACTCCAGCCGCACATCTGATGCATCTGAGCAATATCCAACTCATCCAACGCATTTTCCATGCCTTGGCTGCACTTGTGCATGTCTGGATGCGCTTCGGATGCATGTATACACTTCGGGGCACGTCCAGGTGACCCATACCTTCTTCCCACACCTCTTTACTTCCCATTTCCACTTCCCTGGATTGCTGGCACGACTCTTGCATATTCCCTCCACCTTTCTATCACATGTGCCTGCTCATACCTTGTGATATTCTCTGGACTTGTGGCAGGTGTACTATACAGTTCTCCCACCTTTCTCTCGCACTTCTACAGTATATACTTCGCCTCCTAGCATGGAGAATCCTTATCTTGTTCTCTTTGAATTCTCCCTCTGCTAGGTGAGCAACCTCTCATGTACTGTAGTAGCTCTATTCATCCCTTTGGATTCTCCCTCTGCTAGGCTTGCGCTGTCAGCCATCTTGAGGTTGCCCTTACACAGAGGGACCTGGGGTTAGTAGTGGGTCAGAGTTCGCTGCCTTATATACAGCATCGTTTGTGCTGCATGTCATGGGCTGTGTGTCGCTTTGACTAGTAGTTGATGCATATGGAACCTAACATGCATAATAACAGCACTGATTCAGAAGCCATAAATCTGATCATGAACTTCAACAAGCTCACACTTGTTACGGAGTTGTTAGGAACAGCCACCTGCCAGCTACTTCCAAGGCTGAGCACACAGGACTATTGAGTTGTCTACCTTGCAAAATTTGCGAACCTGAAAGTGGTTTGACACCCTTTTGCCTTGTCAACATAATACCCACTTCCTTTGGTGCATCCTACCTTGACACTTGGTACTTACCTAAGACAGATGAAAGGTTATCTTTGAGTCATAGCTTGAGTAGGGATGTAGTTTCTATTACATCTGCCAGTATGACATGATTAGTTCAAGAAAAAAAGGGCTGACTGGGAAGAGTGGGCACCTACTGCAGTCATCATCACACAGCAGCATCAAAAAGTGTGGAAGAGACAGTGTATCAAAGGTCAACTTCCCCTGATTATATAGGGGCTCCATCAGGGGCTCAACTGTAGCTTCGTGCCACATCTGTAGTAAGTATGCTGGGATGTTGATCCTTTAGGTTGAGGTCATCTGGTCTGTGTCCATTGGCAACAACAGATTCAACAATTTATCATCATAGTGGACAGTTGCAGCTAGAATATAATATACTGAAATATCCTGGATCTTACAAAAGCTTGTGTTCAGTGGAGCTCTTTTGACAAATAATGTTCCAAGAAATGATTCTGATTGGCAGTTACTGACATAGGAAACAGATTTCATGTGTAAAACCACTTAGCAAGTGCAGTGTTGTTTGAGAGTTGCATACTTACATGGGTTTAGAAGGCACCCTGAGGGCGCAACACTCAGAGGGAAAGAGGGAACCAATAGAAAGAACCAAACACAGGGGGATACAATTGCAAAAGGTATTAGTAGAGGTACAAGCAAGAAGTAAGTATCAATGTTCAGGGTTGCAGGTATATAAAGAGAATAACATGTGATCAGGGAGGGGCAGGGGATAGGAGGAAGTTGTAAGTGGTAAGTGCGAGCTTACACTTGCCCTCATCTGAAAGAATTGACATGATGTCATTGTAAGGTACTTTGAGTAGTGCTTGCATCGATAGCAGAGGTGTCACTGTGATCATGAGAAAGCCACCTATCCAAGGCTTCAAGTTCTTCGACATCCCTTTGTCAAAGCAAACACTGTTCTTCAGCACCATAACCCAAATACTGCACCAGATATTCCTTGCCACTTTGCTCACTCTTCTCATCTATGATCTTGTCAACCAACCACTCTTCTTCACCATCATCTGTGATAATGGTGCCAGGGTGTTTGAGCACTTTTGAGGGGAACAAGTTGTTGTCATTGAGAGTGAACTTGCTGAGTTGTGAGGCATGGAAGGTTGGGAAGATATTAGGTGAGTTGGGCATAAGGAGAGTATAAGTCAAACATTCAGGGAAGGTGCAGGTGATCTCATAGGGACCATCGAAACAGGGCATGAACTTCGTGACGTGACTGTCACCAGCATGGGTATATTCACAATGACAATGCAAGGTGGACAGGTACACCTTCTTACTGACTAAGAATGAGATTTCCTAACAACAAGAGACATTAGCATGAATGGATTGGGAAATTTTTGCAGCCAGAAGGGAATCCTTAGCCTCATCAGAGTACTCTGTGATCTTCTTGATAATGAAGTCAGTGTCAGCATTGGTTGTTTCCTTAGTTGCTGATATCAGAGGGACAACCCTTGGGGAACACCTGAGGTGAAGCTGAAAGGGAGAAAAACCCTGCGGAAGCGTTAGTGATGTTCATGTAACAGAAACCGATGTGAGGAAGGGCCTTAACTCATCCCGTTTGCTTGTGATCTATGAAATAGTGCAAGTGTAAGGGGACACTCCTATTTTCTCCTATTCCCCTGTCCATCTCCCTTCCTCCTCGTTCCTTTCTCCTCTCCTTCATCCCACGGACTCTTACCTACATCCCCTTCATTCCCTTTCATTCCCTTTCCTTTCCACTTCCTTTCTGTCCACTCCTTTCGCATCCGAGTCACGTCTGGCGACTCCGGAGTCTTCCCGCACTTCGGACTTCCTTCGGACTCACTCGGACTTGTATATACACTTCGGGGTTGGTCCGGGCTACCCCTATCCTCTTTCCCCACTTCATTACTCTTTGCTCTTACCTCCCCAGGTCGCTGGCACGACTCCTGTACATTCCCCTTCCACTTCATTATCACATGCCCCCTCGTACCTTGTGATATTTGTTCGGACTTGTGGCTGGTGTACTGTACAGTTATCCTTCATTCCTCCCACGCTACTACAGTATATACTTCGCTTCCTAGCATGGAGAATCCTTATCCTGTTCTCTTTGGATTCTCCCTCTGCTAGGTGAGCAGCTCTCTCATGTATTGTAGTTAGACTTATTCATATCTTTGGATTCTCCCTCTGCTAGGCCTGCACTGTGCGGCCATCTTGAGGTTGCCCTTACAGCAAGGCCTGTATCATAGTCTTGTTTGTACACTTGCTACATCCATCTGTCTGGGGGTGGAAGGACAAAGATAGCCCAAGCTTGACACCTGTTAATTTATGAAGAGCAGACCAAAATTGAGAAATAAAAAGCTTATCTCAATCAGAAATGATTTTGAGAGGGAGCCTGTTCTCATAGTACCAATTGTTGAAAAAGTGGTGCATTCTGCAGAGAGGTCTGTACGACAACTCACAAGGCGGATATTGGTGCCCAATCGGTCTGTAATCATAAGAAGGTAGTTAAACCTGTCATTCTCAGGTAAAGGGCTGATGAAATCAAGCACACCTTTGGCACTTGATGCAACCAGAGATGTAAGATTCCTCTAAGTCTTAGCACATGTTTGGCCAATAAAACAAGTCTCTCAAGGTGGCATAGGATTTGGCAGTGCCATAGTGACCTAGGGAATTGTGAGCCAAATGGAACAGACTTTCATGTACATTGACGACATGGGGCATGATCAGTTGATCAGCAATGTAGAGCAAACCATTGCATTTTGAGACACCTGCAATGCCCATGCCTTTCTCCAAGAGCTTGTTGCACCAGGGGTCATGTAAGGGGACACTCCTATTTTCTCCTATTCCCCTGTCCCTACACCCTTCTCCTCGTTCCTTTCTCTTTCCATTCATCCCACGGACTCTTAGCTACATCCCTTTCGTTCCCCTTTCGTTCCCCTTCCTTTCCATCTCCCTTCCACCCATTCACTTCGCATCTGAGTCTTGTCTGATGACTCCGGACTCTTCCCGTGCCTCAGACTTGCTCGGACTCATACATACACTTTGGGGCTCGTCCGGGCTACCTCTATCCTCCTTTTCCACTTTGCTACTCCTTGTCTCCACTTCCTCAGGTCGCTGGCACGACTCCTGTACATTCCCCCCACTTTGCTATCACATGTGCCTGCTTGTACCTTGTGATATTCTCCAGACTTGTGGCTGGTGTACTATACAGTTATCCCACTTTCCTCTCACGCTTCTACAGTATATACTTCGCCTTCTAGCATGGAGAATCCTTATCCTGTTCTCTTTGGATTCTCCCTCTGCTAGGTGAGCAGCTCTCTCATGTATTGTAGTTAGCCTTATTCATATCTTTGGATTCTCCCTCTGCTAGGCCTGCGCTGTGTGGCCATCTTGAGGTTGCCCTTACAGGTCATTTCTGTAGCCCATCTTGATCTTTGCTAGAAATTCTTTGTTAGTTGCAATAGAAAGAACAGAAGCAATGATTGGCTTCTCTGAGGAACAGCCTGGGGTCTGTGAAGCCAATGCACTAGCAGCCAGTATTGGAGCAATGATGGGATCACAAGAAAATTCATGGAAGAGTGTGTTGGCAACTGTATTAGCTTCACTCTTGATGTACTTAATGTCAAAGTTGAAGTCAGCCAGAAATATCTGCCAACAGAGTTGCTTCTTGTTCAAATCTCTCTGACAACTGAAGAACTTGAGGGTACAGTGGTCAGTGAGGACAGTGAATTCGGCACCAAGTAGATCTGTTTGCCACTTGTGTAATGCACACACAATGGCAAGCATCTCCTTGTCATGTGTCTGTTAAGAACTGTATTGAGGGGCCTCCTGGCTTGTCCGTTTAGGGGGTGCGGGAATGCGTGGGAAGCGCGGGAGCGCGGATGCGCGGATGAGAGGAGCATACGGGACTTGGCTTCAGCTTTGATGCTGCACCCTCCTAGCCCTGCAGTGTCCCAATTTTGGAGAGAGCAAGATGAGAGGCAGGCTCCACAGAGGAGCCCACAGCGAAGACAAGAGGTAGCCAAGTGGCGAAAGGGAACTGAGATTCAAAGTGAAGTATACATGTGTACTAGTGCTACTATAAATACTAACTAACACATGTATGTAGTGAGGCTAGTATGTAAGTACACATGTACATGAAACATGTAACAAAGTAATCCTAGTACTGCGCACCATGCATAAGCCTCGAGGGTGGAGCCCGAGGGATTCCAAAGGTCCGAGTATCCGAAAGGGGCATAGGGGAGGACCCCTAAGGGGGTGAGGATCGGACTCTGACAGTGTCGCATTGTTCTTCTCAGCAGTGTTCAGTTGTCTAGATTTGTATGCAACTGGGCAGCTAGTTTCCCAAGTAGGGCCAAAGCTAAGTATGGCTGTAAGGGCAACCTCAAGATGGCCGCACAGCGCAGGCCTAGCAGAGGGAGAATCCAAAGATATGAATAAGTCTAACTACAATACATGGGAGAGCTGCTCACCTAGCAGAGGGAGAATCCAAAGAGAACAGGATAGGGATTCTCCATGCTAGGAAGCGAAGTATATACTGTAGTAGCGTGGGAGGAATGAAGGATAACTGTACAGTACACCAGCCACAAGTCCGAACGAATATCACAAGGTACGAGGGGGCATGTGATAATGAAGTGGAAGGGGAATGTACAGGAGTCATGCCAGCGACCTGGGGGAGTAAGAGCAAAGAGTAATGAAGTGGGGAAAGAGGATAGGGGTAGCCCGGACGAGCCCCGAAGTGTATATACGAGTCCGAGCGAGTCCGAAGCGTGGGAAGACTTCGGAGTCACTGGACGTGACTCGGATGCGAAAGGAGTGGATGGAAAGGAAAAGGGGACAAAAGGGAATGAAGGGGATGTAGATAAGAGTCCGTGGGATGAAGGAAAGGAGAAAGGAACGAGGAGGAAGGGACAGGGACAGGGGAATAGGAGAAAATAGGAGTGTCCCCTTACATCACCCCCCCTTTAAGGTTGCGGCGACCCGACGCGAAGATTCCTGCCTACCACGCCATGAATTCACTAGACCCGAAACTCCGGATTGCTGCGAGAAGATGTCGAAGTACGATTGCGCAGAGCCCGGAGCCTTCCGACTGCGCCAGCGCTCCCAGGACTGGTCCAGTGCTGTAGGAGTCATCCGGAGTGGTAGAGGAGTCGTCGGAGTCATCGGACTCGTCCGGAGTAAGCGCACTGCGTCTGGATGACGATCATGGAAGTCCTTGACCTTCTGGGCAGCATGCTGGAGGTTGCTCGCGGGTTCCCAGGAGTCGTGCTCGATACCATAGCCTCGCCAGCGCACCAGATACTTCAGGACCCGACCAAACCGTCTGCTATTCCGGACCTCTTCTACCTCGTGTTCCTCTTCTCCATCAACGAGCTGCGGAGGTGGCGGAGTGACAGGGCGTCTACCCGGAATGGGGTCCGGAACGAAGGGAGAGAGTTTGACCACGGGGAAGACGGGATGGAGACGGGATAGGCCCGGAGGGAGCTGGAGTCGGTATGCTGCCTTGCCAACCTTCCGGACGACCTTGTAAGGACCAAGTCGTGCGTGTCCGAGTTTCCGGGAAGGTCGCGCAAGGTTGATGTCCGACGAGTCCAGCCAAACCTTGTCACCCGGTTGGTACTCCGGAGCAGGAGTCCGACGCTGATCGTAGTAGCGCTTCATGTCGTCCTGAGCTTTGACCAATGCGGACTGAGCTTCATCAACTGCGGACTTCATCCGGTCTACAAACTCGTTTGCGGACTCCATCCGAGACGGCGGCTGATGAGGTTCGAACCCGAGACAAGGGTGACGGCCGGTATCTAGGAGGAAGGGCGACTGCTGAGTGGACGCATGGACCCGGTTGTTGTACGCGAACTCTGCGATAGGTAGGAGTCGGGCCCAGTCATCCTGACGCTCTCCGACGAAGATCCGGAGATAAGACTCGAGTTCCTGGTTAGTCCGCTCTGTCTGTCCGTCGGACTGAGGGTGATATGCAGTGGAGGCAGCCAGCTTGATTCCGAGCATCCTGTAGACTTCTCGGGTGAACTCTGCGACGAATTGCGGACCCCGGTCGGACACTACGGACCGAGGGAGTCCGTGCAGCTTCCAGACGTTCTGCAGGTACAAGTTCGCGGATCCGAGGGCGGACACTGTGGTGTGAGTCGGAATGAAGTGGGCGCGTTTGCTTACGGAGTCGACCACATTCATGACAGCGTCAAATCCATCTGACTCCGGAAGCTCAACAATGAAGTCGACACTCAGACGATCCCAGCGTTCATCCGGAATAGGAAGCGGATGGAGTTCACCCATGGGCGGATGCCTCTGGGCCTTCGTCCGGAGACAGAGGTCGCAATGGCGGGTGTAGGATCCGACGTACCGGGACATGTTGGGCCACCAGTAGCTGCGCGAAATGAGCTCAAGGGTCTTCCATCTGCCGGCGTGTCCTGCGACCTTGGTGTCATGGTGCTGGGCTACAATAGTCCGACGCAAGTCCGGTGAGTCCGGAACGTAGATCTTACCCCGGAACATCAGGAGTCCGTCCGATTGAGACCATTCCGCACTCCAGACTGTCTTGCGACTGCCCTGGGCCTTTTTCAACTCCTCTGCCGCCTTTGCCACTGCGTCTTCGAACTTCGCATCTCGCACTCCAGTCCGGATAGCCGTGAGGATATCCTTCTCCTCCCCTTCAAGAGTGACACCCGTGGCACGGACGGCAAAGTAGGACGGCTTAAGTAAAACCACATCCTTGTTGTCATCCTTACCGTCCGAGTGATCCGAGCGACGCGAGAGAGCATCCGGTTTACCCATAGTCCGACCCGGACGATGCAGGAGAGTGAAGTCGAAGCGGGAGAGGTATAGGGACCAGCGGGCCTGGCGACGGTTGAGTTTCTGGGCCTTGATGAAGTACTCCAGGTTCTTGTGGTCCGTCCAGATCTCGAATGGAGTCTCCGCGCCTTCAAGGTAGTGCCGCCATTCTTCGAGTGCCCGGATGATTGAAAGCATCTCCTTGTCGTGTATTTCGTAGTTCCGCTCTGCAGCCTGTAGACTTTTAGAGTAGAATGCGACAGGATGCCATTTACCATCATCCGGATCCAGCTGCGACAAGACTGCACCCGTAGCGTAGTCCGACGAGTCCGCTTCAACCCGGTACGGCTGATCCTCCTTTGGAAAGACCAGAACAGGTTCCGAAGTGATCAGCTCCTTGATCCGAAGAAATGCGGATTGAGCGGAGTCGTTCCATTGCCATTCTTTTGTGCAGGTGAGGTCGAAGAGAGGCCGAGCGATATGCGAGTAGTCCTTGATGAAGCGGCGGTAGAAGTTGACGAACCCGAGGAAGGATTGGAGTTCAGTCCGAGTCCGAGGGGTCGGCCAGTCCGCGACTCCGGAAACCTTTACGGGGTCCATCTCGATCTTACCCTCGGAGATGACGACTCCGAGATACTCCACCTTGGTCTGTTCAAAATCGCACTTGTCTGCTCGGAGGAAGAGCTTGTTCCGCTGGAGGATCTCTAGGACTCGCTTGAGAACCCGGCGATGCTCTTCGCGTGTCTTGGTGTAGATCAGAATGTCATCCAGATAGATAATGACCACACCTTCCGTAATGAGCTCCCGGAAGAGGTCGTTCATCATGGTCTGGAAGGTAGATGGGCTGTTGGTCAGTCCGAAGAACATCACCAAGGGTTCGAAGAGTCCGCGCGTAGTCCGAAATGCGGCCTTCCACTCGTCACCCTCCTTGATCCGGACGTTGTTGAAACCCCATCGGACATCAAGCTTGGAGAAGTATCGAGCGTTCCGGAGTTTGTCCACCAAGTCCGAGATGAGTGGGAGCGGGTACCGATTCTTGACCGTCATGTTGTTGAGCTTCCGGTAGTCCTGGACCAAGCGGAGTGATCCGTCCTTTTTCTTGACAAAGAACACTGGGGCGGCCATAGGTGACTTGCTGGGGCGGATCCGACCAGTCCGAAGATTTTCTTCCAGAAATTCGTCCAGCTGTTTCTGCTCCGCAGGGGACAGCGGGTAGCACTTGGTAGAGGTCGGTTCCGCTCCGTCCAGTAGCTCAATGGCGTGGTCCCACGGACGCGGCATGGGCAGTTCATCAAAGGACTCCTTTGCGAAGACGTCCTCGAATTCCTGAAGGAAGTCCGGGACTGCGCTGTTCCGATGATCGTGGGGTTTGTTGCGCTGGAAAGCCAATGCGAGGCGCTGCGAGACCGTCTCCGAAGCCCGGATGTGTTCTTCCTGAAGACTCCGAAGGTACTCCGGAGTCGGAGGAGGAATGGCTGCAAAGATACGGTCACCCTTCTCAAGTCCGGAGTCGTCCGGAGTTGTAGTCTCATCATCATCGTTGTCGTCCTCGCAGTCCTGAAGCTGCAGGAGATCATCCGAGTGCAGTTCCTCGACCCTTGGCATCGGACCCGTACGACACTCCCGGAGTCGCACGGACTCCTTGCGTCGGGCCAGCTTGTCATGGCGGAACTCCTTGCGACAGGTGTCGCATCCGGACGGACAACGGCTCATGGTCACATCCTTCGTCTGCCAGTCGATCTCGGGGTTGTGCTTCCGAAGCCAGGTGTATCTGAGGATGATGTCCTGCCGTCCGATGTTAGTGACTGCGAAAAGCATCCGTTCCGTGTGATCCTTGAACCAGAGTACAAGGTCCACGACTTCAGAGATGGATCCGTTTTCGTTTGGTGATCCGTCGACATTGAAGACTGGAATCGGAGCGGACAGCTTGCGTCGGGTGAAACCATGGGCATCAGCGAAGCGCGGATGCATGAAGACTCCGGTGGCCCCGCAGTCCACCAGGGCCTGAAGGGTGCATCTGTGTTGTGTATCCGTGCTCTGCACTTCAACGGGTATATCTAAGGAAAGCTTGCCGGGCAGCGCGGTGTCACACTCAGTGGGGTTTTCACTAAATGCTTTGGATGTAGTCGGATCAGTCTAGATAGATCGGACAGTCACCCAAGTTGTTGCAGGCTAGAGGTGTGTTATCGATAGTGATGGCTTTTGGGGGGGATTATACTACGAAGTAGTACAAATAGGGGAAATAGGAGTGAAAAGGGGAAAAAGATCGGAGGTAAGAACAAGAAGTTAAGATAAACTTCCCAACACAACAATACAGACTACTCAACAAGTGAATAATGTGTAGGTAGACACAAACAAATAGTAAACTGACTGGGACAAGTAATACTGAGACGAAGGATAATCCTGACTGAGTATACTAGCAATGGCTCCAATAATACAAAACTGCAATATGACAATTCAACTGATTGAAGCTCTAGGTCAGACGTTTCTGCTAGATCACTTCCAATATTTACTAAACACCTATAGAATCGTTCTATAGTCTAATGCTTAGCCAGCAACGGTCTATATGAAATCAATATAACTGGGGAGCAATTTCTAAAGTATAAAGACTTAGAGGTGTACACAAGACACTTAATCTTATTTCTCTAGCAAGGGTTTCACAGGTCAAAAGTACTCAATTATCAACTAATCAAGTCTATTCTTTACTATGTAACCTAACAGTAATATTCTACTTAATAAAAAGTAGGTACTGCAAAAGGAATGGAGGGAAAAGGATGAGGAATGGAGGAAGGGGAAGGGAATGAAAGTAGAATTCTACAATTCTTCAAATTTCTACAATGCCTATCTACTACAATTTGGGGGTTTATATAGACTACAAGGGGAGGGAGGCTGTGCAGTGCCAAACATCTCAAGGCTATGCTAAATGACTCTATATGACTCCATATGACTCTACATGACTCATATTATCATATGACTCATATTGCCATATGACTCTATATGACTCATATTGCCATATGACTCTATATGACTCATATTGTCATATGACTCATGTTGTCATATGACTCATGTTGTCATATGACTCCATACTTTTGGCAGAGTAGATCCTTAATTTATAATAGCTAAGCCTAATAAATGATGACTCACTGCCTATTGGGGTCTAATCTATACATTCTAGCTTATTCTTCAAATTCCTATGACATCATAGATTATATGAAGTTATTTAACTTAAGCAGAATGTTAGAATAATAATTAGGGGTCCCAGGAGTTGATAGGGGAATAGGGGAAAGAAAGAAATAATGTCTATATCATAATGGGAGGTCCATTTGATTTGATTCAACTTGCCAAAATATGTCTTGGTTTTATAGTAGCATATGAAATAGCTACAAAACACAATATTCATAGTAGCATATGAAATAGCTATAAAACACCAATATTCATGTCACTTACTTCAAATTCCAATTTGAAGTATGACATCTGCAGGCAACATTAAATCAATCGTCCTCGATTGCCAACTACTCATATTTATCTTGTCCACAAGATGAAATGAGTACAATAGCAATCTATAAAAACAAAATGGATGAAAGAAAAAAATGTACAACTACTCGTCGGTTGTTAGGACTACATCAACTTTGTACTCTGTATTGGTAACTCTAGCAACTAGACTTCTTGCAAGCTCGAAGTCTGTCTCCGGAGCATCGTCTACTCCTACCTTTACAAATAAGGCAGTAATATCATGAAAGACGACATGAGAGTAGTGAATCCATACTGCAACAAAAGTTATAAGTCCACCTTTGTCTTCGTGACTTCGAAACGAAATCAATAGCTGGACAAAATGACCAAGCTGATTGATTATTCCCTGAGCGATTCCTACACCTAAACGAGGATGGAAGAGAAGGTCGCTAGCGGATATTGGGGTTCGTTTTGCTTCGATGATGACTTTATAAATCGATCGAGTGGTGACATTTTGCATGGTTTCGATAAGAATGGTGTTTAGATGAGGTGGTGGATTTACCAACTGCACCCACTTTTCCCTATTGACATCATATTGGATATCAAAATTGGGAGGAAGATTGTCGAGGCGTGTGAAGTCGCAATAATTTCTGAGTTCAGAAAGGAGAGCGTCATCGGAATTAAGGGAAAATGGATTTGACGAGAGGCTGGAGTCGTAGGTGATGATATAGCGTGATCTGAAGAAAGCTCCATTTCTGGTGAGGACGGCAGGAATAATAGCAAGTGGAATGTTTTGCATGATTGGTGTGGTAGCCATATTTTTCACAAGTAGTATCGTGGTTTTATTTTATGAACACGTTTGTTCAACATGCATATGACGCAAAAGTTATCACGTGAAAAACATGTGGAACTTCTATTTGTGAAAAGGGGTCATATCAATAATCAAACCACAACTATTCGTTTTCTATATTCTGAGTCAAATGAATGTGACTCATATTCTTTGCAACTGATTTGACAGTATTCAACATATTATCCTGACATGCAGGCAACATTGAATTAATGGTAGGCACAATAAATCTTCTTCATGTTCCAATACCAATTCATATTCATTTGTTATGAAATACTATCTTCTGCCTTGGAATGATTCATGACAATTTTCTTCTATATCTTTTTGCAAAGCCGTAGAGTCGGAAAGTAGTTAGATATAAGATTCCTATCACTGGATATTTTATCCAAGTATGAATCGAAGACATACACCTTTAAGGTGTGACCATTTGGTACAGAATGACTCGAGGAGATGAAAGGGAGAATCTAGAAGCATGCCAGGCTAGGGTACTTTAATGTCTTACTATATGACTATTGGCATTCCATAGTCCTATAATGACAAGGGCAATTTCCATCTTCCTTTACTATTTATTTATCTCGGTCATTTATGTCTTTTCTCTGACTAGACTAGCCGTATTTTTGATTGATGTTTCTCTACTAACTTCTGCACAACGACATTTCAATTATATCATTATCTTTCTAGACTGACTGATAGATTTAATATTCCAAATGCAGGCAACATTAAAATGACACTATCTATAATCAAGTTTGAACAGAAAAGAATATAATGAATGAGGTATTACGTGGAAATATGATGTGGAGATATCAATCTATACATCATAAAGCGTAAATTTCCTACGTAAGACACATTCCTTGAAACTTTCCCAACGAGCACGCCATGGTAAGATCAGGTGCCAAGTAATAAACCATACTTGTAACTCTATAACCGAGTTTTCATGGTCTTCATGTAATGACCGATGAAGGCGAACAGCGACTGACACATATTTTCCACACATCACCTTATGTCTGATGATATGACCTATTCCCATTCCTTCCACCCAAATCGTATCTCCAATTCTGACTCTTCTATCAGGAATAAAGAGATGTTGATGTTCACCGTTTCGTATTGCTACCACTTGTTGGGGGTATACGGTGGTGAGGGACTTGGGTACTTTCCTTAAGGTTGGAGGAAAGGTATGTGAGGAAGTTGGAATATCAGGAATAATAGGGTCGTCCATCTTCTGAGGATGTCTCAGTGTGGTTCGATATACTGGTGGAGGTGGCGGTGGAATTGTTGGTGCAGGTGGTATCGATATTAAATGAGTGCGGTTGAAACGAGAGGGCGGTATATCTTTAAGATGGGTAGTGGTGATTATAGTGATATCCGTTTCACTAATTGAGTCGTGCGAGGAGGATGACATGGCTGGTATAAGAACAAGCGGCGTAATATGTTGGCGGTGGGAAGAATTTGAAGTAGTTTCTTTGCATAACCAAACAGATTCTGGTACACTTTTCACAGGCTACCAATTTGGAAGGCAGTCTGGTAGTGCTTGTACTATGCATATCCCAATGTCAAATCATAATTTAAGACTGGGACTGCTTAGTCTTCAGAAGATTATCGTAGAATTTTGTAAGGCGCAAAAGGTAAGAATAACTTCTGGTTCACTTTGAGACTATCGTCTTTATATATGTAAAGTTGATGGTCTCTAAATGATAATGAGCGGTAAATCCACGGAGTCTTTCAATAGCAGAACATTTCGGCTTAATGACGGACTATTCCAGGATCAATAATGGCAGCTGAGTATCAACTTGAATATAAGTCTCTATCAATAATGACATATACTATTCAATTAATATCTCACTGAGATATCAATATCAATCTTCTGTCATCTGACTTCAAACATTATCCAATCAAAACTCATACTATTAATGAACTAAGACATGATATCTAAGTTCGATAATAAGTAGACAAGATGGAAACAAAAGGTGACTACAAAACTAAGTCCAACATGGTACGTAGCATGCTGTATATGTAGGGGTAACCAAGAAAGAAATAGTCCGTACAAAATATAAGTAGAAAGAAGGGAAATAGTCCATTTAGAAAAGTAGGAAAGGATTGAGTACAAGGTTGTATAAAGTCGAAACCAATGTCCACGCTGAGCGTAATATAGGTAATAAAAGTGAGAAATAATGATGGGGAATAAAAGAAGGAAAGTCCAAATATAAAGGTGTTTTGTGGGGTTTATATAAGTACGAAAGTGCGAAAGGTAGGAGTGACAAAAGAAAAGGAATCAAGGTATAATGAGTTCCTAAATTATAAGGAACTTAAGACAGTCTTGAAGCCATGATGCGACGATGACTTACATTAATAGGCAGCAGAAGGATCTCTGCACCAAACGATGGCGCGGCGATTATTCTGTCCATCAAACATATAGTCGGGATCGAGGTATCCATGGTTGAAAAGGCTGCGAACATGTGATGAGAGGAAGTATGAGATTTCGCGTAAATGGCGACAGGTATTTGCCATTCGGATAACCTCTTGATATTCGAAGTATTCGCCGATATGATGTAGGAATTCGTCTTCCTCGGCAGTGAGGAGAGGATTTCGTGGTGGGTTCGATTGGCGTTCCGTCCACGATCGAGACGTTCCAATATCAGGGTGGATACAGTCGCAGGAGAATCCTTGGAGGAATAGGGGAATATGATAGTCAAGAAATCGAAAGAAGGCGCAGTGATGGTAGAAGTAGTGACGCATATCGCCAGGTGCACGTGGACTATCAATAAAATGGCGGAAGCTTGGTGTGAAGACGTAGTAGATGAGATCACGAAAGAATTGAAGGAGATCCATACGAATTCGTCGTAAATAAATCACCTTTACGTTCCATGGGTTAAAAGCGACGGCGTGATTGTCTGAGATCCAAGGGTTCTTGTAGTGATCAACGTAGTAATCGTAAGGCGCAAGTCGTCCGTAGCTTTCTGGTAGAATGCTGACATTAAAGAAGAGAAGTCGGTTGCCTTCAACGGACTCAAGCGGTTCTTCGTCGTGATTAACGCTACAGAGTTCGCATTCGTTTAATTCGTGGAGGTGTCCTTGTAAGTTCGCGTAAACGTGTCCGATAGTATCCTGAGCTTTCACGATGTATTCTGGCGGTCCTTCGATATTGTGCCACGATTCAGGAAGTAAGATTCCTTGCCTGGATGCTTCGCAAATATCTACGACATACTGCGCAATGTCAGTATCGCCGTCATCCTTCCAGTAGTCGTGGTAGTCGGTAGGTGTTTCGAATCGATTATGCCAATTACGCAGCGGATGGTTATCATAGGTACCTTTATATTTAACCATAGTTCGTACTCGTTCGAAATGAGATCGATTGTCGTGCCAGTATGGATGATTATCCGGAGGTTCGACCATATATTTCGCCTGAGTAGTCGTATAGGTTGGAGCGTTGCTCATGCGTCGAATAACTGTGGTTCCAGCGTCGTTATAATCCCAAGGGTCAGGAGCGTCCGTAATTAGTTCGTACATGAGTTCGCCGGGGTAGATCTGTTGCGTAGTGGAGAAGATACTGGTTGGAATAATATTACGAGTAGGTGGTACACTTGGCGGGTGGTGATAGTCGATAACTGGTGTGTCGAACGATTCGTGGAGTCGTGCCTGCGCTTGAATGGGTGGGTGGAGTATGGAGAATGAGTCGTAGTCGTCCTCATCTTCATCGTCCTTACATTCGTCCGAAGGTTCTATTATTGATAGTGGGGAGTCTGAGGCATATAGGCTGCGGTCAGATTCGTCTACTGACATGTAATCCTGGTCCGATTTAACTGGATCGAAATCGTCGGCCATCATAATGAGTGAGGGGGGGTACTTGAGGCCTGTCCAGTTCGTTTGGATTGCTTTCGCTTCGAGTTCTCGCTCCGGCGTAGGGTATGGAGTCGATGTACGGTAGGTACCATCTGCGATCTGAGTTCCTCGTAGCGCAGCTTCAGTAGGGGGGTGTAAGACGAGTTCGAACGAGCTAGATGATGAGGCTAGGGTATCACCATGATTATAAGGACCATGCAGACGAGGTAGCGGTTTCGGTTCGATAAATTGATTGATAACGATGCGAGGGGGAGTGTGGTCGGTGAATAGTGACATGACCTTAACTGGTTCTTCAGTTTGAACGGACACCTCTACTAATTGAGTACGATCGTCGCCAGATTGTGCAGGAGCGATGTCGAGGGACACCACGCTCGACTGCGAGCCTAAGGTAGCAGAGTCTGAGGAGGGTGAGTCCATTGCGGCATCAAGGGCAGCAGCGTACTCACTCAGTTCTTCCTCAGTAAATCGAGGTAACGGAGGAGGTTGTTCCAGAGGTTGCGGCGGCGTTTCCAGATTGAGCGTGCGCAGATAGTCGTTTAGTTCATACTCGTTCATGTCATCGACTTCAGCGAGTGTAAGTCCGCTTTCTTGCAAGGCATAATGTTGCGCATGCGTTAGATTATGTCGTAGGCATGTAAGTAGGTCGTGTGGGGGATGTAGACAGTCTTCGGGGTCATAATTTCGATTAGTCCTATCCAATTTGATGAGTTTCAACGGTGTGGGTTGTATAAGGAGTGCTGGATTAATTGTAGAACTTGTAGCGGGTCCAGTAGCTTCGATATCGTGTGGGGGAGTGATCGGCCTACCCAGGAACCTATAAGCTTGCTCTCGAAGCTCCTGGATACGTTTCGACGAAAGCTTTAACGAGTTAGAGCTGTTATAACTATTATCTGGGTCTTCTAAGTGTTCGACACTCTCCAGATCGGGTAGTGAGTGAATCGAATCGGCGTTGAGTGGTATAATGGCTGGTCCAGCAATTTGAGATGCAGCGAGGGGAAGATCGAAAGGTTGGGAAGGAACGGTTGAAGTACTGAAGATGGAGGCGAGGAAACGTTCCTCGATAGTGGTGGGGGGTCGCGCATCGTGCGTTCGTGGTTCACGAGGATCGTCGTCGAGCTCAATGCTCATATCACTGCTAATAGAGTCGCGTCGACTACCAGAATGCGTAGGCGAATATACAGCAGAGGTAGAGTCTGCCATAGATATTTCATCGTCATTAGCTTTCTCCTTTCCATTCTTCCTAGCTATAATAGACGGATAATCTGGTAATTCACCACGGATTAGACGATCTACAGGCATATCAAAAATAGGCCACTGACTGAGATCGATCTCCTCCTGACTATCAGGCACTTCGTCGTCATCAGAATCTTCGAGAATAATGGGCCTAGAGATACGTAGACGAGGGCTTCCAATTCCGAGTCGAGTAGCAACGGGGTTAGCAGCGTGCTGATATCCTTCGGAGGGATGCTCCATACGAGGTGCGACGAATGTATAGAATAGATGTCCACGTTGGATGGGTATTCGTTGTTCATTGCGAAGTGTTTGAGAGACGACGGCCGTGTTGAGCATCACCCCCTGTTGTACTAGGAGGGAATCCATGCCCATACTAGATAGTTCGATCGTGTTGTTCGATGACGCAATTGAGATCACTCGATCGATCAAGGGTCGGTTGGTATGTGCTTGGGCGGCTTCGTCGATAAGTTGCGCATGGTGATGTGCGTCTCGAAACGACGTACGCATGCTGGGAAGGTCGGTAGAGTTCCAATATCGAAATAAATGGTTGGGAGAGGGTGGCCATTGAGTAACGGTAGCTGCGAGACGAGTAAGAGCTTCAGACGAAGGTGTATCGATTGTGGGGTCGATCATGGGGTAATCTTCATGTCCGGGGACAGCGTGAAGCGATCCAGTATACAAAACGACTGGTAGATCTGGCATACCAAATCGATTGCGAAATGGTGTAGTATAAGATTTACGAGACGATTTATGATGTGAGGAGCAGGATGAGGTCTTCTTGCTATCTCTACTTCGTTTATATACAGAATATAAGCCTATAACTTCTAGAAACTTCATGAGTAGTCGTATAGCTGCGTACACAAGCTGCGGAAGGCTTGGTAATGCAAATGCAACGGTTAAAATAAAGCTAGAGCTGGTTGACACCATAATACTACCTTATGGAATAATTCCATTGAAGTTCTGAGTGAATTAAACCAATTCTGAAGCATACCATATGGATTACAGTTGTACAGGTTTACTTCCATTATGTCGAAGTAGTTCTGTAAAGGATACAGAAGTCGATGGGTATCGCTATACCAAATTCCGTTGTCGTCTCGACCTCCTAGGGATGAAAAAGGTTCTGATTTTCTAGAAACTTCGTCATAAGCCTGGACATTGAATGTATAAGCTTCTGAATGAGTCTCAGAATTTTCTATCTCGTCCTCAATCTCAGATTCTGTATCAGAATCGAAAATGAGTCATAGGGGTCCTCCTGATAGGGGAAAGGAGTCATTGAAGCTAGTAGTGAAGTCTCTACACGTGCTGGGCGAGTTGCTGTTGGCAATTCTAACTTTCTACCAGGTCTCCCCTGTGTAGGAAAAACTAGGTAGGCACCTGTATCTCGTTGTTCAATGCTGACTTGATTTTCTACTTGCCATGGTCTGCCTAATAATGCTTGGAATGGTACATTTTCACCAATATAAAAATCTGCAATGGTTTCTATATCACCATTTCGTAACCGAACTCCACGGATAAGTCCTTTAAGTTCTTTTGCACCGCTACTAGCCACAATAATTTGTCTTACTGTGTCTGGTTCAATAGGCGATCTAATAAAATCAGGTACAAGATCTGCATTAATAATATTAAGCTGTGATCCAGTGTCTATAATTGATTCTATTGGCGTGGTACTACCATCACAACTCCATTGAGTATAGATCAAATTACCAGCGGTGGTAATATTACTATTTTGTAAATGTACCTGACTAGGTAATGAAGGTGGCGCAACTGAGGTGCTAGATCCAACTAAATGAGCTTTAGCGTTTTGAGTTGCTGATGATCGAACTTGATTCCTAATTTGTGATATTTTAGGTTTGCTTCCGTTTAGGTCCTGATTTGGGAGATTTTCCATTGGCGGTGTTACTAGGTTAGATCCGGTTCCAGATTTGGGATTCTTTCTTTTTAACTGTTCCGAAAAAGCATCTGAGAGTTCCCTTGATGCACCCAATAACTTACTAAGAGGTACATGGACTGTCATATCTAGTACGTCTCGTATCATTTTCTGAATGTCTGTTTGAATAGATAACTCTGATTGCCGGGGTTGTGCTTTCTGTCGTGGAGGATCTTGAGATGTTGGTTTTGATTCTACCGGTGTGCTTTCTATTTGAGTCAGATCTTTCATAATAATATCCTCATTGGAAGGTGGATGTATACGAGGTGTTCTGACATCAATAGGCTTAATTACTGGTAAATTTGCTGGCCGAAATGTTGTTTGTGTTCTTGATTGATTTATACTTGGCGGTCTTGATCGAGTATTCATGGGTGGTGTGTTCTCCTTATTCACATGTGGTGAGGCTGTTGGCTCTTCAATAGACTGACGTCTAGTAGAAGTAGTCTTTTTCTCTACCCTTTGTGCAGGATAGACGGCTGAAGATTGGACTGGGTAAGATTCATCAAAATCATAATCATCCAAATAGTCTTCTGACATATATTCTTCAGAGTCTAATGCTACGAAGTGTGACTGTAAAGGTTGCTGACGTCTTTTCAAGACATCCACAAGAGGATCGTGGGGTCCAAATGAAAGAACTGTTCCATCTCGAAGTGCGATTTTTCCATTTCCATTTTCTAATTATTGTACCTGCTCTGAATAACTCAGTAGCTTTGGAACATCCTCTAATAGTATGTCCAAATTCTCCGCATACATAACACTTCAATGGTTCTGCATTGCCACCTGTAAGAATAGGGGGTCGTGCATTAACTGGAGTAGATGAACGTGGTGCAGAATAATTATAACTTTGTGGTTGATCTGCAAATGAAACTCTAGTCTGTGGTCTTCTGGAAGTAGAACGATTAAGTGCTGGTGGGCTCATAATATCCACAACCATTGGGTCTAATTTAATAGCCTTATAATAGACTACTGCATATCCGGGATCTGAAATGTCCATATTGCTCATTTGTGAAATAAGCTGTTCTACTTCATCCTGATTTTCAGTGTCTTTATAGGATTTAGAATAGCGACCATGTCTTCTGATTTTAGAAGACCTATTCTTCTTCTTATTATCTGCTTCAGAATCACTATCATCTTTTCTAGATGATCTGGAATGGAATTTACGGTGTTCTCGATGTTTCCTAGATTTTCGACGACGGTCGCTATCTGTAGAGTCATCATCAGAGTCATCAGACTCTGTCTGTATATACCAATCTGGTCTCTCAGTATTGATTCCCATAAGACTATACTCAAATCGATTTCGTTCAAGCAAGCCTTCAGCTATACTAGATACTAAATCAATAGGATAAGCTTTTTTTAGGAGTCAGAGTCGGATTAGTAGCAAATAACCGTATTTCTATATCCTGTCTGAATTTGCGATGAATTCCTTGCCAAAAATATCCAGCTTCCATTTCTTTGGTAACTTTATCTCTGGACCTAAGCCATCCGGCTTTCGTAAGGAATTCACGTTGATATTCTTTCCATGTAGCAAGATCAATGATTTTGATATGCTGCCATTCTTCAGCTAGTTCTGCTAACTGATCTGGTATATATCTAGTCTCGTCAAGATCTGCATCATAGTACTTGAGTACATCCTTCTCTAATTGTGCCCATTGTCCACGTTGATAACTAGGCAGTGATTCTATGAATAGTCTCACAGGTCTGCTACAATAATCAACCAGTCTTTCACACTTTTCTTGTGGATCAACTAGATTATAGGCTGCACAGAGACGGTTATACTTTCTGATAAATTGTTTGACCAAATCGAAATCTCCTTTAAAACGCTTAGGAGCAGCTTTCTCTCCTGGACCAGGCATCATGTCTGGTGATCTGCCTTTGGCATAATCATAACGTAAATGGGGAGGTTCATCACGGTGTAAACTAACATCAGATAGTTCTGTGAAGTTAGATTCCGGTGAGGAATCAATAGTACGAGTTGGTTCTCTCATCTGAGAGAAATCAATATTTTGACGGGGGGAAGGGAAATTATAAGGATTGGCGGATGTAGATGGAAGAGGGTTGGTGGACATAGTAATGTCTAATAGCGATGATGTGGTAGAAACAATAAGCCAATATTAACGAAGGTAATCCTCTGTCCTGCGGTGGTCACCAATTTTTTCTTGTCACACTCAGTGGGGTTTTCACTAAATGCTTTGGATGTAGTCGGATCAGTCTAGATAGATCGGACAGTCACCCAAGTTGTTGCAGGCTAGAGGTGTGTTATCGATAGTGATGGCTTTTGGGGGGGATTATACTACGAGTAGTACAAATAGGGGAAATAGGAGTGAAAAGGGGAAAAAGATCGGAGGTAAGAACAAGAAGTTAAGATAAACTTCCCAACACAACAATACAGACTACTCAACAAGTGAATAATGTGTAGGTAGACACAAACAAATAGTAAACTGACTGGGACAAGTAATACTGAGACGAAGGATAATCCTGACTGAGTATACTAGCAATGGCTCCAATAATACAAAACTGCAATATGACAATTCAACTGATTGAAGCTCTAGGTCAGACGTTTCTGCTAGATCACTTCCAATATTTACTAAACACCTATAGAATCGTTCTATAGTCTAATGCTTAGCCAGCAACGGTCTATATGAAATCAATATAACTGGGGAGCAATTTCTAAAGTATAAAGACTTAGAGGTGTACACAAGACACTTAATCTTATTTCTCTAGCAAGGGTTTCACAGGTCAAAAGTACTCAATTATCAACTAATCAAGTCTATTCTTTACTATGTAACCTAACAGTAATATTCTACTTAATAAAAAGTAGGGTACTGCAAAAGGAATGGAGGGAAAAGGATGAGGAGGAATGGAGGAAGGGGAAGGGAATGAAAGTAGAATTCTACAATTCTTCAAATTTCTACAATGCCTATCTACTACAATTTGGGGGTTTATATAGACTACAAGGGAGGGAGGCTGTGCAGTGCCAAACATCTCAAGGCTATGCTAAATGACTCTATATGACTCCATATGACTCTACATGACTCATATTATCATATGACTCATATTGCCATATGACTCTATATGACTCATATTGCCATATGACTCTATATGACTCATATTGTCATATGACTCATGTTGTCATATGACTCATGTTGTCATATGACTCCATACTTTTGGCAGAGTAGATCCTTAATTTATAATAGCTAAGCCTAATAAATGATGACTCACTGCCTATTGGGGTCTAATCTATACATTCTAGCTTATTCTTCAAATTCCTATGACATCATAGATTATATGAAGTTATTTAACTTAAGCAGAATGTTAGAATAATAATTAGGGGTCCCAGGAGTTGATAGGGGAATAGGGGAAAGAAAGAAATAATGTCTATATCATAATGGGAGGTCCATTTGATTTGATTCAACTTGCCAAAATATGTCTTGGTTTTATAGTAGCATATGAAATAGCTACAAAACACAATATTCATAGTAGCATATGAAATAGCTATAAAACACCAATATTCATGTCACTTACTTCAAATTCCAATTTGAAGTATGACAGCGGAGATCTTATAGCCACTGGGTAGCCGCCGTTCCCACTGCGGGCGAAACCTTCGGAGTGTGCGGATTGTAATCGGAGTCGCTTGCTTAACGTCGGACGAATCATCGGATTGATCGGAGTCATCATCTCGTATTTCGTCTACGCTAAGACAAGCAAATCGGTTATTTACCAACGAGGTCGCACTGATCACTTGTTGGTCCGGACAAAATCCGCCGTGCCCGATTCCTCAACCGGGGCCGTTCCCTCACCATCTATTCCTTCCGAAGTTTCCGCACTTTCTACAACATCGGCCGCGGTCAAGAGATCTTCAATGGCGGACATCCGCTCCTCGGTGGTCATGAACCGGACATCGTACCGGAGTGGGCACTCGCGGGACATGTGGCCGGGCTTGCCGCATCGGTAACAGAGCTGTGAAGTGGCAGGTCGGGAGCGGGTGTGGTCGACGTCCATAGGGACGCCCGGTGAGAGAGCCTTCGGAGGGAGGCGGGGGTTGGAAACGAGGTTGCAGAGGTGGGAGCAGAGTCCGATGCGCGGGAAGTACACCCGCAGGAGTCCGAGCGACTCCGGAATTGGCTGCTGGTCGGACGAGCTGTCCGGGGTTACCGGAGTGCATGCCAAAGTGGAAGGACTGGTTAGCAGCACGATTGTCAGCAACCCGCTGCGCTGCTCTGTACCATTCCTCAAAGTCATCTTCGTCCGGACAGTCTGCGGACTCGGCAACGCGGCTCTGGATAATGGAGTCCAATCCGCGGCGGAACTTCATCGTGATGTTGGAGCCCTCGCTGTATCCGGATTGGTCTACAAGGTCCCGGAACTCGTCGAGGTACTCCTGGAAAGTCCGACGGCCTTGGTGGTACCGGGTGGACTCCAGTTTTAGCATGGCGGCTTCGCGTTCCCGATCCGGAAGGAAGCGAGTCCGGAACTCGGTTGCGAAGGCGGCCCAGGACTCGAAGTACGGATCCTTCGGACTCCGGAGCACCATGTCCGCGTACTCCTTGGCGCAATCCTTCTGAAAGAAGGAGAGACACCAGAGGATTTTTGCCTGCTCGTTCGGAAAGTGGTCCGGACAGAGCTGGAAGTAGATGGAGCACGCATTGTAGAATGCACGGCCATCCTTGCGGTTTCCGTCGAAGATTGGGGGAGAGGCAGGCTTCAGACGGGAACGCTGAGTGTTTTCGGATCGACCCGGGGCGTGCTGGGAGGCTTCGGTGCCCCTCAGCTCGGAGTCCGGAGTCGTTTTCGGAGTAGTCGGACGGGGTGTTAGGAGGAGTTCTTCGATTCGGGCAAGTGTATCATGGATGGAACGGATTTGGGTTTGGTGTTCGTACGTCTGAGCCCACAAGGTCTGCAAAGTCTCGGAGTCCGGTCCTGAGTCGGCTGGCTCGGATGGCGGGATCTGGCTAGAACCGCCCGTCATTTCGGAGTCGTCAGGGGGGAGCGAGGGATGGAGTTCCTTGTGTCCTCAGAGGTGGGTGGGAGTAGCAGGAGAGCGTCCGGAATGTCCGCAAAACCGGAGAGACGTCGTCGGGAACGAGTCCGGAGTGGCGCAGGACGTTTTCCGTAGGGCTCTGGTGCCAGGATGGGAGATCCTGTTCTGCTGTAAGGGCAACCTCAAGATGGCCGCACAGCGCAGGCCTAGCAGAGGGAGAATCCAAAGATATGAATAAGTCTAACTACAATACATGGGAGAGCTGCTCACCTAGCAGAGGGAGAATCCAAAGAGAACAGGATAGGGATTCTCCATGCTAGGAAGCGAAGTATATACTGTAGTAGCGTGGGAGGAATGAAGGATAACTGTACAGTACACCAGCCACAAGTCCGAACGAATATCACAAGGTACGAGGGGGCATGTGATAATGAAGTGGAAGGGGAATGTACAGGAGTCATGCCAGCGACCTGGGGGAGTAAGAGCAAAGAGTAATGAAGTGGGGAAAGAGGATAGGGGGTAGCCCGGACGAGCCCCGAAGTGTATATACGAGTCCGAGCGAGTCCGAAGCGCGGGAAGACTTCGGAGTCACCGGACGTGACTCGGATGCGAAAGGAGTGGATGGAAAGGAAAAGGGGACAAAAGGGAATGAAGGGGATGTAGATAAGAGTCCGTGGGATGAAGGAAAGGAGAAAGGAATGAGGAGGAAGGGACAGGGACAGGGGAATAGGAGAAAATAGGAGTGTCCCCTTACAATGGCCCCAGTGCCAACATCACTGGCATCTGTGGTGATAAAAATCTTATTGTTGCCAGGGTTTTCATAGTCTATAACTGTCAAGCATTCATGGGAGAGGACAGGGGACTTGGTATTTCAGACACATGTTGGTGGGAGGGCAACCAGATGATGGGATCTTTCCCAATCACTTTGTTCATCAGAGGCATGAGGACAGAGGTGTGATCCGCCAGTTTTGGCTGGAAAATTGTAAGATAACATACAAGTCCTAGAAATTGATGAACATCAGTTGCATTGCAAGGAACAGGTCACTGTAAGGGCAACCTCAAGATGGCCAATAGCGCAGGCCTAGCAGAGGGAGAATCCAAAGATATGAATAAGCCTAACTACAATACATGAGAGAGAGCTGCTCACCTAGCAGAGGGAGAATCCAAAGAGAACAGGATAGGGATTCTCCATGCTAGGAAGCGAAGTATATACTGTAGTAGCGTGGGAGGAATGAAGGATAACTGTACAGTACACCAGCCACAAGTCCGAACGAATATCACAAGGTACGAGGGGGCATGTGATAATGAAGTGGAAGGGGAATGTACAGGAGTCGTGCCAGCAGCCTGGAGAAGTAAGAGCAAAGAGAAATGAAGTGGGGAAAGAGGATAGAGGTAGCCCAGACAAGCCCCGAAGTGTATAGACAAGTCCAAGCGAGTCCAAGCGAGTCCGAAGTACGGGAAGACTCTGGAGTCACCGGACGTGACTCAGATGCGAAAGGAGTGGGCGGAAAGGAAGTGGAAAGGAAAGGGAATGAAAGGGAATGAAAGGGAATGAAAGGGAATGAAAGGGATGTATGTAAGAGTCCGTGGGATGAAGGAAAAGAGAAAGGAACGAGGAGGAAGGGAGAGGAACAGGGGAATAGGAGAAAATAGGAGTGTCCCCTTACAGTCACTCAGTGATTTTCAGGGCCTTATTGGAGTTAGCCTGGATCCCATCCTGCAAAATGGTATGACCAAGGAAGGTAATTGAAGTGCAAAAGAGGTTGGTCTTTTAATGTTACAATAGAGTGCAGCATCCCACAGTGCGAGCAAGACAAGTTTGACATTCTTGATGTGTTTTGTAAGTGATGAGGACCAGATGATAATGTTGTCCAGATAGACATGACATATCTTTCTGATGAGGTGGCATGAGGCGGCAACCATGCAGTGTTGATGGGTTGTGGGGGCATTCCGGCAACCCTGGGGCATAACAACCCACTTGTAAAGTCCAAAAGGCATACAACATACAAACAGTGGTGTACTGAATGTGATTGGGGTGAACTTTTGTCTGGAAAAAGGTGTTTGTCATGTTCAGTTTACCCCAGATTTTACCTTTGCCACAATCCACCAATATCTCTGAGACCAAGGGCAGGGGGAAATGGTCAGGCACAGTGTTGTCATTCAATTCACGATAGTCATTAACCCATCTTGGCAGGGCATTAGGGTTGGACTTGGGAACTAGAAAAAGCAGGGCTAGCAAATTCTGAGTTGGAAGGGTGAAGCTTACCCAATGCAAGAAATTCATTCAGCAAAATCTTCCAGGCGTCTCGTTCTTTACGAGGGCAAGTGTACCCCCATCAGTTGATAACTTTTGTAGCATTCTTGAGCTGGAACTTATGGAACACTTGGTCTGGGAGGCAGTGAACTGGAGGCAGATCTTCAAACAAATCGCCAAATTTCTTCTTCATCTCCAGATCCATACACTTCAGTTGGTCCTGGAAAGTCTTCACAGCAGACATATCTTCAAGTCAAGATCAAATCACAGCCACCAAGGAAGTCACATGTGTGCCACAAGATGGTTTCATGTCCTTGCAGTGTTTGAGCACATTCAGGAAATCTGGGGAAACAAGGAAGGATTCATGGGCAGCCTTAGTCTTTTGACATGTGGCTCACATTTCACTAGCCTTTGTATGAGTCTTCTTCCATGCAGAAGGGGGAACCAAGGGCACACATCACACAGAGAGAAGATCATATAAGGTAACATTGTCCAATTTGGAAATACAGGAACCAGTGAGGTAATTGATAACAAGTCCATTTGCTTTAAGAAAAGGAAGACTGAGGATACACTCAGAGATGAGGGAGGGTGATATAAATGCACATAAGGGTTTGGAAATGAAGAAGCCATCTTGAGACAATGGTTGAATATTAATGTAATGAGAGAGAGAAATATCTTTGTCCATCCCAGAACTATGGCAGAACCATTATCAATTGACCTGTTAATGGAGGGAAGGGTAGAGGTTGGGGACAGAGATTGGGTGATGAAGCACCAAAACATGTTAGAGCATGAGAAGGGTGTGTACTGTCATCAGACCAACTGCCTTCACTGATCCAGCTGGAGAGCTCTGCACCGGGCATAACTGCAGTGACGTTAGCAGTTGCATCTTGAGTAGGTGCAGTGTTGCCCTCAGCTGGGGCGATGTTTTCAGTGTTTAAAACAGTGGCGACATTACTGGAGCACAGCTGGTAGTTTGCAGGACAAGGGGGAACATCAGCTGTGGTTAACGTCTTGTACTTGGAGGCGTCAATGAGCAGTGCGGTACATCGAGCACCTAAATGGCCAGCCCAGAACATCGACATTCATAGCATCTGCCATTGTTGGACAATAGTTGGCATTCAGATTCTTCGAGTTTGGGGAGGTGTGCCAATGTGGAAGGTGTCCACAGCATGGATGCAACACTTGAGGACGAGAGTGTAAATGGATCAAACAGTGAGATTGGGGGGTTTGTACGTAGATACAAAGGGAGCAAGAATTAGTAAGTAAAGACACGATGTTCGTATATAAAGGAATATGTCCATCACATGATCGTGTACAGGAGTCAGGGGAATAGGGGAACATCATAAGGTGGATACCTTACACTCACTCATACTCTAAGAAAGAAGCATGAGGGAATTGGGGACTAATAGGTTGGCCAGGATGTCCACAATTGCAGATGTCAATTGTTGTTTACTGTGTCTTGGCTTCTTCAACCAGATGTTCAAGGCTTCGAGTTTGTCGATGTCTTTGTGTGGTAGCCAACAGTTTTCTTCATTGCCATAACCTCTATACTTCACCAGGTACTCTTTTCCTCACTGACGTCTCCATTCATCAATGATAGCCTCAACCAACCACTCTTCCTTGCCATCGTCAATGATCGCAGTGGGTTGTTCCAACTGAAATAAGTCGGTGTCATTCTCTACAAATTTATGAAGCAAGCTGCCATGGAAGGTAGGGAAAGTGTTCCCAGCATTTGGCATATTGAGGGTGTATGAGAAACAAGCTGGATTTGCGTGAATGATCTTGTAGGGACCATCAAAGCGAGGCATAAACTTAGCCACTCGACCTTCGCCAGTGTACATATATTCTCAGTGATGATTTGATGTAGAAAGGTACACAGAGTCTCCAACATGAAGTGGGGTCTCTGGGCTATGAGCAACAGATGAATTAATAGATTGCATGATTTTTGCATTAGAAAGGGAGTCCTTAGCCTCAGTGGCTATGAGTGGAACCACACCATAGTGGTGGAACACTCAAGAACAAAGAATGAGAGGATCAAGAAGTGGATTTCATAGTCGTGGTATGAAAGTGAGTAAGTACAAGGCGTAGCTACCATTTATATAGTAGCACCCCAAGTCACATGAGATCAAGGGTCAGGGGAAAGGGGTAAATGTGTTTACACTTGCCCACCCTCTAAAGAAATGGCATAGACAAGTCCCAAGTAAAAACAATGTTGTCTGGTAAGCCCTCCAGAAAAGAGAGAACCGTTGCAGCTGAGATCTTCGTCTTCTTTGGTTGTCTTCTTCAAACCAGCCCATCATCCACTTTAGGCCACGACAGCCACCTATCCAGAGCCTCCAAATCCTTGACCTCACGCTGAGGTAACCAACGATTGTCTTCATCGCCATATCCTCTGAACGATACCAGATACTCCATTCCTCACCATTCCTGCTTCTCATCTATGATTGTGTCAACATAGAATTCATCATCACCCGATTCCCCAGTGACAGCAGCGGGTTGCTCCAGATTGCGGGAAGGGAACAGGTTACCATCGTTTTCGATGAACAGATGCAAAAGGCTAGAATGAAATGTAGGGAAAACATTTTCAGTGTTTGGCATGTTTAGAGTATATGAAGACTTCTCTGGATTCGCACAAACAACCTCATAGGGTCCGTCGAATTGTGGTGGCCACATGGTTGTTGCCCGTATGCATGTACTCTTTTGTCTGTTTGATGTCAAAAGAAACACCGAGTCTCCAATGGCGAATTCCTGGTCTGGATGGCGGTGAGTATTGGCCTGAATCGTCTGTGAAATCTTGGCAGCCAGTAAGTTATCCTTGGCCTCCACAGTCAACTTGCAGAGGCGGGAGACAATGTCTACAGCAGAAGTCGGCACATCAGCAGGCGGTGAGTCGACCATAGGCAGCACAACATGTGGAGATAGACCAAGATGTAGCATGAAAGGAGAAAACCCTGTAGACATGTTAATTGTGTTCATGATAGAGAAATGAACCGCAGGTAAGGCATTGACCCAGCCTTTCTGGTGTTGATCCACATAGAACCGCAGGCACTGGATCATGGTTTTATTTGTCCTTTCACTTGAACCATCCATTTCGGGGTGAAAAAGAACTTGAGAGTCTGAGTTTAACACCTGTTAGTTCATGCAAGGCACTTCAGAATCATGAAATGAAGAGCTTATTGCGGTTGCTCATGATTGTCCGAGGCAATCTGTTTTTGCAGTACCAGTGATCAAAGAAGAGCACCGCGACATGTTCAGCAGTGACATCTTTGCGGCAAGGAATGAGCCTGATATCTGCGCCGAGTCTGTCAGTGATAGTCAGCAGGTAATCAAAACCCTCATCTTCTGGCAAGGGTTCCACGAAGTTGAGCACGATGTCTTGTAACTGATTGTCAGGAACTGGGAGCAAGTGGAGTGGCCCTGCAGGTTTGGACGTAGGCACCTTGTTGCATTGGCATTCGACACAACCAGGGATGTACACACATTCCAGATCCCATCACATGTTGGGCCAGTAGAAGGAATCATGGAGAGCCTTGTATGATTTTGCTATGCTGAAATGGCCCAAAGAGTCATGAGCAAGGCGGAAAATGGACTCACGAACTGTGGCGATTCGAGGGATAACAAGCCTGTCTGCAGTGTAAAGTAGCCTGGATCGTTTGCTGACGCTGGCAACCTTAACACCGTCGACCAGAAGTTTAGAGCACCAAGGATCGCTCCTATATCCAGTCTTGATCAAGCTCAGGAGCTCAGAATCTGTCAACACAGTTAGTACTGGTGCAACAACGCCAGGAGTATCTGTAGGGAATTGGCAACTCAGCGTGTCTGCCATGGTATTATCTTTGCTTCGGATGTACCTGATAGTGAAATTAAAGTCGGCCAAAAACTCTTGCCATCGTAGTTGCTTCTTCGATAAGTCCCACTGCTGCTTGAAAAACTCCAGTGTTCGATGGTCTGTGAATACCTTGAATTTAGCACCCAGCAAATTGTTCCGCCATTTGTGCAGTGCCCGAACAATGGCCAGCAGCTCCTTGTCATGCATTAGGTAATTTTTCTCGGCTGGAGACAATTGCTTGGACTCAAAGGCGACAGGGTAAGTGGACACCCAGTTCTTGCCAAAAGACAAGACAGCACCCATACCTAAATCGGAAGTGTCAGTCGTCATGAAGATTCTATTTTCACCAGGACTCTTGTGGTCAATGACTGTAAGGCAGTTGTGAGAAGCAACCAGGGATTTGATGCTGTCAAACATGCTCTAAATCTTAGCCACTTTAGAGCTGTCAGCCTGGATCCCATCTGCTGAGATGCGATGACTGAGAAACTCAATTGAAGTGCAGAACAGTGAAGTCTTCTTAAGCAAGCAATAGAGGCTCGCTGCTTGCAGTGCTTGGCTTGACATTTCAAATATGCTCAGCCAGGTCCACACTCCAAATGATGATGTCATCCAAATATATGTGGTAGATTTTACCGATCCAAGGATGCAAGGCTGCAACCATGTGACACTGATGTGTGGAGGGTGCGTTGCAGCACCCCTGCGGCATCATCACCCATTCATATAGGCTGAAAGGCGTTCGAACCACAGTGTACTTGATGTGGTCAGGGTGTACCTTAGTCTGGAAAAATGTGTTAGTCATATCCAGCTTCCCCAAAATTTTACCGCAACCACAATCTGCTAGGATATCGGCAATTCAGGGAAGTGGAAATTTGTCTGTGACGGTATTCTTGTTCAGCTCACAGTAGTCATTCACCCATCATGGCATGGCATTCAGGTCAGCTTTGGGGACAAGGAATGCTGGGCTAGAATATTCTGAGTCAGAGGGGTGCGTGCGTCCAGCCGCAAGATGTCCTTTCAGGAGTGTGTGCCATGTGTCCTGCCATTTTCTAGGGCAAGCATACTCGCATTTACACACGATCTTGTGTGCGTCCTTCAGGATGAAGCAATGGTAAGTGGTATTGGGCAGTTGGTGGATGGGTGGGATGTCATCTGGGAAGAGGTCAGCGTACTTGCACTTCATCTCACCATCCATATGCACAAGCTGTGCCTCAAAAGTCTCTATTGTGTTGAGGTCCTCAATTCACTCCTTCAGTGCTGTGATGATGTTGTTGCTGTGTGAGCCACGTTGCCCGCAAGCAGGGTGAGCGTTAAGTCTGGGGTGTAGATGTGCAGTCATCTCCTCACCCAGCAGCACGTCCCAGAGGGTGGGTCGAGCACACTGTTGAGCGGCGCGAATATGACCAGTCTTCCAGAGTGGCATAGGCTTAGAAGGTACACTGTTCAATATGTGTAAGAGGTCGTACATAGTACTATTGTCCAGTTTAACAATACAAGTGCCAAGTCCGTGATCAACCACTAAACCATTGGAGTTGAGAAAGGGGAGACTGAGAATGAGATTGGTAACAAGGGTAGGTGAAATAAATACATGTAAAGTATGTGAAGAAAAACACCCATCAGAAGAAAAAGGTTGAATCTTGATGTAAGAAGAGAGGGAAAGTGCTGTTTTATCATTCAAAAAGGTGGCTTGGCATTGGAAGGAATCAGATGCTTGCAGGACTTGGAGCTTGAGACGAAGGGTGATGCTTTCCTTAATAAGTACTATGGAAGAGCCATCATCAATAAGGCCCTTGACAGTAAGGGGCAAATTGAGGGAAGGGGAGGCAAGGTTGCAAGACCAGAAGAGGTTAGAACATGAAAATGGTGTGCACTCATCGTCAGAATAACTGGGGGAACTGGTATCCACTATAGCAAAGGCTATGTTGGGGAGAACAGTAGCTACCGTCTTGATGGAGCCCTTAAAATTGATGAGTTCTTCAACCGTCGCGGAACCTCCCTCAATGACTGCAGTGACATGTGCAGAGTTACTATCCCATGCTAGGTAAGATGTCGGTCAAGCTGGGACGTCTGTGGCAGTGAGAGTCTTGTACTTGGCACTGTCGATCAGCGGGTTTGGGCAACAGGGACCAATGTGACCTGCGAAGAAGTGGCGGCACTTGTAACAGCTACCGTTTTCCCGTAACAAATGACACTCATCATCAGTGAGCTTTGGGATGGGAACGAAGGTGGACTGAGGTGTGGTGGATGAGGAAGAGGACAAAGAACCAGACACCCTTGCAAACACAGCCACCTTTGGGGGAACGCGCCCAGGCACTGTAGTGCACACATTGAGTCTGGCGAATTCTTTTGCAATCGAATCGAATCGTTGATGCCATTGTTCATCCAAATGCTTAACCTCATTGAGCCAAGGACAAAATTCTGTAAGACGATTAGTATTTTCGTGGTGACACTTCTGTGCAAGCTCTGGGTCCATGCCAGCTTTGATCGCATCACAGAGAAAGTCATCGTTCATGAAGGAGACCGTGCCAGCCAAAAGGTTGTTCCGTGCCATAGCATTCAATGCGAAATCCATGAAGGGCCATGCCCCTTACGAAGTACTGCCATTCTTGCTGTGTACTCCCAATCAGTAGGCAGAAATAAAATATGCATCTGTTCTTTATACGTGTCCCAGTCCATGTTGGGCAAGACAGGCCCATTGGCAGCTAGCCGGCAGATCGCATGTACACTGGTCATTCTGTAGGCCACAGTTTTGACCATGTCCTAAGCTGCGGTGTTTTTGTGCCTCAAGAAGTTCTTTGATTTAATGAACCAGTCCCACAACAAGCCAGTGTCGACGTCACCCTCACCCATAGTTGGGGGACAGTTAGGCACTGACTGTTCAATCTTCGTGCGAATTCCCATTGTCGTAGTTGGCTGGAAGGGGAGTGGATAAGCAGGGGTCCTGGACAGTTCTGGGACAGCAAGGGGGGTGGATGTATGCGTGCTAGGGGAAGAAGTTGGTGTATGTGTGCTATTCGGACAGGTAGTTTCCATCAAGGGCAGGATAATGGAAGTGTTGGGGTTGAGGTGTATTCACCTGACAACAGTGAGGTGAACTTGTGGGGCAGATTTGGTACGTACATGGATGAAGCACGTCAGGTGGAGAAAGTGGGGTTGAGAGTTGCTAATGGTGCAACTACACATTTCTAAAGAAAAGGGTATCGATGGGTGATTCCTGGGAGACAGTGTGGTAAACAGGGACAACAGTAACAAGGGACTGAGAAAGGCAGGGAGAGAGGTCGAGAAGCTGTAAAAGGCGGTGTGAAATACTGGGCAAAGCGGGGAAAAGGCGGGGGACGGGGCAGTAAAATACGGGATCTCAGGGTTGTTACTTCTGAGAACCCTGACTTTGTTGGTTGGAATTCAAGGGTTTCTTGTTTGAGGCTGAAGCCTGATCGTTCTTAATAAAAAAGTGGAACCATACCATATGTAAGGGCAACCTCAAGATGGCTGACAGCACAGGCCTAGCAGAGGGAGAATCCAAAGATATGAATAAGGCTAACTACAATACATGAGAGAGCTGCTCACCTAGCAGAGGGAGAATCCAAAGAGAACAGGATAAGGATTCTCCATGCTAGGAAGCAAAGTATACTGTAGTAGTGTGGGAGGAATGAAGGATAACTGTACAGTACACCAGCCACAAGTCCAAATGAATATCACAAAGGTACAGGGGCATGTGATAACAAAGTGGAAGGGGAATGTACAGGAGTCGTGCCAGTGACCTGGGAAGTGGAGACAAGGAGTAACGAAGTGGGAAAGGAGGATAGAGGTAGCCTGGACAAGCCCCGAAGTATATGTATGAGTCCGAGCAAGTCCGAGGCACGGGAAGAGTCTGGAGTCATCAGACAAGACTCAGATGTGAAGTGAATGAGCAGAAGGGAAATGGAAAGGAAGGGGAATGAAAGGGGAACAAAGGGGATGTAGCTAAGAGTCCGTGGGATGAATGGAAAGAGAAAGGAACGAGGAGAAGGGTGTAGGGACAGGGGAATAGGAGAAAATAGGAGTGTCCCCTTACACTGTAGTGATGGAACACTTAAGAACAAAGAATGAGAGGATCAAGAAGTGGATTTCGTAGTCGTGGTACAAAAGTGAGTAAGTACAAGGCATAGCTACTGTTTATATAGTAGCACCCAAGTCACATGAGATCAAGGGTCAGGGGAAAGGGGTAAACATGTTTACAATGAGCTTGATCTTAGAGATAATGTCTCTTGTGTCCATATCTACTGTTTCTGAAGATGGAACCAAGGAAGGGATGATGTGAGGAGAGACACCAAGGTGCAACTGGAAAGGCGAAAACCCTGTCAATGCATTAACAGTGTTCATTATATTGAAATGTATGTGAGGCAATGCTTTGACCCAGCCTAGCTGGTCCTGATTGACGTAGTATTAGAGTGCCTGGATGACCATTTTGTTCATCCACTCTGAAGAACCATCTGTTTGTGGATGGAAAGATGATGAGAGCTTCACCTTGATACCGGTTAGCACATGTAAGGACAATGTCAAGGTCTGATCCTCACCCCCTTAGGGGTCCCCCCTACGCCCCTTTCGGATACTCGGACCTTCGGAATCCCTCGGGCTCTGCCCTCAAGGCTTATGCATGGTGCGCAGTACTAGGATTACCTTGTTACATGTTTCATGTACATGTGTACTTACATACTAGCCTCACTACATACATGTGTTAGTTAGTATTTATAGTAGCACTAGTACACATGTATTCTACACTTTGAATCTTAGTTCCTTCTCCGCACTCGCTCTTCACCTCTTTACTAAGGTCCATGTCTCTCCCCCTTTGCCTCTGCTCGTACCCTTGGTACCCACGTAGGACTCATCCTCGAAATACAGGGCACGCAACAGTGTGGGAGGCGCAGCCAGTAGCTGAAGCCAAGCCCGTACATCCTCACTCCCCTTGTTTCCCCCTGCGACTCTATGAGGAACTGCACAACCCACGGGTCCGCGTAGTCCTGAGCCCCACAAGTGTGGCTCTTAACAGACAACCAGAACTTGGAAATGAAAAGCTTATCGCAATCCGAAATCAATTCAAACTGGCAGCCCATTTTCACAATACTAGTGGTCAAAGAAAAGGGCCCGCACACCTCTTCACAGAAATATCTCTCTTGCAAGGTATCAAGCAGATGTCTGCGCCAAGGTGGTTGGTGATGGTGAGAAGATAGTCGAAGCCATCATCTTCAGGCAAGGGGCCAACAAAGTCCAAGGCCACACACGAGAACCTTGCATCAGGAACAGGGGGGGAGTGAAGGGGGCCTGTGGGTTTGGTTGTGCTCGATTTGTTTCTCTGGCAGGGAATACACCCAGGGATATACACCTCTTCCAAGCCCTTCTTCATGTTAGGCCAGTAGAAGGAGTCACACAGAGCGAGGTACAATTTTGAGCTGCCAAAGTGTCCCAGAGCATTGTGAGCTAGCTGAAAAAGCAATTCATGCACCCTTGTGACCTGTGGAATCACAAGTCGTTCACCAACGTAGAGCAGTCCAGCATGATGACTGATGCCAGCCAGCCCAATTCCCTTGGCCCACAGTTTAGAGCACCACACCAGTCTTTAGCATAGCCATCCTTGATGAGCATGAGGAGGGTCGCATCCAGTCTGATGGTAAGGACAGGTGCAACAATCAGAGGAGGAAAGGGGAATGAGGAGAGCACAATTGCGCATGCCATTGGGGAGGGGGTGACTGGGAACTCTCATGATAATGCATCAGCCATGGTGTTATCTTCGCCTCATACATAGCAAATGGAAAAAAATCATAGTCAGCGAGAAACTCAGACCATCAAAGTTGCTTCTTTGAGAGGTCATGTTGTTTGCTGAAAAAACTCTAATGTCTTGTGGTCAGTGTAGACCTCAAAAGTTGTGCCTAACAGGTCAGTTTCTCCATTTGCGCAATGCATGAACAATCACCAGCATTTCTTTGTCATGTGTAGGGTAATTCCTCTCAGCGTCATTGAGTTATTTCAACTCAAATGCCACAGGTCGAGCGCTCTTCCAGTCAGGACCGAAACTCAAGACAGCACCAGTTCCGAGGTCACTGGCATCTGTCGTTATGAATATCTTATTCTTCTCTGGGTTATCATGATCGATTACTGTTAGGCATTCCCAAGATGTCATGAGGGACTTGATGCCATTGAATGCCTGCTGTTGCTGATCTTCCCATGGTACGGCATCCTTCATATTCACCTTGTTAGTTAACAGCATGAGCATGGCAGTGAGGGACACCAGGCTGGGGAGGAATGCAGACAGGTAATGAACAAGACCCAAGAATTGGCATACATCCATAGCTGTGGAAGGGCATGGCCATTGTGAGATCTTCAAGGCCTTGTTAGCATCAGTGTGAATCCCATCGCGTGAGATATGGTGACCAAGGAAATCAAGTTCTGTGCAGAACAGGCTCGCAGCCCATAATGCATCCAGTACAGCACGTACATTGTGTATGTGTTTGGCCAGTGTCAAGCTCCATATGATAATGTTGTTGAGATACATATGGCAGATTTTTCCAATGAGGTGTCATAGAGCTGTGACCATACAATGTTGATGCATGGAGGGCACATTGTGGCATTCTTGGGGCATGACCGTCCACTTATATAATCTGAACAGTGTTCGCACTGTGGTGAACTTGATGTCATTTGGGTGGACCTTTGTCTGGAAGAAGGCATTAGTCATGTCCAATTTGCCCCAAAACTTACCCTTTCTGCAGTTGAACAAGATCTTGTTGATACGTGGTAGTGGGAAATGGTCAGTGATCATATTCTCATTGAGTGTTCAATAGTTGTTAACCCAGCAAGGCAATGCAGAAGGGTTGGCCTTAGGAATCAGAAAGGCAGGGCTCGCATAGTCGGAGTCAGATGGTCGCATTTAGCCAGCTGCAAGATGTTGATTGAGTAGGACCTTAAAGACATCATGCAGCTTCTTAGGGCACATATATTTGCAGTGTGACACAACTTTGTTTGCATCTTTCAGGCAGAACCTGTGGTAGACTTGATCAGGCAGGTGATGAACAGGGGGAATGTCGTTGGGAAAAAGACCTGCATATTCCTCCTTCATTTTCTTGTCCATTTTCTTCAATTTTTTCCTGAAACATCTGCTTGGAGTTCAGTGCCCCAATTCGCACACACATTGCAGTGATAACATTATCTTGTTCATAACTGTGCACTCCTCAAGCAATGTGATGCTCACAACACTTTGCCAGCTTATCCAAGAATTCATCGCCTTGCAAGACATCTCATATGACACTCTGTTGTTGGCACCAATCAGCGCATATCTCACTTGCCTTGCTGTGGCTTCTCTTCCAAGTGGGGTGGAGAATGGCAGAAGGAGTGGATTCGGGATGGAGAAGGTCATAAATACATTCATTGTCCAATTTGGTAGTACAGGTATTTAAGCTGTGGGCAAGGATAAGTTGATTGGACTGGAGGAAAGGGAGACCAAGGATGACATTGGTAACCAGGGAGAGTGCTACAAAAGTGTGTAAAGGTACAGAAGTAAAGAAACCATCCACCAATCAGGGGCAGAGTTTGACATATTTGTTCAACAGGTGATTCTGGGAAGAGCCAGAGAATGCAGAGCTGCAGGTGAAAGGCATTGGCACAGTGAAAGTCATGAGACAAAGTTGATTGATGAGCAATTGTTTAATAAGAACTATGGAGAATCCATTGTCAATAAGACCCTTAACCACAACACAATCAGAAGCAGAGGAGGGGGTTGTGTAGAATGACCAAAACAAATTAGGACAAGCAAAGGGAGTGTACTCGTCATCTGAAAGGTTGGGCAAGGACATGTTGACAATGTGGCTCGTGACATGAGGCAGAACCATGGCAACATGTAAGTTGCTTCCAACGTTCTCATTGCTCTTGGAGATATCAGCAGTTGCAGTCGAGTTCATGTCTGCAGTGGCATTCAGGATGGCTGCAAACTGCCAAGCGAGAGAGGTTACTTTGGGCACTGTACCCTGCAGGACAAGAGGGAATGTCTTTGGCAGTCAAGGTTTTATAGCTTGTGCCATCCAGAGTAGCTCTCGCTTCTCAGGTTCCAACCTAGGCATTGGGGTCTGGGTTGCACTGGAAGACTGAGATGAATTGGAGGGACGTTGGAAAGGCAAATAAGTCAAAGTCAAAGGAGCAGCACAGATGGACATCTTTGCAATTTCTTTAGTGAGTTCTTTGAGATGGGTGTGTCGGTGTTTGTCAAGTCATTTGACTTCATTGAGCCATCCCTGGAAGTCAGAAACCAGAGTTATCCCTTACATTCCTTAGATAACTCTTGTTCCATCACAGCCTCGAGGGTCTCACACATGTACTCGTCATTCATGAATGAGTCAGTTCCCACTAAGAGATTATTCTTTCCCATAACTTTGAAGGCAAAATCCATGAAAGGTTTTGACAAAGGCCGTCAAAGCCACAAGATCCCCATGTGAGTCGTGTGTTCCCAATCTGAAGGTAAGAAGAGAGAACACATCTGTAATTTGTATGTTTCCCAGTCTATCTTGTTGAGGATAGAACCTTTAGCAGCTAGCCAGCAGATCACATGGACACTGCCCATACCATAAGTGATGTTCTTCACCATGTTGAGACCAGTAATGCCTTTGTGTTGAAGGAAATTTTCTGATTTGGTGAACCAATCCCAAAGGAGGGAAGGGTCCATGTTGCCTTCACCCATGGTTGGTGGGTAATTCAGGGCAGATTGTTAAATAGTTGCCTTTACGCTCATTGTAGAGACATTCTGAAAGGGTGCGACAAATGGGAGGAGGTCAAGTTTGGTGTCTGGGGTGGATGTATACATGAGAATCAAGTGTACAGGAACTATATGTGTGGGTTGTAACACAGGGTTCAGCTGGGGAGAAGGGACAAGGGGTGGCAGCACAATGAGATGAACACCAGAAGGAAGTACAGGGCAACAGGTAGTGTTCAATGAAAGGTGGGCATGTTTCAGAGATTTGGGTGAATTGGCTGGTACTGACTGGGTCCTTGACTGAGTTAGGGACAAGCTGGGAACTGGGACTGGGGCTGGGTTATTCCTCATCTTCCTAGACAAAGGAACAGCTGGTCTGGGGTGAGTAGGCAGTTTGGTGGCTGAGGAAGGGCTGGTGATACTGGTGCAGGGAATGGGGTGAAGGCAGGGAGGAAACTGGGAAGTAGGTGCAAGCACCTGGAATGGGCCCGAAGGCTGAACACTCAAGAGTCAAGAATGAGAGATGAATGGATCAAACATATGGAATTCGAGAGAGAAGGAGGATGGGGTAAGATACAAGTGGGAAGTAAGTACTCGAAGAGTTAGGGTTTGTGATATATATATATATATATGGATGTACACATGATCAGGGGTGAGATAGGAGGGTACAAGTAAGCGCAAGCTTACACTCACCCCTTCCCGGACTTGTTTGAGGATCCAGTTTTTCAATGTCATAGTGTGCCAGTCACAGGTGGAGTATGACAGATTGCACTAGTGTTACTGGTTTTGCATTGTGCCTCCCAGACATCCAGGGCCTCCAGTTCCTCAACATCACTTTGTTTCAACCAACGATTTTCCTCAGCTCCATAACCTCGCCATGACACTAGGTACTCCTGCCCGCTTTGTCCGCATTTCTCGTCAATGATCTTGTCCACAAGCCATTCTTCTTTGCCTGTCCCATCAATCTGCACGGCCTCCAGTCAATCAAGCTTGCAGCTTGGGAACAGCTCAATGTTGTTCTCAACAAATCGCCGCAGCTGTGATGTGTGAAACGTCAGGAACACATCTGGAGAATTAGGCATCAGCAGGTGTAAGTGGAATGTTCAGGAAAACACCAGGTTATTTCATAAGGCCCATTGAATCTAGGCATGAACTTAGCGACACAATCATCTCCTGTGTGCTTGTATTCTTTCTGGTGATTTGCAGTTAACAGGAAAACTTTGTTGCCTGTTTTAAATGGGCCTTTGTCTCTATGATGAGCGTTAGCGCTAATAGATTGGGCAATTTTAGAGGCTATCAGGGAGTCTTTAGCTTGCGCAGTATACTCCTCGATGTGTTTGATGATTTTCCGCAGCTGAGGGTACGCTAGCATCAACTGTTGATCCAAAGGCACATATAGTGCGAGGTGAGCAACTGAGATGAAGTTGGAAAGAGGAGAAGCCAGTAGAAGCGTTGACTGTGTTCATGAAGCAGAATCAAACATGAGGTAGCGCCTTTACCCAGCCTGACTGATTGCAATTGATGTAGTATCGGAGGGACTGAATGATTGTTTTATTCGTGCGCTCACTGGCACTGTCTGTCTGGGGATGGAAGGCGCTAGAAAGTTTCAGCTTAATTCCAGTCAGCTCGTGTAATGCGGACCAAAATTTGGACACAAAAAGCTTATCCCTATCAGACACGATCTCCGTTGGGAGCCCATTCTCGCAGTACCAATGCTTGAAGAAGAGTGTGGCACACCATTCCACAGTAAGGTCGGTCTTGCATGGGATCAGACGGATGTCGGCGCCCAACCTGTCAGTGATAGTCAGTAGATAGTTGAAACCCTCATCCTCAGGTAATGGTCCGACGAAATCCAAGGCCACACAAGCAAACCTATCATTGGGAATGGCAAGTGAATGTAACAGGCCAATGGGCTTAACTGTAGGTGACTTGTTGCGCTGACATTCAGTGCACCCAGGGATGTATGCCTGCTCGAGATTCTGATGCATGTTTGGCCAGTAGAATGAGTCACGGAGGGCCAAGTACGATTTAGAAGTGCCATAATGTCCTAAGGCGTCGTGAGCAAGCTGAAACACTAGTTCTTGTACCTCAGTGACTTGTGGCACGACCAGCCTTTCTCCAACGTAGAGCAACTGGTTCCACCTTGAGACTCCCGTGACATTACCACCCTTGGCCAAAAGTTTTTGACACCAGGCGTCGCTGTCGTATCCTGAGATAATCTTCTCAAGAAGGTCACTGTCATTGTCGATCCGCAGCACTGGGGCCGCAATAGCAGGAGAGGGAGTGCACATTGACGAAAGTGCTCCAGCAGCGAGAACAGGTGCCACAATAACTGAATTGTTCGAGAATTCACAAGACAAGGCATTAGCAACTGTGTTGTCCTTGCCTTTGATGTACCTAATGTCGAAATTATAGTCAGCAAGGAATGTTTGCCACTGAAGTTGCTTCTTATTGAGGTCGCGCTGTTTGTTGAAAAACTCGAGCATTCTGTGATCAGTGTAGACCTCGAACTCAGCAATCAAGAGATTCACGCACCACTTGTGCAGGGCACGAATGATCGCCAACATTTCCTTATTGTGGGTCACATAGTTTCGCTCAGTGGGATTCAGCTGTTTTGAGTTGTAAGCCACAGGTCAAGAGGTAGGCCAGGTAGGCCCAAAGCTCAGCACAGCACCAGTCCTAACGTCACTGGTGTCCGTGGTGACGAATATCTTGTCGTTGCCTGGGTTCTCGTGGTTGATAATCGTGAGGCATTCCCAAGAGATGATGAGACTTTTAATCTTCTCAAAGGCATCCTGATGCGCTAGCAGCCAATTCACTGGTTCGCAACTGACCGTTTTGTTCATAAGCGGTGTCAAGGTGCTTGTCAAATCCACCAGACAAGGCAGAAAAATCGTGAGGTAGCGAACCAATCCTAAAAATTGTTGAATGTCAGTGGCCGTCTTGGGGGTAGGCCACTCAGCTATTTTAAGAGCCTTATTGGAGTTGGCCTGAATACCAGCCTGTGAGATGTGATGACCCAAGAAATTGATGGAGGTGCAGAACAACTGCATCTTCTTGATGTTGCAGTACAGGGCAGTGTCCTGTAGGGCCATCAACATGGCCTCGACATTATGAATGTGCTTGATGAGAGACGAAGACCAGATAATGATATCATCCAAGTATACATGGCAGATTTCACTGATGAGATGTCACAAGGCGGCAACCATGCGGCACTGGTGAGTCGCTGGAGCGTTATGACAGCCCTGAGGCATGACGACCCATTTGTAGAGGCCAAAGGGCATACAAATGGCAGTGTATTTGATGTGGTCAGGGTGCACCTTGGTCTGAAAGAAGGCATTAGTCATGTCTAACTTGCCCCAAATTTTCCCTTTTCCACAGTCTGCAAGAATCTTGTCAATCCTAGGCAGCGGGAAACAATCTGGTATGGTGTTCTCATTCAGTTCACGATAATTGTTGACCCACCAGGGCAACACGTTCGGATCTGACTTCGGGACGAGGAAGGCTGGGCTAGCATACTCTGAGTTGGAAGGATGAAGCTTCCCTGATGCCAATGCCTCATCGAGGAGGATCTTCCAAGCGTCACAAATTTTCCTCAGGCAGGTGTAGCCCCACTTATTCATGACCTTATTTGCATCCTTCAGACAGAACTTGTGATAGACCTGGTCAGGCAGGCAATGGACAGGGGGCAAGTCTTTGAAGAGGTTGCTGAATTTCTTCTTCAACGCCACATCCATACAAAGCAATTGCTCTTGGAACGTCTTCTGTGCACTCACGTCCTCCAATCTGTCCTTGATCGCAGCAATGACGGTATTGCCTTGGAGGGGCTTCGAGAGGCGATGCATCTTCCTCTGCTGCAAAGCAGCCTGGAACTCAGCACCAGAGAGGAACTCTTTGTGATCAGAGTGGGCCCTCCTCCAGGCCAGTCGTACGTCGGAAAGCCTTGGTGTGTGAGAGGCGCCATGGTGAGACAGACTGTGAGGGCACAGTGGCATTGGAGAAGAGATCATAAGAAGTACAATTGTCCATTTTGGAGATACAGGTGTTGGAATGATGATCAATAATAAAGCCATTTGCACGAAGAAAAGGAAGACCAAGGATTGTATCTGCAACAAGGGAAGGGGAGACGAAGGCACGAAGGGGTTTTGAACGGAATAGGCCATCTTGAGAAAATGGTTGAATGTTTACAAACTCATCTAATGAGAGATCCTTCCCAACTCCAGAGAAGGTGGCGCTGCAGATGAATGGCTTCTTTGCCTTGAGACACGTGAGCCTGAAGGCGTTGGCCAAATCGGACCTAATAAGAACTATGGCACCCCCGTTATCAACAAGCCCATTAACAGAAGAGGGGGTGGCAAGGGAGGACTTGTTGCATAGACAGTAATGCCAGAACAGGTTAGAACAGGAGAACAATGCGTACTCATCATCAGACCAATCCCTGTCAGATACCCAGGAGCAATCTGAGGAGTCAGGCATAATGGTGGCAACTGCAGAGATGATAGGCTCGACCTCTGAGATGGAGGTGCCAGGAGGAGAGTTCTCATTGTTGATGACCACAGCAGAGACACCAGCAGACCTGGAGACATAGTTGGAGGGCCAAGGTGGAACATCGCACACTGTGAGAGTCCTGTACTTAGACCCGTCTATAGGTGGCGCAGTGCAGCAAGTGCCCAAGTGTCCAGCCCAGAATTTGCAGCACTTGAAGCAGCCACCATTCTCGCTGAGGAGAGTATGTTCTTCGGCAAGGAGTTTGGGGATCAGAACGAAAGCTTGAGAAGCAGCAAAGGTGTTCTTGGGGGCGAAAGGGATTTTGGGGGTGGGGGTGGACTTGGCAGTGTGGACCGTTTTCATGTTGAGACAAGTGAAGGCTTGATTAATCTCTTCGAGTCAAGCACGGCGGTCGACGTGCTTAACCTCAGCAAGCCAATCTTTGAAAGAAGTGAATGAGTTAGTGTTCTCATGGTTACACTCCTGCACAAGCTTGCGGTCCATGTTTGCTTCCAGGGTGTCACGGAGGAACTCATCATTGAGAAAACTGTCCATGCTGGCTAGGAGGTTGTTGCGTGCCATCATGTCGAGAGAGAAATCTGTGAAAGGGTGTGAGCCTTGTTGAACACATAGAACATCCATACATGTTGTGTGTTCCCAATCAGAAGGCAAGAAGAGGTTGTGCATGTGGTCCTTGTATGTGTTCCAGGTCATCAAAGATAGGTTAGTCAAGTTCACTGAGAGCCAATGCACAGCATGGATTCCTGACATACCCCATGTGATCATCTCTACCCAGGTGTCTACGCTGATAGAGGGTTTGTGGTGGAAGAAAATCTTGGATTTATTGAACCAGTCCCATAGAAGAGAAGTGTTGATGTAGCCCTCGCCCATCATGGGTGGTTTAGTTGGGTTGGATTGCTCATCTCAGCACGAGTGCCCATGTTGGGAGTGTCTTCGAAAGGGGTGGTGAGAGGGAAAGGTGGAGGGTGAGGTGGCACGTATGTAAAGGCAGATATATGCACTCCTAACGTCAATTCCGGGATTAGAGTGAGCGTCTCGGGTGACTCAGGTAGAACGGGAGTTAAAGGCAAGTCTGAGTATATGCAATCAAGGGTGTTTGGGGCTAGGGCTGGGGCTGAGGTGGTTCCAGTGTGAGGATGATGAGGAGCAGGTCTGGGAGTTCTGGGGAGCTGGTGTGACTGGGGCAAAGGGCTGGGGAGTGAGAGTCGTTTAACTGCTTTGCACGAGGAGCTCCTTGTGTTCAAGGTGACTGGAATTGATGGCTGGGAACGGGAAGGCAGGGTTGAGAGCTGGTGGGAGAGAGAAAAGACGTGGTGAGAAAACACGACCCTTCCTCTATGGCGTTACTAGGTGTTTGATTGAATTCAAAAAAAAGTGGAACGAGCCTGAAGGCTGAACACTCAAGAGTCGAGAACGAGAGATGAATGGATCAAACATGTAGAATTCGAGAGAGGAGGATGGGGTAAGATACAAGTGGGAAGTAAGTACTCAAAGGGTCAGGGTTGCGATATATATATATGGATGTACACGTGATCAGGGGTGAGATAGGAGGGTATGAGTTAGCGTGAGCTTACAGCGCCTCTCAGGGTCGTTTGAGTCCTATCAATATGTGTAAGCACATTTGATTGAATTCAAAAAAAAGTGAAAGGCATCCACAGTGTGGATGCAACACTTGAGAATGAGAGCATGAATGAATCAAACAGTGAGATTGGGGGGTTTGTACATAGATACAAAGAGAGTGAGAGTTAGTAAGTAAAGATGCGATGTCTGTATATAAAGAAATATGTCTGTCACATGATCGCGTACAAGAGTCAGGGAAATAGGAGAATGTCATAGGGTGGATACCTTACACAATGTCAGGAGCCCTTGGTTGTTCATGCCAGGGGTCACACCATTACAGGATAGGAAAGGGGGTTGACCTTGAGAACAGTTAGCTACAGTACATGCATTGATCTTAGCCAGGGTGCACTCTATCTCCTCCATCCTTTGACATCTCTTCTCATCAAGGTGTTTGACCTCATCAAGCCAGTCGTGGAAGGAGATGATTGCATTTGTATTTTCACAGTTGCATTTGCATGCTAGTTCATGGTCCATGTTAGTGAAAGGGTACCCGAAGGTACAACACTCAAGTGAGGAAACTGAAGTGAGAGGACCAATGCATGTGATTCGTAACATAGATGAGAGGTACAATGAAAGAAGAAGTAAGTATCTATGATTGTCAGGGTCGTGTATATATATGAATGGGGTGATCACATGATAAGAGTCAGGGGAAATCAGGGGAAGGTAAGCAGCAAGCTTACACTCAACCTTCCTCTGAGAAGTTCAGACACCAGGTTGTGAGCGGAAAGCACAGGTGTTGATGGGGCATGTAGACGTAGTTGCCACAGAGCAAGGTGAGTTGTCTGTGGGAGGTGGATGCAACAGGAGCCAGCGATCCAGGGCTTCCAGGTCCTTAACATCAGAATAAGGGAGCCAATGGTCTTCCTCTGCACCATAGCCACAGTATCGCACCAAGTACTTAGATCCTTGAGCACCTTTCTTCTTGTCAATAATATCCTTGACAAACCACTCTTCATCACCTGTATCCATCACCATACTAGTGGGTCATTCGAGTTCACGTGAAGGGAATAAGTCTGCGTTGTTAGCCGTGAAGGGGCATAGTTGAGAGCTGTGGAAGGTAGGGAAGACCTTCAAGTTTGGCATAAGGAGTGTGTACGTTGAATGTTCTGGAAATGCTTTTGTTATCTTATAAGGCCTGTCAAACCAAGGCATGAACTTCACAACACGCTTGTCACCCACTTGCGTATATTCCCGTCGACGATTCAACATTGAGAGATATACAAGGTCGCCCACATTATAATTCAAGTCCTGAGAATGAGAGGCATTAGCATGCATTGACTGTGAGATTTTTGCAGCAAGCAGGGAGTCCTTAGCCTCTAGGGTGTAATTCTCGATGTCTTGGATAATTTTCCAGGCGTCGCACTGGGGAACAGCATCGGAATCAACAAGTGGGGGAATGAGGCGGGGTGGGCATCCTAAATGAAGCTGGAAAGGTGAGAGCCCAGTTGAGGCATTCATGGTGTTCATGTAGCAAAATCGGACATGTGGTAGGGCCTTCACCCACCCCTTCTGATTTCAATCGATGAAGAACTGCAGGGCTTGTATCACTGTCTTGTTAGTTCATCCGCTGGAACCATCTGTTTGAGGGTGAAAGGCCATTGACATCTTCAATTTAACATCTGTAAGCTTGTGTAAGAATGACCAGAATTGCAAGATAAAAAGCTTATCCTGGTCTGACACAATCTCCCGTGGCAGACCATTCTTGCAGAAGCAATGGTCGAAGAAAAGTGCAGCTGCTCTGTCCGCTGAAATATCAGCATTGCAAGGAATAAGTCGGATGTCTGCACTCAATCGATCGGTCACTGTGAGCAAGTAGTTGAAGCCTTTGTCCTCAGGCAACGGCCTGACAAAATTGAGAGCTGCCACATTGAAACGAGCATCGGGAACAGAGAGTGAATGTAATGGCCTGGCAGGCTTCATGGTCGGCAACTTGTTCCTCTGGCAGTCGACGAAACCTGTAATGTAGGTGTCTTCCAGATCTCTGTGCATATTAGGCCAGTAAAAAGAATCACAGAGAGCAGAGTATGACTTAGTGGCACCAAAATGGCCCAAAGCGTCGTGAGCCAATGCAAACAATGTCTCCCGAACACTTGTGACCCAAGGGATAACCAGCCAATCTGCAACAAACAACAGCATGTCATGCTTAGCGACACCAGCGATACCAATGCCCTTCACCAGCAGTTTTTGGCACCAAGGGTCATCAGCATACCCCTTCTTGATAGTGGCAAGGAAATTCTCGTCGTTGGACACCAACAACATGGGGGTGACGACTGACTCCACAGCAGGGAGAGCAGCACAAGAAAGTGCAACAGCAGCAACTATGGGCACAGTAATCAGTACATCATGTTCGCTCAAGAACTCACAGGACAGGGTGTCAGCCACCATGTTCTCCTCGCCCTTTATATACTTGATGGAGAAGTTGAAATCGGCAAGGAAGGTTGCTTCTTATTCAGGTAACGCTGCTTATTGAAAAATTCAAGGGTCCGGTGATCCGTATAAACCTTGAATTCAGCGCCCAGGAGGTCTGTCTGGAACTTGTGAAGTGTGCAGACAATGGCCAGAAGTTCCTTGTCATGGGTAGCATAATTACACTCTGCCAGGTTGAGCTGCTTAGAATTGTAGGTGACAGGGCGACTAGATTCCCAAGTTGGCCTGAAGGACAGAACAGCACCTGTACCGATGTCACTGGCATCAGTAGTCACAAAGATCTTGTTGTCCCCCAGGTTGTCGTGATCAATCACCGTCAGGCACTCACGCAAAGTCACCAGTGCCTTGATACCATTGAAGGCAACCTGATGAACTGGTAGCCAGGTGATGGGGTCTTTACCATTTACCTTGTTCGTGAGGGGTGTGAGTACTGACGTGAAATCCGCTAATCACGGTAGAAAAGCAGAGAGGTAACAGACAAGCCCGAGGAATTGGTGAACGGCGGTGGCTGTACATGGCACAGGCCACTCTGTGATCTTCAATGCTTTTGTAGTGTCAGCCTCGATACTGTTCTGTGAAATGCGATGGCTCAGGAAGTTGATCAAGGTGCAAAAGAGTGACGTCTTCTTTATGGATGTAAGGGGACACTCCTATTTTCTCCTATTCCCCTGTCCCTGTCCCCTTCCTCCTCGTTCCTTTCTCCTTTCCTTCATCCCACGGACTCTTACCTACATCCCCTTCATTCCCTTTCGTCCCCTTTTCCTTTCCATCCACTCCTTTCGCATCCGAGTCACGTCCGGTGACTCCGAAGTCTTCCCGCGCTTCGGACTCGCTCGGACTCGTATATACACTTCGGGGCTCGTCCGGGCTACCCCTATCCTCTTTCCCCACTTCATTACTCTTTGCTCTTACTCCCCCAGGTCGCTGGCACGACTCCTGTACATTCCCCTTCCACTTCATTATCACATGCCCCCTTGTACCTTGTGATATTCGTTCGGACTTGTGGCTGGTGTACTGTACAGTTATCCTTCATTCCTCCCACGCTACTACAGTATATACTTCGCTTCCTAGCATGGAGAATCCCTATCCTGTTCTCTTTGGATTCTCCCTCTGCTAGGTGAGCAGCTCTCTCATGTATTGTAGTTAGACTTATTCATACTTTGGATTCTCCCTCTGCTAGGCCTGCACTGTGCGGCCATCTTGAGGTTGCCCTTACAATGGAACAGTACAGTGTTGCATCGCGAAGTGTGTCTAACACCGCACGCACGTTACAGATATGTTCTGCAAGGGAGGAGGACCAAATGATGATGTCGTCCAAGTAGACGTGGCAGATCTTCCCGATGGGGTGGCGTAATGCTGTGACCATATGGTGTTGATGTGTCGAAGGGGCATTTTGGCAACCCTGAGGCATAACCACCCATTCATAGAGGCCGAACAGTGTGTGGACCACTGTGTATTTGATATCATTAGGGTGAACCTTGGTTTAGAAGAACGTGTTCGTCATGTCGAGTTTGCCCCAGATTTTACCCTTCGCACAATCCACCAGAATCTCATCAATACATGGCAAGGGGAACCTGTCAGGCACGGTATTATCGTTCAATTCATGATAATCATTTACCCACTGGTAATCGGCTGTAGGGTCCGACTTGGGCACCAGGAATGCGGGGCTGGCATATTCCGAGTCAGAGGGCCGCAGCTTGCCAGACGCAAGGTTTGCGTCCAGTAGCTGCTTCTACATCTCGCACTCCTTGCGCAGGCAGGTGTAACCACACTTGCTGACGACCTTCGTGTAGTCTTTGAGTTGGAATCAGTGATAAACCTGGTCCAGAAGACGATGCACAGGGGGAATATCCTTGGGGAACAGATCAGCATACTCCTGCTTCATCTCCTTGTCCATACATGTGAGTTGCTCTTGAAAGGTAGCAATCACGCTCATATCCTCTAGATGGCACTTGATAGTGGTGATGACTGTCGACTCTTGGCGTGCAACAGAGGGGCGATAATGACAATGCAAGGTGGTGCCCATCTCCAGGCCATTGAAGACATCAACATGCTTCGTGCAAGCAACACAATGCGCAGCACATACATCCAATGCTCGAACATGGGAGGACTTCCATCTCGGAGGAGGCGATGAAGGGACAAGAGTATTGAGATGTAACAAGTTGTAGGAATTAACATTGTCCAGTTTTGCAATACAAGAGCTTTGTCCATGATCCATAACCAGTCCATTTGAAACCAGAAAGGGGAGCCCAAGAATTAAGTCGGATATGAGGAAGGGGGAAATGAAAGTACGAAGGGGCTTGGAAGAAAAGATGCTGTCAAGCGACTGAGGTTGAATCTTAACAAAATAATCTAGTGAAGTCTCCTTCCCCATCTTCAGAGAACACAGCGCTGCACTTGAACAGTAAGTGTAAGGGCAACCTCAAGATGGCCAACAGTGCAAGCCTAGCAGAGGGAGAATCCAAAGGGATGAATAGAGCTACTACAGTACATGAGAGGCTGCTCACCTAGCAGAGGAAGAATCCAAAGAGAACAAGATAAGGATTCTCCATGCTAGGAGGCGAAGTATATACTGTAGAAGTGTGAGAGAAAGGTGGGAGAACTGTATAGTACCACCCGCCACAAGTCCGGAGAATATCACAAGGTATGAGCAGGCACATGTGATAGAAAGGTGGAGGGAATATGCAAGAGTCGTGCCAGCGATCCAGGGAAGTGGAAATGGGAAGTAAAGAGGTGTAGGAAGAAGGTATGGGTCACCTGGATGTGCCCCAAAGTGTATACATGCATCCGAAGTGCATCCAGGCATGCGCAAGTGTGGCCAAGTGCGGCCGAGGTGCAGGAAATGCATCGGATGAGTCAGATGTCACTCAGATGTGTTGAATAAGGCTCAGATGGATGGTAGGATGGAAAGGGAAGAAGAGGAAAGTAAATAAGAGTCTGTGGAATGAAAAGAAAGAGAAATAAATGAAGAGGAAGGGAGAGAGACAGGGGAAAAGGAGAAAATAGGAGTGTCCCCTTACAGGGAGGATGTGCGATGGTGATCAAGACCCAGCGCATCAGCTATGTCAGACCTAATAAGAATTACCACAGATCCATCATCAATAAGACCTTTGACAGGTGCGAGAGAGCATCCAGGCACAGGCAAGCAGGACCAAAAGATATTAAAACAGGAGAATGGGGCATACTCATCGTCAGTCCAGTTCCCATCAGTCACAATAAAGGAGACCTTGGGCAAGATCGTGGTGATGATGGGGGTGGGTATTTCGATGACAGCATCATCACTAACATTGATGAGCAAGCCTGAAGAATCTTCAACGATTGCGGCCACAGCACAAGTGGCCCTTGATATGTAACCGGCAGGTTGAGGTGTGACATCACGCACTGTGAGCGTTTTGTATTTCGTGCCATCGATAGGTGGGGCCATACAACGTGCGCCTATATGACCGGCCCAGAACTTCCTGCATTTAAAACATCCACCATTTGCAGACAAAAGCTCGTGCTCAGTCTGCAATAGTTTGGGGATGGGGACAAATGTGGAGGAGAGGGCACTAGATGCAGCAGCACCAGGGACAGGCAGGCGAGTGGCAGTGGTGGGGCGGAAGTTGATACAAGAACCTAAGGGAGTACGTGCATTAAGCTTAGTAAACTCGCGGGTGATCTCCTCCAGACGTTGGTGTTTCCTTTCGTTGAGACGCTTGACCTTGTCCAACCAGTTGTGTAATGAGATAATTGAGACCAGGTTTTCGCGGTTGCACTCCTGTGCTAATTCCCTGTCCATGTTCACCTCCAAGGTGTTGCACAAGAGTTCGTCATTGAGGAAGCTGTCGGTTCTGGCTAGAAGGTTATTTTTCCCCATCATTTCAAGAGAGAACTTGACAAAGCTCCCGGAGTTTTGTTGAATGCGAAGGACATCCATGCGTGTTGAGTGTTCCCAGTCAGAGGCGAGGAAGAGAGAGTGCATGCAAGTTTTGTATTCGTCCCACATCATAGATTCTAGCACCAAGGAGTTTGCTGACAGCCAGCGGATGGCGTGGACACTGCTCATTCCATAGGCTATGGAGATTGCTTTGTTCTCAGGAGCAATGAATTTAAGATGGAAGAAATTCTCAGCTTTGTTGAACCAATCCCACAGAACTGTGGCGTCTACATTGCCATCACCCATTATAGGTGGGTGCATGGAGTTCGATTGCTCGATCTTCGCCTTCGTTCCCATTGGTATGTACAGTTGGAATGGTAAGGCAAGAGGGTCGGTTACAACACAGGAATGGTATTCAGTGGATATATGCGCTGAGGGTGGTGAAGGTGGGTAAGGCGGTGAAGGTGGGCAAGGCAATAGTGGAGAACTGAGCTCAGGGTCGTTGTGTGAAGGAGTCAGGGCAGAAACAGTACAGATTTGGGGTGTGTGGGGGAATGGAGAGGCAAGGACGCTTAGCTGAGTGTTCCTTGGAAGTAGGCAGGGAGCAGGATGAGCAGACAAGGCAGGTCTGGGAAATCTGGGACTGGCAGCTTCTCGTCGTGAGTGGAACTGGATTCGACGGCTGGGAATGTGGGCAGGGAGGCAGGGTGGTGGGTTCATGGGTCAAAGGGTGTCAAGTGACACCCTTCTAGTGATAGAAATCAAGTATTGGTTGATCTCAAAAAAAAAGTGAAAGGGTACCCAAAGATACAACACTCAAGTGAGGAAACCAAAGTGAGAGGACCAATGCGTGTGATTTGTAACGTAGATGAGAGGTACAATGAAAGAAGAAGTAAGTATCTACAATTGTCAGAGTCGCGTATATATATGAATGGGGTGATCACATGATAAGAGTCAGGGGAAATCAGGGGAAGGTAAGCAGTGAGCTTACAGTTAGCTTCCAAGGTATCTCTCAAGAATTCATCATTGAAGAAGAAGCTGACTATGTTCTAGTGCAAGGGACTGATGGACTGGGGTGGGGTCTGGTTTTCTGAGTATGGGTGACTGGTGGGTTGGGAGAAGAGGAACACCTAATCACCTTCAGTGACATGCTCCTGGTCTTAAGCAGGGTGGGCTGGGATGGCTGGGAACGGGAAGGCAGGGTTGGGCTGGTGAGAGAAGCAGGACATGGACAGTGAGAACACATTACTTCCCTGCTTTGTTACAGCATTTGATTGGTTTCAAAAAAAAATGGAAGACCCTCTGAGAGTGTAACAGAGAGGAAGAGGGAACCAATAGAAAGGACCAAACTCAGGGGGATACAATTGCAAGAGGTAGTAGTAGAGGTACAAGTGAGAAGTAAGTATCAATGTTCAGGGTCATGGGTATATAAAGAGAATAACATGTGATCAGGGGAGGACAGGGGATAGGAGGAAGTTGTAAGTTGTAAGTGCAAGCTTACAGGGTTGCAAACACAGTTAGGCCCCAGATTGGAGTCTGAGGTGCCATTGGTGTCACTGGTAGAAGAAGATCAAGCACAAGTGGTGGTATTCACCTGGCAGCACTAGTGCATGTGTAAGAATAGGAATATCATCAAGGAGGGTAGACTTACATCAACACATTGTTTTACTTGCGAGCCACCTAGGTTGTTGTCACCCAGGGCATCTTTAAGACAATGTGAAGTATACCCATAGTGTAAAGACTATATCAGAGTCAGCAGGAGGAAATGAGGAACAAAAGGCTACTACTTAGAGCCATTGTCTTAGTGACTGGATTGGTCAAATGGTAGATATTCTGCTTTCTTATATATGCAAATTTGGTCATAAACAGAAGGATTCTAGGCCCACAATGGGTAGTGTGAGTAAGAGCAGGTCCTTTGTAATGCCTGGGTTATCTCCAACCAAGAATAGATCTTGGGGCATAAAGCCCAATTGTGGTAGGTGTTTTCAAATTTGGTTTAAACCTGTTACTTGAAGCACTGAGCTCTGAACAAATCAAGATCTAGAACTGCGCGCATTGATGCATTCCTTCTTGACGTCCCGTGACTTCATTGCGGCCAAATACGCCACTGATGTCCTGAGGGAGGAGTATGTAGTTAGTAGAAAGGTTGAAGTCGAAGTGATGATGGTCGCGTGAATCGGACGATCAGACGCGATCGGGCAGGCGCTTCCTCCCGAAAAGCACGTGTTTTTCTCCCCTTCGAGCTGTCAGTGTCACAGGGAGTGGTCGTTCGCCTGAAAGTTTCCGAACAGTTTACAATAGCTAGTTTCCACTGCGGCTTGGCTGCGGTATGGTTCTCACTAAACGAACCAAGACATGGGAGAATTCCGACTCTGCGCAGGCAGATAATGGTCGCGAGCACAAAAATCGGATATCTCAACTTCAGGAGTCACTACACGATAAAGAGGAAGAGCTGGAGACAAGAAGCCAAGGGAGTGATAAAGAGGATGATGAACCCAAGGTCCGTACCCCATAGACAACCTGAAAGTAGTACTAAATGAGGGTGAACAATAGAAGCGTTCCTTCTTTGCTACTCGAAAGTTTCTATTCACTCTGGGGATATGCCGTACGTCCTTCTATTGGATACACAGGAACCCACATTTACGGTGCTATCAATGTCAGTGGGCACTCTTATCGCGATGCTATTCATTCAAGCGAACGATATCGAAGAAATGCATGCGCAGCTTGCCGTATTCATGAACGAATTTGAGATATCTGTACCGCAGCTACCGGACTTAGATTTGTCGCGCGTCAGAGAGGAATGGTCTCGTCTACGCAACAATATACCAGAAGTGTGGAAATTCAACCGCGACGGAAGAGAGTTCCAAGTAGGTGAAATGATGAAGGCTCGCGACTTATCGGCAGAATATCCGGTGGTGCTTGTTCCCGGTATCGTCTCCACTGTGGGTTGTTGCCTTAACTCAGTCGTACGGAATATTCTGAATTCTGATGCCTCGTTTGTCCCAAGGGATTGGAATCATGGTCAACGTCCCCCGATTATCGCGCTTTCTTTCGCGAGAAACTATGGGGTGGCTTCAACATGGTATCGCAAGTGACGTTCAATAAAGAGAAATGGATAGCTGCCATGATGCTTGATCCCATCACCGGCCTGGACCCGCCTGATGCCAAGATTCGGGCAGCTGAAGGGTTTGACGCAGCCAGCACTTTCATCCAAGGATACTGGTTATGGTGGGGAACTCTCTGATTAATTTGGGGTGTCGGTCGTGCTGACGCCTTGCTTTCAGGTCCAAGATTATCGAGAACCTCGCGGTTGTCAATTATGACTCGAACAATTTGCACCTCGCTCCCTATGATTGGAGGTTATCCTTTTGGAACCTGGAAGAACGAGATGGATACTTCTCGAAGCTGAAGTCAACCATTGAGGGATACAAGTCGGTGACATAGTAACCTGCCCGTTGCCTACTTCCACGCTAATGCCATTCAGGCGCCGTCAAAGGAGAAAAACTGTCATTGCGGCGCATTCAATGGGTGCCAACGTATGTGCATATCCATAACTTCATGACTTGTTTTGACCAAGTTCGATTGGTCTAGGTGATATTGGTATGTGGGATTCTACCCTGGTCCACAACTTAACCTATCAGTGAATCCACGTTCCTCAGTACTTGTGAGTAATTGGTCGATCAAACGGCCCTTAGTCGTTGTGACAATCCCTGAAACCAACCCATGGGTACCAGCTTCAAATGGGTAGAGTCCCCCGAACACGGCGGGGGTGGACCCGACTGGGTAGAGGTGGGTCAATGAGTCGTTCTGTTGGTGATAAGATTAGTCTCAAAAATGATAGAATCACATTGAAGCCTTCGTTTCGATCGCCGGCACACATCTGGTGAGTTTTGCCCTCGTATAGTCACACGCAGAGACTGGTCTCATTGCATCATTCCAGGGCGTTGTACGGCTTAGTATCTTTTGTCCACTTGTAGCGGCTGACCATGCATTAGGCCAAAGCCATGGCAGCATTGCTTTCCGGAGAAATGAAGGACACTGTGCAGATGAATCCAGCCGGTGCCTACGGCATGTCCATTATTGTTGTTCCACATTCCGCAGGATCCCTGACGGTTTCTTGCTTATCAGTCCTAGAGCGATTCTTTTCCATGAAGGAACGCCGAAAGCTGTTCCGTAGTTGGGCAGGCGCCGCCAGCATGTGGATCAAGGTACAGCCAATTATTCCCATTATGTCTTCTTATTATCAGTGAGCAATAACTGCTTTGCAAAGGGTGGTTCCGCTGTTTGGGGTAACTCGACGAATGCCCCTGATGACTTGCCGAGCGCCACGCTTTCTCATGGCCAAGTTATCGCTTTTCGGGACTCGCTGAAATTGAACACTGAAACTGTTGACCATGGTGTCAAGAATATGACCGCGGATGAAGCGGGGGCCTGGATCCTTGAGCATACGCCGTCAAGCTTTCAGGTCTGTCCTGCTATTTCATATTAGCTGCTTAAGTTTGTAAACCCTTGCTGCCGTCAGAAAATGATCGGTACGAACTACTCGTATGGAATTGAACGAGATGCGGGTGTTGCTGGACAAGAATGATTTGGACCACACGAAATGGGCTAATCCTCTGGAGGCACGGCAAGTGTGTGGGATTTGTTTATGCATATAGGTTCTCAGCTTCAACTCCTAGATTACCCCGGGCGCCATCGATGAAGATATACTGCGTCTATGGACATGGCAAGGACACAGAGGTGAGTTCGCCGCCGGCGCAGTATTGTGAAGGCTGAAAATAGCCCTTTGTAGCGATCCTACTGGTAAGTAGCCACCTTTCAAACTCAACCATGGATACTTATCATGCGCCAGGTACGTAAGAGGAAGGCACGAATACGATGACTCTACGACGGAGCCCGATCAACCGCGCTGCATCGAGCCCGAGCAGGATGGTTGCCAAAGTCCTCGCCCTCCCCTCGATATGCCCATGTCCAGGCGCAGTTGGATAGACTCTGAGTACACCGATGAGCGCATAAACCCCAAGGTTCGCCGTCACACCCCTGTCGTCTGGTTCGCAGCACCCAGTTAAAGCTTAAAACGTATTACAGATCATCAATGGAGTAAAAATGGGCGAAGGCGATGGTACAGTGAGCCTCCTTAGCCTTGGAGCAATGTGTGTCGAGGGTTGGAAACGGGAGAGATGGAACCCTGCTGGGATACCAATTACAACTGTGGAGGTAATATTTACTTGCATTTTAAGTGTTGATGGCGGTGCTAACGGTGATTGTGTGAAGCTTCCTCACCAGCCAGTCGCATCCATACCTCGCGGAGGGGCGAACACTAGCGATCATGTTGATGTCCTCGGGTCTACGGGCCTTAATGAGATCATCCTCAAAGTGGCTACCGGAGTTGGTCATGAAGTACAGGACAACTTCGTATCTAATATTAGAGAATACGCGAAGAAGATACAGTGGGATTAATCATTAGAGTACAGTACATAATACGTAGTCTTCGCCAACTATGCGCTGTCAGACCGTTGTAGAGCCATTTTTGAAGATTCGCTCGAATTTATGGAAGTCTTCCTGAACCCGAGTTAAATATGCAGCTGCCCCGTCAACAGCAAACTTGACACTATCCGGGCGGCAGATATTCGCAAATTTATCAGACTGGAAACACTCGGAAAGTTGTTGTCTTGGGTGTGAAGTACAAATTTGTTAGGTGAGTGCACTTCCTCAAATGCAGGACACATACCCAGGATCTGCGTGTGAGAGCGCCCAGGAGAGAGACTGTTGAAAGAACTCGACGGTCTCTCTGCACGTCACCTCAATGTCTGCCCTCTCCGTCGCTGAGAGGTCGGCATGGAATAAGAGCGCTGGTTGTCGTTGGTAGTTCTTGTTCGACGGTGGATAATACTCGTTCATCCGTACAGCTAGTTTGGCTATCGACGGCTCAGGGCGTGTCCAGAGGTGGTAGATGTCCTACAAGAGTCCATGTCCTATCGAATCTATGTTTATATGGTGCGTACTCACCATCTGGCACAAGGCCGAAATGACGGACTTATAAGAGTCTCGCATTGCTGAGTTCTCAACTACGATACTTCCCACGAAATGATACTCCTCAGCGGTCAGAAGTACACTTTCTTCCACGTTTTCATTCTTCCAATGAGCATGGAAAGCTAGGGCGTCGTCCGCCTTCAGCACAATGTGCCTGCGATGCGTCTCGACCGTCGAGAGTAGGTCAAGTAGGTCAGACATTTGATCGATGTTCAAGGTTGGAAACAGTATGTTCCGAGAAGCATAGATGAGTACGTCCAAGGGAGGAGGGCCCTTCGCGGATGCGACAAAATGCTGCTCGATGTAAGCTATGGTTTGGTTCAAGACCGTCAGAAACTGCAACAACACAATATGGCTGAAAATACTTACTGTAGATCTTTTTGTGTTTATTTTTCTCGTCTGGACTTCCATCAAATTTGAGGCTGTTAATGCACTCAGTCAGTGTTTCCATGGCCCCCATGCTAGTTCAAGTGGTGGTAAGTAGGAACTCAGAACTCAGATTGCGCGCTGAGCAAACGCGATCATGCATATTCCACGTGATTTAAATTTGCCTCAGGAGGTATCAGGGCTTTCCGTGTGTGATTCTTGTGTCGCGGACCAAGATCTCATCAATATCCTCAACCGTATAGCCTTTGATCTCAGGGACACGAGTAAAAATCTCAGGGTAGGATAGAGCACTGCCTAAGCTCAAGCCTCAAACTCATAGATCAAGCTCGATGCGAATTTATGACTTAAGTTCCGAGGAAGGACGCCAGGCCCACTAGGTTAACCAGCAGAACGTGCCAAAAAATCGCGTGGATAGGATTTGCCCTCTATTTATTTGAGTTCTCCCGAGTACATCATTTACTCGTTGAATTTGTACTCCGTTGAAGGTCAATTTTCGAAGGTTGTGTATGCCGGCAGTACTCCAAGCAATTTAGCACGGCCTCGGAGAAGCGACGGCTAGTTCGTATATTTCATGAGACTAACATCAACCACCTCACCCCGTTCGTTCAACAATAAATTTACAGCATGACGATTTTCAACGGTGTCCCAGTTCCTCCGAGCGGCCTCATGTAAATCTAAAGAAACTCATTGGACAGATTGTGTCCAGTAGAATTGTCTACTATCTACGCTTCCCGTCCCTGCAAACGTAACCCGAAATCTACTTGCGCCCCAGATTATTGGTACTGACATATACCTGGGGCAGGTGCATCTCACATAAACTTATGACGAATGGGATAATTGAGGATAATTGACCTCCCCGTCCATGCGGACGCCATGTGGAGAGGGTTGATGCAGATAGATGTAGAATGCAAATGTCCATAACGGGAAGGACGCCCGCCTTTCGCGATACTAGAACTCTCATTTCGGCTCGCAGAGCCGCGGCAGCAGACAAGCATTCGAACATACCTTCGGGCTTGGATTGGTCATCCATGGTCCCCAATCCCTATAAAGCCACCACTCTCTTCCTTCCTCCCATCACCCTCGTCTCCCCCTCCCCTCCTCACCCATTTCGTTCTGCAGTAATGGTCTCGTCTACTCAGCCTTATTCACAACCACCAGAGGTGAGCTCACGGCCGCTGTCGTGTTCGAGCTCTCGCTGACCGAGTGTCATAGCATGTAAACGTCCTCATCATTGGGGGTGGGCCTGCTGGCACTTATGCTGCATCTGCCTTAGCTCGCGAGGGCATTGAGGTCGCTGTGTTTGAAGCGTCCAAATTCCCGAGGTAAGAAGATGTATGCATCTACATAAATTATGAGTCTGACGACACAATTGGATGTAGATACCACATCGGAGAAAGCCTGATTCCATCCGTCAGGCACTACCTCCGCTTCATCGGTGCGGAGGAGAAACTCGCCAACCATGGGTTTTGTCGCAAGGTATATGCACCCTGCGTCGCACTTCCCCAGGCCCCTGACGTATCCAAAAATTAGCCGGGATCAGCGATAAAGTTTAATCAAAACAAGCAAGAAGGATGTAAGAAGTTCTTGGAAGTAATGCCACAGGGCTGGACCTGACTGCTATCACAGACACCGATTTCGTGGCCTTGGGCCATAACAATAATGCGTGGAATGTGGTAGGGCATATCCTTATCCGTGCATCACGAATGTCGGTAATTGACCGATGTTCATCTAGGTTCGATCCGAATTCGATCAGATGATGATGAACCATGCTCGTTCCTCGGGAGCTGCCGTCTACGAGCGAACGAAAGTAAATAGCATTGAATTTTCGAAGTCGAATCCCGGAAGACCGACCTCGGTGTCATGGACCCACACACCGCCGCCGGCCCCCCTCTCTCCGCCAACGTCCCCCAAAACCAAGTTCAAGAAGTTAGAGTCGAACAGCGATGCATCGGAGGAGACGTCGCAGGTAGTTGAAGGCGTAACGACATTCGATTATATGATCGACGCGACTGGGCGCGCAGGAATCATGTCCACGAAATATCTACAAAACAGGCGGTTCAACGAATCCTTGAAGAATGTTGCAGTATGGGGGTACTGGCAGAATGTGGGTACTTACGGAGTGGGCACGAAGCGCGAAGGTGCCCCGTGGTTCGAGGCATTGACAGGTCAGTGCAGATCGTCCATCAGAGCTTCAGTGATTGATACGATATTAATTTAGATGAGACTGGTTGGGCGTGGTTCATCCCATTACACAATGGCACGACTTCTGTCGGTATTGTGATGAATCAGAAGTCCCATACCGATAGAACGAAGCAACAAGTCGCGGCCGGCGATGGTTCCTCTACGATGACGTCCCGCTATTTGGAGAACATTCTCCTGGCCCCGGGGTTGGTGCATCTGACAGGCGAAGGGAAGATGGTAGGAAGTATCAAAAGCGCCAGCGACTTCAGCTACTCAGCGCCAAAGTATGCTGGAGAAAGGTATAGAATCGTGGGTGATGCGGGAGGTAAGGTTCTGGACGTAAAATTCTCAATGAAGTTGCTAATCAGCCATCAGCGTTCATCGACCCATTCTTTTCGTCTGGCATCCACCTGGCTATGACGTCTGCTTTGGCTGCGTCTGCTAGCATCTGCGCATCGATCCGAAAGGACTGCACGGAGCTGGAGGCTGCTGAGTGGCATACTAAACGGGTAGCGACGAGCTACACAAGGTAAACATCTAGCTCGCATGAAAGTAGTTCGTGTGGCTTACTGAATCCAACAGGTTCCAAGTAGTCGTTCTCAGCGCGTACAAACAAATGCGTGCTCAAAACTTCGACATTTTGTCGGAAATCGATGAAGACAACTATGATCGAGCGTTTGCGTACCTTCGTCCAGGTGGGATTCCAAATTCACTTTGCAGGGTCGTCGTCGCTAACTATCATCTCAAGTGATTCAAGGAGCATCTGAGATGGGGGCCAGACTTTCGGAAGACGAGCTCCAAAAGTCTCTTGACTTTTGCCTGCAGCTCTTCAACCCGACCTCCCCAGAGCAACACGAACGGGTGTTCAAGCAAGGCGGCGCTTTGGCGCGGCAACTGATGGATCTCTCCCAGCCGGTCATGGACACGTCGCTTTTGCTTCAGCAGATAAAGCCTCTTTGTGGGCGTCGAGAGTCCCGGGACGCCTTGGAGGATTCAGATTCGGATGTGGAGCTTGTCGTCAAGAAGATCAACGCAAGGAGGGTCGTTCATCCGGAATACGCGATAAATAACTTGGAAACTGAGCCTTTGGAAGGCTTTGCCGTCAGGCTGGAGAGGGGCAAATTAGGACTGATCGGCAAGCACTGAAGAGAGCGCCTTGGGACTTACACTTGCAAACAAAAAAAGTTAACATTCGTGTTCACACTTCATCCCATCATCTTTTCGTTTCCTCTATGGACTAGCAGCACGCCTGCTCAATCACGTACCATATGCTGTCATCATGGGAGCAGTACTATACCCATACCGTGTATCATTAGCAGTAGTAGTTGTAGCGATATTACCAGTTTTTTTTTAAAAAAAATTCGATTGAACGGCTTACTGCCCCTTGAGCTTGACCACATATCTGCGCAAGTAGCGCGTTTCGCGTATGTTTTGGACTTGCTCGGCCCTCGTACGTATCCAATTCAGAACACTGTCACAAGCCAAATTGGGGTCACGATCACCTGACTGGCACGCGGTTGATTGTGAAGACAAATGTTCCCACGCCGCCTTGTTTGTTGAATGCCACTTCAATAACGGTCAATAACCCGCTATCTCTCAATCCCCTCAACCTCCCTTTCCGCCGTTCTGGACGACGGCCACCGTCTTTCCAGCGAAACCGACCATACTGAACTCACCCCGGGCCGGTGGTGAACGCAATATGCCTCCCATGGCCGGGCCCAACCACATGCACGACCGTCTTTTCTCCCCCAGCAATGGCTTGGATCCAATCAAATCTTCGATTCTCAGGGAGTCGGGGATGGGTTGGAACTCATCGCAAACCGGTGAAGGCTCCTCAGTGCAGAAGCCTATCACCTCACCGCTACGTATCGCCAAGAGAGATTCCCCGAATCTCAGGCCGCGAGTAAGACCGCCACCGCCAGGAGCAGACCTCCCCCGTCGAACGTCCTCAAGCTACAAGCACGTACGAAGCAACAACCTCGTATCCAAATCACCCTTCAAATCACAAATTCCGACGCCAACACCCTCAAGACCAGCAGCTGTCCCGTTTCCAGCGTCCCCGCGAAAAGTCTCTGGCGAAAAGCGACCGCGACCATCTTCGATGCACGATGATGCGGAGAACGAGAACGAGCGGCCGTTTGCCTTAAAACGAGAACGTAAACAATCGAAGACATTTCAGGGTTTACTTCAGAAGGAACCCGTTACAAGGAGTCCTTTCAGACGCACGCCCTCTTTGGAAGAAGATCCTTTACCGCCACCTCCCCCGCCACCTCGTGTACTGACTGATATTCCGAACGTAAGGAGCGCAGACCCCCAGGCCGAAGAACAGGCTCTACCAGGCGGAATGAGGATGTTGGTATCGACGTCGACGAAATCGAATGTAGCCTCCCCTGCTCGATCATCCCTAATCTCAAGGCGTATGCACGGACCCCGCGTGAACAATCCTGGCAAACGTGAGCGTCGCAAGACGGTCACATTTGACGAGCGTTGCGACGTTCTGGAATTCGACCGACATGAAGGAGAGAGTGACGCCTTCGAAAGCGACGAAGAACAGGGCTTTGGACAACTTGAAGATAACGATGACGCGGATCCATTTTTTATCTCCTCGAGCGCTCCTGAGATAGAGCCGGAGATGGAGATACACTTTGATGAAGCTTTTCACGACTCCGCGCACTCTTACGACCTCAACAGGGATCTACATGGTCCACCCGACAGCTTCGAAGAGCCCCGAAAACGGTGGATAGCTCGTATGAGAGCATAGCTCTGTCGGAGGATGTCCACAAACCGGGCCTCACGCTCGACCCAGATTCAAGCATCACTGGGCTCGTGGACGAGATGTTTAACAATGTTCAACCCGGGACATCGAATGATCCTGTCGCAACTAGCACCCCTCCAAGGACCCCTCCCCCAAATTTGCCTCCTGATCTCGAAACGGACGACGGTATTCCTCTTGGGCGGACGCATCATAGGGACAGGCATCATCAATATAAGAGCGACCATCCATTGTCCCCCCGCCTGCCCACGAGATCAACCTATTACAGAGCCAGCAACGGCGACCTCTCCCCGAAATCAGTGGCTCGCATCAAGAGTACCCCTTCTCTGCTCATTTGAGCCAATTTCCGGAACCACCTTCGACACCTCCTCGGCGTCCCAATCCTGCCCAAGATAAGTCTTCTGAAGGACCATTGGGCCGGTCCACTCATATGGAGAGGGTTTGCCTTGCCCGGGCAGAAGAGGATCGTCGCGAGGAGTATGTCAACAGGCTGCCCGCATCTCCGTCTCCGATTAAGACCCCTGCGAAGTGGGATCACAATGGTGATCTTCGTGAGGGTTTGATCCCGAAGTTCAATTTGCCGTCAGGTGTGTTGACCCCATTTCTGTATTGGCCAAATCTTATGCCGATTAGGAACACCATCGAGTTCTCACAGCGTCCCCATGCAAGGAGCGGATCCTTTCGCCGTACCGAGTCTCACAGACGAGCCCCTACTAGCTGACATTAGTAATTCTGTGGACGACGCGTTGGACCCAAATAATCTCTCGATTGGGCATTCCGAAGTAAGCCTCAACATGTTGGATTCTGACTTAGGTTTGGCGTACGAAGTCGGGGACTCTAAGGTGAGCATTTTTGACATGAGATGTATTCCCGGGCTTATGATATGATATGATGCGAGCAGGTCTCGCATTTGGACGTTACCAAATCCGAGATGTCGTTCGGTCACAACAATGTAGGAGAGTTGATCAAGGACGAAGTCTTATTTGACGCATCGACCCCGGATATCTCCACGCCGCCGCCGCCGTCCATGCTCCGGCACCGTCTGTCATCGCCCACTTTGTTAACCTCACTTCCCGACCGAGTTGCTTCTCCTGTAGGAAGAGGGTCGCCATATCAGTCTACTCTTCAGCAGCGAGCAATGTCACCGCTGTCTCGGGGGTCTCCCCTGCCCACGTGTTGTCCAACCGTTCGAGCACTAGTAGCTTAAACAGTCCTGGCAGTTCTGCTGGAGATCGTACCGCTTTACGTCCGCGGATTCTTCGCGATGAAGTCCGGCGTCGAATGAGAGGTCCAAGACCGAGCGGTTCCCCGGCGATGCGCAAAGCATCGCAGTCCGAAAACCTCGAATCTCCAGCTGTTGATACCTTGGGAATAGACTTGTCTCTCGACGATTTATCTCATGGTCAGCATTCGGCCCTGGATGACCAGTCTATGGGAGATCAATCCTTGACGGATTCAATTATTTCGCGCGACGATGTTTCGGCGGTTGACAGCGAGGGGAGACAGTCCTCTCGTGATAAGGATAGAATGTCGGTCATGACGGACCTCAGCGCGTTTAGCGTTGAAATGGCTACTATCCAGACTGTTCAAAGGCTGGATGTCCGACAGTCGCCTCCCCAACGACGCGACGATAATGCTCAGAGCCAGGAAGAATCTCGACCGGGGCCATCTACCGCACGCGAATTCGGACTCAGGGTTCCGTCGGCGCAATCAGCGTTCGGCCTCAAGTTCGACTTTGGAAGTAAATTCGGACTTGGCGGGTTAGGAATTGATGTAGGTAGCACGAGTTCAAAGGGTAGCACCTCGACCCTGAAGCCGACCTCTGTTATGATGGAGGCATCCAGCCTTGCCACTCGCTCCAGTCGTGAGTCAACAACATCAGTCCGCGTGGGCGATGTCGATGTAGACGTGGATATGAAGTCCGCCCTTGACCGTCTTTTGGACGACGTCGGAAGTTCGGGGGGTATCGGCGTAGACCGTATCGATGACTCGATGACGACAAATACCACCTGTGAGGATGACTCTCAAGCTGACATCAGTGTGCCTACGTCGCCGCCGACCGTCAAAGAGAGTGCGAGACCCATGGCGCGGGCGGCGACGGATAGCGCAGTCTTTGACCGAGCAGGCTCCCTTCCTGGCAGCAGGACCGCTAGCACAGGCAGTACAGCGCCACCTGTTCCTCCCAAAGATGCCATCCGTTCACGCGAAGAGCTTATCTTGGAGAAGCGACGGGAAGCTCGGCGGAAAGAGCAGCAAATGTTTGAGGGGGGATTCTCCTCCTCGGCCTGATCGATATCTTAACGTTGGGCTAGGGAGGCCTAGCCGGAGAAGGAGTATGAGCACGGGCGATGCTGACGTCTTGCGAGACAATGCCAGGCGAAGAGCAGCCGCGGTGAGGGAGGGAAGTGGCACCAGCACATTGAACGTTCAATGCCCCGAAGACCCTCTAACGGATAGCATTGAACAAGAGCTGCGGAAGATGGATAAAGGGAAGGTAATTGCTAGCTTGGTCTGCACGCTGGTCATTTACTCAACTTCTGTGTAGAAGTACTTCGTGCGGGAGCGTGAAGAGATTGTCTATGCATCAGCCGATGTTGATAGAGTCTCACATATGGCGGGGCCAGGCGATGTCAATGCTGGAAAAGCTTGGCGCACGGTTAGACGACCCTCCGATATGGTGAGCTTTCTGTCGACTGAGGGTAACCCACACTCAAGTATGTTATTTGCCTCATCTAGAATGAGTACTCGAAACAATCAAGGAGTATCGTATTCAAGAGAAAGGTAAAGCATATGGCAAGGTATTCGTCAAAGGTAATAAACCGATGCACGTTGATAAATCAATTTTCGATGCTAATTTGCCATTTAGTTCTCGGCGTGAAGGGCATCCATCTACCACTTCCAGAGCAACCGACCGCGATGACCTGTACACTCAATAACGGAATCCATTATGTCACCACTCCTGATTGCAAACTCGCTCAGGATTGCCGTATAGAACAAGAATTTGAACTGTAGGCACTAGTGACCTTGATCTTTGGCTTCCCTGACACCCCCTTCCAGTATTGAACATAGCAAGCTCGAGTTTACTCTTACCATTCAAATTCGTCAAGACCCTCATATCAAAGCATTATTTAAATCCATTTTCCCTGCCGAACCTCCTTTAGCACCAGTCCTCCCTTCCCCTCCCCCCATCGTCCAACAGTCATCCTCAAGAGGTGGTGTCCTAGGCTTTTTCCATCACTCACCAAAAAAACAAAAAGATAAAAAAAGATCGCCTCCTCTTCCCCCTCCCTCTCAACCCACACCGCAACCACAACCGATACAAAGACTAAACGAAAACCTGGCTCGGTATCTGAAGTCGGACGGTACACTCGCCCGCGCGTTTATATCGTTCAAGGACGTCGCTCCGCGCTGTGATACACGTATATTCGAAACCAGTTATCCTCTGATCGGGCAACGTTGGAACTTGGCAACAAGCACTCTACGGTTCAAGTTGGAGACATCGTCCTCCAAATATTCAGGCTTCCGCCATTGCCGGGCGTTCCGCAAGATCAACTGCCGCAGAGTCTGGATGAGTGCCATCGAGGACTGCGATATATCAATTGGCACAAGATCACTTACTTCGAAGGTATATTGACACAGAACGGCGGTGATTGCAGTGTGCGTTTCTATCGGCTGCGCTTCGTTAGCAACGATTCTCACAAAACTTTCTAGTCATGGCGCCGCCGACAATTCCGGGTGATCGGTGGGCATCTCGTAGCCTTCAATGATATTACCAAGAAGGCCACAGCCACGATTGACCTCAAGAGAGCGGTCGCTATCGAAGACGATCAAGATGTTCGAAACGGCCCTCACAGCCCTCAGTCTGACTTTGACATGTTGGGAGGTGTCGAACGATCTTTCCGCCTGAAGTTCCCTGGAGACGAAGAGATTGTATTCTTCGCGGATACGGACGATGAAAAGTCGAGATGGTCCGCAGCCCCTTACTTTGACTTTTCAACGCCGTCTTAACATCCGTTCTAGGTTGGAGGTTTTGCGGGCCCTGGTGGGACATATACCTCCCCATCCCCTTTGGGCGGAACTCTTGTGGCAGCGTCAAGAAGAACTTTCCAAGAATATGAACGCGAGGGCGTAATCGCTCGACTAATGATCGATATGATACTAGATATTTGATCACTCTATCCATTGACTCTCTTTTCCTTCAAGTGCGTGTGTTGTACCTGAGCTTTCTCCTTTCTTGTGTTTTCAGTTTATCGTACCTATACTATGCCTTTTTCTATGAACTCTATATATCATGTATTATGCAGTGTACAGGTTGTATCTAAGTATCGCCCAGAATGTTGCTCGCAACAGCTCTCTCGAGTTTCGAGCACGATATTGGACGTCCTTCACTTTAACTCCAGTCCTCGACCTATGCGGGACACTGATGATCAGCATCGCATGGACACCACAGATTTCCCTATTGGCAAAAACCAATATGTTCCCGCGAGAGATTGATAAACAGAAGGCACTTGGGAGGCACCATTGCATATATCTTTGCCCGCAAGTGGATGCAGAGATTCTGCGTCTCTTCTCCCCTTAGGCCATGTCGCCCACTGACTTTATGGAAACGACCCTTGGTCAACCCCAGGACCTCCGATTATCCCTATAAATGTTTCGACGAAGTGCTTTCTATATGTACAATTACGCAAACGACTCCGCGAACAAGCTTCCTTACCCTAATGGTATGGGAGAATGCATGGTGACAGTGTCTCGTGCTCACGACTATTATCCGAACAGATCCCTTGAGTGTCGGCCGTTGGGTCAAGACACAGTTTGGAACACAAAGAGTCGAATCACCGCCGTCTTCTTGACTCACGCCATCATCAATGATAATGCACCCGTAAGATCACATGCATAGCCTCGAAAATGCAACACCTCATGGCTCTGTTTTTTCTCCAGGATTCTTTGGCTACGTTGACCCTCATGTGCCACGGCCAGAAGCTCGCGCCGTGCCTCTCACCTTCAAGCACTTCCAGCTATTAGCCCGTCTAGGACGCGCACTTGTACATACTCCACTTCCATCATATTACTCCGCATACTGACGAAGCCTTCATCTAGAACTGGACGCTGTACAATGAGCTCGAGCGCGGTGCTGAGTTTTATTACAGTGAAGATGACTACCTCTCGGACATAGTTGTTATATCACTGAAACAGGGCAGCTCGCTTACATTCAAGATCAAGAAAGAAGCCTCGAAAACGATACTCACCCAGCATAGCCCAACTTCAGCGCCCCGAGGAACTAAGCGTCCTAGACGAGAAGCTGCCTCTGCTACCCAGTCCTACGTGATCCCAGACTCAGACGGCGAAGCTATCATTGGGGAATCGGATGATGAATGGATGGACGATGATCTCCTGATGAAAAATATGCAGCAACAATGTCAAAAGAAGGCCGAAACAAATTTACAAAAGTGGATCGTTCATTTGACAGCACTTTGCAAGGATGAAGAGCGAAAGGTCCGTACCGCATTTGTTGTGACGCGCCCGTTGAGCCTGACTTATGTGTGATATAGTACAAAGGCAAGAAACGTTTGCTTGACAAAGCAGGGAAAATTAGTCTCATGTAATCAGACTCGAATATAAATACTGCCAAACAAGTTGGCCTATGACGACCTTCGGTGTATAGAGTACTTAATATCGAGTCTGAATCAATATGTCGCCCTCATACCGGGATGCGGAAAACGTGACGCAATGTCAATTGCTCGTGACGACTAAGACCTAAACAAATGCTAAGTGGAGATGCTAACTGCTAAGCCAGCACTCTGTGCTAACTGCCGGCCATACCATAACGTGTCGCGTCGCGTCCAACTCTCGACACGCAGCACCATGGAGCCCCATTCTGGTTTGCCCTCTTCCGAGTTGCTGGACCTCGGAGATCTGTTTACTCTGGACCCTGAGTCTGGTTCTGGCCTGCCCTCCTCATATGGAGATTTCTTTGCACAATTACATGGCCCTCCACCCACTCCTTCTCGTCCCAGTGAATGCTCACATCAAGATGACCAGCGCATCTTCGGAGAATTGGTCTGCATGAACGGCACTTCTACGGTTACTCGTGCACCTCTGAGCCTCCTTGGTGGCCCAATTCCCTCACACGATCGCGAGAATAGTGCCCCTCCATGGGGGTTGGCTACCCCCTTGTCTATCAGAAGCACTCAGGTATAAGCGACGACGATGAAGTTGTGTGTCCAAATTACGAAAATAATATTTCTCCCGCCGAAAATGGCTAATTACATATTCTGACAGTCACGAGGAGATCACGAGAATGTCACGTTTTCCGCATCCCGGTATGAGAGCGACATATTGACACAGACTAAGGGAAAATAGAGGCGCGTGCACGCATTCAGAAGGTGCGCACTCTATGATAGCGGTTTATCATACATCTCAACCACAATACAGAATGATTTTCTCCCGTCATTGTCAGTGCAGCTGCGGCACTTGCGAAAAGTTGATCACGACAGAAGGCTGAGCCTGTACGGGCCTGAGTACGCCGATGTGGTCTACAGCGACGAAGATGATGAAGAGTATATTGACAAAACGCATCAGAGGCGCAAGATTTCCCGCGACTAACTTGCTTCATGTCATTTACAACGCTTCAGTTGAATTACGACTTGCTCGCCATGTACACGCTATTCCATTCCCTCTAACGACCAGTTGGACTCGTCGGTACTCACTTTGAACACGGATCATATTATTCTCACCTTCATCGACCATCCCTTCCCTTCTTCTATAACCTGCATTGCATTCACGACACCAGGTACTTCTACGAATCAGCCAAACAATCATGTCTGCTCTACACATAACGTAATCTTCGTCATAATATCCTAGCTACTCATTTTGACTAATAGAGGTGGAATCCACAATGAACATACTCGTGTATGTACACCCAGCCCCCCATTCTTCCTCATACATGATATCGATAATAAATGTCACGATCTCCAGCCCGACGGTTCACTTCCTGCTTGACTTCTTTTTCATCAGCCAGCTTTCGAAGAACTTCGTCACGCCTGGCATTCTCTCGGGCCATCCAGATCCACAGATAAGCGGCCACCGCTGCAGCAAAGACCAAGTACCCTATGGAGATGATATGGGGTTTTCTGAAGTGATGACCACTGAAATTTGGCCGATAAATCAAGACACCGGCCACGGCGCCAATATCTCCGATGGTTATCTGCATCGCAACAGCAATCGCCCTCTTCGTTTGACCGGAAACATTCTCACTGGGCCAGCTATTTCCGGGGCTTGAGTCCCATACCAAAGTACAAGAGATCCCATGCCTTACCTTAGAAGTAAAGCATTCCCAGTGTAGACTCCCGCGGCGGCGAAGTGGACGCCAACATATTGACCTCCGGCTACCATTTCGCTGGATTAAATGCGGTGCTTAGCCATCGAGGATGCGTCGACTCACGTGTTTTTGCCGTTAGCAGGATAATGTACCCTAATTACAGCGTTCGTTCAGCGTCTGTCTCATTGGCAGAAAGAAGGCCGTGCGCACCAATGATAGCAACGAAAGCAGCACCAATGATGAATGGGGCCCTGAGATTGTAACGCGAAGATACCCACACGATGAACCAGATCGCGAGACTGGCTAATGCGTTGGGCGGGATCGTTAATCTAGTAGGGGAAAGGAATTGAGCCAGCTGTCAAACATGCATGTAGGTTCAACACGTACAGTTGGGCTTGCCAGCTCTGGAAACCTAACCCAGCGATAATGGTTGGCTAAGTCATGAAACATTAGGACCGCCAAAGGCGTAAGTGACGGAGGAGCTTACCAGGAAAAGGCTGAGAGAGTACAAGACAAACGCAAAGCCGTGGAACAGCAGTGCGTAGGCCCAGCAGAGATGATCCGTCCATGCCTGGCGAACATAATACCACTCGAATTTCTCGTTGTCTGCCGCGTCCGAGTCAGCTCTCAGTCGTTCCAGTAAATGTTCGCGTTCCGAATCGGTAAGCTATGATTTTACTTTGATATGCCGTATCACTCGGGCTGTAGCGGAGACTTACGAATTTAGCATTGTACGACCAAGTTGGAACCAGAAAATATGCCACGAAGGAAATGGCTACAGTGAGAAGACCCTCGATAATAAATATCCTGCAACGGGGATGGAAGGTGTTAGTGTGACTTCCCCGTGAAAAACGGGAGTACCCACCATTGCCATCCCTTGCGGCCACCAATACCGTCCATCTTCGCTATAGCATACGCCAAAATACCTGTTGCGTTTGAGTCAGGATATCGATGTGCCCGGGGGTAGAAGCCCTCCTTCACCTCCGAATGCACCTGCCAAAGCAGCACCACCAAAGAATATAGCTACCCGCCAACTTCGCTCGCTCCTATCCATGTTAATCGGATTTGACTTTTGTGCCAGGAATAACAAATTTGAATGAAGCGTACCTGCGATAGTATACCGAGAACACATATATGACCCCAGGAAATAGGCCGGCCTCCGTAACGCCCAACACTTGCAACTTGTAAGCATTTGATCAGGTTGCGAGTGGACATGATGTAGGCTCACAGACTCGTATTCCAAAAAGGCCGGCCTGGTTGGTTACCAAACCCTGGCAGACACTGACTATCCCCCAGAGGAGGGTTAGCGTCGGAAGCCAGATTTGAGGGTCGAAGCGCTTCAAGCTATGCAGATAGTCTATTTGAGTTTGTAGCCGTTATCAGAGACTCCGGTATATTTACACGATCTGTGGGACGAGTACGTCAATCAGCAACCAAGAAGAGTGATTGATTTACTACGTACGTTGGCAGGAACTTCAAAAACTACATAGGCTATGAAGTATAAAGCCAAGGAAGTATTGTAAGCGGGAGGCGAGACGTTGAGATCCTTCAAGGGTTTTTTAGCAGACAACCAAGACAACCAGTTATGGTGGGGTTACCGCTGCTAATCCAATGATTCTACAAATCGTGAATATCGAACAATACTACATAGATGGTGCCACATAATTACCTCGCATTTCCTATATTTGTTCTAAAAGTATGCTAACTTAGTATATAGAAGTCTCCAAATATTTAGCGGAACGACGTACCGATCTAGGAAGCTCAGAAGATACAACAACGTCAAGATTGGGATAAGTCTACAGACATCAGGTTAGTCGTCAAAGTAAGATTGAGAATGCATATAATTACCTCAAATCCACTTTACGAATGAGCTTCTTGTCTTGCTTTTTGTCATAATCTGTAGGAATTGAATGCGTTTCTTGAGCTTGAGAGTTCTGCGACTCTTTCTCAGACGCCATGAGAATAAGCTCGGCAGCGCATTGCTACTAAAGCATCGATTATATATGGTACATAGATGATAGTGTCGTCAGCTGTAGGTTCTATGGCGCAATAACTCCAATGGGTCGAGTGGGGGTACGACCATGCGTGGCGTTGATGGTGGTGGGAAGTAAGAAAGAGTGAGAGACTGCCAGGCGATGGCCGCTGAGGTAGAAAGGGCGTGTGAACTAGTTTCCTGTTACGGCTACACGTGGTCATCACAGACGAATGAGGCTATGAAGTTGTCAACTAGTTCAACCCCTCTCCGAACATTTCCCACCCTCACATGAGTAGATAAGATAACACTCGGACTAGAGCTTTCAAATTTCATTGATCATTGATCATCCTATGTGGCAGAATATGTATTCAAGTACTAATATACATCAGGAAAAACCCTCTGGAGTTGTAGCACCCTGCAAAGGGTCCATAAGGAAATAGAGGCCAGGTGACTCTATGTTGAATAGGGTCCATGGGTCTCAGCATACAATGACTACAGCACAGCTTTGTGGAACTTTGGGATTCATATTGCACAATGAATCAGGGAAAATCAAATATGGAGCACTATGAAGGCTACAGAGGCTACAAGAGCTATAAGGAATATGTAGTTGTGAGTCCATCAGAATACTTGTGGCGCATATAAGAAAATATATCTATGTTGAAATGCAAGCTTAAATATAGTGTTGGTGGCTCCTCAAGCACATTCTTAGCTGTCCAGTTTGAGCTGATGGTTTTATTGCACTTGCTGATAAGATGGCAGCCTTGCACAATCTGTTCAACTGATACAACCAAGGTGTTCCTTTGGCGCTGACATGTTGAATGCTGAATGTAAAACATCCTGGCCACTGGGTCGAAGCATGTGAGTGGTGTGAATCACTCCACATAGGTGAGGGGATGTGGAATATGGCTGAGCTGTGGTAGAATTGTGAATATGACCTGAATTTGGCCTACTTGGACCTGATCTTAGAGGGAAAGAAAGTCAGTGGCATAGAAGATTGAAAGATTGACTGGTAGACATACTAATGAGAGGTTTTGTGCAAGTATATGTGCTTAAGTCCTCAATGATCAATGCTGTACTATATTGTGATGGGGATGCAGGTGTTCATCCATGGGTTGGCTGTGGTGGTGTGGCATGAAGTTGAAAATTTCTTGGGATACTGCTGAGATAATGGTTTGCAGCAAGGAAAATGGTGACTTGTAGCAACTGGATCTTCCTGCACAACAGATAGCAGTAGGTCTCCTCACTTTTTTGGTTTAACAGTGCAATTTGGACACTGATTCTCCATACAGTAGGCGATAAGACACTGCTCTGGGTAATCTGCCACATATGCAGCCAGGATCAGATGTAACTTGTGGATGAAACCATCAGCACATGTCATCTCTACTCCATTCTTCCCTGTTGCAATTAGTGGCTTGAGCAGAAGAGCCATGCAATGATGGAATAGACAGTATCCACCAAGGGAGCAAGCATTCAAGGAGAAGCAATGCTGCTTAGCAGTAGGTAAGTAGCCTATCAGGACAGTTACATGAGATGATGGTTGACATTGAACCTCTTTTGATAGGTTTCTGATGGTGAGATAGACAGGCCAAGCTGATTTATTGCTACAGGAGTTGGAAAGCTGTGTTGTATCTGATGCAAGGATTACCAAGGTGATGAAAACATTCTCAGGTAGCCATTTATATGGTATTGGCAATTAGGATCAACTTCACAAGAACAAGGTACATCAAATGAATACCTGCATGTCCCACCACCACTCAGCTGTTCACATCTCATCATACTGGCAGTTTGTGCCCTCATCATTTATATAAGCCTGCTCTGGTAGGTAGGCAAGGTAGTCCTTGAATGCAGGGTTACCTATCAAGTCTTGAACACATTCAACAGGGTTGCAGCACCATAACTCAACATCTTCAGCAAGGTGCTTGTGGTTTTTGTCCATGAGCGTAAGGGGACACTCCTGTTTCTCTTCTCCCCCTGTCTCTCTTCCTTCCTCTTCGTTCCTTTCTCCTTCTTTTTGTTCCACAGACTTTTATTTACTTTCCCTTTCTTTTCTTCCCTTTCCATCCTACCATCCATCTGAGCCTCATCCAACATGTCTAAGCCATATTCAATGCATCTGGTGTATGTCCCATGGTCCAGACTCACTCAGCTGCACTTCAGAACACTTGGACATGCTTCAGATGCACATATACACTTTGGAACATGTCCAGGTGACCTATACCTTCCTCCTCCACCTCCTTACTTCCCATTTCCCACCTTCTGGGTTGCTGGCATGACTCCTGCATATTCCTCCCACTTGCTATTCACATGTGCCTGCTTGTACCTTGTGATATCCTATGGACTTGCAGCTGGTGTACTATATAGTTATCACACATTCCTTCCATGCTTCTATAGTATATACTTTGCCTCTTAGCATGGGGAATCCTTATCCTGTTCTCTTTGGATTCTCCCTCTGCTAGGTGAGCAGTCATCCATGTATTGTAGTTAGCCATATTGATATCTTTGGATTCTCCATTTGCTAGGCTTGTGCTGTCAGCTATCTTGAGGTTGCCCTTACAGCAGAACAGGATCTCCCACCCTGGCATCAGAGCCCTACAGAAAACATTCCATGCCATTCTAGACTCCCACCTGATGTCTTTCTGGTTTTGCAGACATTCTGGACACTCTCCTGCTGCTCCCATCCACCTCTGAAGACACAAGTGAAGCACTCCCACACTTCCCCACCAACTCTAATATGACAGGCACCTCTGCACAGATCCCACCATCTGAGTAGCTGGTAATGGACTCTGAGATGTTGCAGACCTTGTGGGCTCAGACATACAAACACCAAACTCAAATTAATACTATCCATGACACACTTGCCCAAATTGAACAATTCCTCATTACACCCCATTCCCCTACTCTGAAAACAACTCCAGATCTCAGGCTGAAGGGCACTGCAGCCTCTTAGCATGCCCCCAGTTGATCCAAACCCACCTGCATTTCTGCTTGAAGCCCACCTTCCCACCAATCATTGACAGAAATTGCAAGAATGGTTGTGTGTTCTATAATGCATGTTCCATTTACTTCCAGCTCTGTCTGGATCACTTTTCCATGAAGCAAGCTAAAATCCTCTGGTGTCTCTCTTCTTTCAGAAGGATTGAGCTAAGGAGTATGTGGACGTGATGCTCCAGAGTAAGAAGGATTCATACTTTGAGTCCTGGACTGCTTTTGTGACTGAGTTCTGGACGTGCTTCCTTTCAGATTGGGAACATGAAGCTGCCATGCTCAAACCAGAAACCACCCAATACCACCAAGGCAACCAGACTTTCCAAAAGTACCTTGACAAGTTCTGGGACCTTATAGACCAATCCAGATACACCAAAGGCTCCAACATCACTATGAAGTTCCACCACAGGTTGGACTCTATCATCCAGAGCCATGTTGCAGAGTCCACAGACTGTCCTGACAAGAACAATTTTAAAGAATGGTACTGAGCCACACAGCAGGTGTAAGGGGACACTCCTATTTTCTCCTATTCCCCTGCCCCTCTCCCTTCCTCCTCATTCCTTTCTCCTTTTCTTCATCCCACGGACTCTTACCTACATCCCCTTCATTCCCTTTCGTCCCCTTTCCTTTCCACTTCCTTTCCGGCCACTCCTTTCGCATCCGAGTCACGTCCGGTGACTCCGGAGTCCTCCCGCACTTCAGACTCGCTTCGGACTCGCTCGGACTAGTATATACACTTCGGGGCTCGTCCGGGCTACCCCTATCCTCTTCCCCCACTTCATTACTCTTTGCTCTTACTTCCCCAGGTCGCTGGCACGACTCCTGTACATTCCCCTTCCACTTCATTATCACATGCCCCTCGTACCTTGTGATATTCGTTCGGACTTGTGGCTGGTGTACTGTACAGTTATCCTTCATTCCTCCCACGCTACTACAGTATATACTTCGCTTCCTAGCATGGAGAATCCCTATCCTGTTCTCTTTGGATTCTCCCTCTGCTAGGTGAGCAGCTCTCTCATGTATTGTAGTTAGACTTATTCATATCTTTGGATTCTCCCTCTGCTAGGCCTGCACTGTGCGGCCATCTTGAGGTTGCCCTTACAGCAGGTTGCCAACAACTATGCTGCTAACTACTTCCTCCACTTTGGTGTAAACTCCAGCTCATCTGGGTCACTTGGCTGACCATCTGTCACTTCTGGATCCACTCGGCTGCCTGCAGATGTTCTTCCTGCACCTCAGAATCAGTTCCTGCCTTTGCAACCCTGCTTCCAACCAACTCCTCTGAAGGCTCTCTCACCTGGCATTTCTATGGATGTTGATCATACCTGCTTCTGGCCTGCCACTTTGCAGCTCTGCTACTGATGCAGCAAGCCCAGGCACATGTTCTGCAAGTGCCAACTCTGGTTTGATGTCCAGTTCATGATGGCCAAAGAGCAGATGTCCACTATCAAAGATCTCTTGACTGTGGCTGATGTTGTAGAAAGTACTGGAACTTTAGAAGGAATAGACGAAGAGGGAATGGCCCTGGTTGAGGAATCAGACACAGCAGATTTTACACAGACCAATGAGTGACCTGTGCAGCCTTGTTGGTAAATAACCAATTTGCTTGTCTTAGCATAGAGGAAATATACAATGATGAACCTGAACCATCTGATGATTCATCCAACACTAAAACACCCAACCCAGTTACAATCTGCACAATCTGAAGGTTTTGCCCACAGTGGGAACAGTGGCTACCTGGTAGCTATAAGATTTCTGCTCTGCCCAGCAAGCCTTTGCTAGATATATCTGTTGAAGTATTGAGCACAGATATGCAACACCAATGCACCCTGCAAGCCCTGGTGGACTGCAGAGCCACCAGAGCCTTCATGCATCCATGCTTTGCAGACACCCATGGTTTTACCTGGTGTAAGCTGTCTGCTCTGATTTCAGTCTTCAATGTGGACAGATCACCAAACAAAAATGGATCCATCTCTGAAGTCATAGACCTTGTACTCTGGTTCAAGGATCACATGGAGTGGATGCTTTTTGCAGTTACTAACATTGGCCAACTGAACATCATCTTTGGGTACACCTGGCTTTGGAAGCACAACCTGGAAATTGACTGGCAAACCAAGGAGGTTACCATGAGCTGCTGCCCATCCAGATGTGACATTTATCAAAAGGAGTTCTGCCATGACAAGCTGACCTGACGCAAAGAGTCTGTGTGACTTTGGGGGTGTTGTACAGGCCCAATGTCAACAGTTGAGAAACTCCACTCAGATGATCCCCCACAGCTTCTGGAGTGTGACAATGATGACAAGGATGACACTTTGGACAATGAGGACCTTGAGGAAGGTGACCGCATCTTCATGGCTGTTCCCCTGCCATCTTTGGAGTACCTTTGCAGTCTTCAGGAAGAACACATCCAAGCTTCAGAAACAGTCTTGCAACATCTCGCATTAGCTTTCCAGCACAACAAATCCCACAACCTCAGAACAGCACAGTCCTGGACTTCCTTCACAAGTTTGAGGATGTCTTCACCAAGGAGTCCTTTGATGAATTGCCCATGCCACAGCCATGGGACCATGCCATTGAGCTGTTAAGCAGAGCCAAACTGACCTCTACCAAGTGCTACCTGCTGTCCCCTTGTAAACATTCTGTTTACAACCCTCCTTTCCTGACCCCTTTTCCCTATCATCATGATCACATGATCACATGTCATTATATATATATATGTAGCATCAATGCAATATGTACTTACTTCTCTCTTCCCTTCCCCCTTTCTTCTACATACACAATCCCACTGCTTGACCCTCTTATCTGTCTGAACTGAGTATTGGTAAATCACATTCTCTCAAGTCATATGTCAAGCTTTGACCTTGTTCTCTGGATGGACCACCTCCAATATCCATATCTGTTTGGAAGTCAAAGCACACTCATGTGAGCGAGGGTGTGCACTGCCTGCTGCTCTGCCCACCCCACTGTATGTGATTGTTTGCTAGGAGCAGAGATGGCATCAAGACTCGAGAAGCAGCTGCTTTGTAATCCTGCTCACCTACCTTGCAATAGTGACCCTGAGTCCATTGTCACTGCTATGAAGGCCTGTATTGAGGACTTGAATACTCAGAAAGTGTTTCAGGATCAATTGAAATGGATGGATGCTGAGATGAAGCGGGAATACACAGATCTTTTCCTGGATAATATCCCACCTGTACACCATCTCCCTGATCAGGTGTACCACCACTTTTGTTTGAAAGAAGTGGACTGAGTGGTGTCTAGACAGGAGTACAGCTGCCCCAAATGGCTGCACAAGGTCTTCAAAATGCTCCTCGACCAACATCTCACTGCAGGTCATCTGCAGCCTTCTGACTCTGAATATGCTTCATCAGTGTTCCTTGTACCTAAGTCAGACCCCATGGCCCTTTCCCACTGGGTGAATGACTACCGTTTACTCAACAAAAATACAATCCCAGATAAATTCCCACTACCTTGAATTAATGATATCCTTGCAGATTGTGAGCAGGGGATGATCTGGAACAAATTGGATATGATAAACACATTCTTCCAAATGAAGGTTCATCCTGACAATATTAGGTATACTGCCATTCACACCTCTTTCAGCCTTTATGAATGGACCATGATGCCACAAGGATGTCACAACACCCCCGCAATGTACCAGAGGTGTATGGTCACTGCCTTATGACACCTAATCAGCAAGATTTGCCACATATACCTTGACGACATTATTATCTGAAGCAACTCATTGGTTGAGCACATTGTGAATATTTGAGCAGTGCTTGATGCTCTTTGTGTGGCAAGTCTCTATTGCTCTCTGAAAAAGACTTCCTTATTCTGCACAGAGCTTGATTTCTTAGGTCATTGCATCTTGTGTGCTGGCATTCAGGCAGACACTAACAAGGCCATCAAAATCACCCAGTGGCCCAAGCCAAGAACTGTGATGGACATATGTCAATTTCTCAGACTGGTTTGCTACCTGTCTGCCTTCCTGCTGAAGCTCATGTCCTTTACTGCCATCCTTACCCCTTTAACAAGCAAGGCCATTGGTAAAGACCCCATCACTTGAGAACAAAAACATCAAAACACTTTCAAGGCAATCAAGAGCCTTGTTGCATCATGAGAATGCCTAACAGTAATCAACCACAATAATCCTGGCAAAAACAAGATCTATGTGACCACTGATGCGAGCGATTTGGGTACTGAAGCTGTCCTGAGTTTTGGACCAATGTGGGAGACAGCTTGCCCTGTCACATTTGACTTGAAGCAGCTGAATGACACTGAGCATAACTATCCAACACATGATAAAGAAATGCTCGCCATTGTCAGGGCACTTTGTAAGTGGCAAATTGACTTGCTAGGTGCAATGTTTAAGGTTCACACTGACCACAAGACCCTGGAATATTTCAACAAGCAATGGGACATGTCCAAGAAACAGCTTCAATGGGCTGAGCTCCTCGCTGATTACAACTTCACTATTAAATATGTACATGGTGTTATGGGCGCATCCAGGAGGCCCCTAGGGGCACGTTCACGTGCATTCTGGTGATGGACTCGGGGCCGCGCATACACATGGCTATCCGGACCTCCCGTATTACGGACTCCGTACATATTCGAGCTCACTGTAGTTATTACCACCGGACTCCTTGCTGTTTTGTGAATGCGTGGACACCACATGTTCCTCAAGTATATAGTCCTGTACTGTACATACAGTTACCTCAGTTCAAATATTAGTTCCTTCTCTGCACTCGCTCCTCACCTCTTCACTGAGGTCCACGACACTCCCTCTTCACCTCTGCTCGTACCCTTGGTACCCATGTAGGACCCATCCACAAAATACAGGGCACGCTGTCACACCCTCTTTGTTAAAGGGATGTCTGGGGTCACTGGGTCTTTGATAGAAGATCAAGTGTGGGCCCAGTTGTTCAGACAGCTAGCTTCAGTTGGTATCGAAGAATAGGGGTTGTCGCAGAACTGTGAGAAATGTCGTGTTATGTGTGTGTATGCGTGTGCAACTATTTGTTGTATAAGGGTTTGTGTATTCGGTATGTAGGCACGAGTACGAATATGTGCAAGTATGAGTGTGTTTGGTCTGAATGTCAGTGAAAGAGAGAGTTTTTGATAGATATTTAGAGTAATGTGCAGGTGCACAGGAGAAGTACAAGATTTCTTGCAGCAACAGCAATGTACCATATGAATAGAGTGTGAGAAAGGATATATGTATGGATTTTATGAATTTAAAAGGGCGTGAGAAAAAGATATAGAAGTGTGATTTTTAAAGGTTGAATTGTGATTTCAGAGTTTTTTAAAATGATAGAAGAGATGATAAGTACTTGGTTAAGTAAATATCAAAGACAAATGTATAACTTGGAACTATTTTTTTCTTTAACTTGAGTAATTTTGACTCACCTTATACCTGTCTTGCTATGAGAACCTCTAGGCAGCACTAGATCAGACCTATCCTTTAGGTCCTCTAGGTACAGCTAGATCAGTTCCCAGACTTGACTAGGAAAGATGGAGACTTAGAGTGAATCTTTTGGGGGATAAAAGACTGTCTTTTCTACATACTACAAGGGGGTTTATATACTGTTGGCCTGTGGCTATGTAAAAACAATAGCTAGAACAATTTGGTATAGTAGAATGTGAAGTTTTTCCATCTGAAACATGAAAAAGAGAAGAAAAACTATTTTACATTCCAATTTTTACAGTTGGAATGGAGAAAGGATGTTTGAAACAACAAGAATTGAGGAGAAATGGAGAATTTGTAAGCTGAAACAGTATAGTATGGCATGACTGAGAAATTTATAAGCTGAAACAACAAGGTATGGTATGACTAGGAAATTTATAAGCTGAAACCAATTGTGTTTTTCAACAAGGAAATTTTCTTAGAATGCAGGAAGTTTTTTAGAATGCAGGAAGTTTTTTGAAGAAGGAAGAAGGAAAATTTATGTCTAAAGAGAAGTTCTTTAGAATGGAGAGGATAAGGGTATTGGTAAGAAATAAGAAAGATTTGGAAATCAAAGGTTTAGGAGATAAAACAGGGGGTTAGGAGTGATAGGGAATTTTTGAAAGAGGTGAAGGTATTGCTCGATGGAGTACAATGGAAAATATTCCAAATAACCATGTCTACAAACATGGTTCATGACAACGCAAGAGTGTGGAAGGTGCAGCCAGTAGCTGAAGCCAAGCCCGTACGTCCTCGCTTCCCTCATTCCCCCCCCCGCGACTCTACGAGGAACTGCACAACCCGCGGGACTGCGTAGCCCCGAGCCCCGCAAGTGTGGCTCCTAACACATGGTGAGGATAATACCATAGCTGATGCACTCCCCAGGGAGTTCTCCACAGCCGCTACTCCCACCCCCACCACCTCTGATACCCCAACTACTTGTGCTGCAATTCTCACTGCTTGCATCTGGCCACTTGCATCAATTGTTGCCCTAGTGCTTCACATTGCTACAGATGACGACCTTCCAGAATCTATTAAAACAAGCTACAATGGCAACCCTTGGTGTATTCAGCTATTAGAAAAGGGTATAGGCCTTGCAGGCATCAGCTGCAAGTCTGGACTCCTTTACATCACTGACAGGCTTATCGTGCCTCAGGTTACCAAGGTCTGTGAGATACTATTTCAATTAGCTCACAACACTTTAGATCACTTCGGTGGTAGCAAATCGTACCTCACATTGCAGGACTCTTTCTACTGGCCAAATATGAAATGGGATCTAGAGGATGCTTACATCCCAGAATGTGTTGCATGTCAACAGAACAAGTCCCCAACACAGAAACCCCATGGGCCTCTCCATTCGCTGCCTGTTTCTGACTCCTGTCTCACTTGTGTTGCCCTGGATTTCATGGGCCCCCTACCTGGAGATGAGGGCTATGACTATTTGTTGACCATTACTGATCACTTGGGGGCTGACATACACCTCATCTGTTAGGGCGACACTAGTTCAAGACTAACGTGGCTCCTACAAGAATACTAAAACCAAAAGATAAAGAAATGGGAGAAGGGTAGCTTGGTTGACTTAGTCTAATACTAGTGGAACTAGCGGAAATCCCAAGAGAACGAGCTGTCGTCTCTGGGTATTGGATTGGTGAATATATACTACTATACATGCGATATCCTCATGTACTACTACACACCGTAACCAGCCAGCGTTCCATGGAAAGCGCACCGTTTGTGCATGGCGTCTTGTCATGGCTGCGGGTTGACTGCGGACATGTGGTTTCGGTGTGGTTCTTACTAAGGCTATTGTAATAGATATGTAATGCTAATTAGTAAAGAGACGCGTCATCGGGCACATGTGTATACGTGTCGTGACTGATAAGATAAGGGGAATTGAAGAAGAAAATATCGAACCATAACATCACCCCCTCCTTAGAACTCGTCTACTCCGTTGACAAGTCCATTTCCTCAATAGACGCATGGCTGACGTCAATCAAGGCGCCTTTTTCTCTTCCTGGTCCGCTCATCGTCGCGTTTTGTTCGTTTTGGTTCTCCTTCTGGCCGCCTTGGTTGTGGGAGGCTATATTTTCGTTACCGTCTGGTACCTCTGGTTCGTAAATTTTGGTGTTGGTAACGAACATCGGCTCAGTATAGAGATTTTTTGGCCTAAAGCCAACGCGATCGAACGCCGCGACCGAGATCCTTCTGGGGGTGGCTGCGTGTTTCGAGTGGAATGCCCGTATTCGCTCCGGTGCGTTTTTTAGGCTTGCCTCGGGCTCCCAGGAGTCGTGTTCTACTGTATAACCCTTCCATCTGACCAAATACTCCAGCCGTCCCCTCCGCAATCGACTGTCTAGGATTTCCTCGACTTCGTATTCAACCTCCTTTCCAATTTTTACCGGTGGGGGTGGTGGGACTACTTGACCTGGTATGGTGGCAGGGTTGGCCTTTTCGGTTCGATGGGTGGATATGGTAGGGTGAATAAATAGATTTTTGGGAAGTTTTAGGGTTATCGCATTTTTTGTCGGCACTGCTATCATTTCATATGGCCTGATTTTCCTTTGTTCCAGTTTGCGTGAGGGTTGGGTCGTAATTAAGTTGTCTGTGAAAATAAAGGCCTTGTCCCCCACTTTGTACTCGGGCATCTCTCCTACTCGCCGGTCCGCATATTTCTTCATCTCTTCTCCTGCTTTTACCAGGGCTGACCTCGCTTCTTCCCAAGTTTTGGCCATCCATTTGGCAAAGTCGTCTACCGCTTCTACCTTCGACTGCTTCCGGGGTTCCATTCCCATTCGTGGGTGTCAGCCATAATTTAGGAAAAATGGGCTCTGCCTGGAGCTTGTTTGGGTTTTATTATTAAGGGAGAATTCGCAAATGGCCAGCCATTCAGCCCAGTCGTCCTGCCTGTGGTTGATGAACATTCGTAGATAAGTTTCAACTTCTCGATTGACTCGTTCAGTCTGTCCATCGGTTTGCGGGTGGAATGCAGTCGACAACCGGGTTTGAATCCCCAATAACTTATTTAGCTCCTGCATCACCTGTGATGCGAACTGAGGTCCTCGATCCGAAATGATGGTGTTAGGTAGGCCGAAGTCCTTCCAGACGTGGTCCCGGTACAGCTTGGCCAGTCCCAGTGATGACAGTTCTTCGGTGGTGGGGATTAGGCGAACCATTTTTGTGAATCGGTCCACTACTACTAGAATCGCATCGTAACCTTGCGATTTCGGAAGCTTGGTGATGAAGTCCGCCGAGATATCGGTCCAGGGCTCCAAAGGAATTGGGTTAGGTTGAAGCTTCCCTTGTGGCTGGTGCGAGTAGGCTTTACTTCGTTGGCACTGATCACACCCTTTGACGTATTCTGCCACAAATCTGTTCATTCCTGGCCACCAGTAGTTTCGCGAGACCAGCTCAATGGTTTTCCACCTTCCTGGGTGTCCTGCTACTGCTGAATCATGATGTAGTTTTACGATTTCCCTCCTCAAGTCTGTGTCTTTGGGAACGTAGACCTTTCCATGATACAGCACCAAGTCCTGTTCTTCTGACCATTCCGCCTCCCTTAACACCTTCGTGGGTGACCTTTTCAGTTCTTCCACCGCCTTCACCACTGCCTCATCGTAGTTTTTGGATTTTCTGATTTTAGACAATATCGGCGACTCTGCTCCGTCAATTAAGACATGTCCTTGCTGCATTGCCTTGATTTGAAAGTATTCCGGTTTCAAAAGTGCCATGTTATTGTCGTCCTCCCCCCTGTCAAGGTCTGGTCGTCTCGACAGGACATCTGCTTTCATGTTTGAAGCCCCTGGCTTGTGTTTAAGTACAAAGTTGAAACGGGATAAATACAGGGCCCATCGTGCTTGTCTCCTATTCAGTTTCTTGGTCGTCATGAAGTATTCCAGGTTTTTTTATGATCTGACCAGATCGTGAACTGATGACAGTTCCCCTCTAGATAGTGCCTCCATGCCTCCAAAGCTCAGATGATGGCCAGCATCTCTTTGTCGTGAATGTCATAGTTTCTTTCCGTCTCACTTAACCCCTTAGATAAATAAGCACATGGCCTCCACTTTCCATCTTCGCACAGCATCGATAGTACTGCTCCTGATGCATAATTTGAGGAATCTGCTTCGATTTTCATTTCCTTGTCGGTGTCGGGTAGGACAAGGATGGGTTCCTCTGTGAATGCCCTTTTGAGGTTCCTAAATGCTGTCTCCCTTCGTTCATCCCATACAAACTCCTCATTTTTCTTGGTCAGTTCGTGAAGGGGTTTGACAATGGCCGCGAAGTCCTTGATGAACTGTTGGTAGTAATTGCTAAAACCTAGGAATTGCTGGACCTGCTGTACATTTTGGGGTGTGGGCCATTCCCTTACTACTTTGACCTTCGCTTCCTCCATCTGCACTTGTCCGTCCTTTACCACTACTCCTAGGAATTCTACTTCCTTCGTCTCAAAGGCACATTTCTCCGGTTTTAAATACAGATCGTTATCCATCATGATCTTCAGCGCTCTGCGAACTATTTCCCTGTGCTTCTCCCTGTCGTCCTTCGTGAAGATCAAGATATCATCCAAATAAATAACCACTACTCCTTCGTCGATCAACTCCTTGAAGAGTTCATTCATCATGGTTTGGAATGTTGCTGGTGAGTTGGTGAGTCCAAAAAACATGACCGTGGGTTCGAATGCTCCTCTTGGAGTGTTGAAAGCCGCTTTCCATCTGTCCTCTTCCTTGATCCTGACGTTGTGGTATCCCCACCTTAGGTCCATCTTGGTGAAGAGCTTGGCTTTCGACACCTTGTCTACCAGTTGGGATATCAACGGAAGTGGATACGCATTGCAGATAGTGAATTTGTTGAGGTACCGGTAATCTTGGACCAGTCGTTTTTTGCCGTCTTTCTTTTGTACAAAGAATACGGGCGAGGTCTGTGGTGATTTCGATGGTCGGATATATCCTTTCCTCAAATTCTCATCCAGAAATTCGTTGAGCTCCTTCTGTTCGTCCAGTGACAAGGGGTAGACCTTGGAAGCTTTCGGTTCAAATCCAGGCATCAGTTCTATGGTATGATCCCATGGCCTTTGCACTGGCATCCGTTCCGAGTCTTGTTTTCTAAACACCTTAATGAACTCGTGATAGTAGTTAGGGACCATTTGTTCCTCCGTCTTTTTCTCGTCCTCCTTCATCTTTTCCTTATTGTGTTCTATCACGTAGTCATATTTTCTGGCTGCTCTAAGGTACATATCCCTCTCTTCCTCTTTGACTCCCATGTGGCTCTTCCACATCTTGTTGATCCGCATTCTAGCTACGATTTCATGGTACTCTCGTGTTAGATCATTCAGGTTGCGTAGGTGTTCACTTCGGAGTCGATTCCATTGTCTTACTCCTGCAACCGAGATATCTCGCAGGTCCATTCGTCGTACTTCTTTTACTTCTTCCTCATCTTCCTCTGTTTCCACTTCTCCTGAGTATGGCTCGTTTTGCTCCCATTCTGCCCACCTATTCACCCTTCGTTTGCACTCCCTTGGGCACCTAGTCATGACAACTTCTCCGGTTTTCCAGTTTACTTCTGGGTTGTGTCGCTTGAGCCAGGTTAGCCCGATAATGACGTCGACATTCCCCAGGTTTGTTACGTAGAATGTTGCCCATTCTGCGTGCCCTTTGAAGTTCATCCTCAATTCCACCTTCTCTTCTACTTGGCCAGCGTTATTGGATGTTCCGTCAGCATTTCTTATGATCGCAGGCCTTGTCAGTTTTTTTGGTTTTGAGCCCGTGTTTTTTGACGTATGCCTGATTGATGAACGAGTCCGATGCTCCACAATCCAACATCGCTTTTGGTTCCAGTGTTTTGAGGATGTCAAACGAGGTAATGGTAATACTAATGGGAACATAGTTTTTGTCGGACGATGTTCGATATAGATATGCTTCTTGGGGTTCCTTATGCGTCTTTGTCTCTTTGTCTGATTTCGAAGCTGAATCCTCATTATAAATATTTACTGTTACATCGGATTCTGCTAAGGATGAGTCCGGCTCATTTGCGAGTACAGAGAAAGAATTCTTGGAACTCAGGTCGATGCCTCCTGGGTTCCTTCGGAAAAACCCTGACGGGTCAGCTCTTCCCGCCAGTATTGCAACTGCTCGTCATAGTTCATTGCCCGTATATCCAGCCTCCTCTGACAATTCCGGGTGATGTGTCCCAATCCTCCACATTTGAAGCATTTAACTGGGGTTCGTTGCGTCCGGTCGACATCCATTGCGTTTGGGTCCCTCTGAGTCGGTCGGGACTGCTGTTCTGTTTGCTGTGGGGCTGGCTGCTGCGACTGCCCTTGCCCCCTTCCTTGCCATTGGCCTTGCCTCTGGCCTTGTTGTCGTTGTGGGGGCTGCCCCTGCTGGCGTCCCCGACCATGTCCCTTGTCGTAGGCCTGTACTTCACGCCACTGCCTATCGAATCGAATGGCCTCCTCACTCCAAGCTTGATAGTCAGCTGGGAGTGGGTGTAGGCTGTAGAGTCGTTTTAGTAGGCCAGGGTTCAACCCACGTTTGAATAGTTCCACCAGGGCTACGTCGTTGTAACCTGTGTCTGCCCGCAGCGCTTCAAACTTCATGACGTATTCTTCTGCTGCCTCGTTTCCCTGCCTTAGGGTGGACAGTGTTGTGATCGCAGTCTCCCTTGGGTTTGGATCGCCGAACATTTTTTCTAGCTCTTCCGAAAATCTTTGGAAGCTAGATACTATTGGGTCGTATCCACCATTATTCCTCCATTCCAGGGCTTGATTGATCATTTCATTTTTCCAATTGTCGACTTTGCGTCCTTGGATGAATGAGAGGATGTACAGGACTTTAGTGTTTTCGTTTGTAAATTGCCACTCATTGATGGCAATGTACATCCGAATTCCTTGAAGGAATGATCGGCACTTGGCTCGTTCGCCGTCAAAGATTTCGGGCTTTGCGAGCTTGGGTGCGATGGGACGGGCGGCTTCAATGGGAACAGGATTTGGGGGTGGTATTGGGGCTGGTGCGGGGGCAGGAACCGGAGTGGGTGCATGTTGGGTGCGAACGATGCTGGTGAGTTGTTCGTATCGAGCCTCCATTTGAGCGAGGCGGTCCATGAGCATCATCAGCATGTTTTCCGTAGTCATAGGTGGCTGCGGAGGTTGCTGGGGTTCTTGTGTGTTCTGGTGAGAGGGTCCGTCCATGTCATGATCCCCGATGTTGTCGAAGCTCGAGAGGCTGCTATTGGACATGGGTTACTGGTGAATTCGGTTGGGATTACCCTGTCAATTGACACTGAACTTCAAGCTAGTGCGCGCCGGCACCTGAGCGGACAATGTCAACGAGGAAGGAGTTCTTCAGCAAAGGCAAAAGGTTACGCCGATAATCGATGATTATGGGCAGTGCATGATAGTCGATGACTATGGTGACAGGTTTGATGAGGGTGCTTGAGGTGGAAATTTCGAATGGGGTTATGTGATAAAAAGGAGACAATGTGAGACGTATCTTATGTCAAGGTCGGATGGTTGTTCTTTATGGGTAAGTGCTGCAGAGTAAAGATGATAGAGGTGTAGGAGGGACGTTAAGAGGGTAGCTCGTTCTTCTGTTAGGGCGACACTAGTTCAAGACTAACGTGGCTCCTACAAGAATACTAAAACCAAAAGATAAAGAAATGGGAGAAGGGTAGCTTGGTTGACTTAGTCTAATACTAGTGGAACTAGCGGAAATCCCAAGAGAACGAGCTGTCGTCTCTGGGTATTGGATTGGTGAATATATACTACTATACATGCGATATCCTCATGTACTACTACACACCGTAACCAGCCAGCGTTCCATGGAAAGCGCACCGTTTGTGCATGGCGTCTTGTCATGGCTGCGGGTTGACTGCGGACATGTGGTTTCGGTGTGGTTCTTACTAAGGCTATTGTAATAGATATGTAATGCTAATTAGTAAAGAGACGCGTCATCGGGCACATGTGTATACGTGTCGTGACTGATAAGATAAGGGGAATTGAAGAAGAAAATATCGAACCATAACATCATCCTGTGCCATAAGGATATCTCAGCAGAGTGCTGCACTGCCCTGTTTTTCAATCACTGGTATTGTGAGAACAGCTTGCCCACAGAGCTCATATCAGACCACGATAAGCTTTTCGTTTCTTGTTTCTGGGCTGCCCTTCATTCACTGACTGGTATCAAAGTGAAATTGTCATTCTCTTTCCACCCTCAGACAGATGGATCAACTGAACACACAAACAAAATGGTTATCCAGGTGCTGCACTACTATGTTGATCACAGTCAATGGGGATGGGTTAAAGCCCTTCCTCACATTCATTTCAACATTATGAACACAGTTAACAACTCCACAGGCTACTCACCATTCCATTTGCGCTTGGGACTCTCACCTTGTGTCATCCCACCTTTGGTCACCAGCTCAGAGTTTGTGAACACAGAGGCAGCTTCCATCATCAAATCTATTGAGGAGATTACAGCCAACGCTAAGGATTCTTTACTAGCTGCTAAAATCTCACAGTTCATAAGCGCTAATTGCTCTTATAGCCCAGAATTGCCCTTCAAAGTTGGTGACTCAGTCTACCTATTGACCTCAAATTGCTGCTGAGAATATATGCATTTGGGTAAAAACCAGATCGCAAAATTCATGCCCTGTTGCAATGGACCATACAAGGTGGTTGGCACCAATCTGAGCAAGTCTTCATACACCTTGGACATGTCTAACACCTCCAACACATTCCCAAACTTTCCACTTCTCACTACTTTGTCTGTTTATGGCTAATGACACAGACCTCTTTCCTGATCATGAGCTGGAATGTCCACCTGCTTATGTCTGATGGAGAACCAGAGTGGTTCATGGACCATATTATCAACCAATGTAAAGGACGCTCTGGGATGGAGTACTTGGTTAGGTGGTGTGGTTACAGGTCTGATGAAGATCACTGGTTGTGCAGAGTTGACGTCGAAGATCTGAAGGCATTGGATGAGTGGATTGCCTCTGGGCATGACAATGAAACAGCCAGAAGAAGATCACCTTGCAAGCAGGCTATTGCTGCTATTGTGGACATCATTTCCACCCTATTAGGTACATCTGCCCCCTCATCTATTTTCTTTTCTTAGAGTATAGATGAGTGTAAACATTCTGTTTACAACTTTCCTTTCCTGACCCCTTTCCCCTATCATCACAATCACATGATCACATGCTGTTGTATATATATGTAGTGTCGATGTGATATGTACTTACTTCTCTCTTCCCCTTCCCTCTTCCTTCTACATATACAATCCCACTGCTTGACCCTCTCATCTGTCTGAACTGAGTGTTGTTGCCCTATGGGCTTCTTCCACCCCTGCAGAGCAGAAACAGCTGGACTGGATGCCATTTACCATCATCCAGATCCAGCTGTGACAAGACGGCACCTGTCATGTAGTTCAATGAGTCTGCTTTGACCTGGTATGGCTTATCTTCCTTCATAAAACACTAGAACAGGTTTGGAAGTGATCAGCTCTTTGATCTGAAGAAATGCGGACTGAGGGGAGTTATTCCATTGCCATTCCTTCACACAAGTGAGGTCTAAGAGCAGCTGAGCAATATGTGAGTAGTCCTTGATGAAGCAGCAGTAGAAATTGATGAACTTGAGAAATGATTGAAGTTCAGTCTGAGTCTGAGGTGTTGGCCAGTCTGCGACTCTGGATACCTTCATGGGGTCCATCTCAATCTTACCCTTGAAAGTGACAACTCTGAGATACTCCACCTTGGTCTGCTCGAAATCACACTTGTCTGCCCGAAGGAAGAGTTTGTTCTGCTGGAGGATCTCTAGAACTCACTTGAGGACCTGGCAGTGCTCCTCATGTGTCTTGGTGTACTGTAGATCAGAATGTCATCCAAATAGATAATGACTGCATCCTCCATAATGAACTCCTGAAACAGGTCATTCATCATGGTCTGGAAGGTAGATGGGCTATTTGTCAGTCCAAAGAACATCACTGTAGGGTTGGCACTCTGTTTGAACTTAGATATATGGTATATTGTATGTATATGATTGTTTCACTTACTTCTTGTTTCAGCCACTATCGAGCTGTGGCTGCATTCCTTGTTAAATACTAGCTTACTAGATTATACATGCATGTTGTAAACACATTTATGTTTCTATCATACTTCCCCTGTTGCCCCTGACATCATGTGATATGATGTGCTACTACTTAAGTCATATACGCACATACTCATTACTTACTTCCCAACCACCATGTCTCACAATACAATCCCCACACATTGATCCTTTCACATTGCTCATCCTTGAGTGTACCACCACTGTGGTTCCACATGTTCTGTGTGCTTATTTACATATACTACCAGTATATAGTACCTACATACTCACCTATAAAGCAAGTTTTCCCCTCCCTTAGTTGTGTTGTGAAAGTTGAGTCCAGCAGTTGCATGTGGCACTGTCTAGTTTGTGTTTCTATCCTCCATTCTGTTCATCATGTGGTGTTCAGATTGCATTCATTCATTCCTTCTTATTTTGTCTCCTGGTGGGAACACACCCTTCCCAGTCCTCTCATTCACATGGCAAATACAACTTCGTATCCTACATCTCCAAGGGTTTGAAGAGTCCTCAGGTTGTTTGAAATGCAGCCTTCCACTTGTCACCCTCCTTAATCCAGATATTGTTGAAACCCCCATCAGACATCAAGTTTAGAGAAGTAGCAAGTGTTCCAGAGTTTATCCACCAGGTCTGAGATGAGCAGAAGCTAGTACCAATTTTTGACTGTCATGTTGTTGAGTTTCCAGTAGTTCTGAACCAAGCAGAGCGATCCATTCTTCTTCTTGACAAAGAACACCAGGGCAGCCATGGGTGACTTCCTCAGGTGGATTCGGCTGGTCCAGAGGTTCTCCTCTAGAAACTCTTCATATTCTACTCTAAAAGTCTACAGGCTGCAGAGCAGAACTATGAGATACACAACAAGGAGATGTTTTTGATCATATGGACACTCAAAGAGTGGCAGCACTACCTTGAAGGTGCCAAAACTCTGTTTGAGATCTGGACAGACCACACGAACCTTGAGTATTTCATTAAGGCTCAGAAGCTCAACTGTCATCAGGCCCACTGATCCCTCTACTTCTCCTGCTTTGACTTCACTCTCCAGCATTGTCTGAGTTGGACCATGGGTAAGCCAGATGCTCTCTTGTGCTGCTTGGACCACTTGGATGGTAAGGACGACAACAAGGATGTGGTCTTGCTCAAACTGGCCTACTTCACCATCCATGCCACAGGTGTCACTCTTGAAGGGGAGGAGAAGGATATTCTCACAGCTATCCAGACTGAATTGCAGGATGCAAAGTTTGGAGATGCAGGAGCAAAAGTGGCAGAGGAGTTGAAGAAGGCACAGGTGTAACAGATGGGCTTAGCTACCAGCTTAGTACTTACATAAGCATCACTCCTAGCCTTACTACTGTCACTATGCCTGTGTTTCGTCTATTATAGATTGAATCTAATGCACTTGTGACCACCTGAGAGGCTTTGGGGAGTTCAACCATTATAACAGGGCACACACAAGACATTCCGGACTCACCAGACTTGTGTTGGATGATTGTAGCCCAGCACCACAGCACCAAGGTTGCAGGCCATGCCAGCAGATGAAAAAACTCTGGAACTTGTCTCCTGCAGCTACTGGTGGCTGAACATGTCTGCTACATTGGATCCTACACCTGGCATTGCAACCTCTGTCTCCAGACAAAGGCTCAGAGGCATCTGCCTTTTGGTGAACTCCATCCACTTCCTATTCCAGATGAACGCTGGGACTGGTTGAGTGTAGACTTCATTGTTGAGCTTCCAGAGTTGGACAGATTTGATGCAGTCATGAACATGGTTGACTCTGTGAGTAAATGTGCCCATTTCATCCTGACTCACACAACCATATCTTCCCTCAGGTCTGCCAACTTGTATCTACAGAATGTCTGGAAGCTGCATGGCCTCCCTTGGTCTGTCATGTCTGATTGGGGTCCACAGTTTGTTGCAGAATTCACTTGGGAAGTCTACTAGATGCTTGGGATCAAGCTGGCTGCATCTACAGATTACCACCCTCAGTCAGACAGGCAGATGGAGCAGACTAACCAGGAACTTGAATCCTACCTCCAGATCTTCATCAGAGAGCATCAGAATGACTGGGCTAGACTTCTCCCTATGGCAGAGTTCACATACAACAACTGGGTTCATGCATCCACTCAGCAGTTGCCATTCCTCCTGGATATGGGCCACCAACCTCATCTCAGGTTTGAATCTCATTAGCCACCATATCAGATGGAGTCTGCAAATGAGTTTGTAGACTGGATGAAGTCTGCAGTTGATGAAGCTGTAAGGGGACACTCCTATTTTCTCCTATTCCCCTGTCCCTCTCCCTTCCTCCTCGTTCCTTTCTCTTTTCCTTCATCCCATGGACTCTTACATACATCCCTTTCGTTCCCTTTCCTTTCCACTTCCTTTCCGCCCACTCCTTTTGCATCCGAGTCACGTCCGCTGACTCCGGAGTCTTCCCGCACTTCGGACTCGCTTCGGACTTGCTCAGACTTGTCTATACACTTTGGGGCTCGTCTGGGCTACCCCTACCCTCTTCCCCCACTCCATTTCTCTTCACTCTTACTTCCCCAGGTCGCTGGCACGACTCCTGTACATTCCCCTTCCACTTCATTATCACATGCCCCCTCGTACCTTGTGATATTTGTTCGGACTTGTGGCTGGTGTACTGTACAGTTATCCTTCATTCCTCCCATGCTACTACAGTATATACTTCGCTTCCTAGCATGGAGAATCCCTATCCTGTTCTCTTTGGATTCTCCCTCTGCTAGGTGAGCAGCTCTCTCATGTATTGTAGTTAGGCTTATTCATATCTTTAGATTCTCCCTCTGCTAGGCCTGTGCTGTCGGCCATCTTGAGGTTGCCCTTACAGTGTGCCTCCATTCATGCTTCCATGTCCATCATCATTTGTCTCATGGCGGCCAGGATGTCGTTGGTGTTGGTAGGTGCAGTGGGTTTGTTCAGGGGTTTCAGTACTTTGCAGGGGCCATGGGTACAAGGCAGGGTTTTGTGGAGTAGGTGATGTGGTATCAAGGGCTCCCACCCAGACACTAGGTCCTGCATTGTCTGTGGACGTATTTCTGCCTTGAAGAGCTGGCTGCCTCAGCCTGTCATAGGGTTGTGCGGACGTCAGCCTGGCAGTTGAGTACGACATTGTTTCTGCAGATGAAAGTACCAAGCTGGCGTTTGGTGTGGGTCGTGATGAGGGTTAGCAGGTGTAAACTGGGATGATGATTGTCTCGAAAAGTTTGGGAGTGCTTCTCAAGATTCGAGTGGCGAGTTTCTTGTTCTGGTGGTTGAGGGTAGGGTCAGGGATAAGGAGATATGGGAAGACAGTGTAGATGTTGGATCGGGTTAGGCGCGAGCAGGTCAGGGGCATGCAGATTTCCTGTCAACCAATGTTGAACTTCAAGCTAGTGCGTGCCGGCACCTGAGCGGACAACGATGGCGAGGTAGGTTTCTTCAGCAAAAGGTTTGATGAACGTAAATCGTGTTGAACATGAAAAACAGTGTAGAGCGGGTGTTGAGTGGGAAACTCGTTCTTCTGTTAGGGCAACACAAATACCAAAGGGTAAACACAGGCTCTACAAGTTGACGAGTGAGTAGATTGTTATAATGAAAGAGTATGAGGCTTAGGCTGAGGGGAAAGATAAAAGGCGAGAGCAAAGACACTGACTAGGACACTGTATAAGTGGAAGTTCCAAGAGAACGAGTTATTGTCTCTAGGTATGGTATTGGTCTCTATATACTACAATCCTCATGCCTGCTACATGCCGTATCCTGCTGGCATTCCATGGAATGATTAGCACATCACCTTGAGGTGTGATGTCATGGACTGTGCCCATGAGGTTATGGCGAGGTTCTGACTAACGTGATTATAAATATGGGGGCCGATGCGTAAGCATAATATTGTAAATGGTAAGCATGATGTAGTAAGCTACTACGTGTTCATCATGTGATGCATGGGAAAAGGAAAAGAATAGAAAAGAAGGGCAAACTGTAACATGGACTCTATCATTGACAAAAAATGTGGATGATCAGGTATGGAGTATCTAGTCAGGTTTAAAGGTTATAGTCCTGAGGAGAACAGGTGGTCATGCCATGCTGATGTTGAGGAATTAGAGGCTCTCAATTTTGGAACCACAGTGATGGTACACTCAAGAATGAGCAATGTGAAAGGATCAATGTGTGGGGATTGTATTGTAAGATGTGGTGGTTGGGAAGTAAGTAATGGGTATGCATGTATACAACTTAAGTAGTAGCACATCATATCACATGATGTCAGGGGCAGCAGGAGAAGTACAATAGGAATGTAAATGTGTTTACAAATTTATGGATTCAATCCAAGAAACATATGACCTTCACTTGTCATTCCACTCACTCGATGAAGATCCCAGGTGTTCCCCTGCATTAATGTCCTTCTCTTTGGGAGAGGTTGAGTGTAAGCCCTGGCTTACCACTTCCCCTGACCCCTTCCCTCCTATCTACACTCATACATATATTATGTGACTCTCCATATATAAACCACAACCCTGCACATACATACTTACTTCCTGCTTGTCTCTCTACTTACAGTCACCTCTCAAATTCCATCACTTTGGTCTATTCACCTTTCTTCTGAGTGTCTTCCCTTCAGAGTTGTTCCAGCATAGTGATACTATTGTTTCCACAGAACTTGAAACAGCCATAGAACTTGAATTTTCACTTTGGACTTGAATTCCTCCTCCCTCCCTCAACTTTCAACATATGGGATTTTGTATATTGCTCTTGAACACTATATGAAAATATATATAAAGACCTGGGGCTGTCATTTTTGTCTGCAATGCTCCATAAATCTGACAATGGCTATGTTACACAGATCTGGAAAGGAAACAGGCTATATTATATTGAGTTAGGGTTCTACGAGTACGGGAAGCTATATATGTGGTCTGATAGTGTATACCTAGTTAATAAGTAAGTTCTGGGCCAATTCACAAGCCGTAGCGGTGTGGGGCAGTACTTCAATGTTGAGGGTGACAAGGAGCTCCTAACTATTTGACGCTCCGACTCAACGCATCCTAAAGCGTCGAGAACCGGCGGCAAGAATGCATGGGCTGACTCATCCAGGGGGCTCGGCAACGCTTGCCGACCGCGGGAATTGCGTTACATTTTGTGACAAAAGTTCAAGTTCTGTCTTTTTGCTCCCTCTCGCCGGCATCATTCTTAAAATACATTTTTTCATCGCCTGAAAAAATCAAGGAGCTGTAAGTACTATATAACTACAATAAATGTCAAGCCGGGGACAAGAGGAAAATGCGGTGAGCTCAAAAAATGTCCCTACGAACGGCTCTCGCGAAAATTCAACTTCTATAGGAACAATAGTACTTCCATCGATCAAGTGCGAATAATCTAGCCATCATGTTCCGTTCACACGTTCGTAGGTGATCCCGCGTTGAGATCAATGTTTGGCACTAAGTTAGGGCTTATAGTTATCGTTTGATTACGCAAAAGTCCCATGGCCTTCGGGTTCCTCAGTCTCCGGTGCTTCGCAGTCTTCCAAAAGACAAAACCGTGTGGTAGATGATGTTTCGGTGGGAATTATTACTTCCCGTTCCCAGGGGGACCTCCCGTTCGGCTCCCTCGGAGGTGATCATGTGGGATCCCCTTCAAGGTCTCAAGCATCGCTTATGTTCGCTCGCGCTCGAGAGTCGCGCGAACGTGTAGCATGGAAGGTGTGTCCCTTTTAGTTGCTATTTCGCTTCGCCCGCCTAAAATCAGTATTTCTGCATTTCTCGCTTCAGTCAGACTTCCTGAGCATGTGGTGCAGTCAATATGGTGCTGTCGCACAAACGTTTGACTGGACTACTCGATGTATATATATTACATGACTGGAATGGGATGGAAGCATTGTCCTGACCTCGCCCCCGAAGTTGACCTCCAAAGATTCGCGTGATGGTCACTGCAGCACTCTCGGTCGCAACTATCGCGTTGATATGCCAGTTCGCCTTGGCTTTGCCCGCTGAAACCCAGGCTGCAGATGCTTTGGTTGACTTTTTCCCAGTCGCAAACGGCGGAGGTTCCATGCTCGACAAGTCTGGAGGCCTCGGAGAGCCACTCAATGTACGTTTCGCAGAATGCCATGCATACGTTGCACAAAGTTGACACAAGGGTATCGCAGGTGATCATTTCAGCGAAGAGCAGCTCAACTGTGTTGACTAAGAGTGGCCTGACCCTTTTCGCTCAAGCTATAGGATTGTGAGCTTGAGCCGTGGTTATTTACCCATCACCTTAAGCTCATCGGCGTGTCAGCTCTACGGAATGCCTGGGCCTCCACTTAGGTGATCCTCAAACAGCCAACCTAGGCGACGGGAATGGCGATGTCAACGAAATGGTAAATAAACCTCGTATGTCAGCGTCCAGTATGCCGACTCTCTTGCTCTTAGGGCGTATGGAGGGCCGATTTCGGAAACGTTGCAGTAGGCACTTGTCTCGAGAGTTTGCAAGGGGGTAACCACTTCCGGTATCATCAATTCGTCCTTCGGTCTATGTCCCCTCTGACGTCCGCTCTGCAGCGCATGGACTCAGAACGGATCGAGTGCCAACAGCGGGGCGCTTTTCCTCGCGTAAGTGCTTCGCAGGGTTCAATCTACTAAAATCTCACCCGTGGCTCTACCATAGTGTTTCAAAAGAGGAGGTATGCCTTACATTTCCACTCAGTGCTAACCGTTTGACCCAAACCCAGGACCTATCTCAACACCACACCATCATCCCCAATGGCTATAATATCGGCCGTGATGAGGTATGCAATACTTTGTGCTCTTTGCTACCTCGGTTTTTTTTTACTTCTGCTTTAGCTGGTCGCCGCTGCCGTTGGGACTCACAAACACCCCATTTTACCGCTGTCATTTACAACCACGTCGACAAGTCTTACTGGCCTGTTAGCTGCTGGAACTCAGGGTGTCAATCATAGTGAGTCGCTGCCGCACATCTTCCAGGTTTCACCAGATAACAGTTAACCACCTTGTTGCAGATATCTCTCAGGACGGCATCGTAAAGTTGCTTACGGTGACTACGAAAATATCTTTTTGAACTAGGCAGTACCGGAAACGAACTTTCCGTTCTGTAACTTTATTGTCATCAAATCGCGCGACTTCAATTTGTGACTTCGGCCAAACTTCGGCGACTCAGAACATATCTGTCAGAGGTTGGGTAAACTACACGGAGAAGACACTCAAACTCTGTCAAAGATACTTTCCTCGAGCATGTATCACGTCATGTTGGTATCCAACACGGGAATGATGATAATCTCCTCACATCAGCAGGTGTGACTTTCGGTACGGCATAGAAACGCCCTCTCTGACATTTGTTATTTCCATCATTGGTACTCTATTTCCGAACAGATCACCCTCTGTTCCATGGAGATCAGTGAAGTGCGGCGCCAATCCAAGTTGTGGCGTTCGTCGACATCAGTGTTCTTCCTTACTAGTTACCTCCGGGAATCTGCATCCCGGCTGTGGATTGTGGATCTCTCCAAATTACCATGGTACGGAAGGTAAAACTGTGCCGCCCTCGAGCTCGATGCAGTAGCTTGTTTTGTCATATTGGTGGGTGCAGGGTTAGCACTCCTTTTTCCGTCAGGTGTGAATTTAAGTCGTTGCCACAGGTGTTCGCGCTCGAAGCATATTTCTCACAGACTGTACATCACGGCTATAAATTCGTCGGACGCTTGGAGGCCTAAGACATTGAGCTCGTACCGAATGGAATTACGAAGACTTTCCGCAGCGCACTGAGAACCTACGCTTAAAGAAGCGAACATCGTCGCCGCGCGGTGGGGCGAGCACGCCCGTCTCATCATGCCTATCGCAGGAAAAAACAAAGACACTCTCACCGGAGGAAGCGGCGGTCGCATTTCGGATTGCGAGTAGTAGCAGCAGTAAGTTTCATCTCGAAACCCTTTGGTTGTCCTGACATGTCCTCTTCAAGTCGCAACGATCGCCTTCCTGCTGTGGGACATCTGCATTACGGTGGATCAAGAAGTAGAACTCATATGGAGGTTGAACCCTTTCCCAGTTTCGATGGAGTCTTTGGTGGAAATACCGATTCTTTTTCTCCAGCCAGCCGTTCTCATTCGCCAATGTCTTATATCTCATCGTGCGCTACCTTCCGATAGTTCTCCAGATGTGAGCGCCTTCAGCAGATGCACCTGGTTGGTTCACTCAACATCATAGCTCGATCCTCCCCATAGGTTCCACACAGCCCGAGGGATTGACCTTCTCTCACCGGGAGTGCCTCATTTGGCAGCTATACCAACTAGTTGCGACCATGTTATTATTCATGGCCGTGGAGTATATTCTCCTCCTTCGTGGTGCGTCGGATGCCGATACTGCTGCCTCATCTTATTAAAATCTGCCGACTCATAGTTGAAGCATTGTACGGGGGGTTGCCGACTCATTAGAAGGATTATTCGCTCCCTCTACTTCGTCGAAGTGGCGTGCATGATTGTAGGAATCTCGGTTTCTGCCCATGGATTCATGTTCGACGCTAGATGTGGGGTCACTGATACGCCATCTACCGCTGTGATATTCGGGTACGCCTTGCCATTCGGAAGTATCCACCCCTCGTTACTTACTCCGCACTAAATACCAGCGTCGTCACGCCTGTCTTCCAGACTTTGTTGTTCGTCTTGACTTTCTATAAGTTTGCACAGGCGGTTAAAGAGGGTTGGGGACGGACCCCACTGGCCGTTTTGCTGATACGTGACGGAACATGGGCATTCTTTGTTATTGAAGGTACGAGAGAGTGCAGACAAACACCCCGTTCAACGTGTTGATCTACGTTCAGCGTTGCTTGCCGCGAACGGGATTCTAAACTTTGTGACGGATTACCCTTACAGTTCGCTGATGTTCTGGTACGTTAGGGCGGTCCGTCCCTCTTCCTTGGGAGGAGGCTGACATACCTCCGTAGCTGGCTTCTGTCGGGCTTTCTCATTTGTCGTATGTCACCTCCGTCCAAGGAAATTAGGCCAACGTCACAATTCCTAATTTCTAGGGATATCGAGTGATCCTTAGGCTTAGGGAGATCGGGATACAACCCAATGGACGAGAAGACCCTACACAAGATATCGAAGTTTGTTTCGCGAGCCAACCATTCTCCACGAATGATTTCAGCCGCGACTTGAGTAATTATGAACTTGAGGTTCGTCCCAATGTCTTATGAGACCTAGATGTGTTCAGCATTCGTTCCATGTAACAAGACACTTCCATATTGCTTCCGTACACTATCAGTACCACTTCCGTAGATGGCGATAATGAATTTGTAATTATGTAATGTGACACCCCCGACGAGCGCAAAACCGCCAAATTATATATGATCAAGATGGACAAAAGCTTAAATTTATAGAGTACTGAACGCGCTGGAGTATTATATGCGGTGCACCCTCCGTGTCGCCATGCTGACTCCGAGCTCCACAGATGCTGCAACTTACCTGCGACTCCAACAATATTCATCTTTCCTGAGCTCCTCTGCGTATTATTTACTTGGCTAGTCTTAAGAATCTCATCCGACTCGGATTGTTTTATCACCTCCATTTTCACCGTTGATTGGCCCAATAAACGGGTTTTCGTAGAGTTCTACCGTCACAAAGAGTCCGCACTTCCTTCCAGCCAACACTACGGGATGGAAAAAGGGCTCAGGGACCTCCACTCCAAACATCAACATCGACTATATGCTTGAAAGGTAGTTTCTCTCAACCTCCTTCCTCTCCAGACTGGTGACAATTCGTATCTGAAGCAAAGTAGGGTCAGTGCCAATCTTCGTGCTTGGGAGGTGCTGCATCATGATGATTGTGGCCCAAGCTAATGTCATGCCTTATGGGGTACCCCGGGTTTCTGCCCATCTATGTGGATGAGATGCTCCGTTGAAGGTTCATCGAGGACTTCCGTCTAATAACCGCAGGGAAGATTCCGATTTGAAGGCAACGCCACACAGTCCGAGACTAGAACTAGGTTCGGCCTCGAGGCTACAGCGTGGTGGTTCTTCGAAGTGACGTGCGTTTCCCATCAACTGAACAGTGGATTACTGCGTGGGCACGGTTCTGAAGCCACGACTCTAACCGCGCTTCGCTGCGTATATAATATACCGCACATTCCACAGCTCGTCGCCCACACGCACCCGTACTTCCACTAATCATCCAACCGCCACTAACTGCGGGATTATTGCAACTTCTTATCGGGGTTGTTTGGTAAGTTGCTTCACTTTGCTACATACCTTCTTGATGCGAGCTGCGCCCACCGCAGCAAACAAGATGTCCGCTAAAAGTCAAGGCGCTACTAAACAGGGGAACAGCCTGGGTGCCACACTGGGGCTCTCATTAACAATACCCACTAACGAGTCTATGTTCCTCCCGGCGGACGACGACTCGGTCACTGCCCGTAACAACACAACAACGTCCTCCACGCACACCTCCCCCACCGTAGCTTCAAGTTCCCCGATTGATAATTTGAAGAACGGAGGCTCTCGCCCTTCTAAAGAAGGCATGCATGATAAATTCAAACAACCCCCAGTGGCCAAGCCATATAGCAACGGCGCACCAGCAGAAACTACAGAAACAAAGCCTGCTGGGCCTCTTGATTTGGAGGCGATCATGAGCTGTATCCTGGGCATGAAACGGCTCTCCACCACAATCTACTCAACATTCGAAACGTTCGAGAAGCAAACGACCAGGGTCGCTAGCCTTGCACCAGCAGTAGATGCTGCCGGCCAAGTTAGTAGACAGGTTGTTTCTCCAGAAGAACGCCTTACTGACATCCGATCTGATACAGCTTCGATCACTTCGGGATACATTGAAACCAAGCAACAAGAGCGAGTGAAGCGGGCAGCAGAATTGCGCTCGCGATTTGAGGAAGCGGTACCTCAAACTCATCAACGAGTATCGTTCGAAAGTAGATGATTTAGTGAAAGAGGTTGTCGCCGAAGAGATTAGAGATCGGGTGCAAAGGGAGGTGTGTATCCCATTGGAACACCTTGACTTCTCGCTGAGTTCTAATTCGCCTGCCGTGTTATCGATTCCAGTTGGAAAACCAGCTCCCAGAGAAGTTGCGGAAGGACGTTGTGCAACATGAGCGACAACTGATTGAGGTCCAGGCGAATCTATACAACAAGTAGGTCTTTATTAGCGCAGTTCGTTACTAGCTGGCTTAACTTGAGTGATAGCGAGGCGAGGAGATTTAACGCGTCCCTAGTGTCGCCACAATCTTTGACCGTCCCCCTCAGGCCCCTTCTCAGGCCCCTACCGACTCCTGAGCAGTCCCCGTCATACGTCCGATCCCCCGTCTTTACTCCCGACACAGCCGTACCCGCCGTCCCGCTGCCCACCCCCATGACGGCTGCTCCACCGTCGTTCTCGGGGCCTCGTTCAAGTCTCGTACCCCCGACCCCATCTGCCCTTTTCCCAAAAGATCTTCAAACACTGTTGAGATATGATGCCCAGCGTGCACGACAGCTGCTCGCAGATTACGGGCTTATCGAGGAGACATCAGAGAGTCCTTCAGGTTTGGAGGTCCCGCCATCAGGCAGCAAATCACTGCAAACGCCTGTGACGACACCGTCCACGGCCAAGACCAAGAAGGAGAACAAAGACACGAAGAAGGACGTGAAAAGGGGCAAGGATCCGGCACCTGAGGAAGTCAGCGACGGAACGAGAGAGGCAGATTTGACGAAGTTTATGGCGCACATAGGGGTGCGTATCTGTTCCTGCATTTTGTTGAAACGATTCCTGACCGTGCTTTCTATAGGTTCCCATGAAGATGGTTCCGAATCCTTGTCTGAAGTCGGCAGCGAAGCCAGGAAGACCTTCACTAAGGGTTATTATCACCGGGCCAAGTCTTTGAGCTCGATATTTCTTGATACCAACTGTAACCGTACATAGGCTTGGGCTCTCGGTGTATTTGTACCTGGTTTTTACTGATACGACATGTATTATATCGTCCTTTCAATAGCAGCATAGTGTATCACCTATGAGAGCGCTAGGGTATATTATAACGCGAATGCTCCAAGATGCTGCCTGGTACTCCGGGGTACTATACAAGCGGTCGGGAGATGTCCCTACGTAGTCCCAAAGGTCTCGATCGTGGGGGTCAATGGCGATTTCTACGCTTCCCGCTTACACCCGCCAGGTAAAAGGAATCGAAATCGATCTGCATTTTTTATCAAGTATAAGGGCAAACCGACCGCTGAAGTTTGTCTAATGTGAGCTAGGTTAGTCACGAAGCCATCATAGAGAAGCCGTTTGGTACGCACGGCGTCAAGCTCAGTTGCGACAGGAGATCAGCATACTAATCAGTGGAAGGCTCAGTCACCTTGAGAGAGCGTCAAAGATGGAAGCACGCACGCTGTAGGCCTCTGGTAACATGCCGAAAATATCTTTCCCTTGACATATTGTATCTTGGATTCGTTGGGGCTCGAGCAGGCGCATGTCACCCCCAACACGATCAGAATGGGAGAAGCCTGTCATCTTGACGACGTATTCTTTGATCGTCCGGAAACAGTACGAGCAATGCCAGCCGGCATCGGCTAGGATGGCCTCCGTCGACTGAGAATGTCTGTAATAGGTTATCCCGGGGACCCAACGATGCATACTTGCACGCCAGGAGGAAGGGCCAATGTACCATTCGAAGCTGAACAGTCAGTGTCAGGGATAGTCCACGCGCGACCATTGCGATTGACTGACCTGTAGAGATAATTCCGTAGCTGGAGGTGTATAGCTCGACCGAACTCGCAGGCTTTCAGGAGAGATATAGAATGTCGGGATGGAATTTCGTCAACGTCAGACATGATCACGAGTGACTCTGTCTGGGCAGGAAATTGGGAGATTTGTTGCTTAAGCAGGGAAGACATAGTTCCACGAGTGTGAGCTTCGACATCCCATGCTGATTGTGAAGGGGTCAAAGGGTATCCAGGCAAACTGGAAAAGAAAGGGTTTCATTATTTCGATTCATTTGAGAGATTTGCCGTACTCACAATAGGTATACGATCTTACTATCGAACTTGCTGAACCTAGCGCGGTTGTCTGCGAAGTATGTCTGCTTCGGCAACCCCGTAAACGTCGCATTTGACTCGACAATGAGGAAGTAGTCCACAACGGGGTCCAACTCATGCATGCGGATTTCCAATAGGTCCAGTTCGCTGCTCATCAGCACTGCGTCCAGGACTTTCACATCCGAAGCAGCTCGCGTGCGTGGACCCCACCCATGCATTTTGCACATATACGAGTCCATCTCCATCCCCTCCGTGTAATAGTGCGGTATTATGGCTTTCGGGCCTTCAGCCTTGTCCCAGAGCGGGCGCGTCGCGTACGAAAGTGCATTCTGTATTTGATACCGATACTGGCTGAGCAGCAGTATGAATGTAACCGTGATGACCAAGGTAGGGATGAGAAGCAGCTTGTATCGCTTCGGTACTTGTAGCATCTTCGATATAGAGGTCCGTCGAGTGTGGAGCGGGGTTGCGCCGTGCGCCAAGATTTGCACAGCAAAGAGGCAAGCGGGTGGTACCAGACAAAGGACGGGGGTGAACTAGTGGTCTGTATTATAGAAGTAGGAAGCGGTGCACAGCCTACAACTGTGGTCGTCGCGGTCGACGACCTGAAACAACGCTCGCATCTGCATCAAGTGCGCCAGTGACTGTCACGGTCAATTCAATACGGTTTCAAAAGGTCCATGGACCAATGGCACTGTGATTCTCACGATACAACCAAGAAGTATTACAGCACGTTCAGACATCTAGAGACTCTTGCATATTCAAGATAAAAGTCACATAGAACCTGATCATCTCCAGGAAAGCCGATGTCTCAATGTCTACATCGGAGTGAGCGGAAGGCTGGGCATATTTTTAACACGAGGACTTACGCTCGTTTACTGTATGAACTCCCCCTCCGAGAGGATTATTGGACGTACCAAGGTCATGATGAGTGTAGCGGAATATGTGACTCGTCAGACCCCAGTAGTAGCGTGTATCTACCACCACAAAGCAGCCTATCAGCAACTTACATTCGCATCTCAAGAATAAACTAACCAGTGTTTCCGGTTGGCATTCCTGGAGTCTAGGAAGGGAAGAGTAAATACAAATCACGATGCTCCCAAAGATCACTACGCACAACGAATATGTCTCCGTCCTGATTATTCTGCGACCGGCGGGCGTTGTAAGTCGCTCGAATAGATCCACTAAGGACACCATATGGTGTAGCTCTATCCATGACAATGGGGAGTGACAGGCGCCGGTTCGAGAACCAAAGGAGAGGATATGCTAATCGTTCCCGCAGACGGCGCATCTTTCTCAGTGATCTCATGCCCAAAGGCGATGTAGCTCAAATTGAATTTGTGGGCGATTTCCTTGAGGAGGGTAGTGTCGCGTTTCCTTGACAACATTAGATGAGCTGCGTGGGCAGGCAATATGAATTATGAGGGCAAGTCCAAGGATAAAATAAAATTGAGACATGCCTCATCGAGTCAATCCGGTGATTGATGACAGCTCGAGCTTGCTCCGGCAGTGCATTGGACTTAACTCTGATAGAGGGGACATTCAATGCACGACAGATAGGGATCAAACGTTTGAAGGGACTCACCCACCGTTGATGAGGTCAATAGCTTGTGTCGTTCCCGCGAGACTCTTCTCTACTGAATCAGCGAATAGCAGAGTCTCGAGGTTGCGGAGTTTCTTGTCAGATTTCAGCGATTCCCGGATTCTACGCCGGAGCGTTGCGCCCATTTCCTTGCCGTGTTGAGCCGCGCATTGTAAACGGGCATAGATAGTTGATTTACGGTCCTGAGGTACGAACGTTGGTTATCACGTATAACGTGGGGCGCTGCGAATGGAATACTGACTAGATGCACGTCGAAGGGGTGATCTTCGAGATGTACAATAGCAGCGGCAAGCAATCCGATACTCTGTGGGTGGACTTGAGGATTAGTAAAGGTAAACGAACGAAGAGACTGACAGTGTGGCTAGGAGGAATAGAGGAATGGCCCCCTGGTGCAGTGACATCCAGTTCCACATTCATAGACCCTTTCTCAGCGACTCCAGGGCTACGCGACGACAATTCATATAAATCAGACGAGAAGGAAACGTACTAAAAACTTACCCGGCGAAGATCGTGCCATACTCTTCCGAGAATCCTCCTGAAGGCTATAGATATGAGGACAACAATGAATATCATACAACAGTAGTACGTTCCCACCTCCTTCGTCGATGATTGCCGCGAAGGAATCTGCGCCGTAACGGTCCAATAGGACGGGGGCAATATGACCTGCGCGCCTTGCACCCCACCAGCTTCCTCGTCAAAGCCAAAGGCGAGGACGACTGTGCGCAAGGGTTGAAACCCGCGTTGCAATAAGAGCTCAATAGCGGCCCTGGATATAAATTGATCGTGGTTGGTAGTTGTGTATTGAACTTAGGCTGAGAGAAACCCACATTGTCCCAATAAGACCACTCTTGTCGTCAGAGGCGCCGCGCCCCCATATGCTAGTACCTGTGGCAATTCGATGTCAGGATTGCAAGAGGAGAAGGATAGTAGAAGAGTAAGTATCACCATCAAAGTAACCAGACCACGGTGGATGAGTCCAAGACTCTATGGTGTCGGGGTTTACGGGTACAGTATCTACAAATCCCGATAAACGGAGGTCCCCTTTGAGTAGCGGTATTATTACCAAGGTGGGCCATCATAAGTAACGGTTTGAGCGATGTGGCCGAGCCTTGCCATGTATACAGCAAACCGTAAGTGTTCACCGTCTCGAGCTTCAGAGCCTTGTGACTAGAATAGAAGTGGTTTAGGGATGATTTCATATGGGGGACTCGAAGAACCAACATCTGAGGGAAGGCCTGCTCAAGGTATTCATGAAAGTTGGTATGCACTTTCCATCTTGGATCCTGCCCAACAGGACCCATGGAATCGAAAGTTTCTCCACTGAAGTAGAAGTAATTTCAGAGGACACTCAGCGGATCACTCAGAAAACAAACGTACCGTATGCGTACTGCACCGCCCAGTAGCTCTGCTGCGTACTTTTCGAACGAGTCTGTGGATACCAAAGCACTGATATCGGACCACAGTCCGTTGTTTTGTGTGGGAACGAGAGCTTCGGTCTGCGGGCAAACAGGAGCTTGGTTCATCGAGGCATGGTGCCAGCATCGATGGCCAAACAAGTATGCCCCAACGAACACAACTACTAGGAGTAGATGAAGACGATGGGATCTACTAGTACGGGCTCTTGCTCTAGCAAACTGCCCGCCGTCAATGTCTTCAAGGGTGGCGGTTTGTCCCATGACTGCGTGTGGTGAGAAGGTCGGCTGTGGACCAACCTCTATATCGAGAGGATGACAGTCGAGCCTCTGAGAAAGTGAGAAGGATAACAAATCCCAAGACAACAAATCCCACGGATATGTTCACGACGGTTCCCCACGACAGGGGCCGCACGAGTGTATGATCGAAGACGCATTTCCGTTCCGTTGCGCCGCACCGATCAACGAAGTAATTAGGCGCCCGGTGTATACATACCTTTTGAAAATCATCGTCTGTACGACCACCGGAATAGGAGAATGGGACGCGGCCTCCTCCTCACCTCGAACCTGCCGCAGCTGCAGAACCTCATAAAGAGGGATCCTGCTGCCTACAAGGAGGAATTTCTGCAACAATGGAATCACTACAACAGCATTCGCCAGATATATCTCATGAAATCCCAACGAACACGCCCAAAATTTCCGAGAACTTGTGGCGTTTATATCCCAGGTGATTAGTTTCTCATCAAGCGGGTTGATATCAATTACTGATGATGCTCATAGGTATCGACTTGTTATCCCAAAGAGACGGCCGAATTTCCGTCACAAATTTCATTCTTACTTCTGGAACATTATGGCACTTTGTCGCCAGATACCCGGAAGGCCCTGGTGCAAAATCTGGTCATGTTGCGGAACAAAAATGTCATAACATCGGTCGAGTAAGCCAAAGACCCCACCGGTGAAAGCCCTTATTCACCTGCATAAAACAGGTTACTCAAAACGCTATTCCCTCTTCTCCCTCGCACAACGTCTTCATCTCTTCGAGCATCAATACGCAAAACTATCCTAACAGATATCAAAACGGCTAACTCACGAACGGCCAATCACAAGCTCAATAGAGCTGTCCAAGCAATGTCATTTGGAATGGTTGAGCGAGGAATGGACGGAGAAGTGCAGGGTGACAAGGGAAAACTCAGAGCGAACAATTCTGGGCCGACCAGTGACAAGGCAGCGCATGGAGGCGAAGACGCGATCTGGGCAATCATCCTCACAAAGGAACTTTGGCGTAAAGGCGTGTGGTGAGTTCGGTCCCAGCGCAATGTTCTTGTGAAGTTAACGGATGTGTAGGACTGACACCAAGCCCGTGTCCATCATAGCATTAGGTTGCTTCCACCCTGTTCTGAAAGTGCAAAGTGCTTCTCTTCATTTCTTCCTCGGTGGCGACGAAGAAAAGGAGGACAGCGACGACGAAGGGGACGACGTAAGTAGTCGAATTGGAAACTCAATTAATCTCGTCCTCATTAACTTCTAGGAAGTTGACGTCAGCGCTCTTCATCATCGCCGGGAGATCAACAAGAAGACTCGCAGCGGTGACAAGAAGCTAAGAAAACAACTGCACAGCGCAAAAAGGCACTTTATCTCTATCATTTTGTGGGATCGTCTCACTAAATATACGATTATAGAAAAAGTACGGTAACCAACCGACACCCAATAATCCCAACTTCCCCGCTCTCCAACTCCTCAACGACCCCCAAACCTTCGCGGAGAAGCTCTACGATCTCCTAAATCGCTACGACAAACGCTTCTCCCTCGAACACAAAGTCCTAATGATGCAACTCCTCTCCCGCGTTATGGGCGCCCACAAACTCTGCGTCCTCGATTTCTACACATACATCTTTAAATACCTGACCTACCATCAACTGCGCATACCCTCCATCCTCGTTGCTCTCGCGCAGAGTGTTCACGATCTAACGCCCCCTGATGCACTTACACCTGTGGTCCGGAAGCTCGCGCACGAGTTCATACATCCCGGCGTGGCTAGTGAAGTCGTTGCAGCTGGTATCAATGCGATACGGGAGGTATGTAGGCGGCAACCGTGGGCGATGGAAGAAGACTTGTTGGGAGATTTGATTGAATACAGGAAGAGTAAAGATAAATCCGTCACGGCTGCGGCTCGAGGCTTGCTACAGCTGTACAGAGATGTAAATCCCGGCATGCTGAAACGACGAGAGCGAGTAAGTCACTGCTCTTCTATCAGCCTACCACGCAACGTTAATGGTGGGGTATGTGTGCTAGGGCAAAGAGGCTGCGATTGGGATGGCCGCGGGATCCCACCAGCCATTACCATTCGGACACAGTGCGGACGCTGCTGTCGACATCGCAGGTCTTGCGGTAAGACATCAGGCTTTTCCCTATCCACGCGGACATATAATATCTGTCCTTTCAGCTGCTAGAGGATCATCTTAAGCAACTCCGCGAGGAAGATGGTGTTGAAGACAAAGAAGACGACGAAACTGCTTGGGACAACTGGGACGTCGGGTCAGATTCGTCTGATAGTCATTCTGAAAGCGAGGGCTGGGTTGATGTTCCGAGCGAGGGAGGAAGCGATATCGAAGTCAGCGACTCGGAAGACGAGAAGGATCCGGAAGCGAAAGCAGAGAAGGAAGTGGATCCTGCGGACCGCGTATCAACACTGGCTACAACCAAAGTACGCCTACCCCCATTCATCCGAGTGTCGTGTTCCTTATCTGTTCCTTTAGATCCTACCCCCGCTGACTTTGCTCTATTGCACGACCTACGCCTACAAGCCGCCGCAAAAGCGGTTTGAAGCTGGGGGCGGTAGTAAAGCAAAGAGAAAACTAGCTGCTCTTGAGGCAGAGCGCAAGGTTGCTCGAGAGGGCGCGAACGAAGAGGACACCTTCGTCTCCGAGAACGACATCCTGGGTCCTCGAAAGAAGGCGAAGGCTGACTACGAAGAGCGTATGGCCTCCATCCAGAAGGGACGTGACGGCCGCGACAAGTTCGGATCGAGGAAAGGTAAGAAAAACAAGGAGACCGCCAGCTCTTCAACGAATAGGGAGAAAGCGAGGAACAAACCCATCATGATGATCCTCAGTAGCGGAGCCGTGAAAGGAAAGAAAAAGAGGAGTCTCCGGGAAAAGCAACAGAAGTTGCGCGCACATATAAATCTGGCAAAGAAGTCCAGATAAAAAACCCGAAACCTTCGTTGTCACTGCTTTCACCGCTGGTGTTGTTGTACTCCACAGGACAAGACAAAGAAAGCTGTATTATGTACATTGATTGCATTTCGATTTCCACATAATGATAGCGGGAACATTAAACTCATACAGTAGTGGGGTCGACACCATTACTCTCCTCGATAGATAATGTAGATCAATGTACCGTAGTATGAATGCTACGATCTTAGCATACTATCAACTCGCGATGCCCATTGTCCGCCGCCGAATGATCTCCAATGGCGGTAGGTCATCCTCCAAGACGATGGCTACACAAGACTATTCAGGAAATCTTGGACACAGGGATACAAACAGCACTCACAACTTGATGATTTCTCCGCGTCATCATTCCCCTCTTTATCGCCGTTCTGCTGAGAGTTCTCTTCCTCAAGTTCTCGAGCTATAAACCTGGGAAGCATGGAGCGTCGCCTCTGCGGAGAAGAGTTAGTATCAGCCCAAAGTATACGGAACGGTAACCAACCTTCACAACGCCAGCTACGTTGGCACCCTCAAGATCAATGAGGTGTGGTGTCTCGTCCGCCTTTTCTTTGCGTTCGGCGCACTCTACCACCCAGGCTATACCAACAACATGAGGTTTGTTCTTGAGTTTTCTACATATGTCCGATCAGGATATACGAAAGAAATGGACCGATCAATACGAACCTCCATTTGTTGACAGTGCTAGTAAGACCGTTCTTGTACACCACATGCGTGCAAGTTGAACCGACGCTCGATAGGATCTATTCGCTGAAGTTAGAATACCGAATCATCAATGGGAAGAAATACGTACCCGAGCCCCCAGCCGTTGCAGCATCTCTAAGAACAGCTCGCCAGCATCCTCACCTTCATCCGTCCTCACATCCAAGAACACGATGCAGTCATCTAGAATCGAGAGGGATTCTGCTTTGTTTTGCGTATCGCCGTTCTCTGCGTCTTTTCGACTAGATGATACGTGCCACCCAGTACCTGCCTTAATTTTTCCCAATGCTCCCGGTGCCGTCTTAGCAGCAGAAGACCGGGTTACTCGGCCAGAGGGAGGAGTGTTGTTTTCGGTGCCGCTTGCCTCACCCAACTCGGTCGTAGTGGCTGCGGGGTACGTACTGCTCGAACTTCTTGTGCCTTTGGGGGTTGCCGGAGGACCCATCAAACTAGGTGCACTAGGTTTCGGTAAAGAACTCAGTGATTGAGACAGTCCTTGGAACGCCAAGGAAGCACGACGTGAAGCATTTTTGCTCCAGGCATCTTTCTTCTTGGAATCCTTTCCCTTTGCATCCAGAATAACAACCATGTCTTCATCTACGCCTTCCCTAGGAACAGGCGGGGCCATAAAGACATCCGTGGACGTCTTTGTTATGTGGGGGGGTAACATTTGAAACCTCGATATCATTGTCCGATCCATCGTCGGCGTTATTGCCGCCGCCTTTCACTGGACTGTGCATCACACTCGGAAGCGTCGTTTTCTTGCTCGCTCTTGGTGCAACGCGACCTCGTCCCAGGCCAAATATTCGTGGTCCAGAACCAGGCTTAGACATTATACTACTCCTTTCTCTTGCTTTACCACCAGATTGGAGTCCAAAGAAGTTCGTCATGGGCTTCTGAACGAGGCCATTGATAGTCTTTTTACCCGACGTAGTGGGGGCATTTGTCTTGGAGAGAGCTTTTGGCACTAGTGTGCTGGTATCCAAAGTAGCGGCCCGCGTCAACGAAGTACGTCGATTGATTGCTGAGTCGTCGACGGTCTGGGTAGTATCTTCGTCATCATCATCACCATTAGTGTCCCGATTGAAACCCATACTTGTATTGGGGCGGGAGGGAGGTGGCATTCGTAGTTTGTCAAGAGCATCTGACAGGTTCGAAAGCGATGACGGTCCAGCAGTGCCTGCAGAAGGTCAAGATGGAGGACCAGTAGAAATCAAATCACATACCGGCTCGCGGTAAGTACATCGAAGACGCTCTGGCAATCTTCGATGGAGATGGAGAGCCATAAGTTCTCTTGGGCGCCGATGCTTTAGTAGGTGTCTTCGGTAGAGGAATTTTTGAAGCACGACCCAAAGAACGGCGGCTTGACCCCGTCTGCTTCTCAGGTGAGGTAGGGGCGGAAATTACCATAGCATCAGTGTCCTTGGTTGAACCTACGGCCCCACTAACAACAGACGGTTGGATGATTTCGTCAAGAGACGGCGTGGGATCCTGGGTAGCATTGGATTCAGAAGGAGTACCGACGTTGCTCTCTTCGTTCGGCTTATGCTGCTGAGAGGTGCTGCGAGTTACACGCCGAGAGGAGGTTTCGAGTATTGTAGATCTCAGTAGGCCCTTCTTTCGCTTCCTCGACGGAGATGACGGCTGTGGAGGAGCCAGAGGTACAGTGACCACAGATCTAGTGGGTCCTCCATCAGCGACATCTATTGAGTCTTCGTTCGGCGTCGGAGACGTGACGACGTGGACCGTTGAAGGGGCGGGGACCTCGATGTCGAGAGGAGTACTCTCGGGCTCTGGGAGAGGGAGGTCTGGCTCGGCATCTTCTTTGCGCTGGTCGGTGCCATTTATAGGGATCACGTCTGCATGCTCTTCTGTCGGCTCTTCGACAATCATATCGGGGGGGGATGCTTCGTCGACAGGAGGGGTGAAAAGGCTAATGCCGATGGGTGAAGGAGCTGGGTCTGGGTCTGGGTCTGGTGCTGCTTCTTGATTTGATACTGGCTCTGGCTCGTTGATGGGATGCGCAAGCAGCACCGGAGATGGGGTCTTACTCTTCGGAGGATCTTCGTCAGACTGTTCTGTTGATTCCAGAGGGAAAAGTGATGCAGGAACCACTAGAACAGGCTTTGGCTTCTCCCTTGGTCGCATCTTCGACTTCAACGTCACCTTGGGCTTATCTGGAACAACGGCTGGTTTGAGATCAGGTTTCACAACTGGCTTACTGCTTTTCGCCAACTGAGCGGAAGCCTTGCTTGGGCGGCCTCTAGGCTTCGGGGCGTCATTCGTCTTGGATTTACCCGCAGCCATGAGGATAGAGAAAGCATTAGGTTTTGCTGGAGGAGCCTTGGAAGGGCCAGCAATACCATCGACAGCTCGTGCCTTTCCTGCAACTTTTGATGACGGAGCTTTGGCATCAGCTTTGGCGTGTGGCAAATGCGTCTTGGTCGACGAAGAGGCTGCCAATGGGAGGTCAACTATACTAAAAGGACGGGGGAGTCGGCTCTTTCCTTTGGCCACGCGTTGCCGGGTGGCAGGTAAGCTCGTTTCCGGTTGTGCTGGCTAAAGAGATTGTTAGTCCAGTGTACGTAACGAATATGAGTTCAATTCACTTGAATCGCGGGTAGTTGTTCCACGACAGGGGGTACTTCCGCAACTGGCAGTGTTGCTAATGGCTGGATGGGGCTGGGGGTTGAGGAGCCAGAGTGCGCAGAAGTCAACGGAGACAAGTCCATGAGGTTGTTAGAAAGTAAGCTAGGGCCGCCGTTGATTTCTTCAATGATAGTTTCGATCTGGGGCGGTACTTCAGGAATATCGGGTGAACTAGTGGCTGGAGGAGGCGTGACCGGACTGAGAGGTTCGGTCAACGGCGACATTGAGCCCCGTTCAATACCTGCGAGCAATGCCGAGTCCGAGTGGCTTTGTGGCACTCGATCCACTTCCATGAGTGTTTCGTCCAGTATTGCCTCGAGTCTTTCGGAAGGCAGTATCGGATTGGAGAAGATGCGTAACTTGGGCTCTCGTTCCTTCGATGGTGAGCGCGAACGAGGCCGTCGAGGTGACGGCGGGAGGTTGTGGAGGTCGTAACGAGGGACATCAGGGAGGATAGGATTGAAAGTCGTAGGGAATAATGGAACAGAGCTTGCACGAGACTTGGGCTCATAATCGAATGCCGGACGAGACGAGGATGAAGCTGAGGATGCCGGCTTCTTTGACATCGACGATGGGGTGGCGGAACGTTTGCGTTTCTTTCTCGTGACAGCAATGATGCGAGGCTCAGAGGACGCCCGAACGGTACGTTCTCCACCCTGAAGCTTGGTATTCAGAGTCTCCCCGAGCACCTCGAGCACCTCGAGGCCGCGCCGTGCGCGCTTAGAGTGTCGAATACTCGGCGAAGGAGGCACCGAGCCAGAAGGCCGACCAGTATAGCTGTCGTGGCGTGTCGGCGAAGACGGTCGTTTTACGCCGGAATTGCCATTATGCGGTAGATCTCTTGAATTGTTCGTCTTCCCGGGAGATAGAAGCAGTTCATCATCAGAGTCCTCCCCAGCCATGACCATGTCGCTGCCACCCATTTGTCGAGCATTCGCCTTGGGAGTGACCATGTCTAGTTCCTCCGGAAGTTTCAAGTCGCTCGTGGACGGCTGCTGCGAGTTCTTTGCTATTGTTTTGGCGTTCTTCATCGGAGATTGCTGCAGCGAGAAGTCGAGGTCCGGCAGAACGAGTTGTGATCGTGTACGCTTCTCGCCAAAAGGATTAGACATGGTAGTAAAAGAGAGAGATGATCTTTCCGCAGGACATGCGAAATCAATTGTAGGTGTCCAGACGATACGCGTCGGGAGATTTCAACCAAGACCAAGACGCGCTGAGTCCCTCGAGTCGAAATCTTACACGTGATCAACCAAATAGGAATCATCATTATCTTGACACCCACATCACAAGAACCTAGTCACTCTAACTCGCGTTACCCTGCAGACGAAACCATAGATTTAGTAGTTGAATGCAGAACGCTTCAATAGCATGCTCTCTAGATCCATTCACTAATTCTTCTGGATTAAATTCTCACAAAAATAAAATAAAAGATACAGTGAGGTCCATCAGGATGTTCAAACAGCCATTTACAACCTCTTGAGTTGAAGAATGCTTAAATGTAAGCTGATTTACCCGGCCATATTTCCTTATTATTATGCGTGCTATGATTTAGCCAGATTGTCCCCAGTTTCTCTCAACGAGGATTCATATTTACTCGCCGTCGTACACGCCTATCCACGGCAATGGTGAGATCGATCAGAAACACTGATGGTGTGGCGGGAGACAACCGGATAGGGAAGTGTCGCGTCACACGAAGTCACACAAGTCAAAGACAGGGGTAAGTCGTCCTTGTTTATGCAACTCTGCCCTACAACGTACATAGGGCTCGTACTTTATAGTAGACTACCATAATGACTGTCAGAATATATATACACTAAGTAAAGGAGGGACTAAGGTTAGACTAAAGATAGTGAGGTACTAAGGAGTGTAGCTTTTAAAGGAGTGTGACTATCCAGCGCTAGACGTGGCTTTACCATATTGGGTATATTTCTGTTACAGATGGCATCTAAGCACTTATCTACTTGCGGCCTGGGTACCCCCAAACAGCCCTATCAGTGTTGGCTTCAAGCAGTATGTGAGCTAGTACAATTTACCCCAGCTGTTCGCAATCGAAGGAATTACCACTGACTGTCTCACATTCCAACCACCATTCTCACCCACAACTTCGGGCGAACGACCGATCCTACTACCTCAGAATATGAGCGCCCAAATTCCCTCCTTCCAGCTGAACGATAGTACCAGGCTTCCGGCCGTTGGAACGGGGTGAGCCGCAAAAACTGAGATTATCATTGAGAAATATGGGCGCTGACATTGAGCCGGCTATGTACCATAGCTGTTGGATAGGTGTAGTTCAAGGTGGAGGCCAGCGCGTCATTGACATGTGTACGAAGGCACTGAAGGTGACAATTCATCTCTGTCGACACTGGTAACACCCATCAAATTGTCTGGGCGATAAAACGGCTACAGGCACTTTGATACAGCAAGTCGATTCAAATGTCACAGCTAAGATTCCAGTCTGACCTGTTCCGTAGGCATCAGTATATGGCAAGTCCTGTACTTCCGGCGACTATGCTGTGTTAACCCTGTAACCATGGGAAACGAAAAGGAGGTGGAGAAGCAATCAACGCTTCGCGGATTCCACGAAAAGAGATTTACATTACCCAAGTTACCGCGCGTATTTTCCTTCCCGATAAGACGTTGACATAGCCTCATACACTCGCTGTTACAGCAATGACGCCCACCACAAGATGCTCGAGTCGTTCGAGGAATTACTTGAGGAACTTGCATGTGGCTACGTGGATCTAGACTTGATGCATTGTCCATTTGCAACGACGACTGGTACCATAGTATTTGTTAACGGTGCTCTCCGTTCTGATCACAGTAATTTAACCGTTAGATTCATGCGGCAAGATTAGAAGGCTGTCTCCCGACGAACATCCAACCTCCACCGACACTTAGAAAGACATGGAGAAACTCCTCGACACAGGTAATTAGATCGCCGTGCCTCATACCACGGCCTTCATTGTCATTCTGCTGTGTTCAGGCAAAGTGAAGACCGTTGGAGTACCAACTTCTCCGCCAATACTCTCACCGAACTATGGCCTCACTGCACCGTCATACCGGCGACAAACTAAGTGTAATTGCATCCGTGCCTTCCTCAAGTTGAAAGCTTTCTGCGAGGAGAAAGGAATTCTCCTCACTGCGCACACCCCCTTAGGTAAATCCAGTGCATATCTCACCACAATCACAATTTGACTAGACGTCAACTGCGTATAGGCCGGGCTGAGTCAAAAGTCTTCGTGGAGCTCGAAACGATAGTTGATATCTCCAAGTCCCCCAGTGTGACACCCGCTCAGGTACAGCCTCTAAGTCTGAATCATACTGAGGTGCTGCCTTTTCTAGGTACTCCTGAGCTGATCCGCCCAGAGAAACATCGTCGTCGTCCAGAAGAGTGAAAACGACCAGCGAATGCAAGCTAACATCAGCGTAAGTGAACCCGTAGAAAGGTCTTATACTTCAAGAGCTAACAAGAGCGATCAACCTGCAGCTTGTCCATTTGTCCGACGAATATGTCGAACATGTCGAACGAATCAACAGGATACATGAAGAACCGGGGATGCACCAATCACTCCTGAAATAATATGGATCCGCAGACCGCGCCAGCTCGAATTGCTAGTACAGTGACTCTGTGTAAAATCCTATTCATTCTGTTACTGCAATTATGACAATTGTCCCGACATCAGCGCAGGCGTCAAGCCGCTGCTGCCATACGGCGGGGCGCCGACGGTACCAGGCGCGTAATCCTCTCCTTATAGTGATGATCTCGCGAGCGACAAGATCGATCCCAGTGTTTTGAAGATCTACATCATGATTTGCAGATATTTAGTCACGGCAAAAGTCTGCTGATGTCATTTGGCATCTTCTTGTGCCTCCGAGACTTCAGGTAGAACGCTAGCATCCCGCCTGGGAAGTATGAAAGTACATACCTCGAGCGTTTCGAGCGTTTCGGTACGGGTAAGATGTAGCACCGGGCCGGAAGAACCGCTGGCACCGCTCCGTCGAACTTTCTGCCAACTATTAATATTACTCTCTCTCATCCCCTCCAGCTTCAGGTGAAAGGACATATTCTACCCCAAATATGAGTGCCCAAGTACCCTCTTTTCAGTTGAACGATGGCACGAAGATCCCAGCCGTAGGAATGGGGTAAGTTACCGTCTTAACTTAGAGGGCCCATCACCAAGAATGCTGGGCACTGATGGGCTGGATGCGTGCTATAGCTGTTGGCTAGGCCAGGTCGGAGGAGGCCAGCGAGTATTTGACATGTGCACGAAGGCTCTGAAGGTGACGAACCACCCCCTGTTTATACAAGTAGCATGTCGAACTGATTCGGAATGTAGAACGGCTACAGGCACTTGTTGCGCATGCACCTCCACATGACCATGCTTCCATCAGGACATGAGTCAGAGCGCAGTCCGCAGTAGAACTTCATAGAAGGTTCTTACTAACGACGTGAGTCAGCCATGACTCATACTGAGTCATATACGCTTAGTATTGACTGCGCACCTATCTTTAGAATAGGTCGAGTACAGTATATAAGGAGCCTGTATCCTACTGTACTCAATAACAACTACTCTACCCAGAGAAGTCTAAGAGGTCGCATAAGCACTAACGTAGCTACAACGTAGTACTAGCTTTACAACCAGTGAGTAGGCTACTTAGTCTTTCACTCAGCGCACGCTCGCTCTCCCCGCTTAAGGGTTGAGGGCAGATGCTCGCTTGACAGGTTATGGGCCCTGGAGACGCCCACTTATGTGTAGCCGCACTCCTAGTCTAAAAAACTAGCGGCGGTACACACTGTGGTGACTATGTCAGCCATAACCTAACCCTGGCTACAAGCTAGCCCGGACGTTAAACCACGAGCCTAGACTCGGAAGGTCCGTCCGGTATGCGCACCCCCTGAAAGCCGGTTGATCCGGACTCAGAAGGGTTAAAGTCAATTGGTGTAGAGTGATTCACCTCGATGTGTAATCACGCACCCCCTATATGCTAGCCAAACGGGGCAAACTTAGGGAAAAGGGGTTTTGTTGATCGAGCATCTTTCGATTGCTCTCATGGATTGAAGTTCGGTTCGCTGACGGAGCTTTAATTTCAGGTCTAGCCAACCCGAAACAAACTCAAGTCGCAAAACATGTCGAACCAAACCGAAAACCACACCCAATCCCTCAAGGTTCTTACCGGTTCCAACTGGAACGCCTGGGAAGGCCCGATGACTGCATTCCTCAAGTCCAAAGGACTATGGATGTACATCGACGGAAGCTACGAACTTCCGACCCCCTCGGACCCAACCGCGATAACCGCCGAAGAGGTGAAGATCATTCGTGATTGGAAGAAAGAGGATGGGATGGCCTTAGGGTACATTACTTTGTACATAGCCTCGAACCTAAACATCCACGTGAGAGGGAATTCCAAAGATACCTGGGAATCTCTCAAGGCTGCGTACGCCGGCACTAACACTGCTGCAGCGTTCGAGTGGTTGAAGCAGATCATGACTTTCAAGATCAGCTCCCACTCCGCACCTCACGCGGATATTGCCAAGTTTCAGACTGCAAAGTCGAAACTAAATGAGTTGAGCCAGCCGATTTCGAGCCAGCTCCTCGCCCTTATCATGCTCGCGGGATTACCCAAAGAGTATGAAAGTGTCGCCCAAGCACAGATTAACAAGAAACTTGAGAATCTGGACTTGGACGAGCTCATCGCCTACATAGAGGCTGAATGGCAACGAAAGCAGCTGCAGAAGCAGCAGCACTCGTCTGCCCAGAGCTCCAACGCGAACAAACTGTCTGCCGTGAAAGGGAAGGGAAAACCTCCCCAATTCCAGCAACAGAAGCAGCATAAGCATGAAAATGCTGAAGCTGGGCCTTCGAAGCAGCCGCAGTCGAAAGACAAGCAGCAGCCGAAGCGCAAACATGTTCGCAAGGGCACTAAGGGACATGGGAATGCCAATATGGCATTACCAACCCAAACTGGCACAGGGTTCGCCCAAATGCTGAATTTCAGCAGGCTTCCCATCGTGGAGGATCAGAGGCAGTTTCCGCCTCTCCCCATGGATCCCGCCAAACGCCTGATCGAACGGATCGTGGCTCAGCCGGAATACTGGAGTGAAAGAACCGCTGCGGTGAGTTCATCACGTCCACAAGGTCCCCAATTTGAATTCAAAGTTGGGACTCCACCAAAACAGATGGTCGGACTCAATGGACCGGAATTCACGCCTGACCAACGACCTTCGGTCGTAATCTCCGGCAGTACAGCGAAAGCTGTTAAACTCGCCGGACTTCCCCAAATTCCCAAGCCTAAGTTTTTCAACCAACGGCACAGGGAAGACACCCCACAAAAGTATCATGGCAACTCCAAGCCTGTTTACCGTGGTGGTGACTACGAAACGCACCAGAGAACGAGACAGTTACTCGATCTCATGCCTGGGATTCCCCAGAGTGCGCAACGTATCAGAAGATTGGAAAAGATCGCTGGTAAACTACCCGATCTGTTGGAACACTCCGATATGGTTGAGAAATCCACTCCCAATATCGTCGAGATTCCAGACACCTCTTCTGATGGGGAAGACGATGAAGAAATGGAACGAACGCCGAAACGGCAAAGGTCCTTAACGCCTTACCCGGAAAAACCGGATGTAAGCATGGACAGCGATTCCATCTTCGGCGAAGATGCGGACGAACCGAGTCATGAACCCAATTTCTTGGACAAAGCTTTCCAAGAAGAGGATGACAGGTACGACCTCCTTCATAAACTCTTTCCTTATTCGGAAGAAGTTCTAATGAAATGCTTACTACAGCGCGTGGTTCTACAAAGACACAAACGCCGACGGGCCATCGCCCATGTAAATATTTCATTAGATACATTGGAACTGTCTCGCGCCATAGACCGCTGTAGACAATCTAATGATTCGTATGCTAAAAATGTATACAACTTCTCCAATAAAGAAATTGAGGCTACATCAAACATGGAATGGTGGTTACACGATACAGGCTGTTCACAGCACGTATCTGGCGACAAGTCCGACTTTGTCGACTTTGTATCTTTCAAACCGAAAGATTACATTCATGTCAAAAACAGCCAGTACACCTGCCTTCATTAGTGGAGTCGGAACGATCATACTCAAGTACGAACAACTCCGCAATGACACTAAAGGCAATATCGTGTGACTATTTAAAACCATAAGGCTTTATCCGGCATATTACATGCCAGCACTCGGAACCACTCGATTGCTGTCCACTGGTACCCTATTAATGGATCCAGACGTGACACTCGAAGGTAACCGTGATGTTATGCAATACATCAATAAAAAATTGCACGATCGGATATTCCTAACGGGATACCACCGTGGTCTTGATGACCAATGCTACTGGACTAGAGCATCTTCCAGTCTCCAGTCACGAAATGGGTCTAAACTACAATCGTTTGACTGTGCGCCAGCAGCATTGAACAGTGTTGACTTTGACACTTGGCATCGTCGATTAGGACACCCGTCCAAAGACGTTATACGCCAGTTCAGGAAGCACACAGAGAATTTCCCAGAGTTGAAATTCCCTGATCGTGAGAAACCTTGCGAAGGCTGCGCAAAAGGCAAAATGCCTGCAGACTCGTTTCCACAATCAGAATCTAGAGCCCAGGAATCTTTCGAGAAAATCCATTCGGATCTCAAAGAATTTCCTGTGATATCGTATCACAAATATCGATATTATATCTCGTTCTTAGATGATTTCTCCTCACATGGCTGGATTCGCTTATTAAAGCACAAGTCCGATGCTGTAAAAGCAACTCGTGACTTTATCGCCATGGTGAAAACCCAATTCGGTACTACCATCAAAGTATGGATGTCCGATGCAGGGGGAGAATATAAATCTCAAGAATTCGATGAGCTGCTCAAGAGTCATGGAATTATCACTCGCCAATCAGTCGCGCATCAACCGCAACAGAACGGGCGTGCTGAGCGATTCAATCGCACCATTATGGATAAGGCAGAAGCGATGAGACACCACTCTTGCTTACCCAATTCCTGGTGGGAATTCTCAGTCGAGTATGCGGTACATATTTACAACCGCACACCCATACGGAGATTAAAGTGGAAAACTCCATTTGAAACTCTGTATGAGAAAGCTCCTGATGTGACTCATCTACGAGTTCTCGGATGTGGCGCATATGTGCACCTACCTGATGCAGTTAGAAATAACAAACTTCACCCGAAAGCCGAACTAATGGTGTTCATTGGCTTTACGGAAGGCATCAAAGGGTACAAATTTATGCGTATCCACAATAATAATATCTTTCACGGGACTAAAGCAGTCTTCGATGAAGAATTATTACCGAAGTGTCCAAAGGCTAACAAGCCCAAAGACTTCACACACGGTGACCATCACGATAGTGATGACGATCAACCAGACCATGGTACAGGACCAACGGGAAATGGTGGACCACCACCAGGCTCCGATGCCGACGATGACATTGATCACCCCGGACACCGTGATGAGCCATCCCGTGCTCCTTCCCCTGAACAAGACGGTCATGAGGATGATCAGCCTCGAGATCGCTCCCCTTCACCTGCGGGACCTCCTATAGATCCGGATAGAATGGATTTCAATCCGAGACCAGGAGATAATGAGGAGTTTAGACGTCTACCACGACGCAATCCTCTCAGGTTGAAGAGGAAATACGAAAAACCAGACAATGTCTATAACGATCCGGGAGACCGACGTCTTCCATCGGAAATACAAAGAGACATAAACAGGGATAGGACTTGGCGTCGACAAGTTGGGGATGATCAACCGGGTAGCTCCCGATTGCCCACTAGTTCGACACGCAGGCGTAACCGACCGCCTCGCACCCAAGAACCTAATGATAGCATCCCTGAAAGGAAGGAATTTCCACCTTCCGATCCCAAAGTCGATAATGACTGGGAAATGTCTGGTTCTGATGCGAACCTAATCCGCATTACTCAGGAAGGGGGAGTAAGTCTGATGAATTTCCTGCTTTCAAAAGCGGTTGAAGATTCGGAGACAGAGCTAGGAACTGCGTCGCACCTGACGACAAACAGTTCAGATCCTAAACCCGATAACGTCCGGGAATGGACCTACCATGACATCATGCGATTACCGCCTGATCAGAGAAAACCCTGGGTTGATGCTTGCCATGAGGAGCTTAAATCGCTCCGTGAGCGTCAGGTTTTCAGTCTGGCACGACTCCCAGAGGGTCGAAAGGCAATTAAATGCCGATGGGTGTTTGACATCAAGTCAGACGGCCGTAAAAAAGCTAGGCTCGTCGCCAAAGGCTTCTCACAACGAGAGGGAATTGATTTCAATGAAATCTTCTCACCAGTTGTACGCTACAAGACATTCCGCATGCTGCTCGCATTATCTGTGCTTGAGCAATGGCATATAGAAGGCCTAGACGTAAAAAACCGCCTTCCTATATGGGAAACTCGAAGAGGAGCTCTATATGGAACAGCCAGAAGGCTTTAGAGTCAAGGGAAAAGAGGACTTCGTTCTCCGCTTATGGCGTGCCCTTTACGGACTCAAACAAGCAGCTCTTTCCTGGTGGAAAGAACTCTCCAAGTCTATGGAAGAGCTTGGATTCAAACGTGCATCCACTGATAGTGGAGTATTCATTTACCGTCACAAAAACTTAATTGTTATTGCAATTGTTTATGTGGACGATGCACTATTCTGTGGCTCTAACTGGGAGCTTGTCTTACGACTAAAAACCGAGTTTATGAAGCGATGGGAATGTCGCGATCTAGGCGAAGCCAAAGAATTCCTTCGTATGCGAATTCTTAGGAAAGGCTCCAGTATCTACATAGATCAGGAGACCTACCTACAAAAAGTTCTGAGGAGATTCAATCTCTCGAACGGCAAAACCGCCCGGACTCCACTTCCCATGGGATACAAACCGCAACCCTATAAGGGAACTGTGGACCCCACGCTTCGATCAAAGTTCCAACAGGTCATAGGATCCTTGTTGTACATCATGCTAGGAACTCGTCCCGACATTTCCTATGCAGTGATCAAGTTATCACAGCAGAGCGCAAACCCTTCCAAGGATCACCTTGAGAAAGCGTTCTACATCTTGCGTTATCTCGCAGGGACCCCAAACTACTCCCTTTGCTTTGAGAACAACCAAGAAGGATTACTTGCATACACGGATTCGGACTGGTCTAGCCCCAGATCCACGACCGGATACTTTGTTCAATTAGCCGGTGGGATAATTTCTTGGCAATCACATGCTCAGAAAACCACTGCGCTATCATCCACTGAAGCCGAATATATGGCTCTCTCCGACACCTGTCGTCAGATCATGTGGATAAAGAATCTCTTTCAAGAGATCGGCATAGACATCAGACGTATACCCATATACGCTGATAATCAGGGTGCAATCTTTATTGCCTCAAACCCTGTGTCTGACAGACGAACTAAACATATCGATATCCGCTATCACTACATTCGTGATCGCGTTGAGCTCAAAGACGTCGAACTCTTCTTCGTCAATGGTGCAGAAAATCCTGCAGATATGTTCACCAAAAACCTGGGCTTCCAGAAGTTCGAACTGTTCAGGTCCATGCTGGGAATCAAATTCTTTGATTCCTCACTATCCGCTTCGATGTTCAGAGGAACGTCTTAGCGAGGGGGAGTGTTGCGCATGCACCTCCACATGACCATGCTTCCATCAGGACATGAGTCAGAGCGCAGTCCGTGTTGGAACAAACAAACCGTAAATGCGAGAACCGATCGCCTGTCAAACTCAAACCCAATCTCGGAGTTGTATATGGACCACAACCCCGACATCTGTTCATATGCTCCATGGACCCTAGTGACCTGTTCTCTTCCTCTTGTCTGCTTCTTCGCCATCTAATACATATGATATTTACCTAGTTACTTGTTCCGAGTCATATCAACTACTTATAGTTTACCTTTTCGCCAGCGATCACTTCATCTTTGCCCACGCAAACGTGAAGTGAGTATTATACCTTACTTTCTAATACTTCCCTTACTTATTCACGCGCGTAGCCTAAAGTTTGCTGCTCTTACAGGTACATACTAATACACATCTTTGCCCATGCAAACGTGAACCTAAAGTTTGCTGCTCTTACAGGTTATGGGCCCTGGCTTGCTGTAACCTCAAAGATCAATTTCGCGCACCCTCTGCTCACACCACTTGCCCCTACTATGTCTACCACTGCTCTATCCGACTCTCTACCCTCCTCTGTACCTAAGCTCGACTCATCAGGGTTGAACTGGGCTGTGTTCTCGTTGCGATTCCAGGATGCCGTTGAAGCGAAGGGCTTCTGGGGCCACTTTGATGGAAGTGATGCCCGACCTGGGGAGCCAACAGTTACGGTGACTCCGCCTGCGGACGGTGCTACCACGACAACGACGGTGGCAAAGTCTGAGAAGCTAGAGAAGTGGGAAAAGGATGAGCGCTCGGCGAAGTCCCTCCTCACGCAGAAGCTACCCGATTCCGCTCTCATGCTTGTCCGGAACAAGCCCACGGTGCATGAACGTTGGAGCGTCATTGTTCGCGAGTATACGGACCGTGGTACCTTCGCTCGAACGGAGCTACGCACAGCTTTTCTTCAGTCCAGATGCCAAGGGGGCGAGAGTATGAAAGATTTCCTCGACAAGCTTCGGGCGCGTCGAGAAGAACTCGCGGCTATGGGAGTTGACATCAGCGTCAACGATTACCGATCCACAATCGTGTCCTCCTTACCTCACTCCTTGTCTACATTTGCCTCCAGCCTCATCGCCGCAACTCGCTACATGAGCAAGGAAGAAGTGGATCCAGACGCCCTGATCCATCTCATCTCTGAAGAGAATACCCGCCAACTTACTCAGAGGTTACGTTACGGCCGCCGCAATCAGGACTCGCGCACTAACGGTAACGATGAGGCACTCGCAGCCACGCCCTCATCATCAGGAACTAGCCGACCGTCTGGATCAAGGAAGCGCACAGGCGCCTGCCACTATTGCAAACAGGATGGCCACTGGAAGAGAGAATGCCCTGAGCTGAATGGGAAGGGTTCTGGATCAGCAAATGTGGCTGAAGAGTCTGATGATGATTCCGACATTGGCGGCGCGTTCGCCGTGATCGCAAATGAAGATGATGCCATTCCCGATCTTGAGCCAGTCTCCGACGATTCTGATGACGAGGGAGATGGGAGCGACGCAGACATGATGTTTGGCGAAGAGCTCACTGTGGAAGGGTTGCTTGGTTTGCTTGGACTGGAAGGAATCGTTCCCGGCTTCGAGACAGACTCCGAAGAGGAAGAAGAGGAATCAGTTGCGGCAACCACAGAACCCGCAGATACTCGAAATGACGTACGAACAGATTTATACGACTCTGGTTGCAGCCGCCATATCACCCCGTATAAGGATGAGCTGAAGGATTACACAGAGATCCCACCGAAATCGTTTAAAGCTGCAAACAAGGAGGCGTTCGAGGCATACGGCGTTGGTTCGCTCACTCTTGAAGTCCCTAATGGCAGTTCAGTATCTCAGTTGCAGTTGCTGGAGGTGCTTTACTCACCGGAAGTTGGTTATACCCTGGTTTCGGTTGGGCGTCTTGACGAAAACGGATTCTCGACAACCTTCTCAGATGGGAGATGCACCATTACAGGACCTGATGGCGTAACCGTTGGAGTCGTGCCGAAGACAACTGGTGGCCTATATAAGGTGGTGAGAGAGACAGAGAGTGCCATGGCTGCTGGAGAGCGTGTTGGACTGGAAGAGCTTCACCGACGGCTCGGGCATATTTCACCGGATGCAGCTCGCCGTTTGATCACCCACGGCTTCGTGACGGGCCTAACATTGGAGCCTGGTAGCAACGGCGATTTCTTTTGTGACTCTTGTGTGCACTCCAAAGCAACTCGTAAACCGATCCCGAAGGTTCGACAAGGTGAACGGGCAGCGAAATTCGGTGATGAAATCCATAGCGATTTGTGGGGTCCAGCTCCGGTTAAGACGATCGGCGGTCGACGATACTATGTTACGTTTACAGACGACAACACTCGGTATACGCACCTTAAACTCCTGCGCTCAAAGGACCAAACTTTTGAAGCATATCGTGAATTTGAGGCCTGGTGCTCGACTCAGTTGGATGCAGCCGTGAAGACCCTTCACTCCGACCGTGGCGGCGAGTACTCTGGAAAGGAATTTGTCATGCACCTCAAGTCCAAAGGGACGACACAGAAGCTTACTGTTCACGATACCCCCCAGCAAAATGGTGTTGCTGAACGTCGTAATCGCACCATCCTTGAGCGTATCCGCGCGATGCTTCATGACAGCGCTTTGCCCAGAAGTCTTTGGGGTGAAGCTGCTCACCACGCCGTATATCTCATGAACCGGACGGCAACAAAGGCTGTCAAGGGCATGACTCCCTACGAAGCGGCTTTTGGCAAGAAGCCTGACTTAACGGACTTGAGAGTCTGGGGCGAGTTGGTGTATGTCCGCACCGAAGGTGGAGATAAGCTGGGAGGCCGTGTTAAGGAGGGACACTGGGTCGGCTTCGACGATTTGAGCAAGGGACACCGTATCTATTGGCCTGACCGTCATGCCGTCACCACTGAACGGAACATCTACTTCGACAATACTCCTGATGGGCGTCGAGCTGAGGGGGAGGAAGAAATATCTGTCATGACGCCCACTATCAGCTCGAGCCCATCCAATACTCCTCAGGACTTACCTGCTAGTCCTCAACACGCCACTCCCATTGATCCCAATCCTGCCCCATCCACACCAGTCATTCCTCCGGCTGAGGATCCTCCCGCAAAACGTGCTCGGAAACCATCTAGAATCGTACAAGATCTACTTGAAGGGCGGGGTCGCACTTCGAACCGACCTAGTGATCCGCTCGTCGCAAAAGGTGTTCGAGTTCCTGAGCCATCTGATCCAAACCCTGGTGGACTTATGCTTGAGGGGGAGGGTACGGCAGACTGGATGATGATGGTGGATGAAGAATTGGCGTTAGCGGCCCAAATGGCAGACACCGAAGGTCTCGAGCCGAGGAACTTGGAGGAAGCCCGTCGCCGTCCAGACTGGCCACTATGGGAAGAAGCAATACAAGAAGAACTACGCACATTAGAATCTGCCGGCACCTGGGTCCTCATGGATCGCCCCAAGAATGTGAACATTGTTGGCTCCAAATGGGTTTTTTCGAATCAAGAAGGATGCAGCTGGCAACATTATTCGACGCAAAGCTCGCCTTGTCGCTCAAGGCTTCTCTCAAGTACCCGGAGTCGACTACTTCGATACGTTCGCTCCCGTTGCGAAGCTGGCCGCAATCCGTGCTGTACTAGCCATTGCCGCATCTGAGGACATGGAATTACATCAAATCGACGTCAAAGGCGCGTACTTGAATGGCAAACTCACCGAAGATGAACACATTTATATGCGTCAACCACCTGGCTACCCATCCCCAAATTCCTCCGGAAAGGTTTGTCTTCTCATGAAAACCTTGTACGGGCTGAAGCAAGCTGGACGACGCTGGTACCAGAGGTTGTGCGAGGTGATGGAGAAGCTGGGTTTTCAGCGATGCGACGTGGACCAAGCTGTATTTTACAAACACGACGCACGTGGGATCTCCATCATCCTTGTTCATGTGGACAACTGTACAATTGCAGCGACATCCATGGACCTGGTTCACAAGTTCAAGGACTCGATCAGGAAGTACTTCGAGATTTCGGACCTAGGAGAACTCCATTGGCTCCTCGGCATTGAGATCAAGCGCCAGCGTGAGCAGCGCACTCTCCACGTCTCTCAACGCTCCTACATCGATTCTCTCGTACGCCGCTACAACCTTGAAGATACAAAACCTGTTTCGATTCCGCTAGAGACGAACCACAATCTCTCCTCCTCACAATCACCTTCTACACCACATGAACATGCCCAAATGCGTGACGTACCATACCGTGAAGCTGTCGGCTCGCTAATGTATGCCTCCCTCGGGACACGCCCTGATATCTCTTTTGCCGTCCAGACTCTCTCGCGTTTCGCTCACAACCCTGGCCTGCCCCATTGGAATGCTGTTAAGCGCATCATCCGATACCTTGTTGGAACCCGGGAGTACTGGTTGACATACGGAGGTGATAAGCAGGAGTTGGTTGGATACGGTGATGCAGATGGAAGCATGGCCGAGGATCGCAAGGCAATTACTGGGTATGCCTTCTTACTCAACGGGGGCGCCATCTCGTGGTCCACTAAACGACAGGAAATAATTTCGCTCTCTACTACCGAGAGTGAACTTGTTGCTGCAACCCACACCGCTAAAGAAGCCATCTGGCTTCGCTCCCTTCTATCTCAACTCTTCGATGTGTCTCTTTCCCCTACCACCATCTATTCTGATAACCAGTCTGCCATCGCACTTACCAAGGACCATCGTTACCACGCACGTACAAAAACACATCGATATTCGCTTTCATTTTGTTCGCTGGGTCGTTGAACGCGGTTCAATCACGCTGGTTTATTGTCCTACAGAGGATATGGTTGCCGACCACCCTCACCAAAGCTCTCCCTTCCTCGAAAGTCAAGCACTTCGCCTCCCGCCTCGGTCTCGCTTTAGTTTGAGGGGGAGTGTTGGAACAACAAACCGTAAATGCGAGAACCGATCGCCTGTCAAACTCAAACCCAATCTCGGAGTTGTATATGGACCACAACCCCGACATCTGTTCATATGCTCCATGGACCCTAGTGACCTGTTCTCTTCCTCTTGTCTGCTTCTTCGCCATCTAATACATATGATATTTACCTAGTTACTTGTTCCGAGTCATATCAACTACTTATAGTTTACCTTTTCGCCAGCGATCACTTCATCTTTGCCCACGCAAACGTGAAGTGAGTATTATACCTTACTTTCTAATACTTCCCTTACTTATTCACGCGCGTAGCCTAAAGTTTGCTGCTCTTACAGGTACATACTAATACACATCTTTGCCCACGCAAACGTGAACCTAAAGTTTGCTGCTCTTACAGTCCGCAGTAGAACTTCATAGAAGGTTCTTACTAACGACGTGAGTCAGCCATGACTCATACTGAGTCATATACGCTTAGTATTGACTGCGCACCTATCTTTAGAATAGGTCGAGTACAGTATATAAGGAGCCTGTATCCTACTGTACTCAATAACAACTACTCTACCCAGAGAAGTCTAAGAGGTCGCATAAGCACTAACGTAGCTACAACGTAGTACTAGCTTTACAACCAGTGAGTAGGCTACTTAGTCTTTCACTCAGCGCACGCTCGCTCTCCCCGCTTAAGGGTTGAGGGCAGATGCTCGCTTAACAGCACTTTGATACCGTAAGTTAATCTTAACGATGTAGGCATAATTGTACCCTGATCCAGTAAGGCAGGCATCAGGTTATGGCAAGTCCAGCCCACTAGCCCCGTAGCGAGAAGTGACACTGACCCTGTACCCCTAGGCAACGAAAAGGAGGTAGGACAAGCAATCAATGCTTCGCAGATTCCAAGAGAAGAGATTTATGTTACGACTAAACTACCGTGCGTATTCATACCACTGCTCATACGCTACTTGAATGACCTCGAATCGTCCTCTTTGCAGCAATGACGCCCACGATAGAGTCCGCGAGTCCTTCGAGGAATCTCTGCAGAATCTTCAGTGCGGCTACGTGGACCTATATTTGATGCATTGGCCATTTGCAGTCATTACTGGTGCTGATATTCTCTGATACCCGTCACTTTCCCTAATAACCGTCATGTGTTCAACAGACTCATCCAGCCAGAGCAGAACTCTACGCCCTGACGAACACCCGACTTTCATTGATACTTGGAAGGAGACGGAAAAACTGCTCGACACAGGTAATTATTTACAACTTATCCCGTACTACGACGTCCCGATCCTCGTTAGGCAAAGTCAAGACCATCGGAGTGTCTAATTTCTCCGTCAAGACTCTCACTGAATTATTGCCTCATTGCGCCGTCATACCGGCTATAAACCAAGTCGAATTACACCCATGCCTACCACAAGCCGAGTTGAAGGTCTTTTGCGAGGAGAAGGGAATTCTCCTGACAGCGTACACCCCTCTAGGTACGTAAATATCCATCCCCCTCGATTGTAATTTAACTAGACATCTACGTGCAGGCAGGTCGAAAGTCTTATTGGAACACGAAACAGTGGGCGATATCGCGAAGTCTCTCAGCATTACTCAGGCTCAGGTATATCCAAAATTTGTTGTTCGATCAATCGAGCTGATGCCTTCTCCAGGTGCTCCTAAGTTGGTCTGTCCAGAGAGGCATAATCGTGGTCCCAAAGAGTGAAGACGACCAGCGGATGCAAGACAACACTAAGGTGAGTCGAGCAGTCAGAATTCCATCTATTTGAAGAGGTCTGACAGTGATCTTATAACCCTCAGCTAGTCCACTTATCCGAGGAAGCTGTCGAGCGAATTAACAAGATACACGAAGAACCAGAGATGCACCGGTCCCTCCTGAAGTATCATAGCCCCGAAGGAGGAGCCTTTGGCTGGTCGTACGAGGACTTTGGATGGAACATGGTGACTGGGGGGATCATCCCCTCCAAGTAATTCACAGGTTTTTATCGGGTTCAAGATCTGATTGAAGATGTTATGTTAAGTATCATGAACTGTATGTACCCCTAGTGTGATCCGTATCCTTATTACTTGGGTCACAAGGTGTTTATTGTACAAGTGTCGTCCCATGGAGTCTCTGGTTGAGTTGGAGTTGGTGATCAAGTTCCACAGGCTCGATGATCTTGGTAGTGTCAGGGTCGAAAAGTAAAATATTCACACGGGTCACGTCTGTGGCTTGGATTGTGGCAGCCCAAAACTGCACTCATTCTTTGCAATTATGTTCTGCGCAACTCGATCAAGGCTTCAGCAACATTCACGGCGATGCCTGAACCTACGCCAACTGCCAGCCTTCCGTGTTCCTAGGGTCCCCCCTCTTCACCGGCGAGCCTTGTCTTCAAGTTCATCATGTTCTGCCGTTCCACCAACGTCGGTTGAAATACCGTTTTCTCTGGCATTTAGTGGCTTACATCCAAGAAAGACAGACAGACACCTATAAAGCATCCTCCAAAGTCTATCTTGATAGTAAACAAGCTCAGAACGCAGCCTGTAATCCTCGCCATCGACGCCTTCCTTGAGTAAATGACATTCTATCAACACGCTTCGTCATCTCGTAACGTTATTCTCGTCAGGCATGTGCACACGAAGTATCCTGGCGTACGAGTATTTCATGAAGACAGGCCTGATATACCTCATGGAGCTGAAGTTTGGCAAGGTCAGTTGTTTTGCCTTTATAGAGATAAATGTTTTTATTCGGCATGCATGCCAGGTGCGAAGGTACAGCCCATTGATCTCGTCGTGACCCTCGGGGGCGATGGGACAATTCTACATGCATCCTCGTTATTCAGTACTGCGGCGGTCCCACCCGTGCTAAGCTTCTCGATGGGTACCCTTGGCTTTCTCCTTCCATTTCGTGCGTAGCCAAGCTCTGTCTATCTAGCCACTTGTCTCTGATGTAACCATGCCGAAGACATTGACGACTTCTCAAAAGCAACTGGAGAGCGTGTTCCAAGGCAAGGCCACTGTCCTCAACCGAATGCGACTGGCATGTCGATTTTACGACCAAGAGTTGATGAACATAAGCAAAGATAATGACGGTGCGTTGTCCTCCTGGTTTCAGAGCTCTATGTATATCTCAGCTCCGTGATCTAGATTGGCAAGTGATGAATGAAATTGCCTTGCATCGTGGATCAAGTCCTCATCTCAACACCATTGATATCTTTGTTGACGGTCAACATCTGACGGAGGCTGTCGTGCGTCTATCTTATTCCTAGGCTCACAGTCGTTGTAATTGACTGACGGTCTTGCAGTCAGATGGTCTGATAGTTTCCACGCCAACAGGTTCCACTGCCTACTCTTTGTCTGCTGGGGGTCCTATTGTGCACCCGTCGCTGAGCGCGTTGGTACTCACTCCCATCTGCCCGCGGAGCTTGTCTTTTCGGCCATTGGTGTTCCCTGCATCATCGCTTATAACACTAAGGGTGTGTGGTTTCTCAATTATGCCTCAGCAGCATCATTGAAATGCGACAGATCGGAGATCGCAGTCGGTCGCCTGCCGGCGTTTCGATGGACGGTAGGGTTTCTCATGTCCTCAATCCCGGAGAGTCGGTGAATGTGCAAGCCTCGCCATATCCCGTGCCGTGCATTAACCGTTCGTCGATCGTCGAGGAGCAGTCGAATGTCGAAGGCGCCGGTCCCGGTAAAGAAGACGACTGGGTTCGAGATATCAACAATCTGCTTCAGTATAACGCCACATTTAGAAGCAAGGCTCTACTTCGGCATAGCCGTACATAAATATAATGGAAAGCAGAGTAAAGCAACATGTCTGACATTGGTACAATGTGAAAGAATTCCACTTCGTCCCAGCAAGTTCTTGAACGGATAATTGTACACAATAATGGTCGTAGGACGCCCCGCGCATGATGTAAGGTATGGGATGGAGAAGTTGTCAGGATGGTCATGAGGGTAATTGCCACCAACTGCGATGTGATCTGATTCTACCAGATGGTGATGCCTGGCGAGATGGGGAGCGTGAAGAGGGTGCCGAGCGTGACTCCCTAATGTCATTGCTTGCGTTGTAAAACTCGGAAGAAGTCTCCTTCGTGTCCGGCACCTCGAGATACCGTGGTGGCTCAATAGAGATCGAGATGTCTCCTTCAACGACGCGTACGTCGACGACTTCGCCCCGTAGCAACCGTGCAATGGCTGCGCACCACGCGCTTTCCGACACCCGTACTTGCGCTTTGGAATGTCCCAAAGTTGCGGTTATATAGAAGCCTATCTGGTCGTCGGGTATTGCTCCCAGTTCGGGGAAGACCTTTCGAGCTTCCTCGATTGCGCCCTACACAAGCCTTATAACTGAGTTTTCTGGCGCGTACATGGAGAAACCTACCGCGTAGCTACTTGCTGGCTGCACAAAGACGAGCTTATCGTCCTTTCGATAAGTAATGATATCTGCCGGTACAGTGCTTGAAGTTCGGTATGTAGCCATAGGAAGAATAGGATGAGAAGTTGTTGGTCCTGAGGCCTGAGACACCGATGCACGCCTATATATGTACATTTGACGCCAAGCGCCCGGAAAACGGGCTGTTCGCATCGCCTTTGAAGCTGAAGCTGTACTGAAGGGCATAAGATTGGGGTCCCGATATTGCCAAAGTATCATTATGTACATGCGGTGAAAAACAGCCGGTCAACTTTACAGTGGTTTGTTCGAACTGGCATAGCGGTTCGACAACCTATGCGTTGGCTTCGACTAACAATGCAAACAAGCCACTGGCAGTTGATGTAGTGGCTTTGACCTGTGTTTGAGCTTCCACCCTTCTCTTCGACTTCCTCGACTTAGACCGTCGCTCTTCAGCAAATGAACCTTCTAGCCCCGCCTCACAAGCACGCCATATCGCCACTGGCAATACGTGAACCTCTGAAGATTGGTTGGCCGTAAGATGAGAGTGGATCTGACGGCCAGAATAATTAAGGGCTGTCATGGGGAGGGACTGATGCAATAGCAAGATCTGTGCGAAATGTGATATGCTTTCGAGGGCTATCGACACCTGTGCGACCATTTGGATATGTCTGTCAATAACGAGTGGTGGCTCATTGTTCGAGTCTGAATGACTCGATTGGGGAAGCAATGCGGTTAAAACAGATTTGGCCTCTTGACGCGTCCATTGTTCTCCTTGTCTATGAATGGTTGGAGCCTCCAGTGCTCGGGCGTGCAGAGTCATTATGACCCACCGAATTGCCAGTACAGGGAGGAGAGTATCAGGGGCAAGGCCGGTAACATGGGGATTGTGGGATTTTAGCGCATGGAAGAGCATAGCTAGCCGGTCTTCTTCGGGCCAAAGCGGGAGCGGGAGTCCTGCTTTGTCGGCGAAGTTTACACCAAAAATATCAGTAAGGTCTGAGAGGGGAGGTACTTCCACCAGGTCCTCCGCTATATGCATTCCTCGCCGCACATGCTCGATAACTACCTTCGGTCGTGCAGGCTGTAATACCGCCTTTATTGAAGAGAAGCCATATTGGGCCCCCGGTGTACCAATGCTCGACGTTTCGGGAGCATGCAGTTGTTGTAGCGCGCCTTTAAGAGGCGCCAGCGGATCCACGCGCGACGAGGCGGCATACTCCTCATCATCCGAGTCTTCCTCCATAACATCGATTAACTCGCTCTCATCCGACCCTTCGCTCATCTCGTCCAGTTCGCCATTCGGAGGCGAGTCATTTTCAGCAAGATCCGACTGAGCTTCGATCCCCACCGAATCGTCAAGTATCGAGTAACCCCAGGACCTGATAACGCGGCCAATAGATACAGCTACCGTTTCTATATCTGGGTGCTCGAGAGGTAAGCGAGGCCAGTAAGTCGCCGTGTTCAGTACGTCCATGATTCGCGGGGAAAGGACCCCTTCCCTATAAGCATCGAGATACGCAGCACGAACTTGATTCGTCCGTTGCATTTCCTCCGTTTCGCCATCCTGAGCATCAGAGATCTCGGCTAATGCTATAACATTGCGTGAGATCATTGGTAGTAAAGGGCATATATCTGGGGGGTGTAGGGCACAGAAGTCGGTTGCCCACAACCCCTCTGGCCCCTGTGAGCCCTCGTGTTTGGGGATGGCGTACTGCAGCGTGGAGTCCACCACGCGGTCAATAACAGAATCTATCTCTGTGGAAACCCATGGATGATGCTCGGAGGAGCAATGCTTTCACTGCGCGGTCAATGAGGTCCATCACGCTTCCGATCTGGCGCATGGGTTTTTTGCTTTCTATCTGTCGAAGCGGTGACAACGGAACGAAGCGCAGTCGCTACGCGTTCTATGCGTTGTACGGATGTTGATGTCCGATCGAAGAAGAGCCGTTGTATGTTCTGTTGAGGGAGCGGTGAATGCTTGGTGTAGTCGTTTCCTACCAACGCACCGAGGAGGGGGACCAAGGAGGGAGGGACACGGAGATGAGAAGAGAAGGCTGAGGGGTTGTAGGCTGTCATGGAGAGGGATAAATTCAGCTCGTTGCCGTCAGGAGGAATCAATCCGCGGTCCAACCTTGCTTCGGGTTTCTTGCGCTTGGGTTTCGCAGGGGTAAAGCCAAAATCGTCGACCTCTGGGGCATCATCTGGGGGTCTCCACGGATGACCAGACCATCTCGTCAAGGGGAATATAGCCAAGGTAACCCTCCGCGTTGAGGATAATAAAATCAGAATCATTGCCAACGACGTAGCCCCCTAGACGACCGGCGAGCTCTACTGCGTATGGGTCGCCCTCCTCGTCCGCGAAGTGAAGCTGGAGATTGTCGTTAGCTGTATCAACTTGTTTGAGTGCTTGCACTGTATTGGAGTAGATCAAAGGCGGAATTATCCTTGGCTGCACTCGGGAGGTTGGCGAGGTCCTGAAATACAACAGGGAAGGCTTGATGATCGATTCCTCCATACGTAAACGACCAGTTAGGAACTTTAGTCGCGGGTATGCACCTACATCGTCTCATCGTTCAGAGACATCCGTTCAAATACCACACAACGCTGTTCGGGGGACTGACCATCGAACACAAAGTGCACTCTGAGGCCAATGCTGATCCACGCCTTGACGACTCGCTTTACTAGCTCCGAGAACTCTGCATACTCGCCGCCATACACCCAGGGTAGGCGCGAGTCGAAGTACAGGGCGTATATGAATCTAATCATCAGGGTTGAGGATTTACACGAATGAAGCTACTTGTGACTCACGACCAGCCGTCAATAACCAAGGTCGTTGGGGGAGCATCTTTCTGGGGCACACTAATGGTTTTGGCCAGTGCGCGACGATTATCTCGTAAGTATTTTCCGAGGCCTTGCACGCCCATATTGTGTTTTGTCGGAAATATGAGATCGCATATGATGAGTGGTAGGCGAGGTGCGAGAGACTGACATCCAGGCGCAGCTCAAATGCGGCTTATCAGTAGAGGCGAACCGTAATGCTGATAGTAGAGTACAGAAGCATGGCAACATGGCCGAGTGGTCTAAGGCGCTGGAATTAGGCAACTACAGCTTATCCAGTCCGAAAGGGCGTGAGTTCGAACCTCACTGTTGTCATCAAGGAAGACCCAGTAATGGGTGCTGTCACTTTTGGCGCTTTTTTCTCCGACAAGGCATTCATTGGGAGGCCAAGGTACTACATATTTTGATCCTTCAATACCAGACAACATTCCCTGTTATGTCTACATTAATACATATGATCAGTAGTCTATATAAAGTCCAAAATACGCATAGCATGAATCAAGTCGGTTTCTTTTGGTCATCACTATCGTCGGGGGGACTGCTCCACTTCTCCCATAGTAACCCAAACGCTCGGCTGGCAAGGACGTAAGGATCTTTCGTCCAAGCCTTCTCCCAAATCCGGTGTACGAGTTCTTGCTGGGCACCCGAAGTTACACTCTCATGGACGATACCAAGTAGTTTGTGCGTGGGCGCAAGTAGATTCTCCACCTTGCTATACAAAGGTGGTAGGGGTGGCGGAAGGGATATTAGAAGGGATTCGGCACTATAAATTGTTGAGTTAGCGATCAGATGGGTGATGACTACACTTACGATATATCGAGGATAGGCGGAGGGGGAACTATGGGTCCCCACCATTTGTCCGGTGCGGGCGAGTCTACTGCTGTTGCTTTTGGTTCCTTCTGATAGTCTTGATATTCCGCCCAGTCGTCTCTCCGCTTGTCTTTCGCTGCCTCATACTGCTGCTGTGATTCCAAATCCCGCCGCATCGTCCACACCTTTTCCCACAAGCCCTGCGACGACTTGGTATACCACAGGTACCATCCCTCGTCCCAGTACTTCTTATCGTCTCCAGGTTTCCTGACGTGGTCATCACTTTCGGTGCCTTCGGGATCCGTCCCCCCCAAGTACGGTGGAAGATTAGCTGGCTGGCCCTCCTTGGGTAACGGATATTTCGCTTTCCCGTCTGCATCGAGATTGTGGTGCGTCCGGAATGAGACGATATTTCGGACCTCATGCGTAAAGACCTTGCGTATGCATATGGCTTTGCAGTACGGCTCCTTCCTATGAAAGCGGCCGGCCACTGTTTGCGAGCAGTACATAAAACACCGTTCATCGGTCCTGGGGGAGAAGCGACCTACTGCCAAGTCAGAGTTCCGAATAGCCAAAAGATGACGAAATGGGACTTGCCCTGAGGTGGATTGAGAATCTTGATGGTCGGCCATGTTGCGAACGGTATGGGAGGCGCTTTCTGTCGCTTGGATGTGGATGCGGGGGTATCTTGACTTGAGGACATGGAAATGATTCAGAAAGAATGGCTGGCGCACAACAAGGAAAGGAAGGGCAATAGCAGTTTTGCGCACCCGGCACAGCCAGAGGCTTCAAATTCAAGCGGCGCATGCTGACTCAGCTCAGCTCACCATAAAAATTCAGCTGCGCAAATTTTGCAGCTCATCTCATGCTGTCTGAAGAATCGCTGTCGCAGCTCACGCACGGAGAGCCTTCAACTCTCTTTTTCCGCTGTGGGGAAAGTCCCCGGAGATACAGAGCATGGTCCCGTCCAACCCAATGGGAAAGCCGCCAGCTTTAAGCGCGCTGGATTTTGGACGTCGGATCGGCGAGAATGCATTGCTCCTCCGTTCATCGATGGACTCGTACTCGCTCGGTCTGGGTGTTCACGCGAAGGGCTCCCTCTCAGCTACTCTGTTGCCTCTTCCCGATACTCGCCGTCTGGTGAAGGCCCGATTCCGCGAAGATACGAGCGGAATTTTGCTCAGGCGGTGTGGTGGACGGTGGGCAATTCGTTACTCATAGATACAGTCATGCGATTGTGGACTTCTTTACCGTCGTCTTCAACTCAATGGGGCTTACTCTCATTCAGCATGAGCTCGTATTTTTTCCCTTCTTCGGCCTTTGAGGTCGGTCACTCGGAAGAATGGGATCGGAAAGATTTGTGCAGGTAAGCAACTTTCCGTTCACTTCCTTGCATGATGTTTGTTGGCTTTTGAATTTCTTCATGGTGTATACCCTATTGGGGGCGAGCTCCAGAATTTGACAACCTGATGGATAAGAGATTCTGTCTTGAATGAATAACTAATTCAACTTTTGCAGCCAAAAGGAAGGGCGATGGTGGTTGGATCGAAAGTACGTACGCGTAGGTTAGGCACTTGTATTGTTTGCAGATTGTATGCGCAGTTCAATTCATTCATAGTTTTCCGTCCGTCAAAAGTCATCAACATGTATGTCAGTGATATGCGATTATATACAAGATAGCATACAGATCCGCTAAGACGAACATCCCATCTACGTCGAATTACAGCTTCGCCTTGCGAGGCTGGTTCTCCATTTCCACTTTTGCAAGTTCACGAAGTTCCCTTCTGAGGATCTTACCAGCAGCACTGTGGAAGGCATGTCAATGTCAACGGTGTGTAGACGAGCCTCTACAGAGGGACTTACCTCTTAGGTATCACGTCTATAATGACAACACCTTAACACCATGGTGGGTTAGCAGCATCTAAGATGGGACTTGCAAGGACGAAAGGCTTACCACCGCGGAGGAATTTATGCTGTGCAACCTTGGTCTTTATCCAATTCGCAACATCTCCACCGAACGCACGCTTCTGCTCAGGCGTAGTCACCTTTTCAGGTGAGGCAGGGACGACGTAGGCCCTAATCCAAGCTGCTCAGTGGAATGTCCTTCAAGATTCTGAGAGAACCACACAGACCTAGGATACTCCGTGGCTTCCCCCTCGTCATACACGCCGATAACGGCCGCATCAGCGATATCTGGATGTGTCAATAACACGCTCTCCAATTCGGCGGGCGGTACTGTATGGCATGGGTTAGATCGACGGCGAGCGGGCAGGGAAAGACATGCTTGCCTTGGAAACCCTGTTTTAGAACGGGAAGGTTAGAGCACTGCTGCCTACCGTGACAGAAGGACGTGCCGCACCTTATATTTAATCAACTCCTTCCGTCGATCAACAATATAATAGTATCCTTCTTTATCTCTGATGCCAATGTCACCAGTTTTGAACCATTTGTCGTGAGTAATGCAATCTTTCGTCGCAACATCGTTATTAAGGTATCCCTGTACATCGATTGTCAATTTCAACGTCAACACCACGGCGGTGATGCTCCGCAAATACATACCTTCATTATCGACGGGCCTCTGAGCCAAAGTTCTCCGGGCTGACCCTCCTCCGCGTCTATGAGACCGTCGCCTTCGCCATCTACGACTAGGCGCGCCTCCAGATTCGGCAATAGAAGCCCGATACTTCCGACTTTCTTGTCAGAGTCCGCGGTGGAAAGCAGATGTGTTGTGGGGCTTGTTTCCGTTAGGCCGTAGCCTTGCGTGACAAAACACTCTTGCTTGCCGCCGTTGCAGGCCAACAATCTGCGCTTCACCTGAAAGGTGTCGCTGTCAGAACACGGCAGAATTTGATGCAACGAAGGAGGTTACATCTTTGACAAGTGCGGCTCCTAGCGGAGCTGCGCCAGAAAAAAGAATTTTCAGTGTGCTAAGGTCATTCTTTTCAACCGCTAATGACACAGTGAGTAGGAGGTCTGTACTAGCGAGTAGCTAGACTTACCTGGATGCCGCGAAAGTACTACCAGGATTGGTGGAACAATCAATGAGGCAGTTACGCGATAGCGCGCAACGTTTTCGCAGAATGCAACGGGGTCAAATTTAGTTTGAATAACGACAGGAATACCGGCAGCAAGGGGAAAGTTGAGTAACTTAACAGCGCCTAATTATAGGTCAGTAGGAACAATCACATCGATATAGAAAGATGGTACCATATATATGGTAGAAAGGAAGGACGCCTAACATGACGTCTTTCCCTGGATCGAGAGAGGAAGAAAGACGTGTTTGACCATATCGAGCACAGATGTAATATTCTGGTGGGAAGTCTAGTGGGATGAAGGTTAGCCCATGAGTTCCGACATCGTCGTAGTGAACTGTTGATAGCTAATATATCACTGACCATAACACCTTTTGGTTTGCCCGTCGTACCGGACGAGTAACACAGTAAGACTGTTTCGTGGGTGTCGGCGCCATCGAAGCGTTCTTCAGATGGAAGCGTCCCCAACGACAGCAGTTCGTCCAAGGTCAAGAGGCCGGGTTCAACGGTGGTCTTGGTACTACAGTTCCCAGCCCACTGGAGTCCATTTCCAAGAACCACGATGCGTTGATCCACCTCGCTCTTCGCCAGCCCCAGGTCTTTCAGCATTTCCCGTGCCACAGGTACGCCATCTTCAGCTACAAGAATAACTTTCGCGCCACTGTCCTTGTATTGGTGTTCCAGTTCTCTGCTTGTGTAAGCACTGTTGGCTAGAGTACACCGCAGACCTCCTGAGATGGCACCGAAAAGAGCGATTGGAAAAGCCAGTGAATTGGGCGAGAATATCATCACCGTATCACCGCGTTTCAGTTTGAGCTGAGGGTGATTTCGTAGGGCATAGCCTAGAGAGAGGGCGAGATGCTTGAGCGATGCGCGCGAAACCGTCGCGCCCGTAGCAGCATCGATAAACGCGGGGTGTGCAGCAGGATAACCGCCAATTTCGTTGGTCCCCGTCACGGAGAAGAGGTACGTGAACAGAGATTCCGAGGCCACAGGAATTGGGGGGTACGACGAGGTGTAGATTTTGGCGACCATGGTGGTGTGCGTTGCGAGTTAACCGGTGTACGAGCATTCGTGCTAACTTGGAACTTATCCGGTTAGGATTTGCCGGTCGGCGACGGACAATCCCCTTGCTTGTCAAGGGTTCTGGCACCCCCTCAATTCTTTATTTGACCGTTTACATCTGTTTGCAAAAGAGTCCCTAGCCAAACATCTTCTCTGTGTTCTGCCTTCGCCTACCGCATAATATTCTTTTTTGTTTCGCTGCTTCGCTACAATGAGTATGGATGTCCTTGTTCAAGAGTATAAATCTACGTACTTAAACGCCCCACAAAATTTGCCCTTGATTTTCTCTCTGAATGGGTTTAGCCAATGAGGATTCTACCCCTATCTCCTATCCCCTTTATCTGACCCTCTTCTGCCCGAATCGGATGGTATCGACGCCAGCAAATTCTGGCTCGTAGCTTACTAACTGTTGTAGGCAATGCCAGTGGTTTCGTTGGTGTCAATGGTAGTAGTCAACCTTCTATCGGTGTTCCAATAGACTTTGCATTCAGGACTTGCTCAGCAAAAGTGGCGGGTAACCACTGGCTGAAATATTGTTTGCACGAAGCGTATAGTAGTAATTGTAATAAGTAGACGAATACGGAATTTGTGGAAGTCAACGAAATCATCAAGCACAAGCGAGGGCTCTGCAGGTGGCACTTGCCAAGTATGTAAGTCACACCCGAAAGGGGCATCACGCGTGACCCCTGCTTTTCCCTCAGTCACGTCCGAGTCACGGCATTCACTTGTCCACAACCTCCTCCACCACTTTTTGTTGTACTCCTTTGATCCAAATGGCCTCCCTTCTTGAACGCCTGAGTGTCCCGCAGCCCACTGGACCCGGCCCCATTCGTTCGCGAAACAGCCAAAGCCGCTCGTCAACGCCATATGTTAGTAGAGCTCCAACTATTGTACAAGGGTAGACCTCACTCGGACACGCGCCAGAACCGACCCCCGAAACGCGACGTTGACTCGCCATGGTCGCACGATCTCTTCGAGCAGCACAACTCCCTATCCGCGCGTCTGAATCTGACGCCCTCAGCCCCCAAAACGACAATCACCTCAATTGCGCGGAAGGCGCTGAGAGATGCTACATCAAAGTCATCAGGGGAGCTGAACATCAAGGGCGCGGGCTCGCAGAATGTAGTAGAGGTAACGGGACTGGTGGATGGGACGACGGCAGACGACGTCGCAGCAATCTTCAAGCGTTGTGGCGCAGTCACCAATACCAAGGCCGTGCCCGGTGGCGAAACGAAAATCCGAGTTACATTCAAAGAGCCGGCTTCGGCGACCGCAGCGGTTCAGAAGTTCAACGGGCAAGTAGCTGATGGCAAGGTGTTATCAGTGCGTATAGTAGGCGCAACGGCGACCACGCTTGGTGGTAGACTGGGGGGTGTAGACGGCTTGGGCTTGGTGCGACAGGAGGGCAGCGTGGACGTTTTAATGGGGACACAAGAGGGTGGCTCGTAAGCAGCTCTTCAAAAGTCTTATCGAACGAAGACAATCTGAACATATCCCAGGAAAATGCGTTCAGACTCTCTCAAGGCCGACCCACGGGCGCAAGTTCTAGTAGCACCTCCTGGTACAAATCCAGCAGACTACGTTTCAGCGCCCGGCCAGCGAGGAGGCAGGCGGGGACGTGGTGGGCGAGGTGGACGTGGAAGACGTGGTGGTGGACGGGGCGGTAATTCCAATAAAATGGACCTTGATTAATTTTGTGAGTAGTCCTCCGCTATGTGCTTGCTTTTTTCTAATTCTTTGATTTGTTTGCAGTTTGTCACTCCATTGCTTCATCGTATTTGTCTTTCCTGGTGGCTCTGTTTCTTGCTCGTGTATGCGTTTTGTCAACTCCCCTCTGTCTAGTTTTCTCCTAATCACTATTACAGCTATATTGTGCACTGCTGTATCTTGTGTATAAACAGCGTCAAGCTTTTGCTCCGCCTCATACAATGAACACGGTTCGATTTCGTCCTCTGCACAAGCAAATTATCAAACGGCTTGCTCGTACAGCTTCAGTTATGAAGTCTTTGACAATGGGGAGAACTGCGGGATTGTTGCGTCTCCTCTCGTGTTGGATGCCAAACCAAGAATGGAAACGGCGTAGTTTCTACATCCTACTGCCCTCCAAGGAAAGGAATTTATCTTTCTACCCGAGAACGGACGACCTGGTCATGATCGTGGCTGTAGACTTATAAATCAATCGACACCTATCGACACTCAGTACTCAGCAACAGGTACGATCTAGGAACCACTCCTACTCGGTCGTCGTTGGCGCTAGTTATGCTGTTAACAGGTTCCTGCTCGTTATCGGGACTCGGTGGCGATGCATACTACCTTAGAATGGCCTATCAGCTCGCATGCCTCATATAACTTCGGAACGATCTTCCTGGCTTTGCCGGGACAACGGCAGGCTCCGGAATGACGGCACGACATACGTACGCGTCGTGGTCGCTGCGCTGCGCTTCTTTCCCCAAGCATGGAGTGGTACCGCCACCCCAGTCAACAGCAAGTGACCTTCCCATTGGACATGTGTACACTGGCACTTGTACAGTATTAGATGTCTCGTTGAACACCTTTAGTCACTGATCTCAGCCACACTTGCGGGAGCGTGCGGATTTCATTCAGTTGCAGCGCAGCCATCAGTGTAGAGCCACATAAGAGGTATTGTCAACCACAAATCATTGAACATCACCGAGCTACGCTACTACATGCTAGAAAAAAACAGCAGGTACAGGGAGGGACATACTCGAAGGACAAGGAAGAATGTACGAACCACCGACCCAACTTCGCTCCTTGCAAGAGAGTGAGCAATGCAAATGGGTGCTAAGACGTCCGACTCGCTCAGAACACGGCCTGACACTCGAACAACCGCGTATGTCGCCAAAGAATGGCTAGGCAGCTATGAGCAACATGGGGAAGATTATGGCCGTGCTGCCGCACGAAGAAAAACTTCGCGCGGAAGTGAGGTTTATATATGGGAGCTGTGGGAATTGCTTTGTCATCCTACTTCAAGCAGCGACGACGATGTGCAGTTGCATACATCCTCAAATTGAAAGCGTACGAAACTTGGTTAAGCCTTCCTGGCCGCCGGCTGCGCCCATCGGAGCTTAGTTGGTCTCCACTAGCTTTCTCCTCAAAGGTGACCACTAGACTAGAATCATGAAGCCCACAACCTTGCATGCTACGATCACATTGGAGCCTAGTGTGTATAAGCGTGCAATGGCAGTTTCCACAAATCCGTGTACAACACACTGTACCAATATGTCCGAGCAATCATCTTGTATGGCAATTATACAGGTTCAGCTGCGGCTAGGCCTATCGCACCCACTGCTGCTGCGTCGCCTACAAACTCCACGGCGTGAAATACATGACCTTTCCTTGCGAGAGAGTCCAAAATCATGTCCCTGTACGATGCCACTCCAACTAACGATCCTCCGAACGAGATGATGCTTTCCGACGCCTTCACCGCACGGGGTTGGGGGTTCTTCTCGTCGTAAAGCAAGACGGCGACCTCGTTTGCAAGGATGTCTGAGCAAGTCCGAAGCACACTGATTGCTAACGGATCCTTCTCTTTGAATGCAGCGTCGAAGACCATGGGCGACAACGACGATAGTCGTTTCTCTCGCGGAATCGAGACATGCGGGGATCTATCAGTATCCGAGGGCGCAGAGTGGGTGCGTTCTGGGAGATGGATCAACGTAAGAATCTCCATGAAGTCGGTTACGGAGAAATGAGACATAATGCGCGTCCGCAACGAGCTGTCTGGCGGTGGCTTGCCCGTAACAGAGGCTTTGTCGTGTTCCAGGAGGAGTTGGCGGATAGCCTCACGTCCGACATGAAATCCCCCGCCCTCGTCGCCAAGGATCCACCCCCAGCCCCCGATACGCCCAAGCTCCTCCAATACACCATTAGTTTCCCTGAAACTGACGCAGATGGATCCGGTGCCACCAATCACGGCGACAGCGCAGGAAACCCTCGGATGGAGGCGAACGGGTGCGGCTAAGAGATGGGTGTCGTTCGCGACCACCAGTCGCGGTCCTGCGGGTATCCCCAGCAATTTCGATATAACAGGCGTGATGGCCGCGACAGCAGCTGGCGAATCGACTCCCGATATTCCAAACCATGCGGCAGCGAAGGTGACACTCGTTGGTGGTAAGGAAACAGGTTCCTGGGATGGCAGGGATGTACAAGACATTAGAGCATTTCCGACGGCTGCGGCAACAGACGAAGAGAAAGCTTCAATGCCGAGATATGCGAAGTTCGACGGTCCGCCAAAGGCACGGCCTATAATCTCGCCCGACTCGTTGGCAATCGCAGCGGCAGTCTTCGAGCCGCCGCAATCTACGCAGAGGTAAAGAGCCATAGTGATTGGGAGGCGGAAGACAGAGTTCTTGTCGCTTTATTTCGCGTCTTGTGACTCTTGTAGTCTATGTTGCCAGCGCTGCGTTGCACCATATGATTCGCCTGATAAGGATGCTCTGGGCCGCACCACTGTCAAGGCACTCACTGTGAACTTTGCTCTGTTATAAACGAAACATATACAGTAAATATACTGACCATCGGTGTTCCCCCACAATGGCAGCCATGGAGGACACGGTTGAAGAGAGACCGTGACTGTGACTACTACCAAGGTAATGGGTCTGCGATAAGATTAGCACTCGCAGGTCACTCTTCTTCTACCACCATACACTGGCAGGCGGATTCTGGTTTCATATGACTGAGCTCGACGCGTCCCCTTGATCCAAAAATGATAGGACTTCCCCATCGCTTCATCCGGGTATTGCAGCTCTCATTCACCGCATACCTCTGCATTTCCGTCGTTTACGCGACGTACCATTTCGCAAAGCTGCCCTGGAACGATGGCATTCGCTCGTTCCCATCGACGCTCAGGGAATCTCGCTGGTCTTCTCTCAAATTACCCCAATCTCTGGACTTCATGGGATCCTACAAGTCTTCTTCTACCGTCGGCGAACCTCCTACGGACTCGAATATCAATGCTGGGTTGCTGGACGATAAATTCTACTGGGATACTTCCAAAGCCGCGCTGGACCTCGGGATCGGGCACGAAGGTCGCGTTTCAATGGACGAGCAACTCTTCCTCTCCAAGGCGTTTAGCGTAGCAATGGGCCCGAGCAGGATCATACCGTTCTATTACAAGGCTACTTCGGAGGTCGATCAAGAAGATATCACAATAACCACTTTAATTACAAGCAATCGTTTCTCCGTATTCGCTCGACTCGTAGAACATTATCAAGGTTCGCACTTCCTTCCCTCTAGTCGGTCTCGGCAAAGCAAACCGAAAACGCGCCATAGGGCCTATATCAGTAACGATCCACATCAAGAACGAGACTGAGCACATTCGCGAGCTACTGGACTCTCTCCACGGTCTATACACCTCAAGCCCCAGCATGAGCGCGCACGTCGACGTCCATCTCGTCATCGACAACTTCGAACGGCAGTTCAACATGTGGCGTAACATTGCTAGGCTCTTCGCGCGGACGGACTATATCATGATGCTTGACGTGGATTTTGCTCTGTGCACTGACTTTAGGCGGGCTATCAGGAGCAGCGAGCAAGTTGTCGGTAAACTCAAGGACGGGAACGCTGCTTTGTGATACCGGCATTTGAATACACCAACGCATCCGACGGTACTGATTCATCTACATTTCCGCGAGATAAAGATGTTAGTGTTTCTCCTCGCCTTAAACTCCCGTGTTGGTTTTTAACCGCTGTACCGTACGTAGTCCCTCCTCCCACTGGTGGACAGCAAGCGCATAGGGATGTTTCATGCTTCGTGGGGACCCGGACACAACAGCACCGATTATCCCAAGTACTACACCTCGAAACCCGGGGAAGTGTACAAAGTTACCCAATATCAGTCTGCCTACGAGCCGTACGTCGTCTTGAAGAAAAGGGGCCCGCCATGGTAATGTTTGTCGACGTCTCTCGTTCATTTCACGATGCTAATAGGTGCCTACAACGCGCATATATGCAGGTGTGACGAGCGTTTCATAGGATATGGCGCGAATAAGGCCGCGTGCCTCTTCGAGATGTACATCTCCGGAGTCTCGTTCTACGTCTCTCCGATCACTTCATTATCCACCAAAACCACGCCTACGAGGAGACAGCGCGAAAGAACGAGGTACGTTGTTATTCCTTAGTCACCCAGATGATGTACCACAATCTTCTTTGGACTATGTAGCGTCGGTACAATCGCAAGATATATGCTGACTTCAAAGAGGAAGCTTGCTTGAGGTAGGAGTGCACAACAAAATGGACTTTCGAACCAAACCGACCTCGCGTCTACAAAGATACATTCGGATGTACCGCTCTCAAGGTCTCTTGAACACAACGTTAGCCTACAACGTGCAAACGGAATGCCCCAAAATCAAGAATGTCGCCCGGCTTTTTGGCCAGGTAAGTTGATTTGCGCCTAATCTTTTGCCAATTTCGGATAACGGTAACTCTCGTCAGCTTGGCGAGACATGACCTGGTGCCGCTACTCCACATATACTTTCAAGATAATGTATTATAGCAAGCATTCGTAAGAAAAAGGACATATTGCGGAACTGTACGGTTGAAGTAACGAAGAATGATATTGGTAGTCGTCGTAAGAATCATGTTTTGCTCAAACTCGTTGAGTGATTCCTTCATTATACACGTGGAACGCCTTGGGTGACGTGAGGGTAGTGCTGGGCGATCATCTATGCAAGCATTTCAATATATGCCTGTCGGACGAGCATACGGGAGAACTTACGCCGAATAACTCAGGTGCACGGGCGGCCAGGACCTGGGGATCTTCCCCAAGACCAACAAAGATTGTGGACACTCCCGCATCAATGGCAGAAGACAACGTCAGTGCTAAAGCCACTATCAGCACGCCTACAATTTCGACACCGGGAAATGCACGTACAACACTGCAGACCAATAAGGAACGAGAACAACACGATGGGAGCCGTGTATTGTCCGTCGGCGTTATACGACGGAGCCGTGTCTATGCAGATTCATTATGTCAGTCCGAGTCGGGAGATAGATAGAGCCGAAGAACAGATAAAATAGGACGTGACGCACAGCGTAGGTAGATGTACCCGAACAGCGACGAGATGAGGCCAACGGCGTAGCCACCCCACGTCAGCACTATTTAGGTGAAGACATCGCAATGATAATCAGCTTCCATCGGTGCGATATCGATCAGGAAGGTATTCACTCATGCTAACTAAAGAATCGTTGACGAGCGCATCGATGCCTGATGGAAGACGTCGGAAAAGGCACGGTTGAAGCACGAGGAATGGAGGTAAGCTCTTACCGCGATCTTTAAACAGTCGCCATGTATCTTTCGCAGCCGGAATGTAGGCCTTGCCGTAAAGCGCTACAAGGGTGCAATCAGTGTCATACGAAGACCGTCATACAGCTCATACATACCAATCTCGATGTATGCGTATCTATAGGCCGAAATTTCAGTTAATGTTCATTTGGGTACTAACTACTAACCTGTTGAAGTACTCCACCATGCTCTCGATACAGCCAACAAAGCATGCGGCGCAGCAAGCTAGGATAGCTTCGACGGCTAATCCACTTCTAGTTAGAACCGCCAAGGATGCTGCGAAATGGACATTTGACACATACGATGGCCCTCCGCATTGGCATTGTGGCGAATCGCCTCGAGGATGAGGCGGAGCAACTCCAGCAGTGTGACAATCAAGGATCCGAACGCGATGGAACCCAAAGAGAGCGTCGACGCGCGTGTGAAGGCGGATAGCGTTGGGTGCGGTGGCTACACAGATGTTTAATTGATTGATTAGAACAGTGGAAGGAACAGAGATGAACGGCGGTCCAAAAACACCGGGGGTAAGGAAACGAGTTGGGGACTCACCATCAGCCCTTGCTGCTTGGGTCCGAAGTAGTACCACGAGCCGTACGGGCCTCCGGCGAGCGTGGACAGCGCGACGTTGCCGATGACTTGGGAGGTCCAAAGGAACGCGAATGTTTCGAAGAAGATGAGGCCGGCGACTGTACCCGAGGAGCAAGATGTACCCGTGCTACACGCTAGCGAAACAACCGGTATCAGCGCCCATATAGTGAAATACAGACACAATAAAATAACGAACATGGGTTGCCTGGCGTCCACTTCGCGTACCTGCGAGAATCTTGATCTTGAGATGGAAGTCGGAAGGCGGGGGAGAGGAACTCACGTTGCGATCGCGGTGAATGTGTACCATCTGTAAGAAATAAATCAGTTGATGAAATAGAACACAAGAGACGGAAGCGACATACACAGCCATAGCAGCCTGGACCAATAGCGCGATGAACGCGACGACGTATACACTCATGTGGTGTTTGGAAACGTCCATAACCACTTGGAGCAGCAGGGATGCCAGAGGTATACGCGCGCGCATCCCGAAGTAGGCGAATACGGAGAAGAGGGCGATCAATGTGAAGATGATCGCTCCAGCTGTTTATCACGGTAAGCTACACGTCCGTGGATTGAAGGAAGTACGAACAGTAATATTTTGTGATCCAGTAGTAGACGCAGATTCCGCTGAAGAACAAAGTCAGTATTGCCTCACATAGAAAGCCCGAGCGACGTACATGTTCAATAGGATGGAGAGGACGAGGGTGACATGCTGCAATGAAGTCAGTTTAGTTCCGAGGAAGTATATCCACCATTTGGTTCATACCATGATGAGCCTTGTAAATAGGCGACATAGCATGAGATAGGCCGTAGACAGCAGTAAAGCAGCAGCCGTGACGAGGAGCAATAGGTATACGGTACTCCTTCGCGTCGAGATTAGGTCAGAACCTATGTCAAGCGTTGATATCACATCGCAGTCCGCACCTGTTCAGAGTCACTGAAGTGCCCGTGCTCCCTTTGCCGAGCCCACCGCCCAACCCACCTGCTGAGATCCACGCATTGAGCACATATCCCGATAATCCAGCAAAGCCAATAAACTGAAGCACGACAACAATATCGGATCAGCGACCCTCATTGACGCCCTGACCACTAACTTGTATAATGAATAGAGTCAGGAAGACGGGATCGTTAATCGTCTTCTTTGGCTTAAAGCGGTCCCCTTCGTACGGATCCTTTGAGTCACCGTACACCGGGCCTTGTGGCGGCAGTTGTTCGTACGTCGGAGCGTATTGCGGGGCATATCCTGGGTTAGGACCCACCGGGACATAACCCTGTTGAGGTTGGCTCCATTGACCTTTATTCCAGTCGGCCATTCAGCAGAGTGTCGTTCGCGTCGTTCGGAGTGTAAGATTCGAGTCGGTCGTGGGGTGGTTGGGGAGCAAGCCGGAACGGTCAACGTTCAGTTCAAGCTTGGGTTTGGGACCGAGGCGAAGAGAAGCTTCAGGAATGGCGCGGCCTGGTCCTGCATAAATGCCCAAAACGTGGTCAGATGATCAACTGACATCATGCATCATGCTTCACGCCTTGGCGATGCCCAGAGTCCAGGGGCCGCACTCACTCGTGGATTCAGGAGAAAGCCTCTTCGCGAGCAAGGTCATATCACAAATCATGGAGAACTTCCAGCCAATTGTGGTACGAAAAACAACGCGCCGGGGATCAAGGCACGCCATTTATTCGCTTATGGTACGACTCAAGAACATAACTTTAACACAAAGATATCACTGGTTGATCGGGATAACTTTGCTTTGTTTCGTGTTCTCGGATAAGAGGGCGAATTGGAACTGATACGGGATATTGAATGTAGCGAAATATTTGTCCAATTTGGGGTTGTAGGTCAAGCCTCTTCACAAGTGCATCATCAGTGACCGGCAATCGCCAACGGCGTGTACGGTTCTTCCAGATACGCAATCTCTTCCTTCGTGAGTTCTATACTCACCGCAGCTGGAATTTTGAGTGGTGAATCGTTAATGGAAAGAACTGTAGAGAGCGGGACACACCAATCATCTCTTCCAAGTTCTTGAGGCTAGTTGTGCCGACAATGGGAGCGCTCACGCCTACAGAAGGGAAAAGACATTAGCGACAGCGCCGAGACGCCACAGATAATTGGGAATCACCTTCTTTAGAAAGGGACCAAGCAACAGATACTTGAGCCATACTGATGTTCTTCTTCGTAGCTATCTCTTCGACGCTACATCACGAAGTCAGCAGAGGCATTGGAATTACAGAAAGATCAAACCCACCGTTTGATGATTTCCGCTGTTCCGGCGTTGTTCGCATCGTAAATGCTAAGATAACTGTGGAAGGTGAGAATATCACGTCGGATATAAGTGACTAGAAAACGTACGGGTCAGTTTCTTTGCGATGTGTCTTCTCGCTGAGTGGTCTGCACAGCATGCCACGGGCGAGGGGAGACCATGGAATGGCACCAACGCCAAAAAGCTGGGAATGCATTGATCGGAGTCCGTAAATAATGAAGGAAAACGCGGATAGGTATACCTTCAACGTAGGGAACATTTCCCGTTCTTCCTCGCGATAGAGGAGGTTGTGGTGGTTCTGCATGGATATGAACGGTGTTAGTTTGTTCGCGATGGCATAGTCTGCGATGAACCAGTCAGGTGAATGCCACCAGAGGTATGGATATCGGATGTGAACGCACTTTGCATTGCGTGGACTAAGTGAATGCTAGTGTGAGTACATTACTAGAGTTACGAAAGAGGGTCCAACGCACACTGATATGCCCAGCACGAGCTCATTCCGATGTAGCGAACATAACCCGCCTTCACGACATCGTGCAGGGCTTGCATCTATAAAAATATTGATTACTATGGCCGACGCACTGCAAGGTAACCAACTTACCGTCTCTTCAATGGGAGTAGAAGGATCGAAGCGATGGCCTACATCGAACGAATCAGCTTCAGTTGAACACAAATGAGTTCGGGACGCACATTGCAGAAGGTCGATGTAGTCAAGCTGTAACCGCTCGAGACTGTGCTTAACGGATTCAAAGATATGCTAATAAAATAAGTACGCAGCGTTCGGAATCGTTTAGCCTACGCGGTGTCGTGTCGGGCAGATGGGGACGAAGCGAACCTTGCGACTAAGACCATGTTGGTTGATGTACCCATTCTCGTCTGGATTCGCGCCCGTCCGGAGGAAACTGTATCCGTGTTCACGGGCTACGGTTCCCCAAAGCTGTTATCGGCGTCAAGTAAATGGCTAAATCAGAGGACATCCAAATATCGAAAACAGAGATAACAGAAATAGCGAACCTTTGTCATGACGACTATTTCGTCGCGGGGTAGTTTGTGTTGCTTGATAGCCTTCCCCAGGATGATTTCAGAAAGACCATTGGAATACACCTATATTCCGTGCACAATAATTTTTTAGAGTCAAATCAAGAAGATAACTGGGGGGTCCTACGTTAGCGGTGTCGAATGATTGTATTCCCTGGTCATACCTGCCACGGTGGATGAGGTTAGCAAGCAGGAAAGCTTCCGATCTAACAGGTAGTCATACGTACGCGAATTTGATGTGCTTAATCGCTTCCTCCTCTTCAAGAACCCATCCTTGCCAATCAGGACTGCCATAGGTCATACACCCTAGGACAATCTTCGAGATCTTAAGCCCGGAATTGCCAAGGCGAACTGAATTGAATGATAGAGTAGGCGAGGTGAGCATTGTTGCTCCCATTGCGATTGACACGAAAAGAATGGGACGCACCGTATTGCATCTTCTTTGGGGCACTGGCCATCGTTGATCGTCGAGATTCTTACAACACTGGGCTTGTTCAGGACTGTGTGTCTCACATTTGGCCAACGTGACGCCTTATATCTGCTCACATCCAGGACATCTGACCACGCCCTGACGCCTCACTTACTCAGCTTGCAAATCGGGGGTTCAAGATAATCCATGTGAACGCCGTTCACAGCGATAGATGATTAATGATTCATAGCTTCTAATTCCGTCGGCAGGCGTCGAGGATGGGAGTAGTTCATGGGAATTTGGGAATTCGGGAAACGGGAGTGGGAGTTACGTGGAACGCCCTACAGGATTTATTTACGTGTATGGTGCCAATGGGGCCCACATAATTTTCTTCCTGTAGCCCAATGGTTGTGGAAGGTGCTAAGGTTGTCTGTGTACTGGTACGTGAAAAGGAAAACGAAGAGTCCGTATTGCAAACAGGGGCTCCCCCTATACTTTTAATTTATTCACAACTGCGAGTCCAACGAATTAGTTGTGGCCTGCAATCGGTACGGGGCAGTAAGGCTCCTCAAGGTACTTGACCTCTTCTTCCGTCAGCTTGATATGAATGGCATCTAGTAGCACCATTGTAAGAAGTCAGATACCGACGTGGGGAAGTAGGCATACCGATCATCTCTTCGAGATTCTTTAAGCTGGTGGTTCCTACGATGGGCGCGCTGACGCCTGCGAGGGTTGTTGAGCAAATTTATAGACGAGTTGTAACATAGAAGATGTAAATCTTACCGTCTTTCGATAATGACCATGCAACAGAGATCTGAGCCATACTGTGGCCAATCACAATCTCGGTCGGACTTCGAAACGGGTCAGCTCCCCTCTTAATGCTGATTGTGGATTCGATTTGGTAGATAATACTGTAAAAAATGCTATTGGCCTTCGGAGAAAGGTCTCCTCTAATCATGCGTATTTTTATTTCTCGTTAACTGTGATACAGGAATCTCAAGGAATGGAATTCCCCAAAAATGCAATGGGAAAAGGGATAGATAAATAAGGACAAACATATGGCTTGAAGGCAAAACCTTCGGAATGGACGCAGAATTGGTGCAGTAAATTCGGAGGCACATAGTAGTGTCAGATTGGTGCATTACGCGTAGAATTCACGGCAAAATCTATTTCAATATACCTTGCAAGAATGCGCCAAGACTGCTATATTCCCGAAATTCATTACACATCAATGTCTCAGCATGGTAGATTGCGTCCATTCGGACAATTGTGCATGCTACTAGCAGTTCAAGATAGTTTACTTACACATGTCCGCCTATTTTTAGGATTTTTTTTGAAGCCACAGAACACGCATGAACTTCGGACATTCTGGAGATAGGAGCAAAAGGGGGGCGGTAGAATTGAGGAGGAATTCACTTTCTCAATGCTCGCTATTGCGTGGCTGGTTAATCTCGGTTATTAGCAAAATAAGTGGAGCAATCGGGGGCCAGATAGTCGGTGAAATATGCTGCCACAACAATACAAAAGCACTCAACTGATGCAGGTATACTTGAAGTGCTCAACCTGTACTCAAGGAAAGCAATGGCTGAGCTCCGACATTCTAACCGTGCAAAGAGTACGTGTGTACATTAATTTACACTCATTATAGTTGCTGACATACACGGTACATTATAAATTTTGACATCAGAATCCTCCGATGTCAATCATTCTCATGGTGGCACACCGACATCTGGTGAAGATGTTCATGCATCAGTCAACTCACAACACACACCAGGACCCCCCTCTCGTGATTCAAGCCCAGCATCGTCCCTCGGCGGACCAGATTTCCGGTCAAAAGTAGCCCCTGACATTAGCAACCCCTATAAGAGTTGCTCCTCTGCTGAAAAACAGCAGCGCATTCTGCTCGCAATCGAGGGGATATATGAGGGAGGGTTTAGTGACAAGGGCGAGCCATTGTACTCCATTCGACAGGCTGCACGGGACTTTGATGTTCCATTTTCAAACGCTGCAGGGCTGGTTCCGAGGCTGGAAATCAAAGACCGAAGCACACGAGCATCAGCGACTCTTCACAACGGCTGAGGAACAGAGCATGATTGATTGGATCAAGACACTTGGTACCCGAGGAATCCCCATGACCATGTCAAAGCTTTGGGAATTTGCAGAAGGCTTGTTAGGGCATCCCGTTGGTGAGAATTGGGCGTACAGGTTTGTACAACGTCACTCCGATATCAAGGTATCATATTTATTTATTTCTACTGCCTGGAAATGCTAATAAATGGTTAAAGGTTATGATGACAACACCACTTGAAGCCTGTCGTGCGAAGGCGCTCAATCGGAATAATGTCAAGGCTTATTTTGATATCCTCGAAGAAGTCATGCGTGAGTACAAAGTGCGCCCTGAAAATATCTATAATATGGATGAGAAAGGACTTGTAATGGGTGCGGCTGCATGCTCAGCAGCCCTTGTTGACCGGGATCAGAAGACTGTCTATGAAATTGGGGATGGCAGCCGTGAGCTTGTCACCGCGATTGAATGTGTATCGGCAGCAGGAATAGCACTCAGGCCAATGGTAATATTCAAGGGCCAGAAGCGTAATTTACAATGGGGGCTCGATAATCCGTGTCGAGCAAGGCAAGTTCTATTAATTCATGCTGTCCCTATCTAACTCCTATTTCACATAGCATTGCTGTCTCTCCCAATGGCTGGACAGACCAGGAACTCGGTGCGATCTGGATGGAACAGGACTTCGAGCCAGAATCTGCAAAAATACTGCAAAGCCCTGACGAAATCCGGTTATTAATCTTGGACGGACACAATTCCCATTGCACGTACCGCTTCTGCTCCTTCGCACGAGATCACAACATCGTGATTGTATGCTTGCCCCCACATACGACCCACGTGTTGCAGCCTTGTGATGTCCTTGTTTTCTCACCGCTCCAACGTGCATGGCGCAAACAAGTACGAAAGGCAGGGAAGATAACGAAGAATACATTTTTGAAACACTACAATGTTGCCCGGCAAGAAGCATTCAAAGTATCTACCATTGTCATGGCCTTCATGATTACAGGAATCTACCCGCTCAATCGCTCCATAATTGCCGACACCAAATTCGAACCTGCGACGAATACAACCACTGAGGAAGTGATGCTATTTCCCTCACAGCCCCCTATCATTCCAATTACCGAGTCACCTGACTTGATCAACGTAGATGCGGAAGATGAACCACACATCTTCATTCCCAACCACACGCATCAAACCGCGCAAACTGTCGTCTCCAACCTTCCACTCCCTCCTGCCGTCAGTATGTACATTGGGCCGCCACCAGCTCTTCCCAACAGTTCCTCGAAGGAACTGTTCATCTTGCAAAACCAGGAGCTTCGCAACATCACCCAGACCCTCTACTCGCAGGTTCAGACCGACCGTATGCAACTCCACATCTGCACCATCGAAATTGACCGGCTCCGGCGGCTCGCATATGGGAATAATGACCGAAAGACCATGAAAGCGAAGCTAGATGGCTCGGGTGCACGACACATGACCTCCGAACAAGCATTCCAAGCGCTCCAGGATACTGAGGAGCAGGCGAAGGACAAGGAGCAAGGTAAGGTGCAGCGCGCAGAAGATCGCGAGAAGAAGAAACAAGCAAAACAGGTTCAGGATGAAGAAAAGGCCGCGCAGAAGAGAGCAACTGCGGAGAAACGCCAGCAGACAGCAGAGCGGCGAAAGGAGGAGGCCCAACGGAAGGCGTTGGATAGCACAATAGAGAAGGCCTTTCGTGGCTTGGTTGCTGCGGAGAAGGCTCTAATCAAGGCAAGCAGGCCAGTGCGGCGTCGCCGGCGACTTGCAGAAGGTGCGTACAAGTATTTATGACCTCAGATTAGCATGAAACTAACTTATTTTCATTTCTTTGTTATCCCAAATTCCCAACTAGATGACGACAAAGACTACGAGGCAATCGTCCTTCCTGCCTCCGGCTCCGACGACGATTCTGGCCCAGATGCCCCATTGCGACCCCCACCTACTCCGGCACCTCCCCCAACACATCCGCGCCCCCTGCCACGTCGTCTTCAGCGCCCTGCAGCTGCACTTGCATCTGCACCTGCAACCTCCGCTCATATCGAACTTCCGGCACCTTCCTCACCCACTCCACCTCCGCGGGGGTTGTAACTCCCTCTCCAGCTCGACCCAGGCCACGCGCACGCCGTTTTCGTGAGCCCGGTGTTACTACTCCGTCGAACGAGGCCGAAACTGAGGATTCCGCAGCAGCTTTCAACAGCGGAATGGCTGGTGGCTCGGGTGATGGCCCGGGAGGCAGTAACAGTGGCCCTCGTGCCTTGAACAACTCAAGTGGGCCCTCGGGTCCATCCTCGTCCAGTTCGGACCCCCCCCCTGCTATTCCCGGCCCCCCTCGTCGTGTCACCCGCTCGCGCGCTGCTAAATCTGGTTGATGGTCCATTTTTTGCCACATTATTTCACTTGTTGTAGGCTCTACTCATGCATATACACTACCTATACCATGTATCAGCCTTCTTGTAGTGTACTTCCCTCCTTCCGTGTCCTCTATGTACTTTTTTTCTGTCGAAATCTAACCTTTGTGACAATGTGACGACATGACCGATATCTGTGTGACGCCTTGTTCGTGAGTGGTCTCCAATAAAATATTCATGGAGGCTTTGGTGAGCTCGTAAAAAATACAAAATGCTGTCTAATATATTTTTAAGATGCTATTACAGCTCATACATGAGTTCTATAGACAACGGGCATATATTCATGAGTCGGCACATTTTTCAATGTGTACTGACCCCTTTCCTGATAAGGCACAGTACCAACACCCTTTTTCTTCGCAATTTCTTCAACCCTGTGTAGGAGAGGGTGTTCTGCAGGTGTTTGGAAATATGAAATGCTGCCACACACCTTTTGACGATTTCCGGTGTTCCAACGCTCGGCTTCATAGAGCTGTAGACAATTATCGTGTAAGATATGACCCCAAGGTAATAATGCATAGCAGGTACCTTCGTCATCGCCACGATCTCGTCGCGGGGTAGTTTGAGCTGTTTGATTGCTTTGCCTAGTATAATCTCAGAGAGTCCATTGGAATAGACTTATTCGAGCGGAAAATCAATGTTGCGACGGGCCTTAGAAGAGAAAGCTAACGCACATTAGCCGTATCGAACGACTGAATCCCCTGATCGTATCTAAACCGGGGGGTCTTGAGGGGTGGAGACGTAGGGGTCGACTAACGCGAATTTGATGTGTTTAATGCCTTCCTCTTCGGACAACACCCATTTTTGCCATTCTGGGCTACCGTATGTCATACAACCCAGGATGATCTTCGAGACTTTCAGCCCCGAGTTCCCCAGGCGGACTGCACGCATAAAAGTAAGGAAGATATCTCGCCCATCGTGTAGTTCAAAGCACGAACCATACTGCATTTTCTTTGTAGGACTGGCCATAGTTGCGATAAGCTTACTGTCACTGGCAGATGGGCTCGGGCCGCTTTTTTATGCGCTCGCTGTGCGCCAGTCATCTGATGGTGCATATCAATGATACCTTACTCATCTGCGGTTCTCTGAGTGTGAAAACAAGAGATGTATGGTGGTCGAGTGCTGGATAGATTTGTCATTTGAGCCATGCAGGCAGACATGGACTCAAAATGGTCCTTTCTTCTACGAATCGAGCACGAACTCCGTGGCCCCACTCTCCGCCGATTCTACTAGCAACAACGAAACCCATTCCAGTCATCAAACTTCCCATGACCCTCCGCCTCAGCCTCAGTCAAGGAACCGATTCTCACCAATAGCGCGTCCATGCAAGGCGCATTCGGGCCGCTCCTTGTATACCATCGAGACTCGAGAGTGACGGTGAAGCGAAACGGTAGGTAACAGTGTAGGATCTATTGCATCGGACGTACTAGATATGGAGCTATAGAACAACCTGTATGAGTAGAATTGAAAATATACATTACATGAGTGCAAACGATACCAGCGTGAACGGTCGTTTGAAATAACCTGAGGGAATCACTAGCGCATGGCCAGATCCGTTACTCACTCGACGAGGACTGATTTGAGCATATACTGATGAAATATGTTATGACATCCGTTGGAAATGATTTTAGTCTAATCAACGGTATACGATTTCAAAAATAGAAAACATTGTATATTGGCAAAAAACATTGTGAGTGCGACTTGTAGCGATTCACACGATCCCTCTTGCTGTCAGTCGCTCCCAGTCTACTGACGTCTCACCACTTACACCACTGATGAGGTACTCCAATTCTCGTGTATCAGCTCGCAACAGGATACGCCGACCACGCTACTAGTGGAATGCGATTTATGCAGCCACGTCAGTCAGGAGTCTTACTTACCTCTGATGATCCTCGTCAGTTTGGGGTCGTACAATGCGCTCGAACTGGGATGGAAGAGGGGATGGCCAGGTGAACCTACCTCGTAAGTTCGTCACTTTCCTATGGTCGAGTTGGCTAGCTCTGCATCCCACCATATCAACCGATGCAGAGTCGGACGCATAGTCCGACTGCTGTGTTTTGGCAACCCCCGATCGTCCCTGAATGTTCTTGGAGATCTCCACAATTCGGGTTGCCCAAACACCGCCCACGCGGTGCGCCCACTAACACAATGCAATTCGGGAACTTCGAAGTGGACCAACGATTGTGACCAAACAGGGGTAGGTCGCTTCACCCTAATTTCATCCACAACGTAAATGGAGGAGCCGAGCTGCCGAGGGAGTTATAAACAGGATGGTCAGTACGTATATAATCAAACAATGGCGAGGCCGCGAGGGTCCTTCGGTGGCAAGTTCACAAAGTAAGCCGTACCTTTGTTGTTTAATACGGACAACGTCACAAAAGGCCTGCTAAGCAATGGACCCGGCATGACAATGGATGGGGAACGCGGGCGGGTGAGAAAGGCGTGAGCAGAGGACAAGCATCTGATCGTTAGGGCCGTGGCTACCCACTAAAAAGTTTCCGGGCCCGTACAATGAGGCCCGTAGTCCGCCAGCAACTGCCACAGTGCCACTATCGGGCTCTGCTATAAAGAAAGCGTCGCGAAGCAGACATAAAATCATCAAAAATCACTCACTGCACATTGAACACTCTTCATCAACTAGCACAAGAAACACAATGCAGAAAAAAACACAAATCGCGTTCCTTTCCTCCTCTAAACCGCTGGCCGGCCGATGTCTTCCACCAAGTCATGCGATTCGCAGCATTGCCAGACTTCGTCAATGGCCAGAACCCTTACGAGACTGCACTGGCTCTGACCAGGGTGTCGAGTGACGTCCGGCGTGCGGCTATGCCTGGCTTTCTCCATACTGTCGTGATCTCCAACCCCAGGCAGCTTTACGCGTTCCTCGAAGCAGTTCGCCGCTCGCGTTCTCAGCGCCAGCCCCGCCGTCTGGACATCCACTGCGACTACGCCCAGATGGTCCGCCGCTTCTGGTGCACGGATGGCCCGCATCGCCTCCTCAGCGACCCTACTGTGCTTGACTACGCGACACTGTACGAAGTCATCAGGAATGTCGACTCGCTGGGCATGACCTTCGTGACCCTGCCGATGCTCACCGACTGCTTCGCTGAAGGGAGGAACATCCAGAAGGAGTGGAAGTGCCGCAGCCTCGTTCTCGTGGGACCTGGCGACCGATGGAACCCGTTGGTGAACTCGCCTGAGGGGGTTGTCTTTCTGTCCAAGCTTACGCATCTGGTTGTGTACAACTTGGATGGCGCCTCCAACGAAACTCCCTACCCGCCCGCAGTCGCTCGAATTCCCTTCGCGGCCATGCCAAGCTTGACTCACTTCGCGTTCCCGATGCTAGCCCAAGCCCGAGGGGGAATCTTCCCGATGGCTGCGATCGTGAGCGCCGACCGCCAAGCTTTGCGCCAATTCGTGAATGCGCCGGCCAATTATAGCAGCCCCTCGTACATTCGACCTCCTCAATGGGACCGTCGTGGAATCGACTGGGAGGCAGCATTTGGAGTAGCAGAACCCGAACAGATCTGGGGCCGAGCTATCCCGGAAGACGAGAGAAAGAAGCAACTAGTAAAGCGAAGGAAGTGAAAGCAAACCAATCGTCAAGCAAATATTCTTGATGAATCATCTCGTACTTGTATCCATGTCTCTGGTATCAGATCCATATTCCGAATAGCGTCGAATGACAATGTAACTTAGCATATTATCTCCTGACATAGCTTGTAGTTTGAAAATGTTCAGTGGAAGCAATTAGAATATATGATGAGTCGATACAAATGCATGCAAGAAAAGGAATGATATGAAAATCAGTAGTGTTCCTTCGCAGAAAGCAATCAGTATAGCGCACGATATCATGGCAGTTAAAGAACGTACGGAGTATTAGTTGAGGTTCTGAAGCTTCATCCACACTTTATCGTCGGCATGAAAATCGACGCCTTTCCGTTTCCACCATGCTCTCGCCTGTGCGCCCCCACCGATAGCGTCTTCCAAAGCTTCCTCGATATCACACATCCGGTATTGAATCGGGAGACCAGACTTGTCCCACCATTCCAGCACATCGGCACGATTATGTCTCGTCGCACCCGTCAACACGTCCTGGTCGAATACCAACTGCAAGCCACTGCCCAACCACCAGTCCAATACATCAACCCGCCCATGACAACTGGCTTGATGCAGTGCGTAGCGATCGTACTTGAAGTCAAGCTGAGAGGCCGCCCACCACTCAAGAACAGCAACATGTCCGGCAGTGCTCGCAGCGTCCATCACTCGACCGATTTTAAGAGGCACACCTGTCCTTTTCGACATCTGCTTCCACCACTCAAGAACCGCGACCTGATTTTTTGCGCTTGCGTGCTCGAGCGCGGCATCCGAGTGTTCGAAAGGGAGTCCGGAATGAAGCCACCACTCCAGCGATACTATCTGCCCGTTCCGTGAAGCGCCATCAACGGCCTCGGATATTGATCCAACTTTGGGAGGAGGTATTAAATCAGGATGCTTTTGAAAGCCGTGCTTCCACCACGACAAGACGCCAACTCGACCGTGCCGTGATGCCTTGATGGGAATTATATCTCCAGAGAATAGGGAGAGAAACATATCGTGGTGATGTGATAGGAAGAATTCTAGGACATGGACGTAACCGAATCTAACCGCAGCTACTGCACCGACCTTTGTGGGCGGATTGTTTGCTGGATCCAGCGATCGAATGAGTGGGATATGGCCTGCGAGCATGGCATGGTCGATGGGTGCGGCCCTCGCCCAATCTATTGGTCTTTGAATTGATGTCGGCACCCCCACTGCCTTCGCCAGCTCCCAATCCCCAACCTGATCCATAATATCGGCCACAATGTCGATACTGAATCCATTTGACGATTTTAGAGTCGGGGGCGGCGACGAAGGTGGAGATGAGGGCCCTTGGTTGTGGCCGACAAAGTGATATGTGTGTAGATCATGGTGGGTGAGACGAGAAGCGAGTTCTGCGTCTGTGCCAGAGGTTGGGAGAGTCCGAATTTTGAGGAAGAGAAGGAGTTCATCATGTGACAATCTCCCGTAAGCCTGGCGGACGTAATCAATTGTTGGGTCGTTTGGCTGAGAAACGAAACGGACAGTTAGACTAGCAGCAGCCCAACGAGGACAGAAAGAGGCTGCTCACCGCCATGCAAGATGAAGGGAGGTCCAGAGAGCAATGCGGATAAAACGTGACGAACGCACGCTTGAGGGGGCTCTTATTTGTCAACCGTTCAAGGAGTAAACAACTGGAGCCCCGCCCCTGAGTACTCCTACAGCCAGCAACGAACTTTATTTATTGACTACAGTCGATGTACAGAGAAGAGCTGATATGAAACCCGCATGTCTTGGCTATGTTGGAGAGGGGAATACTTTCCACGATGTTATACCTTGAATGAAAGAAGTTTAATCAACGACATCACACTGGCACATCGCAAATGGAAGCTCCTACCTATGTGCGCCATAAATCGGTTTACGCTAGTTTCCATTGGCCCATCCTTTGGAAGTCCGTAGTCGTCAAGCAGTTTGTTCAATGATTCATCTGGTTCTATATGAGTACGGGGTTTAGTTCCAGGTAAGCTAAGTACCGTCGTAGGCAAACAGAGACCGTAGATCGGCTGGATAGACGGTGCTGATCTCGCCATTATCCATCAGGACGGGCTTAAGTGTCTCATCGAAATCCGTGTCCTGGATGCTCGAATTCTCTCGCCGAGCGTCTCTAATCAGGCATCAAAATCCCGTCGCGCAGCAATGTCAGCAGAAGGGACCACTGACTCATTGACCCGCGAGTGCTTCACTTTCTCGATCTGAGCCCTGTTTTCATCCACCTGCTTGGACATCGGTACAGGGATATACGCCCTGATCTGCACATCGAATTGAGCCTTCACTTGACTTGCTATCTCCTGTTGGAGTTGTGACTTGATATGATCACTGACCCAATGATAAACTCTTGGCCGGAGAATGGCACTTGAAATGGACCTACTCGAGCGCTGCTATCACCAGCTTCTGGATGTCTACCCGAGCCACTTCCTTGAGGCTCGAAATTTCGGCATGCACAGTCTCTTGTTCAGCCGCGATCTCCTTGCTCAACGGGCCAACTTCTTTCTGGACATCCTCCTGTAATCATAGAATAGGGTCAATCTCCTATCCCACTAGGAGCGATGGGTGGACTAACCAGCTTTGGCCCTGAGCTCAGAATCCCATCGGTCTGAGCGTGTACAGCTTTTAGAGAATCCTCGCTAGGCGTCGGAAGGTCGTGAACTTATTCTACGACGATAAACGAGAGGAAGTTGCTGACATAGTTGTCCATATGCTCTGCATACTATCGGTGTATGGCACAGGCTTTGACATAATTGCGAGCTTGTCAAGTACGCAACGGATGGTGTTTTGTGAGGTGACACAAGCTGAGGGTCTGAGTACGAGGGAACGATCGCGCCATCATTGTTGCGCTGCGATAGATAAACGTGCATGCAGGCAACCTCATGGCCGCAATACTGCCTACATCCGTGCATCAATCCAGACAAGAAGCCTTGTAACAGGTTTACGAAGCCCTGCAACGTGTCTTCGCAGTGGGCGTGTTTGTCCCTTATGACCTGCTGGCAAACGGCGTTTATCTTGGGAAGTTGAGATTGTATGAGACGTCTAAATGCCGCTTGGCATATAATTCTTCTATGTCTTCTATTTGTGTTCGGAAACGGGATCGTTCCCTCTACCTTTCGCAAAGAAGTCCCGTATATTCTGGAGGGCTCTAAGTTCCATCTTGTATTCCGTATCTTTGGTATCGGTGCCCATGTGTGGCAGGAGGGTGAGCTGGGGGAATTCAAGGAGACGCGGATTGATTTCGGGCTCGTTTGGAAACACGTCTAGACCGACAGAAGATAACTTGAGCGGAAGTGTAAGTATTCGGAAGGGAGACGCAATCGTGTAGTTAGCTTACATGTCCGTCTTCCAGCGCTCGTATCATGGCTGCCTCATCAATGACCTTGCCCCTCGCGGTATTGATGATGACAGCACCCCGTTTAAGAGACCGAATTATCTTCTCCCCCACCAAGTCAACCGTATCCTTGTTGAGAGGCACATGGACGCTCAAAACATCGGCCTGTGCACACATCTCCTCGACATCTTCGAAGTACTCACACCATTCCGGCGCATTGGCGACTTCATTCCTCGAATGATAGATCACCCGCATGGGGAACGCGTGAACGAGTTCAGCCAGGCGCAGACCGATGCCACCAAGGCCCAGGATGGCTATGGTATGCCCCGTGAGGTCTCTGGAAGTCTGGGTGGTGCCGGTTACTCGCCAGTTTAGGGCGCGTAAGGATCGCTCGCCGGCGGAGAATTGGCGGAATGTCGCGATGAGTAGGTAGAGAGCGGTCGTAGCTGTAGCGTCGTCTACGGCGCCCGGCGTATTCGACACCATTATCCCTGGGACAAAGTTTAATTACTGAGTCGCGTGCACGAAATGAATACTCGCGTACCACAAGCTTTACACTCTCGAACATCAATGCGATCGTATCCTGCGCCATTGTGCGCGATCCATTTGACGCTGCTGGAGGATATTCCCCGGATGATTTCCTTGTCGAAGTTTCCGATAAAACGAGCAGATGAATTATCCCTGTAGATGGCTACGACGCCATCGTACTTTCCCCCGGCCTGGAACCCCTGCAGGAAGTCTGCGCGCGTCGGAGAACTGAGGGGCTACAAGATTAAAGGACGCCTGGAACGCTTGCCCGTGCCTGGGACTCACGATTACCTCTGCGAAATCTTGTAATAGTTGCTTTGCGTCTTCCTGGGCCCAATCTAGTTCACCTGTGGCGACTCAAATCAGCGTTGCGCGTGTACGGTTGGCTGCACTTCACGTACCGCAGATGAGTACTTTGGGTGGCATAACTGTTGTACGGTTCGGACATGGGAGTACTTAGGACCGAACCACTGTTGATGTTCAATTGGCACATATTTCGCACGGTTGACAGCTAGCGGCCGTTCTTCCTTAGTTTTGACTCCTTCCAAATATACAGCCGTGTTCATAACGCTCAGAATTCATCCAGGAAACCCAGGAAACGCCGTAAGAGTGCTGAGGAAATAACACTCTTCTTCGAGACCAGGACTACTTGCCACCAGTGGCTATATCTTCGTCTATCTACCTTGCTTCGACTATTGCAGCACGTAACGCGCTTCTTGCAGAAGACGCGTAAAAAATGTAGGGCATTCTTCACATTTATCTCTTTTTTACGGAGGAAGGTCCCCTTCTTCCGGAACTGCTGCAATGAGACCAGAGAAAGTTCAGCGACGGTGATCAAGTCGAATGCCTGCGACGAACCCCGCGTGGGCTTCTTTCCTAGTCAAGATGCAGCTGCGCTACCGCAAACCACGCAGACTAACCGGGACCTGGAGACGGGGCCATGCCCGAACGATGCTCCCCCGGTTTCAACTAGCGCACATCCGACTGCCGACTTGCCATTGTCCAGCCCCCAATTGGATGACCAGACTGCAGATTCTCCTACGACAGGTACAGTTTCTATCCCGACGTAATTCACCTTCATCTCTGACCACAACAGGTAACCTCCCATGTTGTGTAGGTCATACCCGGAATTTTTGCCAATTCCGCCACGTTATTTCAAACGATCGGGAACAGTGTATGTGAGGATCTGCTGCGTGTGAGATTACTTCTTAGCCATTTTTGAAGCCCTCGCGTGTACCACGATATCAAGATACCTCCGTTATCTACCAGGATACCGAGTGAGTATTCCGTTTCGTACCCGGAACATCATGCTGAACCCGCTGTAGCGATGCACCCGTTGGTTGGACAAGGTATGAGCACCCTAAGGGCTCAACGTATTTTCACAATGAATCCAAGGTAATCGCCTGCGGTTCCTTTCTAGTATGTTTCTTACATTTCCGCTCATCCTCAGAATATTTTCACCAATGCCACCTTGGAACTTCTGCTAACCTAGACACCATCTCGCGCTTCATCGCATCATTTGAATCTTTCGTTTCGGATAACAGGATCCATCCTGACCCGTCCACCGAGCTAGTTTTCGCCTTGAGCGAGTCTGACAAGAACGATGGACGTTGTGGCTACCATTCAGTCGACCACCGGAATCGAACCGTCTTCTGGCTAGATGATTTCAAAACAGTGAATCTTCCGGATTGGAGGGACGCAGCCGGTGTGACGGCGAACACTCATATAAGTACGTACGCCAGACCTCATTATTATGCCTGTTGCCAACCTTGTCTATTAGAGCATGAGCTCGAGGCTCTGTACTGGTGAGGATCCCAGGAATTTTGGTAAGCTCCCACCGCGTGTTCGTTGTCAATATACTAACACCCACTGTAGCGTATCCTCCACGTCTCTTACTCCCACTTAGGCGCCACTGTGAATATTTCCCGCACACCAGAGAAGTAACGCAGGGCCTGGTGGATGAACTAAGAGATATGATTACATATGCTCTTGGAGGTAAGATATGTATGGTTCGAGGTAAAAGATTGTCCTGACTATGCCATTCATAGATGTTTCCACATATCCACTCTCTGTTATTGAGTTTACCATTGACGAGCTGAAAACCATGCTTGACATTACTGCAGCGGCAGAAAGTAAACACCCTCCATATTCTCCCACCCCCCACCCCCCACCTCGCCCTGATGACACCCATTATAGCGCAAGTAAAAAAAACTAGCCCCTGCCCCATTCACTACTCTAAGTGAGTGCCCTTTCCTTGGATGAATGATCGCCAGTGCTTATATTGATTAGGTAGACTAATGCATCTAAGAGGTTTTCGCTCTCCGTATCTCGCCGACCAAGTACCTATGTTGATATTATCCATTCATAGCGCGCTATCGGGTCATCAATTTTCATGGACAGCCTTCCGCTCGCTCGGCTCGTAGCCAAATTATCTATGATGGTTCAACTAGGCGATCTTACTTCAGTATGTTGCCACATCTACTGCACTTCGGTGGCCCTCAAGTCTATCTCCGCGTACTCGGTGGCGCATACGTGGATCGAATGGTGAACGCAACATATGTCAACCAAGTCGTCTCTAGGTTAACCGTTGAGTGGCAGGATTTTATCCTTATCGTGAGTGTCTTGAACTGTATACCCGACCTCTCTAACCTTATGAACCACATATCGTAGGCTACTGTGTTGCTCAATGCAAATGTAGCGCTTTTGGCCATCCAAAGTGTTGACAATGGTGACAGTCATGGTATACGGTCCCCGATCCAGACCGCCAGCTACATGTCCATAGCCTCGAGCATTGGTAGTATCATTGCTGGCCTGTTGCTTATCAGGCAAAATAGGTCGAAAGGCCCGGCAACCCCTGTGGGTGGTATCCTTGTTATCACATACCCAGCGTTGCTCACATCTCTTAGCTGAGATTATTGAGCAACCGTTCTTTCAATTTGCAACTCATGGCCCTCACTTACAGCCTTCCATGGAACTTCCTCATGCTATCGTAAGTCAGAGACCACTACCGCCACCTGCAATACTTATGATCATATCTTTAGGATCTTGTCATTCCTGCTTTATTTCGGTTTCCCGTATTTTTCTTCAGACCCTTTTACATGTTTGATCGTAGGAGTTCTGTGTTTCTGTGTCGCGACTTCTCTTATTTCGTATGCCTGGCGCTGTCGAGAAAGCCATTCCATCTTCAATAAGCCGTCACGATCAAATTCACCGAAAGAACTCACGACAAGTGAACAACAAGCTGCCGAACATGGAGACAATCAATCTGTTTGTTGTCACACTCCGAGGATGGTTCTGGAGATGGTTTACGATGCCCTGGTTGAAGAGAGCTTCCGTGAATTCAGAGGGGACGACTGGTTGATGGGGACTTGAGAGTTGCATGAGAATTAACATGATTAGCATCATCGTTTTCTGTCATTTGCTTCAGAATACTGTTGTTGCCGCTGAGCTCTTGGTTCCATGAAATTCGCTGTCGTCATTGCGCTAGTGAGAATTTTAATGTAGTCCGTATCGATTAGGGGTTAAATCACTTCGTTGTGGTTGCACTGCTCCGAAGAGCCGCTGGTTCGATTCCAGCTACGGACAAGATAGACTTGCAAAGCTTCTGTTTTGCTTCGCTCGACTCCCGACCCCGAACACAATGCGCAAGACATCCTATGTAGTCACTTTTCTCGCCGTAGCTCTGACTCTGACTCTCGTAACTGCTCATGTTCTCAATTCCTCGACCGTGGCTCACATTTCGCACAGAATATCATCTCAGCCCAGCGACCTGACTGGTCCGTGCACCTCATGTTCATCATGACCTCTCCTCCTCATTGATATCCAGGATCGTCGTCTCGTCGTCCGAGATCCTCCGCAGGAAAGTAACTTTCTACTACGGCCTCTCCGAGCGCTGCGAGCGCGACGTAATCCGCCTCCCGAAGCCGAGCAACGACAGCGAACTCGAATACACAAGCTACACATGCCGAGCGTTCCCCACCAGCGTCACCGATAGCTGCCAAGACGAGAACAGGCTGTTCTGCACGGTTTGGACGAGTGCTGGGTATATCTCCGAGTTGGCCATAGGCTTCGCCGCAGTCTCGCTGTTATCCATCCTGATAGGACTCACCACGCATTCTCGGAGAAGGAGAATTTGGAGAGCGGTTGCTGGATTAACTTTCCTGCACGGTGAGTGCGCAGTCCTGTACCCTTTACCTTGTCTCATCTCGTATGATAATAGCTGCATGTCAAATTGGCACCTTTGCCGCAGTCACTGAAATGTACCGCTCTGACCGATACCCAACCTTCGAGCAAGGACGACCAGGTATATATACTCGTGTTATGAAGGAAACGCTGACTCTTAACGTACCAATAGGCTGGGCGTATATCTTCAACGTCCTTTCCTGGGTCCTTGGCATCATAACCACTTTCGCTGTCGTAACGACTGGTATATCTGCAGACAAAGGTCACCGATGGGCTGCAGGCAATAGGGCGTACCAGCCTATCGGTGGTTAAACTTTCTCCAGTTCATTTCACTCAGTATCTGTATGACACTTCCTTCGTACCCTTCGTTTCCTCTATTCGAACTCGCGCGTTGCTTAAGAAAGTACATCCATAGTTTGTCCCTGATACAGAGTTTACAACAGACGTGGCATATTTATATAATGATATGTACTGGAACAAATCTACACTTGCACAGCGAAAAGGAGAGAACAAACGAGATAGGCTTACTGCGGATTTAGTTTTCTGGCTCTTGCAGCCATGCGTGCTCCTTGACTTCAGCGATGGTGATCCTCTGTGTTGGATCGGGAAGGAGACATCTCTTCAACAGTTCCATCGCGTCGGGCGGGATGCTCTGCCTCGCCGAACCACAGAGAACGATCTTGCCGTCGATGGCATCCTGCATCTTAGGGAACGGCGACGATCCGGTGAGGAGATACGATAAGAGCACGCCCAATGTCCAGACTTCGGCTGGAGCGGCCTGGTATGGCCTCTTGAGGAGGACCTCCGAAGCAGCGTAGGCCGTCGTCCCGAAGAAGACGTCGTAGAACGGGCGAGGCTTTGAAGGGTCGACAATAACAGCGCTTCCAAAGTCTATCAACTTGGCCTACAAGATATCAGATATATGCGTTCAAACCTGACCAGAAGCAGGTGTATGCGCACCTTAAAGTTCCTGTCAATGACCACGTTCTCGTCCTTTAGGTCTCTGTGGGATACGCCTTGAATGTGTAGGTAGTGGACTGCTTCGACGATCTGTTTGAATACGTAGCGAGCTTGATCTTGGGAAAGGCGCTTGTGATCGGATTGCTCTATGCACTCGAACAAATCGTGTGACGGCCTTCGGGAGAATTCAGGGCGATTGATAGCTAGTTGCTTGCTGGGATCTAGCTTCTTTACCGTGTTATTGCATGGTTGCGGTATGCATGACTGGTGTTTCGGTTTTAGGGAGGGGTGAAGGTGCGAGGGACGGTTCTTGGGGTTGGACCAAGGAGACCCGTGTAATTCTTGCACCTATGGCGAGGTTTCGTCTGTACTTTTGAAGAAAGGGAGAAGCAGCGACTTGCCATGTAGTAATAGATCTTGTCCTCGTACAAGTCCAGACATTTGACTATATTCTCGTGATCGATGAAGCAAAGCAACAGAACTTCAGCCGGGAGCTTCCCAAGAACTTCGTCGACCATCCAAGCGCCATCTGGGACTTTCTCTTTGATGATGAATTTGACAGCGACCTCGTAGCCCCGTTCACGATGGAGAGCAGTCATGACGAAGCCGTATCCTCCAGCGCCAAGCTGGTCCTCCAGAGCATAGTTCCTTACGAAGTGCCGGTTTAGCTGGTGTCCTTCTGGGAAGTTCTCAGAGTGCATACGTGCGTCGTAATTGTAGTGAATATCGCAAGCGGCGGGGTCACCAGGCGGGCGGTCAAGCTCTTCATCCAGTGGTCGTGGGGCATCTCCAGAATCGTTAAGAGCATCCTCCAGCAGCTCGGGCGAGAACATGAGTTCAAACGGATTTTCTTCCAAGTTCTTGCCGCCACAAGCCAGGCCATCTGGAGTCAAGGAGAACGAGGAGTAGCTTCTGTACCTGGGCGAGATCAAGATCGGCGAGACCAGGGACGACTGCGAGAACTTATGAGACGGCGACTTGACGTCGGAAGTGTATTCGTAGCCTTTTCGTCGAGTTTCCGGAGAAGACGGTGACCCTACATAGTCGAATACGCTGGCTTCTGGTTCCCTTGGGTCAGCGTAAACTCGTCCGCCAGCGTGCTCTTCGATGAACGGCGTTTGTATGGCGTCACTCCCAATCGGTGAGTAGTATCCAGAGCTTGAAGGAGAAAGAGGATCCAGCGGGGTCTCTATTGAGTCCATGGAGGCTATTGAGCCTGAACTCGCGGGGCAAGAATCTGTCTGCATAATCGTCCAGGAGAGAAGAAATCGAGCAAATATACAAGAGTTTGGGTGGGAGAAAACGCGCACACCGAGCAAGGGTGGGTTATGAGGGCACGCGAGCCTCAGGCCTCAAATGGTAGAGAACAAGTCGCGACACTACAGAACTTGGAAGGATGTAAGCTATTTGTGAAAGTTTGGCTGCCAAGCAACGCGTTGGTCATGTGAACAGATATTGATGAATTAATAATATATCAAGAAATGAACAACGTCAAAGCATAGGTAAAGCAGGGTCTGCACGATAGTTATGCAGGCAATAAGGTACTTAAGTCAAAACATAGATTGATGAGGTTTAACCATCAGCAAGGGACCACATGTAATACACAGCTGTGGAAATGGTCAGTATCTGGCCTCGCACGATCGTGGCAGGAATAAATACCGAGGCTTCTGTAGGGCTTCCATGGGGCGGTGAGCTCCTCCATCTCTTGGGGTGTGATCAACGCTCCCCTGGAACCGAGTCGTTAAACGGTCATACAGTAGCAGAAACGATGTAGCACATACTTGATTTTCTTCTTGCCATCTAATCGACTCTTCAAATCAGACGCTGTTAACCCATTCGGGAGAGGGGCAGTTGGAGTATTGGTCGAGGTGAGCATCTTCCTGGTGGCGGGTGTCAGCGGAGGAGGCATTGTAGCAACATTCTTCTTGCTTCCATCGGGCATAGGTGTTGCCGCCACGCCGCCAGGAGGTACAGACGACACGTCCTGGGGCTCAACGGGGGTTGTACTTGCCATCCCGAACACGGGGAGCGTGCCCTCTTCGTCGTCATCTTCGTCGTCCTTGTCCAGCGGTGTCAATTTAAGTTCACCTCCAGTGACCTTGTCAGGCGATATACTAATATTGTATGTTGGTGAATGAAGGGCCAAGAACCATCGGGCTACACCGCGCTGAACTCCAAGATCACCTAAGAATTACAAGTTAGTTAGCAGTAAGTCCTGTCAGTCAAAACATACTCTTACCAACGGGAAGTATATCAGGCCTTCGAAGGGAGAAAATTGCGAACATATCCACTGAAACATTGTGATTGAAGATCAATCATACACCGATTATAGATAAACCTACCGGTCCACTATAAGCCAGTTAGCAATCCAATTGTTTTTCTTTCTATCCCGATTCCAGATATGGGCACTCACTCGGCCAATTCCTCGAACTTCAATTAGTATATCTGCCAGCTCTTCATCATTTGCGTTCAGCAGTTTCGATGTTGAAAGTCTACCATCGGCAAACCTAGATGCTAAATCTTGGACTATACGATGTTCGACGAAGTTAAGGACAGTATAGTTCTCGTGCTAACCATATTCCGCTTTTCTGCCGCTTAGTCCAGCCGTTCTCAGTATGTTGACGTCTGTCTTGACTACTTGGTCTGGGGTTGGAAAGAGGGCCGAGGTGTCGGTGATGCTATCAAGTATATTCGGGTGTTCATTGGGGTGTCATCTCAGAGGAAACGGGTGACAAAACACGTCTGACGGCTTCTCGGGGAGCGTTGGGTTGTAGAGGCGCACGAATCTGTGATTGATGGATCTTGCTGCCATCCACGATATTTGCTGCCCGCTATGTTCGTAACGTTGAGTATTAGATGCCTTACGCCACCTCAGAGGTTGAACTCAGCCTTACAGGATAGATGTGGCCAGAGCCCTAGTAGGGGAGACGCGTCGCGTTTAGCATCATTAAACGCGATCGTACGCAGTGCGTGACTTACTGGAATGGGTGAACTCGCTCCAATTTCTCATAGGGCTTGCACGTTACCTCATTGAACAGGCCTTCAAACCGTGCATCTGCTTTGATGAGGTGGTTCTTCGCTTCTTCGAACGAGAAACTTAAGACAGCTGGTACGACATCCGAGTCGTCGTCCGCTAGAACTCGTGGTGGGATAGAAAACACAGGAGTTGCGGGGGTCTCTTCTTGATCTTGGGCTTCCTCTGCAGTATGTTCATTCCTTGTGGCCTTTCGAGCCTTCTTGGAACCTGTTCCCGTGGAAGTTGCTTTACGCTTAGCAACCGCTCGGGTCGGCGTGGCTTGAGGAGGTGTTTCAATAGGCGTTGAAGCCGACTCAGCTTTGGAAGCAGAGCGCGTTACTCGCATTTTGAGCAGAAGTGGTCTGTAGTACGAGGGGGAACGGGTTAATATTGAGAGCATCGAATGTTTCCCATAAACATACTTTCAACCACCACATTCAGGGGCGGGATGACTCGACTGACTAATTCAGGGCCCGCTCGTGTTACGCGACGGACTCCTGGCGGTTCTGGAGCGCGCAGTGCCTCCATCCACTCTACTTACATCCAAGACTCAAAGCTTGATTTTGTAAATATGCACGTAGGGCGTAAGTACAAGCACTACTCAGGCTTCAAGGCTGTCGATCTCAATCAGACATGCGCCCTAGACTTTATCATCCTTTTCAAGCCTCACGTCAGCCTCCCAGAGGTGAAAGAGTACGCTAAGCAAATCCTTCACCAAGGTCAGACATCCACATTCATCGGTTACTACTGTGTGTAACGACAATACTGAGCGCCGACTGTCCCACAGGCGGAGAAATCACCCATGAATTTGACTTTATCAAGGTTCGTACGATAGCGGCAAATGAACGCTCACCCCTACTAAATAGGCGTTCCTACAGGGGTTCTCTGCTGCTTTGACGGACCAGTCACTGCAAACGCTTCAAAGTCTCCGAGACAACGATATAGTAGACTCTATCGGTGAATAATCTTCAGCTTGAACTTTTGGTCGATTAAATGGCCGCTTACTCCACAGAGCCTGATCAACGTGTGACCACGCAAGTGTGAATCTGGTTTTGGATGCCTAAGGTGGCCGTGTAGTGAATGATTGTCGAGACATAGTTGAATGAATTCAATTCCCTATACTCGTTTGGACTGCATGCCCGATTACTAGCCAAGCTGGGCCTCGGCCAGAGCCGACCGGCGTGTACCACAAGTAGCCACCTCGACTGAGTTAGCATATATGAGTACGGATACTCCATCTGCTCCAATTAATCATCTGACTGCTGGAAGTCGATTGCGTCAGGGTCCTGTTAGCAGTTACGCAGCAGCATCGCTTTCTTCTTTCACCACAATACCAAAATTAACCGTATAACACAAGCACTCTAACACCATGTCTGCAGGAAGTAAGTACGGCTACGTTCTAATCGAGAACCCAGAAGTTTAAATATATGGCCAGAATTTATTGTTATCTTCAAGAACGGCATCTCTGATGACAAGATCAGAGAGACGAAGGACGAGGTTATTGCAGAAGGTATGGCATACCATTCCTGCTGGAATTCCTCTTGACTCGTCGCACTTTACAGGGGGTACAATCACCAATGAATACAACATGCCTGGAATGAAGGTAGATGCGTGCATCGTTCAGATGGTAGTATCGACGTTCATTGATCATGACAGGGGTTTGCGGGGGAGCTGACTCCTCAAAGTTTAACCAAGTTCCAAGGATTGCAAGGAGATTTGATTGATTCTATAGGTACGCCCCTTCAACTCCCCTTCGACTCAAGACCAATGAGGTTTGTACCCGTTCAGAGGAAGATGGGATCATCACGACTCAATAGGAGACCGGTGGAGCCCCTAGTAGTACCTATAACTGCTTATAACTTGAGCGCATCGTGCCCTTGCAAAGACACGGAGTAATGTTTTATCTGTGGCGTGAACTGAGGGATTGCTAGTAATCGATCTGGAGGATATAACTGCTGCCGACCCTTCGCTCTCATCTTACCATGTTCCATCGATTGCGTCAGGGGCTTGCTGCGGGCGGGAAGAGCAACCCCAGCGCGGCCTCATACAGTGCTAGCGCTGCAGATAAATCTGCTAGAAGTCGTTGCAAACACTCTGTGCAGCTTGTAATTGCTGACGCTCGTGACACGCATAGGGTATATCATTGTGTTCAAACCCCACGTCACGCAGGAGCAAATTGAGGACTATATCAGTAACGTTCAGAAACAAGGTATTCATACCATATCATCGGTGCATATTTACTGTAGTCTCAGGCGTATACCAGGAGGTAGAGTGACACATAGATACGGCATTATCAAGGTCAGGAGTGTCAAAGGTAACGGTAACGCTTGGTTTGACTGTGGTGGATGTAGGGCTTCGCCGCGAATTTGGGCCCAGAGGCACTGTCTGGTTTGCAAGCCCTACAAGGAAACACCGTGGAGTCGATTGGTGAGTGTTGATGATGCCCTTGACTAACAATGACTGCAACTGCTGGCTAGAACCTGATCAAGAGATGCGAACCCAGTAAATGCAGTAACAAAGCCCAAAGATGAATGTAATACGACTGAGGGAATTGGAGGGAATGGCCGGCTGATATACACGATGTGTCCACACAATTTATTTAAAGAATGAATAGTTATCCTTAATGTAGCGAGGAGGGTATCGATGGAATCGGACTGCAGGGTATTAAATATGCTGGGAAGGGTCCGTGGTCGTTACGATCATGATCATCAAGGAAAGAGAAAGGAAATACGAGAGCGAGAAAGCATGCGATAATATTGGGGAAGGAATCAAGACGTCGAAACTGTCGCTTGAGAGTCACTGGAATTTGTCGGAGACGTGACCACGAGGGATGGCAAGGGAGGGATAGCCACAGGAACGTTCAGTGGCGGTAGGTCTCTTAAATCAGGATTGTCGGGTTGTGGTTCCTTGGAGTCTCCCTTTGCTGCATCTCCCTCCAAACCGCCTTCACCTGGCGGGGATGGGAAGTCCCATGGTCGAGGAACCTACAATCGAAAATGAGGATATACTCCACCGTTCGATAATAAATTGCATACCATAGCTGCTGGCATTATCCTGAAACGACGTCAATAAGGCGCGTTACAAGCCAATTGTGAACGTACCAGGTTGCCGCACAGACGACTCCATTTCCTCGATCCTGCCCTTGGATGGCACTGAATTCGAAGTCTATGAACTGGGAGATGTAGCGGACGAAAGGAAGGATCTCGCGGACGCCGTTGTTGATCAACGCAATAGCCGACAGGAAGTTCATCAGCGAGCTTGATATTGATTGGGCATTCTGAAGAAACCGTTAGAATGATTCGACGAAGATCAAGGGCCACGCACCGAAAGGTACTGGAGTGACGGAGGAGGCAAAGCGACTTCCAAGCCCCACCAGTCTGTTGGTGGATGATAAGATAAGGGTATGAGATATCGTGCTTGCCACGTACATGTTAAGACAGATATTCTATCAAGGGGTGGATACACATCTGAGAAGCATTAAAATATATTTCGGAGAGCGTAGATCCAGATATTCACCTGTGTGGTCTGGCAACATAGCTCTACCTGTTGCGAAACCAAGCGCCATGAGCTGCGGGGTGATTTGTTTGAAACCATTGAGCACTGTCTCTGCTGTTGGCACGGCTCCAGCAAGAATTCCCTCCCCATCCCCTGGCTCTCCAAGCCCCAAATTCGGGGCCTTGACCAGCTCCACGAGACGCATATTGTTGAACATCTTTGTCAGTTTGTCCATCGACGTACTTGCTGGCGTAATCCCGCCGAAAGACGCGGCAGCGACTTGCTCATCCTGAGCATCCGATGCTAACTGACAGAAGTGCATCGCGTCCGCCTCAGCATCTGTATGCGCGAGAGAAACGGCGTGTATGGGTCCGCTGGCGCGAGCTTCCACTCCAATAGGCTTCTTGGTCTCTTTGTCAATCACGTCGTCCATAACGGGGAGAGCTCGGAGTTGTGATATAACTTTGTTCGCTGATTTAGGCCGCATGAGCTCTGACTTTAGCTTCCGGAGCTGAGGCTTGGGGACCGCCTTGGTCACTTTGAGTGAAGCGGCACTGGCAGCTGGCCCTATGATCAGGGACCGCACCATCAAAGCCGACTGCTTCGCCTTCCTGTTCGACGTCGCATTTATTGGTTTGATGAACCGTTTCGTAAAAGCCTGCCCGGCGCGCTGCTTCTTCTCGTGCTCCTTGACGGCCGACAGTTCGTGCGGTTTGTGTCCATTAGGTTCATCACAGGGTTGAACATCGACGTATGAGAACGTCTTGAAGGAGAAGCGCCGCACTCGAGCTCGCGTAAGGTCATGTGTGTGTTTCTCATCCGATGCCTCAGGGGGTGATTTGGGGATATCCTTGAGGCTCGGCGGGAATGACACGGAAGCTTCGTCGCCCGCTGCTTCCCGTGCCACTGGCGAGGGCGGAGACTCGGACTGACTGGCTGACGGCGATTCGCCGTCGACTTGAGCGGCCTGTTCCTGGGATTCTGGCGTCGGGGGTTGCTTGGCGGGGTCTGTCGGGGAGAGCAGCGCGAGGATACCCATTGTCGGCGAGGCTTGCGATTTCTTGAAGCGCAAGGGATTTCTAAGGGACTGTCATTGATATAGTGACTGGCAGTAGTGACCTTCTGCGTGGGAACTTGATCTGTAGTGGCCCTCCATATTAGTGGACTTTGAGGACGGCCCTATGTGCGATCCAGCATAAGCTCTAAAATTATTGAGGCTCTGAGCTACTCCTTTGGCTTTATGGACGATTGATGACTCAGTGCGCGTTGCCACAAACCCCGACTATATATCACGGAACTTCTCCCGTTTCCAGACGGACCACCACCACAATGGGCACGGACGACGGAATTAGGAAGAAGGCTCTGAAGGATATTATCCGGTACGCGAGCCCCCCTCTGTTGATTCGGGAATCCATTCTGAGAAGCTGTCTGCATTGCAGCCACTTTGTTCCGGCATGGTTTGCAGTGAATATGGGTGCGTCCAGGCTCCGGCACTCGATACGGTCGCGTATTCGAGCTGCCCACAGACGATTTACTGACCAGATGTCATGATCGACAGGTACTGGTGCAATAAGCATCCTATTCTACTCATTTCCGTATGGGAACGGCAGCGAGGAGATGAAGATCCTTTCGCTGCTCTTTTTCTTCCTCAATCTCGGCCTGTTCACCATCTTCGCGGCCGTCACTGCTGCCCGTTATGTTCTATTCCCCGACTTATGGTCAATCATGCTACAACACCCCGTTCAGAGCCTCTACCTTGGGTGCGCACCCATGGGAGTTGCTACTATGATAAGTGTTGCTGCCAGCTTGATTCACGAAGGTTATGGATTTGGCGGGAAGCCATTCATATATTCGGTCTGGGCAGTATGGTGGCTGGATGTAGCCATATCCGCGCTTTGCTGTTGGCAACTCATGCATATCATGTAAATCCTAATTATTCATCCGTGAAGATAGCTAACGGTACCCACAGGATGGTGCACCAGGATCATGCGTTAAAAAGAATGACCGCGGTATGGCTCCTCCCGGTTGTCACCTTCATCGTCGCATCGTCCTCAGGAGCCGTTATTGCCCCTTCTCTGGCAAAATATTCCCCATTACACGCAATAATTACACTGACGACATCCATCTTCCTCGTCGCAATCGGCCTTTCACTGGCCTTCATGCTACTTACCGTATACTTACTCCGACTCATCGTTTACGGCATCCCTCCTGGACCGACAGTGATCTCTGCATTCCTACCTCTCGGACCGATGGGCCAGGCAGGCTTTTCGATTCTTTTAGCCGGACAGGCGTTTGAGGCCATCTTGCCATACGGCGACAATGGTTTCCTCTCGTCACCAACCGCCGGCAACGTTATCAACGTCATCTGCACTTGCGTGTCCTTCGCTCTTTGGTGCCTCACAACGATGTGGGTAATCTATGCCCTCCTTGCCGTACAGGAGGTGCTCCGAAAAGGCCGTTTCCCGTTCAAGCTACCGTTCTGGGGGCTTATTTTCCCGAATGTATGTATGATCACATTCTTCCAAATAAACGAAAGCTCATGATATATATTCTAGGGTGTCTATGCGAACCTCACGCTGGCCTTGGCCCGTACGTTCGACGCGCCCTTCTTCCGCGTTTACGGCGCAGTGTATGCAGTGGGGACGCTTGTGTTATGGAGTTTGGTCGCCTTCCGCACCCTCACATTGGTGCGTGGCGGACAAATATTCGAGTCACCTTGCGTAGAGGACCTCGATATGTCGCGGGCGCCCTCTACTTGTGCGAACGGTGGTGTAGCACAATGCACTTCCGCGAATGCAAACGGCGAAACAGAGAAACGGACGTGAAAAGTAGTCTCCAGCTCCGGGACTGCAAATCTATATATAATATAATCTCCCATATCTTGTTTATCATCATAGTTTCTTAGATTTTCGAAGCCTGTACATAGCCTATTTAAATGCCCAACACCCTCAATGTGCTGGCTTTCCCTCTGGCACTATTTTGAGTCTATGGGGATGATCGCATTGCACAGCCACTACGACGTGTGTTTCTTTACTGGCTGCCACCCTGCACATCACTACATAGTGGAGCCACATCCCAATGTCTAGCAGCCGTTCTGGTTATCAGCCTCTCGCGCAGACCATCGACGAGGAGGAGGCCGACGTCGCAGAGGGCTTCCAGAATGACCACCCCGCACGCGGTTCGCGTAACAGCCGTGCCAGCATCGACCTCACGAAACTGGACAACGCATTCAAGAGGTGAGGCGCTGGCATCCGGTTCTTTGGGCGTAGAACTGAACGATGTACACGCAGATGGACCGAGAACATTGCTCAGAAGGTTAAGCGAAAGAAGAAGGCACCAGACGTTAACTCGAAAAGGGACATTTGGCGCAGTGTCTTCGACCCCCCTCATATTGACAATGCACAACCACTGGGACCTGTGAGAATCCACATGTATAACGGAAAAACGCTACTCAACGTTTACGTGCCATAGTTGAAAACCTTGGACCACTCGAGTCCAATGACACAGGAGGAGTTCGATGCGTGAGTGAATCCATCCATCCTCTACTATGCCCCGGCGTAACGATATTAGTGTCGTGCAGTCCGTGAAGCAAGCAATATCGGAGGGCATACACCCGAAGATGATCACCAAGGGCTCATCGGGGTCGTACTTCGCTCGATCAAAGAGCGAGACTGGACGCGTACAGACGGTAGCGTGAGTCTTCTATCTCGCTGCCGAACCTACCCCCGGATGACCTTCAAACCACAGAGTATTCAAACCTAAAGACGAGGAGCCATATGGACATCTTAATCCGAAGGTGCGTATCCTTTTGCCTCGACGCTGAATGACAACTTATCCACTGCCGTGTAGACTACGAAATGGCTGCACCGTCAGCTCCGCTGGATAATCCCTTTTGGTCGTGCTTGCTTGATACCCAATTTAAGGTCACTTCAGCGCTTCCCTTGCTTCGCAGTAGCTCATGATTCTTTAGCTACATCTCCGAGGCAGCAGCCTCCCTATTGGATACCCGTTTGGACCTCCACATAGTACCCCCTACGCAACTCGTATCCCTGTCAAGTCAGGTACGTTGTCGTATTCCCCCTCAAATTCTGGTTGTTGGTTGACGTGTTCGACTAGGCATTCTTCTACGACTGGATAGACAGGAATGGAGCGAAAAAGGGGAAGCCCCTTCCAGACAAGATTGGGAGTATGCAGTATTTCTTACATGGATTCCAGGGTATGTTATCCCAATCAAAAGGCTGCTGCGTCACTCACCCAGAACCTAGACGCGTCCGACTTCCTGCGAAAACACCCTTGGCCTGGTCGGGCAATATCTGACACATTCGACGACTCAACGCATCGCCAGGGCGGCGTTTCCAAACGATTCTTCAGCGCTTTGAAGGTAATCTGTGGCAGGACAGGCGACTCGGAGGATGTTTTCGACGATCCGGAATATGAAGACGAGCAGATATTATTTGATGAAGCGGAGGAAACTGATCCAAACAGGCCATTTTATTGGAGTCCTACGTTACAACAAAGCTTTAGAGAGGAATTAGAAAAGTACGTTGGTCCTCTATATCTACTATTAGCCAGATGCTGAACATTACCGACAGGCTTGTCATTCTAGGTTTGCAAACAGCTTGGTTCATGCTACAGTTAGACTGACGTTGATCTAGACTATCTTATGCTGAACACGGACAGAGGAGCCGATAATTATATGATCAAGTATTGCGAAGGAGTCCACGAGAAAAACCCGGTTGTTGACGTCGCGCCGACTCGCAACACCCAGGCGGAGATGCCTCTAATGAGCGAACTCCGGAAGACAGAGCCCCGTCTTGAACCAATGGCAGGCCCTTCCTCGTTCCGAGCCGGTACACCTCTGCTGGATTACACTCGTCGTCCACATATACACATAGCTGCGATCGACAACTCTCTCTCCTTCCCCCACGAGCATCCGCAAGGATGGCGATCGTATACGTACGGTTGGCTGTATCTCCCAGTCAGTATCATCGGTAGACCTTTTAGCGAATACACGCGCAACCACTTCTTGCCGCTTCTGACCTCTAAGGCGTGGTGGGAAGAGACTACTTTCCAGCTCCGGAAGCTATTCGCCGTTGACCCGGATTTCCACCCCAAGATGTTTGCTGTAAGAGGAATTTCACTCTCCTCAATTGCGACATGTACTCATCGTGGCACTTTAGCGACAATTAGCTGTCATCAAAGGTCAAGCTTGGAACATCGTTCAATCATTGCGCCACACCGTAAGTCTCCGGTGTTTTACTTTTGTACATGTCTAACTTTGACCCTAGGATGAAGGTACCTAAAATACTATGCCTTGGTCGTAGTAAGCCAGCTGACAAGTCATTCAGGTCCTCTAGAGCTCACGCGACGGCAGAAGGTTCTGGTCTGGGACGAAGAGATGGAAGTTCCGGAAGAAGCGCTCCAGGAAACAGTCGATGAACCTCCTTCATCACCCAAGCTCTCTATCAACAGCGTTCCTTTACCACGCCGGAAACGAAGCCGTAGTTCCAGTAGTGAATTCCCACCTCCAATACGTCGTACATCTACAGATGCTACCGGCGCACCTCGACCCGTCCCTTTCGCCGCTAAATTCCAACGCATACATCCCGGTACCACAGGTGTTACAGTTCTGGAGCATCTGGAGCGCTTAGATGCGGTGGAAGCCAGTTTACAGCGACTAGGCGTGGACGATGATGAATTCGAGGAAGTCGATGTTGGGGAATCGTCGCAGCCCGTACCGATTCCGTCAAGTGCCCCAGCGACATCGACATCGTATCTGGCAACATCGCCTTTCTCGCCGCCTGGCAGTCCACCGACTCTGGGTCACGAACCACTGCCGACTGTGCATGAAGTGGAATCGATGGCTAGCTCGATGATGGAGGAAGATCTGGTGACGATGACGAAGTCTACGACCTTCGTTGAGACGTCGACGCCCCGGCATATGAGGTGGTCCAGCCAGGCGGCCAGGAGCATAGATTGGATGCAGCCGTCCGACCAATCACCCAAACGAACGGTTATTGTGGAGGTCAGTCCATTAGCTAGATTATCGTTAGTTTCCATTCACTGACAATATACATCGTACTTCAGCGGCTGGAAACGGTCAGCATCAAGCCGTTATGCTCATGTTGGTAGGTCTGGGTCTTGGCTGTTGTAACTAAATAATATCACCGCCTTTTGGAGCACGTACACATACTTAAGACCAACAACTACATTAGATTGAGAGAACACTCGAGCAAGAAATTGGGGCCTTAGTCCCCTTCTGTCATGAGCCAGTTCGCAAAGTCGTCCAGACGCTTCTTCTCTGCTTCGTCGCCATCGCCGGTGATCTCCTCACCGGTCCCACTGCGTTTGAACCGTTGTTTTCCGACGAAAAGACTTGCTTCGATTCGCCGGCCAGAGAAGAATCGCCCGTTCATTTTCTACCGGGTGTTCAGTCCATTACCACAACCTGTATGATGAAGGGAAACATACTACTATGCACGCATGAGCACCGAGAGGCTCCCTAAACTTCACTGTCATGACACCGTCCGGTTCTTTCTGTAATGGAATAATCAATTTCAATAATCAAGCATCTATCCGAGCGAAGGGGATGGGGATATTCAGCTTGCGGCGTACATCATACAGAGTAACATTTGTCACTTCCCCCAATGTCGAACACTCGTCGCGCACATCTTCCTTCAAGTCGAGTAGGAGAGAGGCGTCTTCTTCGAGCTCTTTGAGCGTGAACATGTGCTTGAGCACGACGACGCGGCTGTTCTTGCCAGGTACTGTCGATGCGTTGCCGAATCCGAAGCTGTCTTCCTCGTCCCAGTCTTCGAGCTTCCTGTGGCAGCGGCTTTAATTAAACGCGTACTGCAGACCTGGGGAAGAAGGTAGATGTACCTTTGCATTTTGCCCATCCGTTTCGTGATCTTCTTCTTATCGACCGTCTTCCGAGGCTTATGCTCCCCAGCAGCCCCACCCCCACCCCCTGACGCCTTATGCGCAAAGTCCGCGCGCTGCACCTTCATCACCGTCGACGAGTCCCCAATCCTCAGCTCCGCCTCGTCCAACAAAATTCAGCGCCAGATCCACCGAGTCCTCCTTAAAATACACCACCAGCGCCTGCCCGTTGAACGTCCCGTCGTCGAGAGCGTACATCTTCACCTTGGGCTCGCCGTTGTCGTCCTCCTCGATGATCCCGCACTTGGAGAAGCGCGCGACGAGCTCGTCCTGTTCGGTGTCCAGTGGGAGGTTGGTCACGTAGACAGCGGTGTTCTTGGAGCGCGGGGGTTTGGGGTCTTTGATAGAGTCCGACTTGTCGTTGCGCCCGCGTTTGATGGAGGGCCCAGGGGCGTCGATGGGCGTCGCGGAGGTGTAGTCGACTTGCTGCTTCCGCTTCTTGTTCTCGCGCGCCAGGACGGGTGCGGCGGGTGTCTATCGACGTGCCAGATTGTTCCAATTATTAGTTCGTGGATGTTAGAGGCCACTCACTTCTTCATCGACCCCGGCGACGGAATATGCAGCCTGTTGCGCCTTTACGAGTTCCTCATCGAGCTTTCAAAAAGTCAGCTTTATTTCTCGCGCAGAAAGGGACTTGGGGGGCGCACTATGGACACCCATTTCCCCTTCACGCCATCGTACTCCATTTCAGTGCCATCATCGCCTTCGAACTTCCACGAACCCGATTCCTTGTCGTAGTAGATTCTGATCCAATTAGCAAAGATACGAAGAGATATATCCAAGCGCATACGCCTAGATAACGCAGATAACGCACCTTGGGTCATCCGCGAAGGCTGCGGCTTGTGCCTCTGCAGAGGATCCCGCCGCGGCCGCTACTGGTGGTGGTGCGCTCAACATGATCGAGGGAGAGCGAGTCACGCTTTGTGTTTAGATCTCAACGCATGCAAACAACGACCGCGTGCATTAGATTACTAGACGACTTCTACATCTCTACGACGATAGCTCTATGGTCTATATGTACTGCTTCAGCGGGAAGAAAGCACTGGGGTCGTGCGGTGCGTCTGGTGCACGCTTGGGGATCCATCGTTTGTACGAAGTAGGGATCGTGGGAGGAAGCTTAGACTCTGTGTACACCTTGTTCGCCGAAGTGACGGTGTCAATGGCCGCCGAGAGGTCTGGGACTTCCTTAGGCACTGCTAGCACTGCTGTTTCCTTGCCATCAGCGGCGGGGGCGGCCACGCTTGAATACGGACGGTCAATCTCGCCGTAAGTTACACTGAAGGCGAGCTACTACTCACGACGGGGCCTGCGAATGCTCAATCAACAGCGAAGAAAGCTCCAGCTGAGTGACCACGGAGAGCTTTGGGTATGCGCGTCGTACATCGCGTTTCCAGTAAGGGTTTTGAGCGGGGTCGGAGGCTACCATTCGAATTCCAAGCGTGATTTACGAGAAGGTGAGTGCTGACTCTGCACCGGGGGAACGAAGCGTACCTTTGGTAGCGGGTGTGTTGTACTTCTCCGGTCTCGAACCAGGAGGAGGATATCTGTTGATGCTGGCAATTGGCAGCCCGGTCGAAATCTCTGGGTTCACGGCGACCACGTCCCCTGCAACGCAATTCAATTCCCATTAAACTTCAAGGAAAGCTAGGAAGAACGCACGGAATTTCTTCCAGATCCCCTTTGAGCTGAGATGGTAGAGCGTCGATTCAGCAGCTTTCTTGGTGGTGGCCATTGCTGCAGCAGCCAGTTGGTGAATTCGGAACTCGCAACAAGCGCCGGTAAACTCCGACCCCTGCCCCAGCGATTGCGCAGAATCCGTGCCTTCTCTTCGACCTTCATTCAATGCACCCACAACCAGTGACCCCCCCCCCCCCCCACCATTGACCAACTCCATAATGAGCAATCGTGGCGGAAACGCAACGTGCTATGAATGTGTTCTAGATGCCCCGGATCCCAACTCAACTATTCTCATCTCATCTCATGAAGCTCGGAGTATTCGCTGACAGATTTCGGACAAGTGGAATAAGCATAGTGCACATCGTATTGTACGTATATTTCTAGCACTAGTCGTGACAATCGTGCGTGTCGAAGGTCAACTCATCCATATGCTTTCTTACAGATCCGTACACCCCGCGCAAAGCATGTCATTATTGCTACATTATTCGCATTCTATCGAGCCGACACACTCTACGCCACACCCGTTACAAGGCTCTCGCTCTTGCTAGTGGGTTCGTTGAGTGACCTTAGAGCTATGCTTATTCCCAGGCAGTGCATGCGTTCGCAGGACCGACGACGGGAAAAAGATAAGATCACGGATATTTGCGTATTGCATGCTCTGCACACACGAAGCATCACATAAGCTTCATTTCTTCCGACTTGAGCACCCGGGGAAGCCAACGACACGGAGTGACCGTGTAGATCATTACCCCCCCACCACCGCGTCGAATTGCGCAATGTGCAGCAATTAGCACATGGCGCAATATCCTATATTGCGGCGTCTTACTTATGTACGTAGCGACATTGACGCGTATGTATATACAGTCTACATTTATATAAGAGCAACGATGAAACACCAAGGCTTTTCCATCCAAAGAGACAATCGAAAAAATGTCGACAACCACCTCCATCTTCACCCTCCAACAATCTCCCGCTGCCGAGAATTCCTCGCAGCAGGTTTTCACCGTCGCTCTAAAACCCGCACCTGTACCCGGTCACACCCATGTTCATTCTGCCACGAACGACGCAGAGCCTGCGACCCGCGACCCCCACAGTTTCCCCACATTCGATTCAACGATCCTCACTGAGCTCACCCAACCCATCCTCTACCTCCCGCCTCTCCTCTCCTCGCTCCCCGAACGCTTTCTCCCTACACCGGCCCCCAATGCCGAGTATCCGCCCCTTGTTACAGAGACGCGGCTACCCGACATCGACCCAGCATCGCTCTCCCTGCATAAAGCATTGCATCATTTTATGCCGCTAAATGGGGACTATGCTGCACTGCCGTATGAGGAGGCGTTCAACTGGGCCGAGCTTGAGCTGCCTGAAGACGACGAGAGGGAGTGGTACTGCGTCGTGTTCAGGAGTAAACGCAAGGCAGGGAGCGACAGTGGACGTAAGAATCATACTTACCTTCCAAGATCGAACCCAAACTTATGTTTCTACCGATTTTCAGCTCTGTACGAAGCAGACAGAAAAGCCCATGACGAAGCAGTTCGAAACGGCGGGGTAAGACCACCTCCTCCCCCCCTTCGCGCATTTTCTCATCTTTTCTCCTTTTCTCTCAGTTAATACTGTACTGGTACGGCATCCCCGATCAAGAAACGGGGATGAACCTCGCGACCTGCATCTGGCAGAGCCGAAAACACGCCAGCGCGGCGAACTCACGGCCGCACCACGCCGAAGCGATGAAACTCGCCGCCTCCTCCTACGAGGTGTACGACTTGGAGCGCCACGTCCTGCGCAAAGCCGCTGGCGAGCAGTGTGTCTCAATAGAGCCTTACCGTGGCGGCGAGGTTGGGTGGTGATGCGTGGTTTTTTGTTTCTAGTGTTTTATGCCTGGGGCTTGGGATGCGTTGGAGCTTGACGCCGATGAGGCCCGAGGGTGACATGGTATGATAAGACGTGATCGCTGCGTGATGCTGCTTCCATATTGTGTCTTAGTTGCATAGTGATATCTGTATAATAATACCCCCAGTTAACCAGTTGAGTTGAGCTTAGTTCGCCATGCGTATAAGCGTTGACCATGCGTATAAGCAATGTTATATGCTACGACGAAGACTCATTCCTCCCAAGATTCGATGCTGTCGGTCGTGATCTGTGAGGACGTCGGAGGGTGTTCGTGGATGGGGCTCAGAGGTAAGATACTACTAGAAGACATTCGACGGTGAATCCTCCTGCGGACTGGTGGGCTTTGAATGACCTAGAAACCGGACATTCAAGGAAATGGCTAAGAATAAGAAAGTGAGAATAAACTGACTATCGACTTTGCCTGAGGTTGAGACTGAGAACACAGTTCGTCCCCGTCGGCGACTGACTCGTCGAGCTGATCTACCTGGGACGAATCGCTGTATTCGGCATCCTTGAGCGGCGAGATGAATATTCCTGGGGCCGGGGCAAAGACAGGTCCAAGCTCGCTTTCAGGGGTTATGCGGCCATAACTATGGGCTTCTACTAAGGCTTGTGCAAAAGGAGAACCCGGTGCGGCAAGGCTTTGCTGGCTGGGATAATCCCGGAAATCGTAGAAATCAGTGCATGAAGGCTTCGTGGGGGTCCCTGGCGCATCCAATTCCTGCACAAAGAGGTCGTAGGTAATCACGTCCTGCTCTAAGAGGCTCTTCACTGGTGTTTCCGGAGGTGGAGGCTGATGCTGGACTCCAGGACTTGCTTGCTGTTTATCTTGCGGAGTGCGACGGACCGAGCTTGGTGATGTCTCCACTTGATTAGTAACGGACGGCTGACGATGATGAGATGGTGACGAAATTTCCAATAAAACAGCGACGGGGATAGGAAGCGGTTTGGGCTTGGTGTCGATGCCTTCTTCTCCGTCATGTCCGCGCAGAAATGGTTTCCATTGAAAGCCTATATCACCCCAGTCGATTTGGTATTCTGATTGGTCAGGCGGGTCCGAATTCGAGGGGTCCTCCGCGGGAGAGTCAAAGTACACCGGGTGCGCAGTACGGTGCCCAGGACCACGAGTAGCGAACAAAGAGCTTTGTAGATTGGTTAGTGTATCAGAGCTCGGTCCAGGCGTATCGGAAGAAGGTATCAAGTCCATGCCATCGACGTAAGTATTTTCTTCCATGAGGTCGTCTTCGTAATCCATGTTGTCTTCGGGAGACATATAGCTATCGGATTGGACGCATAAAGACGGGTGGGAGAAAGAGTCATCCAGCATCCGTGAGTGAGTGAGCATATTCATATATTCGTGAGCAGATCCAGAATCGTTAGCGTCGGGAACATCGGCGATTGGCGGTAGGTTGAAGAGCAGATGTTTTAGCGGGGTTTGATTTGAAGCAGGAGCTAGGGTAGAGCAAGGTCCAGGCTTGGCGAATGGTATAAAAGCAGTATTAAGATTGCGAGGCGACTCGGCGCCCAAATTTGTAGCAAGTCCTTCCCAGAGATGGGTGTTCGATGTCTGGTACTGAGGGGGGTCGTCCTGTTGTATGGGATTGGGAGAAAGAAACTTCTCCTCGTACGTTTTCAAGTTTCTTAACGAGCGACTGGTATCGATTTGCATGGAAGAGCCTTGCTCGGGCGGGCCAAAAGCAAATACACTGTCTGCCTCTTCGCCGGGATGAATGTCATCTTCATGGAGGGACGGAAGAGGGCTCGTGGAATATAGCGGTTGGCTAGATCGACGCCGACGAGGTCCCTTCACATGTGTACCGGATTCTTGTACATCCTTTGGGAGTAGAGATCGCAGAGGATGCTTCTTATCTAAAGCCAAAAAAGTATGAGCAAGCCATCCAGGTAACGGTGCGCTGTCGCCTTCCATGCCCTTCGAGGAAATCATTAATGACGAAGAAATAACTCGACAAGCAAGTACGACCACCTCTGACTGATCGAAAGAAGGCACCCGGAATAACTCAGATGCCTCTGTATCCTCGAGCACAACAGTATATTTGTTGCCCCTAGTTGCCGACGCGATAGAGCGTGTACTCTCTTGGTATAAGTGACTGTACGCATCTGACGGTGTTTTCGGAACGTCGTAGCTGCTGAGTGACGATGATCTCGCGCGATTCGAGCCGACAGTCGAGGGAGATGGCCGCGTTATGTTCATTGTCTCGACCATACGGTCAAATCGCGTATTGACTCCCCTTTTGCGACGTTTCTGGACTGGAGACGAGGGGTCAGCAGCCCGTCACAGTGTGAAGAGCACGCACCTTGATGCTTGATACCGTCCAATGCGCGTTCATCACTCGCGCTGCAGAACTTGAGCTAAATGAGAGGATCTCTTGTTAATGCGAACGCACCGACTATGGCTAAAGACTCCGGCAGAGCCAGCTTCGTCGGTGTACTCGTCCTCTGCTCGATGCCGCTTTCTGTTCCTCATCGTGGTTGGCTTCAAGATAGGATCGTGGGAGAATAATCTTACGGGTTATATACAGGAGGTGGTTATTTACATGGCGAAAGTTCACATTCATAAAGCTCTGACTCCTACACACGTTCTAGGTACGGCTTGAGTTCGTCTGGAAGCTCGATGTCTGGCAGACGCTTGTCGGCAGGTCCTAGTTTGCCGCGCGAGATCGGATCCGACGGGTTCTTCGCCGACGCGACATATTCCAGTTGCAACTTATTATTGTGTGCCATAAGGCAACTTCCCGCCCGTTGAATAGACCCGTTTGTCTGTATATTTCGGCTGGAGCCTTTGTTGAAAGAGCCGATTACGCCCTGGTTGTCAGAATTGATGATAACATGCATGTTTCGGATTCCCTTGACTTCCAACATGTATGTCGCAAGTTCCACGGCGACCCCCTCAAGCCATCCGATGTCGCGTCCTGGTGCCTTCCAGCCCGGACGACTCTTCCACGCCGCCCACTGACAGTCCTTCCCCCATGTCATCCCAATCCCCCATTCGCCCGATGCATCAACACTTACTCGGAGGTTCTGAGCCTTACCCCGAGTCATAACACTGCGGCCTGCTTTAGGGTTGTTCAAAAACATCCAGCCACCAGTTCAGCTCAGCCCGCAACTCGCTAGAGAGAGCCTTCTTCTTGGTGGCGGCGTCGAACGAGGATACGAAGTGATTCATTAAGGCCATGTGCGAGCGGCCCAAAGGATAGACATAAATTACGTGGGCCAGCGTCCCCTGGATGGTCATGGCATCAATTTGGGAAACCTCGCGTTGCTGCAAGAATGCCAAGAGCTTATTGTGGAAATTTTGTCGCTTCGCCGGCGGGAGTGAGATGGTCCTTTGGCTCAGATTCCAAAGAAACCCGACGTAAGTGAACGAGTGGGAGAAATCTTGACCCTTGTCCGGGTGCCAAGGGACCCCGAGGGAAGCAATTCTCTTCAACGCTTCCTTGCGGTCGTACGCGAAGGTTGTTGTCAAACGCCAGGGTGTCGGGTGGCGGAAAACCACCATATCGTCAGCCCATTTGCAGATTGGACCTACCCCAAGCTCTTTCCAGATCGCAAGGGCAGCGTTTGCGATCTCCCCCGAGTTGCCCTCTGATGCCCTCGACCCGAACGGGCAACAATGTTGTATATAGAACTGGCCCTTTTTTGCCTGCATTACGAACCAACGTTTATGTGCCGCGCAAATGGGTGTTCGACGATGGAACTTCGATATATCGAGCGTCATCGCCTGCGCTCCATTCGGAGCCTGAGCAACCTAGAGGCACTTAAGTCAGTACGATAGCGTCGCGTATGATCGGAGAACATACAAGCTCTGCCATTTCCAAAGCCGAATCGAACTTCGTCGGAAATTGGCGTATATCTGAATATGCATTCGTTGACGGATTCGCGTTCGTCCTGCGAGAGAGATCAATGCAAAGCCGGAGCTTTGGCTCTTCGCCCGCTTCTTGGGGTTGGACGTTAACCGTGATCGGCGAGCTCTGGAATGGTCCCCCAAGGATCTTCTCTACCTGAGTTTGAGAGAATGGTCCGCTAAGGCGGCCATCCATGACCTCTTCCGCGAAGTAATCGTCTACGAACGATCTATATCTTTCGACGGATTTGGCGTTCGGCCAAGTGACCGTCTTGCTAAGGGTGGGGAATTCACCCATTGGGAAGCCTTGTCGTAGCTTCAGAACCAGATTAGGGAATTGCTTAACGAGGTGGGGGTATCTCCTGAAAAATTCCTCGAATGCATCGACGTTGTAAGGTGTCTTTACCCGCCGCAGAATCTCTGGGTTCGTAGAGCGCCCAGCGGTGCGGGGGTGTGGTGGAAGTGTGGCGAGAGGCGGGATGTCAGGAGCCATGGTAGGCAACAGGCCGTCGAGTCTTCGAGATAATAAGCTCTTGAACTCTGAGGACTTCGCAGGCGTCGAAGACTGGCCAGTGGCACCTGAGGCCCGGGGGCTGGCGGTATATCAGAGTAACAAACCGGGGGGGGGGGGGGGGGTATTTATACGCGAGTAAAGCACCCCCATGGCTGTTCAGAGTTCGACGGCCACAGGCCAGGCGTCTTGAACCGCTGACTTGAAGTTCGTGCCGTTGATGAAAGTGAAAGGCTGAGGAATTAACCTTGCCGCAGCTGTACACCATCAGATGTCGTTTACTTTACAGTGATCTGCCATTTAAAGTGCATCAGTATTGCAGGCCAACCATTGGATAGAAACATGAAGAATGGCGAGAAGACGTGCTGCGGTGAAAATGATTGGGAACAGCTGCGAGTGATGTACTCCTCATTTCTTTCGCAGCACGTCGCGAGGCAGTAGCACTGTTCCTTGGGCACTGCGTTATCGTGATTCCCTGTTATCTCTCGAGGCTAAGTTCATCCTTATTTCCCCATCTAATTTCCCCACTGAGTCTTGGGAAACGTCCCTGATGACAGGGCGTCGATGACCAACTCGAGGTTGATTCGTCATTTCTCGAGTGAAACGCGTTATCGCACCGACCAAGCTCGACTTGAACAACGATGGACAAGGCTAAAAAGGAATTTGCGTGGCCTACAAGAAGGGATGAAGACACGGTCCGCACACCACCCGCGTTCCGCAGGTCTTTCTTCCAGGCGGCTATCCTGTGTACAACCCTCTGTGCTGTTGGCCTTCTGTATTTTTCCAGTGGCCTCTACGGGGCATGTGGGCACCGTAGTGGGTCCCACTCAGGTTCGCAAAACCCGGCCTACCTTATCGAAGCACGACATGGCGCAGTTGCAAGTGAAAACAAGCTCTGCTCAGATATCGGCGTCCAGACTCTGAAATCGGGAGGGAATGCAGTGGACTCAGCCATAGCTACTACATTTTGCATTGGAGTTGTCAACATGTTCTCGTATGTTTGCTCACAACTCACATTGAAGCGTCCACGATAACGAGCTCCATGTATGACAAAGGTCCGGGATCGGTGGCGGAGGATTCATGACCGTTCGTGTGCCGCCAGCGACCAAGGACGCGAAATCAGACGTCTTCACTATCGATTTCAGAGAAGTGGCTCCTGCCTTAGCCAATGCGACAATGTATCGCAACAACCCCAACGCTTCTCGTTTCGGAGGACTTGCGGTCGGCGTTCCCGGTGAGCTCAGAGGGTTGGAGGAAGCTTATCGGAGGTGGGGTACGCTCCCTTGGTCGCGTCTCGTACAACCGAGCATCGACCTAGCCAAGGGTTGGAAGGTAGATGCAGAGTTAGCGAGACGGATCACTGTGAGTTCATTCTTATGATTCGACGCGTTTCTTCACGCGAACTCTGTACATTCAGTGGTTCCCGGACTTGATGCTCAATAGGCCGGACTGGAGTTCTATCTTCGCCCCTCAGGGTAGATTCTTGCGTGAAGGCGAAGTAATCAGACGCGTCAATTTATCTCGTACATTGCAAACTATCGCGAACGAAGGTGCCGGTGCATTCTACAAGGTATCTCCTGCAAGAATCATACTCGTGAAGGTGGATTGCTGAGACTATCATGTTAGGGACCCATCGCAGACTCGATCGTTCGGAAAGTAAACGCAACCGGCGGCATACTAAGTCAAGCAGACCTGGAGAACTACGCCGTCCATGTAGATCGAGCCTTGGAAGGCACTTTCAATGGCCGAAAGGTCTACACTTCCCGTGCTCCAACTTCAGGCCCAGGTCAGTCAAGCCGCTACATCTACCTGAACCTTTCCTTCATGATTGGTCTTGAAGTCCTCTTGCACATGTTAAACTTAGTGGAAAACTACGACTTTCGGCAGAAAACTCCTTTGAATGTTCACAGAATTGTCGAGATCTTAAAGTGTGAGTACTGTTCAGACTGAACACGACGATTATGTCTGACCCTGTATGCTAGTCGGGTTTTCAGCTAGGTCCACAACGTTCACCACCTCCTTGGATGCCATTCTTATCAGCCGTTCGGCAGGACGAGGGTTGGAGACCCCGCTTATATGAACGACACGGCATATATCAATGAAATCCCTACTAAAGCATTCTCAAAGCTAATAGCTGCTAATATCACCGATGTAAGTCTTTATTCCTTCGCGCGATGATTTACACACATACTTACTTGTGCTTAGGACCGAACACATCCATCAGACTATTATAACCCCATCTATGATGTCAAGACTGATCATGGAACAGTCAGTCCGATCGCGTCTATATACTCAGGGATTGATCCAAAGCCCATAGAGCCATACGTCTGTCGTTGATATAAATGGCATGGCAGTGGCACTTACTTCCACGGTCAACCTAATTTTTGGTTCCGAAGTAATGGACGCAGAAACAGGTGTCATCCTGAATGATGAGGTAGGTGCATCCAACATATCTATGAACTCCGCTCAATGATATACACCGGAAGATGGATGACTTCTCGACGCCTGGTATTCCAAATGCCTTTGGCCTGTGGCCTTCGCCATGCTAGTCCTTCCCACTATATTTTTCTAGACTTCTCATAAGCCTTCTACAGACAATTACCCAGAGCCTGGGAAGCGCCCACTTTCTTCAACGACACCCACCATATTTGAGTATCCAGATGGCTCGTTTTACCTGGCCATTGGTGGCTCGGGAGGATCTCGCATCTTTGGGGCCGTCTTCCAAACCATTATTAACCTTGACTGGGGTATGGACGTCAGCCGGGCCATAGAATCCGGGCGTCTGCACCACCAACTTTATCCAGAGGGTCTGGACATTGACAGCACATATCCGCTGTACATTGTTGAGGCTCTAAAGGAGATAGGTCACAATGTCACCGGTACGTAGTATCGCTCCGCTTCACCCGCTTGCCACCGAATTCGAACCGTGTAGTTGCCGACATAAACAGGGTGGCCGCTGTTATCCAGGCCGTAGTGCAGAAGGACGGCAGGATATTTGGTGAGTCTAAGCACTAAGTTCTGTCCCTATATCACCGATTCATCGTCACACAGCCGCGAGCGACTCCAGAAAGAACGGGATAGCTGCAGGATATTGAGCAGAAACACGCAACACCTAGATACCCTGCTCTGGCACCTAGACAGCGCATCATCTACTGAATATATTTTTAGCATAACGGATAATCTACTTATACGAAGTTCCCAGCTGTCGTCAATGACCGTAACCGATTCATGTGACGTCCGCGCTACTGTACTGACATGTGGTGAGTGCATTCAACGGCAGATTTTCGCAACAAACATCCTCTGCGAGGATTGACCGAGTGCGACATGAACTGCTTCTGGATGCGCTTGCTTCTGGCACAAAAGGCATATATGAGGGTTGAGATACCCACAACTTCCCATGAGGATGAAGGTTTCTTCAAGTTTAGTCGCATTATCTCTATCGATCGCGTCGGCTGTGGCCGTCGTCCCAGAGTGGGGTCAATGTGGTGGCAAAGAATGGATGGGCGAAACGGGTTGGTATCTATGCTCTATACCATTCACAAGCTGACACGCCGCTCACATAGCCTGCGCTTCTGGTCTCGTTTGCAGTGTTCAGAACGATTGGTACTCCCAATGCTTGAAGGGTTCAGCTCCACCAGCTCCCACAACCTCCGTCCCTACAACCTCCATTCCAACCGTCCCGACATCTAACCCACCTTCACCTACTGTGACGCCGCCGCCCTCTTCAACTGGATTCGTTACAGTTTCGGCCACGAAATTCATGCTTAATGGGGCGAAGTTCACCGTCGTTGGTGGCAACGCTTATTGGATTGGTCTGACCGGTCTAAGCACTGCAAACATGAATGCGGCTTTCGCCGACATTGTGAAGGCTGGTGGGACTGCCGTAAGGACTTGGTATGCTGAGGTTCTCATTACATTTATTCGCGTTATCAATGATCGGTGCAGGGGCTTCAATGAAGTGACTAATCCCAATGGCAACTACTATCAGTCATGGTCTGATAGTACGCCAACTATCAACACAGGCGCGTCTGGGCTGCAGAACTTTGGTGTGCTGAATCCTTTTTCTTGGTATATGTTTCGGCTCATGGTCGTATCTTCACAGATAATGTAGTGGCTGCGGCTAAGGCCAACGGACTCCGTCTTATTGTTGCTTTGTGAGTCAATATCTACCCAAGATCTAATGTGGCCCTGACTCTGAACCTCGCATAGGACGAACAACTGGTACATCAATCTGGTTATCAATACAAATTCCTCAGAAATTGACCACATTATAGGTCAGATTACGGCGGCATGGACGTCTATGTCAAGCAAATTCTAGGCTCTTTTAACCATGATCTCTTCTATACAAATGCTCAAGTGATCGTTAGTCAAATATCGCTCCATAGGGTGTTCATCCTCTTAACGTTGGCCAGACTGCATTCAAGAATTACATCAAAACATTCGTAGGCCGATATGCCAACGAGCCCACAATCATGGCTTGGGAACTTGGTAAATGCTTTCCATGCCTATCTAATCGGCATCTTCTAACCACAACGCGCCCAGCCAACGAACCGAGATGTAAAGGAAGCGCTGGGTACGGTATGATCCCAAACCATTAACTCATACCGAAATCTGACGTGGTTCTGCCTATTAGCACATGGTCTGGAACATGCACTACTACTACCGTTACCAACTGGGCGAAAGATATCTCCGCTTACATCAAGTCCATTGATAAGAACCACTTGGTCGCGATAGGCGACGAGGGATTCTACAATCAACCAGGTGCTCCAACATACCCCTATCAGTACGTCCCTCTGTTCGATCATCGTCCGTTATGAGATACTTACAACCGCTCTACAGAGGCTCAGAAGGTGTAGACTTTGATGCAAACCTTGCCATTAGCACGGTCGACTTCGGAACGTTCCACGTAAGCATAGTTTTGTAGTATGCACGACCTCACTAACCCCACACTTTGTAGTCATATCCAGTAATCACTCGCCGCGTTCATTCTATGCCTAGGCTAGGCTAACCTTCTCTAATAGATTCCTTGGGGGCAATCGGGCAATCCTCAGGCATGGGGCGCACAATGGATTGCTGATCACGCTGCTTCGATGACCAAAGCGAACAAGCCAGTCATTTTGGAGGAGTTCGGTGTCGATAATAACCAGGCCACGGTATACGCGGACTGGTGGAGTACTGTAATAAGCTCAGGGCTTACAGGAGATTTGATATGGTATGTTTGGCGGCCTCTTCTTTCGTTGTTCACGTCGTTTACCCGTTTTTAGGCAATCTGGCTCGAGGTATGTTTTGCACTCTTGAGGAAAAACCTTTGGTACTCACCCAACACAGATTTCCGAGCGGCGCCACGCCCGATGATGGCTACGCCGTCTATCCCGACGATCCCGTCTATCCGCTTCTTACCTCGCACGCTCGAGATCTCAAGGCCAGGGGGTAAGTGAGGCAACATTCCACCACCAACGCCGAAGTGGGCGGCAAGTGAACGGGGGTACCTACTACCCATAGGCCATCACCTGTATTCAACATAAAATGCAATTTATCAGCCTTCTGCCAAGCATACTTGTGTACGCGCTGTTAGTGAGTTTTTTCCGTATATTGGTCATTCGCCACGGTCATTCATCGTTGGCATAACGTGGTCCGGGCTTTGTATACTTTGTCAGTCGATGTTGGGGCGTCCTTGATCACAGGCACCAGTAGCTCCGCATAGACGATGCGTCGGTGTGTGGTGCCCAAGACTGACGGATGTTCAGTAATGCCTGTCAGGTCTACAGGCGGTAATCCACTCATACAACGTGTGACTGCGAAGGCTGATCCCAGTGCCTATGCGACGGACAATTACATGCCTCAGGCTTGTCCGCCCTCAGTATCAATAACTAGGCCGGTGGGTGATGCTGCGGTATATTTTCGCAAGAAAGCCACTGCCAGCAACGTTGCGCGAAGATAGCCCGACGACACGACGACACAAGATACGACTGCTACCTCTTGGCGGTGTGTTGGACGGGTACAAAAAGGCAAAACAATTGACCCCAGTTACACCGACTCTTCATCAACATGAAGCTCGCTGCTGGATTAGTCGCTTTGGCTGTCGCCCTTATGTCCGTCGGGGCTGATGTTGCGGAATGGGGCCAGTGCGGTGGCATAAACTGGTCGGGAGAATCTAGTTGAGTGGACACAATTCAATTTGAGTTTAAGACTCGATCTGACATTGGGTGTGTAGCATGTGGGGCTGGTCTCGTCTGCCACTCGTACAGCGAGTGGTACTTCCAATGCATCAGAGGCGCCTCCTCCGCGCAGCCTACAATTACTTCTGTAACCCCGACCACGACGTCTCTCAACCCAACACCCAGCGGCACACCGCCTACCTCCACAGGCTTCGTGAAAACTTCGGGAACTGAATTCACACTCGATGGATCCAAGTTCACCGTAGTGGGATCCAACTCCTACTGGGTTGGGTTGTCTGGATTTAGTAGTGAGGAGATGAGTCACGCATTCGCTGATGTTGCAGCTGCCGGAGGAACTACCGTCCGTACATGGTGCGTATCAAGTCGATTTCTTGTTGAAGAGATCGCGCTGACCCTATCTATCACAGGGGTTTCAACGACCAGACTGATGCTGGCTACTGGGGACCATACTACCAGCTCTGGACTAACGGCGTTCCCACCGTGAATACTGGCGCGTCAGGACTGGGGAACTTCGGTAATAACCATATAGGTACTTTTCGCGCCCTTGTTGATCATCATGCTTCTCCCCTTGCAGACAAAGTGGTCGCTGCTGCCAAGGCCAATGGCATTCACCTTATTGTGGCATTGTAAGTCGTAATATTTCGACCTACACACCTTGAATTAAAAAGAGACCGCAAAACTAACAACTGGTCGGATTACGGTGGAATGGATGTCTACGTCCAACAAATCACGGGTTCCACCAACCACGATCTCTTCTACACAGACGCTCAGGTTATTGTCAGTATTCGTTCCGATCTTCTCCAGCGTCGCGAACTAACCATACCCATTCATTACTCAGGCGGTATACAAAAACTACGTCCAGACGTTTGTCAGCCGCTATGCGAACGAACCGACCATTTTGGCATGGGAACTGGGTGACTTACTTTCTTCTTGATCTGATAGAGTTATCTTACAACCTACCCCATAGCCAACGAACCCAGATGCAGAGGCAGCGGACCGTATGTTCAGAATTAATTCTTCCTTCCTAATATGAGTTCATTACCAATACATCGGGAACCTGCACACCCGCCACAATTACAGCTTGGGCCACAGATATCTCTGCGTTCATTAAGTCTATTGACCCCAACCATCTCGTCGCTCTCGGCGATGAAGGTTTCTTCAACCGACCAGGTTCTCCCACATACCCCTATCAGTATGTGTCTTCCTCCTGACTCCTGAAAGCATTATAAATTGACGGATTGTAGGGGTTCCGAGGGCATTGACTTCGATGCCAACCTCCAGGTCAGCACGCTTGACTTCGGAACTACTCACGTAAGCCTTGTCCCAATGAATATCAAATATCATACTGACCGCGTTTAACAGGCTTACCTCGTAAGAAAGAATGAGATACGTCTGGGCGGCCTGGACTGACTGGTTCGCACAGGACCATTGGGGCACTGGTGCCGACGCTTTGGCGTGGGGTTCCAGATGGATCACGGACCACACTACTTCCTCGAGCCTCTACAACAAGCCAGTGATACTTGAAGAGTTCGGCATGCTCGAGGACAAGGCCACGATTTACGCTGCATGCGACACGATTGAAACCTCCGCCTTCTCGGGTGACCTCATCTGGTTCTTACTCATACGTGTTCCTCCATTCTGCGTGTTCAGCTGACTTTTACGGCAATAATTTTAGGCAAGCTGGCTCTAGGTTTGTCATCCGAAGCTTCGCTGGCGTGCATTGCTGACAATATTGTGACAGATATTCTTGGGGTGACACCCACAACGACGGCTATGCTATTTATCTAGGTGATACAGTATACGATCTCATGGCCTCGCACGCCGCTACGCTGAAGGCTCGCCCTTAGGCTTAAAATACCAGGTGCCACTATACGTGGCACTACAACTGTATCCTCCCGATAGTACTAGTAAATATGAACAAACTGTGATACATAACACGCTTTGTTCTGCACGTCATGAACAGAATCTTTGTACACGTCCACCACAAGAACCGACCATGAACACGCAAGACTGGGATCTACTGTCGTCGTACGCTGGCCTGCTCACCCTCGCGTGCGGTTCTATTTATTGCGGGGCATACGGCTCGTTGCCGGTGCGTATTCTGTGCGCACGACCTTACGAACAAAGCTGAAGGTTCTCATCAGAATCCTAAACCCGCTCCGGGAAGCGCACATAAAGAAGACGATGAGGATGACGAGGAGGTGGTGGAACGCATGTCCTCAGGAGACGCATGGATGTTCCCTGTAGTGAGTTTCCAAATATGGTGAATTCTTTTTGGTGGTTAACCTTTTCTTTGTGTGCGTAGATTGGCTCTGCGACATTATTCAGTTTATACGTTGTTGTGAAATTCCTGGGACCAGAGTGGATTAATTGGCTTTTGGGTTGGTATTTTTCGCTGGCCGGCGTTGCCAGCGTTTGGAAGGTACTGGACTTGTCACAACTTAAGAATTCCTCTCATGCGCTGGCAGTCATCAATTTCTATTGTACGAACGGTCGTAGGGGAAGAGAAATGGAAATCATTTAAGCTCACCAAAGTAGGGCTGAAATGGAGGGGAAATTGTAAGCAATCGTTATTGGTCGTTGCGCGCTTCAACTTAGCCTTATACAATAGGGTGGTACTCTATGTCCTTAAGGACGCCGGCCATATACCTGATGCCCTTCGCCACGATCCCATCTATCCTTTACTCCTTCACCGGCGATGCTAAGAAATCTGCACTACTCACCAACCTTCTTTCCTTATCCTTCTGCCACACCACCCTCTCGCTCCTTAAGCTCGACTCCTTCAATACTGGATGCATCCTTCTATCCGGATTGTTCTTTTACGACATCTGGTGGGTGTTTGGAACAGAAGTGGTGGGTCTGTTCGTTTCGTAAATGCCTTTAACTATATAATATCGTGCAGATGGTTAAAGTGGCGACGAGCCTTGATGTCCCCATCAAGCTCCTATGGCCGAAGTCCCTGGAATTTGCTACCACGCGTGGCTTCACCATGCTTGGGCTTGGGGACATCGTCATTCCCGGCTGCTTCGTAGCTCTAGGGTTGCGTTATGATTACTTCCGCTCAACGCAAGGCACGCGATCCTTCCCTAAGCCTTACTTCCACGCTACATTAATCGCGTACGCTTTTGGCCTCATCACCACAATGGCTGTAATGCACACGTTTGGCAAGGCCCAACCTGCGCTTCTCTATTTGAGGTAAGCATGCATTGTTTTCATCATACCTGCTCCTTAATTTATTAATTCGCTTCGCCTACTAGCCCATCTTGCATTTTGTCCTTCTTCATTACGGCTGTCGCGAAGGGGGAGCTGGCTGAAGCCTGGAAGTGGAGTGAAGATCCGAAGGAAGAGGCTGCGGAAGGTGCTGCGAAAGAGAATGGCCACACGAAGAGCGAGTGAACGTTCCGCATCGCGAAAAGAATCAAAGGGACAAACATCACCCGCACCCGCGCATTTTGCAAATAAGTACAGCACACCACATGGGTTAAATCTTGTATATGTTATATAATGCCTACTGCTTATATTTGTAACAATGGGGATTGGCGTTTCATGGCCCTGTTCGTTGCGATCGCCATGCATGTATCGGCTTTGGACCCCATGAACATGTCCTGAAAGCGATGTCAAGCTAAAAAGAAATTTCTTCGTGTTTCTTCTGATCAGCATGGTTGGCTCGGTGGACCGGCGAAGAGCGAGGCTGGCGAGTATTGCATTCCTTCTAGTTTCGGCAGGGGCATGGCTGCTGTACCGGCCCAGCGGAGTAACAAAGGCAGCGGAAGAGCAGGGCCGGAGCGCGAACACTTTGGTATTTGACATTGGAACAATCTCATGGCAGTCAAATTTACAACCTTGGAAGTGGGACCGGCAGGGGAGACTTCGGTGATCTGAAGTGCTCCGATACGAGGTTTGGCAAAAAGCGTCGATCGAAGTCGATTATTGGAAAATACGGTAAGATAAGATGGAGAGGTTTACGAATTCGCAGATGTACTGTAGAGATCGATCGTGGTGGTCCTGGATCGTAGGTGCAGTCCTGATCGTGTCACGTGGATGTCCATTGATCATTTACGGGATACTGTCCGAAACTTCCGTATAGGTTCCTGCATTACTACTTCCAGGGTTTATCCGACGTCCTCAGCACCAGCCTCGTTCGTTGCCCCGTTCATGGCGACAATTTTTATAGTGATGTACCTTGTGATTAGGTCTGATTTCTAAGTATGTTGAAAGTCGGCGCCTCTGGTGCATTGTATTATGATTCCCCATCACCATGTACCCCGTTCTGGCCCGTCCTACGTCCTCCATCATCCCACACGTTCATGTTACATTAAACGCCACTGACAGTCACTAGCGGAGGTCCTCTCGGGCGCGTCGAAGCAACGCGCACTATTCACCCCACAGGTCCCTTCTTTCTTTCCCTTCCAGCGCCGCTGGACAAAGAGAGGGTATTCAATAATTACTCACGGTACAACCTCGTAATGCCAGCAAGCGATGACCTGAATCCGGACTCCGGACGGCTTATACTATAACCAAAGGGCAGTGGACCGGCGGTGCTGTTGCTCAGCTGAGAGTGGCTTAGCCACGGCGGTTTTTGGGACTCATCCATGCAGGGGTGGACATACGCACGCGTATGTATGTTCATATGTATGTTGTTCCTTACTACAGGTCCCAGCCGAGGAGTGTACTGGAATAAGCAAGACGATGGGAATCCTACTCAGCGCAGCCGATTTATTAGCCGCGTAAATCTAAAGTTGCTCGGTTAGCTTCTAAGGGAGTCGGGGGTCGTGATGGCTGAGCGTCCGTCCATGTTCTCATTGTTCGTGTTCGCCCGGGCGCAAGTCTGCTTTCCCCATATTGGCAGCTTGGAGATCAGTGTATCGGTCGCTATTCCCTAGAGCATATTACATAGATTCAGTTCTTCGTACGGGAAGTCGAATTTTCCGGGGATTAATACGAAGACATTAAAGGTCCAGGCAAAGACACGATGCTCTAGGTACGACGGTCGGCTGCGTTGAATCGGGTAGTCTGCACCGTGAGTATACATGAATTGGAAGCATCTGCTGCGCTTCCACGGGATATCATGCAATTGTGCGGCAGCCAGCGTCCATGGAAAGTCTAGGCCAAGTAAGGGCATGCAGGCCTTGGAGCATCAATCGAACCCTTTCGTATTTGCCCAACGTGAGCAACTTCGGCAAGATCTGGGTGCTGTGTTGGTGTTTGGCATCGTCCAACTTTGGAGCTCGATCAGGGTACTATGAAAGTACAGACACGATCGTCACGTTCTATTCCGGTCCAAGGGGGAGCTAACGCCCGAGTGCCAGGGTGTCAGATGACTGGTGCTTGAGGATGGATGTGAATTGGGTGGGATGCGAGCTGTGGAGCCTAAATTCGCTGGGCTTGCGAACTTGCGGAAAGGATCAGGAAAGACTTGAAGAAGCGAGGAGTGTGATAGGTTTCGCCGGGTAGGTAGTGGTTGCTAGTAGACGGACGGCGTGTGATTGGTGGTTTAGAGACGCGGAAGATGCAAGGTGGTATTGACTTGTTTACGGCAAGGGGTCACTCGGACTAGCAGCAGAGATCCTCCCGCGTTGAGTTTGGACTATCAAAGGCAATCTCTTCCATGGTTTGACAGAAAGGGAAGGAGCTGGAGACATGCAGTGGATGCGGGGAATGGGGCAATGTAAATGTGGCGTGCATTGAAGGTGTTGTGGACAGGATGCCGTGAAGAGAATAGCTCGTTACATGTTAAAAGATGGTCACTAGGTGAAGGTGTGGCTGCGGCATGGGTGTAGTAGACGAATGCTCCGAGGGGATGTTGCCTCCTCGACTTCTTTCCAAGGTCAGCAGTCCCAATTCGAGTTCGGATGGTCGGATAACCGGGGAAGCAAGGCGAACGCTAGGAGCGGCAGGACATGGCAGGATCGTGTGCATGGCATACTCCATAGGCTTACTTGTCGCAGCTCGGCCCCCCAGCCAACATGGCTGCGAGTGAACCTTGCCTGCATGTCTGATTTGGATGGTGGGCGCCCGTGAATGGAAGCAACGTTGGTCCACGGTTGGGGGTAGAACCTCTGATGGTGGTCGGTCGTGAGACACGCGGCACCAGTTTGGAAAGACAAGTCTCCGATGATTCTGCCCACCATATGTCTAGCCGGTCGCCGTCCCTTCCCCAGCTCTCATGATCTGAGATGGGGATTGATGGGAGATTGCGCACTAGGTCCTACAAGGACTGATGAGTCTATGATCCTGCCGCAGGCGATGTCTGGCTCAAATATTCCATCTGGAGCATAACTCGATGTGCATTGTCAGGAGAAAGCCGAGTGCATCTGGACGGAATATTCCCTGCTGAAAATGCCAGAGGGCGGAAACAAAATCATCAGCATGCGGTCTCCGGGGTCTCTTTCCATAACGGGCCGCAATAGGGACAGGAATTCAACTGGTTTTCAGTCGATGGCCGCCTTTTTTCCCTTGGACACAGTCGAAGCTCCGTCCCAAAGGTGGTAAGCTCTCCCACCAACACACAAGTCCATCGTCGTCCTGTACGCTGAGGTCCATCCACCATCACCCGTTTTCAGACCACAGAGAACCATGGATGCCCCTTCCTCCTCATCCACAACCAGGGGCTTCATCGATTCCGCCCATGCCCGCTCATGGTCCCCAGCAGGCCCGCCCTCAAACCAGACAGAACGCAGCCCGCATCCGACGGCGCCCCACTCGTCCCCCTGGTCCACCGCGAACCCCTCGAACAATTCCCAGTACATGCTGCCCCCGCTGCATGCGCGGTCCCAGCAGCACGACGACGGCTCCCTCGCTAGCAATTCAGACTGGGGGAACATATTCTCGAGCCCCCTCAACCCGACCGTCTTCGCCGCACTGGCTGCGAACGGCGTGCTTGGCCCCATTTCCCCTGGAGCGCCCTCAAGCCTCCCCGCCAACTCGTTTCACAATAACTACCAGCCAGGACATCGCCCGCAAGTCCCCCCTTTGGACGTGAACCTCCAGCCGTCGCCTTCTGCGGCCTCGTCGTGGTCCCAGGCGACATCCCCGTACATTGCGACACCACCCTACCCCCCTTCTCACAAGCCATCCGTACCGCGATCCAACTCGTCCAATAGCGCGCAGTACTCCAAATCGAAAGGAGTAAATGGTACGTCCTTGCCATACTCGACCGCTTCTTCGCTTCTTCGCCGTTCCGCTCTCATCACTGACTTGGCAGTTGACGAACCGAGAAACACTGGACGTCAGCAACCCCACCTCAGGGGTTCTGCTAATGTTGCCTCGCAGAAAGGTAATTCCGGTATTGCATCAATGCAATATCACTCATCAGGGAAGGAAGGCGTCCCATCAAACCCCGCAAACTATCCTTACACTTCGAGTTACAACACTGGGCCTTACTCAGGTGAGCGTCCAAATGTCGGGCTGCCTCCCTCGCTTTGGATGTCCCCTGCGTCCACAACTCCATCAACATCAACCTTCGGTCCACTAAATCATCCCCCATCGTCTATCATACCAGATGCTGGTTCGTCGACTACCACCCGCGCCTCGTTTACCCAATCACCCACCACCCCTGCTTCTCCCTCTGCGGATACAAAGTCCACCATATTCACCGATATCTTCTCTGATGAGATTTTGTCTTCCCTTTCCGACAATGCCACGAGTCCGTTTACATCACCCCGATTATCCGGCTCTCCCGACCTGCAACATCTTTCAAACGTTGATTCAGCGGCCGATCCGGAGCAGTTAGCCAAAGATGATCCACTGGCAACCCAGGTTTGGAAGATGTACGCTCGCACAAAGGCGACACTTCCCCATGCCCAGAGAATGGAAAACCTCACTTGGAGAATGATGGCCTTAACGATGCGTAAGAAGAAAGAAGAAGAGATGAAGCTCCCGAGTGAGAACTCCGAGGGGCTTGCGGCAACCGAATCACTCGAACAGGCGGGCACGCAGGGGCCTCCTCGCCATTCAGACAAGTCCTTGGCCGAGGATAGAGGGGGCGATGAGAGGGGGCGAAGGATTGATAAAGGAACAACGAGAGTGCGTGTCGTAGGGTTTGATGGAACCAACCAAGATGGCCACGAAGACGACGAGTACGTTGCGCTTGGTTAAGAAAAGGAACTGATCATATATCTTGTATTCCAGTGTTGTTCCTATGGACTGGCGTGCGATGAGTAGGTCCCGCTCCCGGATATCCATGGACTGGAGACCTACTAGCCGATCTCGATCAAGACCACCGCCAGGGATGACGTACGAAGATCAGAGTACCTCGAATTCAAGTAACGTTGATGGCCGATATACCTTCCCGTCTCTGGGCAACGTCAACTCAATGCCAGACTCGCAGAAAACTGACTCACAATATCGGTTTTCCAAAGAGGTTTCGACGTCCCCCGGGATTCCTATTCCTGGTACCGCATCAATATCTTCTGGGAGACGGAGTCCGTTTTCAAGTCTACCGCATCGTTCGGAGTTGGCTTCAGTTTATGAGGATCCATCCGACCCCAATGCGGGCCTGTTCGATAGTTCAGACCAAGGACGATTCTTCCCTGGCAGCAGTTACAATCCAACCCTGTCCGTCGTCAATAGTCCGAATTTTGCGCCATCTTCCTTACCGTCCTTTGGGCTTAGCGGCCTCGGGCGGATACCGTCATCAGTAGGACAGATATCGCAAGAGAGTCGCACGTTCCCCCGACACGTTCGCAAGACGAGTTTTGATCACACTGTTTCCAAAGAGGGCGTCATCGCAGGGTTGGGAGGCAGGCACCAGGTTAACGGGAAACCAATTTCACCCGATAGTCTGATTGGTACAAAGAGACGCGCTGAAGCACCTCATGCGGAGAGTATGTTACGTGCTGATCCTCCCACAGTCAAATCTCAGTCCCAGTTGCAAAGCTCTCGAGAACCGGACCACTTCGAAAGCACGACCTCATTCCCCTCATCGTCGTTCAACTTCTCGTTCCACTCGTACGATTTTCTTGATTTGAACGGTTCGATGGGTCAACCTGGTGGATCGACGGGCGAGGGTAACTACCCCCAGTCAACGCGCACCTCCACAGTGAGCGCCAGTAGCTTTCCTATGGTGGGCTCCCCGTCTTCAGGCAACGATGGCCTTTCCGCTGCTGCCGCCGCCGCCTCAGCCGCCCTGGCTGAAGGCTACGCGCAGCTGAACGCCGCTAACCTCGCTACCGTTGACGAACCTGTCATCGACTACCGCCAACTAATGAGTTTTGGCGATCCGTCAATATACGCCTCTAGTTCCCTCAGTCAATCTCCCTACACTCATGTCGACCCTCAGCAAATTCTCTCTCTTGATGGGACGGATGGAGGACCTAATTTCGTCAACTTCCACGAGAGCCCATCAAGCGACGGGTGGGGTAACGGCGTTGCGTCCTCATCTAATGCATCGCCGGAGCCGTATACAGTTTCGAATGCCTCATCACCGCCATCGACAGAAGGCGGCGGAACCGCCACAAATACACCAAATACCCAATTACGGCACCTTCAGCGCAAGCATGTGGCCGTGAAGGGTAGTTTGGGCGGCATTGCGGAGCTGCAGAAGCAGAAATCATTACCGACGGGGTTGGGGAACGGTGCCTCGTCTAGCGAGCTTAGATCATCAAGTAGTACGCCGGAGCTAGGTGATAGTGGGAACGGCGGCCATACGACGAAGAGCGGCAGTGAGGATGGGGAAAGTACCCCAACATCGTGTACGAATTGCCACACAACAAACACACCGTTGTGGCGCCGGGATCCCGATGGACAACCCCTTTGTGAGTTACCCCGTCAATAATTTGGCATGTCTATTCTTGTGCTGATGATTGATGTCAGGTAACGCCTGTGGTCTATTCTACGTACGTTCCCTTTCATGGCTTCAATTGATCGTGCATCCTTACTTTCCTCTCACAGAAACTGCACGGCGTAGTTCGTCCGTTATCGCTGAAGACTGACATCATCAAGAAGAGGTGCGCCTTTTGAATGCACTCTCACTCTACTCATTGCTAAGTGGCCTTCAGAAATCGCGCTTCTGGTGCCCCAAGCAGTAGTTCCCGTAAAGGAAACGCTGGACTACCCAAGATCGCGTCATCATCTACTCGCCCTCGATCTGCATCTAGTTCCCATCTATCTGGTCTCTCAAGTACCCGCCCTGTGCAGGGCACTCGCGGAGGTGGTGGACCTACTTCCCCCGTCGCCGCACCTGGAGCGTTAGGTATGAAACGACAGAGACGGACTTCAACTACTTTGCAAATGACTACCCTTGCGACGACCTCGTCCCGCAAGGCTGATTGATATATACTCCCGCAGTATATATGCGTACCGCCTGTTTTGATTTTTACCTATTGTGCTTTTCACAATGTTAAAGCTTACCCTAGATGTACTACTAGTTCTAAGATAGTATTCAGCTGTGTTCATGTCACATTTTCTCGCTTCTACACAATACGTAGTTTCGGAAGCCACATGCCCTAGATTATTACTTTATCTTCTTCACAAACATTTGGTCTCTTCCCGCGTTATTCTTCATGGCCTCCCATTTTTTGGTCTCTCATATACCAGTCGCAAACTCGGCCTGCGAATGTATGTTTTTACCGCACGTGGGAATGACATTCCTAATCCGTGACATCAATCTGTTTGTTGGCCACATCGTGGATGGGAGTGTATTGCTTCTTTTATCTTTCGACTTTTTGCCCATCCTGGCGTCCATATTCCGCCAACATGCGCCACTACCGAGATCTGCGGCCAACCACTCGTACGCGCCAGGGCTGCAGCCTGTAACTTCGCTTGACCATGGCCAAAGAGATTTACACCGGAGAGGCTCAAGGACTGACCTTGATTTCGAGCAGGCATTGCGAGGCGAGGGGACTGTCAAGCTAAAGGAGGGGCCAGACGTTAGTGCCATGGGTTTGCTGGATTCCCCTGCCATGTCGCCGAGAGAAACGAAGATTCCGAAAACGACGCCGCGTCGTCCAACGCAGCAGCCATCAACCCCAACCATCATTCCTCCTACGCCGTCCCCAATAGCCGGACCATCGTCTGCAAAACCCTTGACAGGTGGTTCAAATGGTTCTTCTGCCCAAGACTTGGTCAATGAGTCTGGTGGAGACGACAGCGACTCGAGACAGACGAATCGAAGGTCGTTGTACAGGTCCCCTGGGACGTCAAGCAGCCCAGACCTAGCCACGCTTATGAGAAAGGCAAAGGCGAAAGACAAAGCTTTGCAAGGTAAAAGCGACAAGCTCAAGCCAGCTGCCACATTTGACAGACCTTCCACCGCGACGCGTTCTCGCTCCTCCACGTCCTCCTTCAAAAACCCTGGCGAGGCAAACACTTTCGGATCGCGAGACAACAAGGGGAAGTCGAAGGCGCTGCCCACGAGTCCTGAGTGGATTTTAACGAGTCCACAGGCACGGGGTTCACCGGAAAAGAAGAGTGGTGGTGCGAAAGTATGTAAAGTGTTTTTTATGATCACCAGCGCATCTGATGGTTACTTCTGTCCCAGTCGTCGATGAGGGCCAAAACGAGTGCATTTCTAGGAAAGGTTCTGGGGCAGAATACACTACGGGAACGATCAGTGCGCCTTCATTCTTTATCATCATCGTATCACCAGTTGCTGAATTTCATTCCAGAAAAACTGATGCAACACCACCGACGACGCCATCATCCGTCTTCTTCACGAATCCGTTTGCAAATTCGCCTCCCGTCCCACCCTTGCCCCCCGGCATTCAACAGACACCTATTAGAGCAAGAGAAGAGTCTCCCACTCGTATCGGCTCGCCCGACCTTTCTAAACTACTCCCGCCGATCATAGGCGCCTCGCCCACTGAAGCCGATCCTGAGGACGAGGACGACGACATGGATGATAAATCCATGGTCTTTGTCGAGAAGTCCATTCGAGCACCCTCTCCTAAGCCAGCTCCTCGGCCCAGACGCGCGCCATCTCCCGAGCCTGTAACATATGACAAATCGACGGATACTTCGAAAACTCAAGTACATAACAAGCGTAGAAGCATGAGTGTCAGCGAGTTCGAACTCAAGATCGCCATGGCTGCGTCGTCGTCAGTCACTCCATTACCAACACCGTCTCGATCAACATCCAAGAAGGAAGGGCCGAAGCAAAATTGGGACGATTCGTTGCATGGCATTCTAGATGATTTCAAAGGTCAAACTATCTCAGTTAGATCCATTTCCCCCCAGCTCGTCCTTAGACCTTAAAGATCCTTCTACTCCTGCTAGACGCGCCGCATATACAAGGGGCCATACGAATCGCATTAATACTCGTGAAGACATTCGTCCTCCACCTCAAAAGGCTAAGACTGCCCCGAGTTCCTTTGCATTGCCCACCGTGAAGCTCTCCCAGTCTGAAGTCCTACAAGATGAGCCCCCTTCACCGACCACCTCTCCCATAATCCCCCCTCGCACCTCATCGTTGTATACTGGCGTGCGATCCGCCACAAGTGGATCAGGTTCGCCCCGGGTGTCAGCACGAAGAACCCACAGTCCACTCACATCCAAAACTGGGACGATATTAGGGACCGCGCCCCAGACACCTATTCGGAATAAATTACGAGTGCAGCATCGGTCGACGGCGTCGAGCTCTGAGCCGTCCCTTATACCCATTTCAGATGACCCACGTAACTTCGACAGAGCTGACTTGGAGAAGTCCGTGACTCTCAGACGGTCGTCGTACTTTGGAACACCTTCGAAGGAATCGCGGAACGAGCTTGGGGTGAATGACTTGACTTTAACGAGATTTGCTTCGGCCACCGTTTCGCCTACCAGGGATGATGATTCTGAAACTCTGGAGGCGCGAGCTCGAGATTTGGCTAACAAATGTTGGGCTGAAGATGAAGAGTTCCTTGCGAAGGAGAAAATCGCAGAGTGGCTTGGTGGGACGTAAGTGATATCTATTTTCCCGAAATTCGTTGCCTTGACACCCCGCAGGGGGCGGATAAAACAAGCTCGTTCTTCACTATTACATGAATTTCTTCGACTTCGCGACACTGCGATTGGACATGGCTTTCAGGTTAGTATCAACACCAGCGCAATTCCACCCCCCTGACAAGTTTATTTAGGCGACTATGTGCTAAGTTGTACTTGAAAGCCGAGACTCAGCAAGTTGATCGAATTCTCGATGAGTTTAGCAGAAGATACTGGGACTGCAACCCTGCCACCATGTTCGGCAGTGCTAGTACGAATTTTCTCCTTGTCGACGTCTTCTGTGACTGAACTTGATCCTAGGTGTTGTTCACGCCGTCACCTATTCCCTGCTGCTTCTCAATACGGACTTGCACGTCGCCGAGCTGAGCACTCATATGTCGCGTTCCCAGTTCGTCCGCAACACCCTTGGAACAATCCAGATGCAGCTTCAACCGCCTGAACAACTGTCTACCTCTGATTTGTCATATGATGACAGCGGTAGTAGTATGCGAGGTTCGGACGCTGATACTATTGCTCGTACGAAGCGGAGCGACAGCATCACAAGCTGGAATAGCGTATCGAAAGAAGCGGCAATGGCAGCTTCTCCGGAACATCATTCGAATGGAAGCACTCCATCGGTCCAAGTTGCTTTACACAGCAGCCAACAACGCGCACCGGATGTCGGCTCGGTATATGGACGTACCTGGGAAGCCGATATGGAGAACCTGCTCAAGGTAGTACCAATGTACCGCAACCTCCTGGATTTCACTGATGCACGTTCGACGCATAGGATATGTACAACTCGGTGAAGAGTCAACAAATCCTTCAACCAATTGCAGGCCGTGCATCCGTATCCTCCCTGAGTCCTGGGGCAGCCATGTTGAGGAACCGAAGCCTTCGCAGTCAACCTGACCGACTTGCGACGCTAAAGCGAGGCAGCATACGCGGATTGCAATCCATACTCAATGCCCAAGCGGGCATCAGTCCGTATAGTAGCAATAGTAGTATCGACGGCCGAGCAAGTCCTTCACCCAGCTTCGCAACTTCGGCTCACGACGTGAGTTTATCGAGGTGTTATCAGGCCTGTTGTAGCAGTAGCTGACTTGCTAACAGACCGGAAGTTCCACTTTCCTCACACCGACCCTCGGATTCGCGTCCAACCTCTCGCATACTATTATTAAGGAGGCCCGGGAAGACGATGATCATAGTTTACACAGTCAAGAATCCGGTTCAACGATGATCAGTATAACTGATGAGGAGCTCGCGCTACTTGGGCCGCCGTGGGCAAAGGAAGGCAGATTATGTAGGAAGCAGTACTGGGAGTCTACGAGCAAGCGGGCGAAGGATAAGGCGTGGCTGGACGTGTTTGTTGTCATCCAGAAGGGCGAGCTCAACATGTTCACTTTTGGTGGTGCTGGTGGAGGGGGCGGCGGTGTCGTTGGCGGAGGCAATTGGCTGGTACGTCTTCCTTTGTCACAGTTCCATTTGTGGCTAACCTTCCATCGCTCTCTCAAGACCAACGCTAATCTTGTCGGTTGTGTTGATTTATCACATTCCCTGTCGCATGCGTTACCACCACCCGGATACAACAAGCAGCGCCCCCATTGTATGGTTCTTACACTATCCAACGGCGGTGTCTACTTCTTCCAAGCCGGTACAGAAGAGCTCGTCAATGAGTGGGTCTCGACTTGCAACTACTGGGCTGCTCGGACAAGTAAAGAGCCCCTCGCCGGTGGAGTATCGAACATGGAATACGGCTGGAACCGCATTCTCGAACCCACCCCCGCACGTTCTGTATCAGATAACGACTCGGCCGCCCAAGAGGATTATTCCGATGCAATGAGTGTACGCAGCGGGCGCAGCACGCGTAGCCGGTTCGGATGGAAAGAAGGCTCAAACACTGTCAGAGCGGCTAGTTCCCCATACGTCGATCGCATCTTCATCAATGATTGGAAACCACCCATGCCGCCCACTGTCTCCAGTCTGCATGACGAGGAGACCCAACTAGAAGCCCTCGGAAAACATGTGGCGTCGATGAAGGCTGATTTGCAAAGGCATAATGAACTTCGGGAGCCAATGGCTGCCTTGGTGGGTTGGTGTCTACGTCGTTCTTGTGCGCTGCTCACGGATGTTCCCTTTAGTATCAACCCCGCAGCGCGAATGCTATGAAATCACTGAGCAATTGGGAGAGGAAGTCGCAGTATTTATTGAAGGAGATCGTCAAGTACGACTCCTACATAGATTCTCTTCAGGTAGCCATGTCTCTACGGCTCAAGAAACGGGGGGAGAAAGGTCAGTGATCGCCAACCCGGTTTTCCATATCAAATGGTTTATATTTGTCTTCAGTGTTGGAACGGGCTTTGAATGGGGCCAACGCCAATGATGTCAAATGGAAGGGGTTGGAAGCTGAAACCATCGAAGAAATGGAGGAACCTACGACGCCTATTACCAATACGCATTCCCACCGACGGGAGAGGGCGGACAGTGCAACGGACGAATAAAGGAGCCCCAGGCGGCAGGCACTAATATCTGGATATCACTATTTTATACCTCTTGACACTTATTTATCTTGTACTTCTCATTCGGGTAGGGTAGTATACAGTCAACTAACAACTAACAAGGAGCGTACTTGGCAGTGGCGACGTGTGCGGCGAGTCCACTTGCTGATGTCTTTGGCGTGAATATGGAACCTCCCTGGGACGGGTAGGCAATCGTGAATTCAATACAAGAGAGAATCAACTGGTCCATGTACCTGATCAGGCGCATACCACACGGAGCCGACATCCTTGCTTGCGCTAGTGCCAAAGTGGAGGACGCCGGAGCTCTGAGATCCTAAAAATGCAGCGTATTTGGCCGTTCGACTGGCATCATTAGCAGTGTCCAAGTAGTATTGCAGATGCTTCGTCCAGATGCCCTAACAACGTTTAAGCATTTGCTAAGAACCAATTAGCGGAAGCACGGTGTTTTACCTTGAATATTTGCTGATATACGGGTGTAGAGGATTAACAATGAAGTGCGCACGTTCTGGATGAGATTTACCTGATCTTGATTGCAGACTGGACCACCCGAGGCCGCGTTGTCGCAGGACTCCCTCAGGATGTTATTTGTCGAAAGTTGACGTATCGTAGCATCCAGCGTAATTTCTGCTTCGTCCAGTAGGGTTCTATCTCCAGTTGCCGCGAATAACGCACCCAGACCCGAAGCGATGACTCCCTATGAGCAAATGTTTAAATTAAGTCCTCCAATTGGGTGGATGCGGTACGTACTTGGTTGTAGGTCCATGTCGTCTTTCGGAGCTATTATTAGAACGCCCCAAGGGTGTTTACGGGGTTCGCACCTGCCCATTGTTTGCACAAGTGTTGAAGTCTATACCGTCGTTAACGAGGCCATCTGCATTGCGCATGCCGGAATTCTTCACTTGATCGATACCATCATTAGTTGATCGAGTGTATGTAATGGTTAACATACACCAGTTCCAGACCTAACGGCAGTGAAGTGATGGGTGATGAATTACGGCCTATGATCACGAACCCTTTTGGCATTATCGAGGTAGTTAGTCAACTGCCTGTTTCTGAGAAATCCTGATGCTGATGTGAGTAAGAATAGTTCATTTGTGATCGCGTTCTTGTAGGTGCGCGCCGATGACCACCACACTGGCGCAAGGAAGCAGAGGGTCAGAAGTGCGGCTCGAGGCGAGAATCGTTGTATGTACATACCGCCGCCGCCGCAATGGTCATCCCACTGATTGGCGATGATGTCGTATATCTTGGCTGCCGATGTCTAGAGAAAGAAGTGAGTGAGTTGTGCTTTCGGAGTGAGGCACTCTCCGTTGATTGGACGGTAATGAATGCTGTCAAGCAAAATGAAAAAGGCGAGCACATCGAAGGGCGAGAGGCTAGAGCTTGAGCGAGAAATCACGATTTACCAGGTAAGCGCTGTTGTCGAGTCCCCGAGCACCCTTGAAATCTGCTATCTTCCATAATGCAAGGATAAACCACTGCAACGAGGACGCGCCATGAATAGAAAGTGTACCGAAGAGGGAGGCGCCCATATAGGATACGATTAGCGATTGGTATGTAACAAGGGACGGAGGATATACCGCACCTGCGCGTCATCAAAGCTACCCCCGATGAAGTTGTTCCAATTGATGGATGGGTTGAGAGCAGCCCTTCCTAGGAAGGTGCCGTCCGCAATGGAGGAGAAGTCGTTCGACCCACTCTCAAGCATGAGGTTATGGAGGTCTTCGAAGGTGTTCTGCGATCCACAATTCTGAGTGTAAAGCCAATGAGAGAACGGATGAATGCCTACGGCATCGGTCCACAAAGAACCCCCGTTGTATCCGCCTGAGCTTGGATTATAGTAATGATCCTGAAGGCGGTGAGCAACAACCTACTCGAGGTACTGGTCAGTATTTAGTAGTCCACCGAGTCATCGTTATGCTTACAGAGGCAAGGTCGAGTGTGGCCGCACATTGTCGAGGCTCCAAAGGATTTGCCCGAACGAAAACTAAGCTCGCGGCTACGCAAAGTATCTGCAACGCGCGGAAGAATGACATAGGTCGTGGTCCTCTCGTCGCGCATACACCCACATTTTTGGATTATATATATACGTGCTTGGGAGATATTCAGTATCGAAGAAGAGACGCAGAAGCTTTGCACACGGCTAACTAGTTGCATGTCGCATGCTACAGTGATGTAGGTTGTCCTGTTCGCTCGCACCTTCTCACGGACGTCTCTGTACGTGGCCAGAACACGGCAGTGTCATATACATGCTTCTCTACACAGGTGGCTAGCATGCGCCGTACTTTGCAGCGGCTATATGGGCCGCGAGTCCGCTTGTCACTGTTTTGTACGAGAAGATGGAACCTGCCTGCGCGGATGATCTGGTCCGCTCGACCGAGCGATGAAACAAAACACACCTACCTGAGTCGGAGTATACCACACGGAACCAATGTCACCTGAGGTGATATTCGTAGCGTGGCGATGTATCGCGGCTGATTGAGCACCCAAGAATTGCGAATACTTCTGCGCGCGATGCGGCTCGTTGGCAAATTCCAAATAATACATGAGGTGTTTTGTCCACAAGCCCTTGAAGATTTGCTTCCCAGGCGACTGTCAGCGTGTCATGAGTCTGCTGAGGCGCGAGAGGTGGTATACCTGATCGCCATCACAGTTCTTGCCTTCGTTCGTGTCTTTGTCGCATGTCTCGCGCAGAATACCATTTGTAGTCAGATGGGCTATTGTCGCATCAAGAGTAATCTCCGCCTCGTCAAGCAAGGCCTTGTCGCCAGTCGCCGCGGACAGGGCACCCAATCCAGATGCTACGAGGCCTTGGTTATACGTCCAGGTTGTCTATCGGGACATCTGTGAGGGGAGTGCGAATGTGAAAGCGAAGAGAAACTCACTTGACCATTATTATGGCACGAAGTGAAATTGAGTCCATCATTGAACAAACCTTGGTGGTTCCGCATCCCTAAGTGTCGTACTGTTCCCCAGGCTATTGTCAGCAATATGGAGAAACGACTAAGTATCCCTCACGCCACTGCCACACGTTCTTTGCATTGTCCAAGTACGTTTGGTTGTGATTCCTCAGATACCCGGCAGCAGACAAGAGGAGAAATTGTTCGTTGGTGATTGCATTCTTATACGTGTGCTCGGTCGTCCACCACACTTCGGAAGGTGAGTGACAAAGCCTGTTCAAATGATAGATCACTTACAGCCTCCGCCGCACTCGTCATCCCAATGTGATGATATTATATCGTACATCCGCTCGGCGGCAGCCTCAGAGAGCCGTCAAGATCAGAATTTTGGGGTATGTATGCAAACTCACTAGAAACGGACGCGGATCGCCACCCCTCTTACGTCTATAATCGGACATTTTCCATAGAGACAGAACGTGCCACTAGTATTCGATGTATATGCAACAGAATAGTCGAGGAGACGAGGAAACTAACTCACCTGAGTGTCGTCGTTATATTTCCCCAGCCAACCGTTCCAGTCCATCCCAGGATCAAACGCTGCGCGAGCCAGATATGAAGTTTCCGATGTTTCGCTGTAGGCGTCACTTCCAGACAGTAGCATGAGGTTTTGGACATCTTCGAGCGCATTCTATGGAGTCCGCGAGGATAAGTCAGGAAAAGGGCGAGTGTAGATTGTTGTCGCGACGTTTCGTACACTGTCTATCCACTGGTAGTTGTTCTCGCTGTACATTCCACGATCTTTACCGTAGTAAGAATGCAGCCGACGAGCAGCGGCCTGTACCCTTCGTCAGTCAAGATTCAGTGGTGTTACAAAGACAGTACTGACGAGAGCATGGTCTAGCGATTCGCCGCATCCTCGAATCCCTCGATCCTGGATAGGCAGGAAAGCGGCCGAGACGCAGATACTCCCTGGCAGTCCAAGAGTCGCAATAAACAGCACCAAAACCAGTAACCCGGACATGATGGCGATGGAAGTTGAAGAGAAAAGTGTTGGCTGTAAACGCTATATTTCGGAATGGATCCCATCGAGCTGGCAATTCGTTGTGCTACTGAGGCTAGTACTCGTGGTTTAGTGCGCTGAACAAGCGCCACAGAACTCGGGCGGAGGGCAAACAGGAGTAGCCAGGGGTAGGTCAGGAGGAAGCCTTCTGCAAAGAATGGTTTGTTGGTCGAGCGCAAATGTATGTAAGTATGATACAGTCTATTGTAGGTCCAACGTGTACAGTTCGATGATTCATATTCATAGCATTGCAGATTTCCACCCAGCCTCAAGTTCCAAAAGTTGGTCGATTGTGTCCAAAATAGTGTCTTCGAAATCGTAGAAGTCACTCTTCTTCAAGCCGAGGACTTGTTCGACTCGGGCAAAGTCAAGAGGCACATTGTATCTATCCGTCTTCGGCGGGGTCTCCTTCGTCAACCTGTCTTTCAAAGCCGGTCGTTTCTCAGCGAGGAAGTCCGTGAGGGTTGCGAAATTCAATCCATGAGGGGAAGCGATGATGATGCGCTTGCGTCCCACGACCGACGTAGGAGGGGACTTCAGGGCGAGTACGTGTGCTTTAGCTACGTCTCGGACATCGATGTGCTCAGCGTTCGGGGGATAGACACCATCAGGCGAAAGGAGTCTATACAGCATCCCAGCCGTCGATAGAGCAGAGGCATCAAACGTCGGGAAACTCTGGGTTGGAGCGAAGGGCCCGTAGAAAAAGGGCGGGTTCACTGAGAAGTTTAAAGGTTAGGGAAGGTTGACGGGGACATACGGAGCAAGGAAAACATACGTGTTGTGATGTCGACATGGGGATGTGCATCTGCGAATTCCCATACTGCTCTTTCGGCATACGTCTTCGATGCAGCGTATATAACAAGGGGGTTTCCTGTTTTGAGCGCAACCTCCTTCGTAGTCGGATTCCAGTCTGTCCAAGAACTGCCTTCAGCCTGCGTTCATCAGTCAAACTCGTAGTGCTAATGACCTACCTGTATCTAACACCAAGGCAAGTGGGTCTGGCGATGCCTTCCAAACGGAGGCGATTGAGCTGGTGACCACGATTCTTGTAATGCCTGCCTTCTCCGCCTGTCGCAAGATGTTTTGAGTTGCTTCGACAGCGACGTCAATCAGTGCTTCGGGCTCTTCCTTTCCCGGGAGAGGGGACGCGACGTGAATGAGTGCGTCGATGCCTTCGAAGATCTCGGGGAATACGCCATGCACCAAGTCCGAGGTTGCTACTACTTGGGCCTTGCTCGAGCCATTCGTATTGTATGTGGTGTCATAAGCGGCCTGTAAGTCTGCAACTTTCGCTGGACGCGCGGTACTAGGAGGAGATCAGCATCAAAGGTGCATGAACGCAGGAAATAAAACTAACGCCCGAACGTTGTATCCAGAATTTACGAGGGCTTGCACAATGTGCGAACCAAGGTAGCCCGATGCGCCTGTAACCTGTAAACTCTACGTCAGGGGCTTGCAACTATATCTCCATTGCACATACCAAAATTCGTTCGTTAGCCATTTGTAGACTCAATGCGGGGTGTGATGGTAGTAAAAAGTTAAAGTTCTTGGCCTGGTGCGATGAGTTCGATGGAATGGTATTCTGGTGGTCAGTCTCCCCTTTCTTATAAGTGATGCTGCTGGAAAATATATACCACATTGCGCAATGGTATCTTGGTAATGCTGCCTGCTGTCAGCCTCTCGGTTGTTGCCCGAGCCCCTATCCGGCGGGGTTAGCAGTTTAGGGTGAGTGCACTTACTCATCCCGACTTTATAACACTGCTGACATAGTCCTATATCCCCCGGGAATACATTTTGATCACATCCGTTACCCCAGTGCTGAATATTTTATAGCCATTCAATGCGATTACGATGCATTCACAGCGCACATTGGATTATGTCAGCAGTGTTACGAGACCGGAATAGAATGCTTTTAGAAAGTTGTAGGGGCTAGGCACCTACTTCCCATTGGCCAGACAGCCTTTCTCGCGTTGATCATAATAAGACAAAATACCTAACAGCCAATAGGAAAACGTGAGAAAGGCTGTCTGGCCAATTGGAGGTAGGTGCCTAGCCCCTACAACTTAGCTGGCATTCATTAATACATTTCTTATTGGCTGCCTACTTCTGCCTCTTTCGGTCTCCCGTGTCTTGCCGCTCTTCTATCCTCCACCAACTTACTTACAATTTGACACCGTCAACCTCCTATGTCTTCGCATTTGGGTATTTCCGCTCCCGCTTCTGTCATCTGGTTTGTTCCTATCGGCGCGCCTTCTGACATTCGCATGCATTATCAGTGTCCGCTTTCTCAACGAATGAGCCCCCGAGCTCGCCCCAGTCTTCTCGTGAGTCCCGCCCCGCCTCTCCGTACCCGATTGGTGATCGACCCCGCCCCCACTCTACTGTTCCGATGAGCACAGGGTCGCCGACATGCACTTCTCATCCGACATCCAACCTCCCGGCCACGCTACCACTTCCGAGCCTCTTTCGCGCTCGCCTGGTTCCTTGCCTAGTTCCACGAACACCTCCAGTTCGACAGCCGCCTCGCGAAAGTCCAGCAGCAGCTCTGGTTACGGCTTCCTTCCTCTACCCCCGCTTCCGCCTCTTCCGCCTTTGGTCACTTCGACTTCCATATCACCGCCTTCATCGGCGGACGAATAGGAAATCTCGCCCTTAGTCCCCTCGAAGCCCTTCAATGCTAAAAAGACACTACACAGTCTTGTCCCCGAGCCTCGAAAGCGGCAGCGATTTGGCAACTGTATCGTACCCCCGGAGCCTCTCAAAGAGATTCGTGGATGGACGGATGATTCGAACGCATGGAGAGCGACGGTCTATGGCTTAGTTGACACAGATCCCTCTGATTTAGGTTTACCGGAAGCACAATGCTTGCGCTCATCGCTCGAAAGGTGTCTACTCCACTGTCGGCACGAAGGATATATCCACCATCCTCACTCCTGCTCCTTCGCCTCGGTCCTACAAAGATGAACCCTTGCTCTACAATTATCACTCGTCATTCGTCCGCGCTCGCTCGCTCACTCCATCATGCGCATCAGGAAGTCGCGATCGGCGCCTACAAAGCAACATCCCCTGGTTCACCCCCTGACGCAAGGGAAACTCCTCGCACCCAATATCAAGCTTCGGGACTATACCGGATCGTGCTCAAGCCTCTCCAGCTCGACGATTCGCTCTCCCCCTTCGAAGGGAAATCAAGTAGAGGACGGAGCATATGGGTACAAACGTCCAGTTATCACTAGAGTGAGTAATGTAGTGCTTGCATCATTGCAAAGTCTTATCGTCCTATAGCACGCTCCTGGTCACACGACAACGCCCTCACGTATCAACCAATGAAGATGCCGCCCTCTATCAAGAAGAGGAAAGTTAAGCAAATAGTTGACGGCGTGGAGAAAGAAGTCACCATCGAAGTCCAAGTCGAGAACAACGGCAAACGCCTTTTCAACTTCCCTGACAAAGAATACTACGCGCGGCGATGAACGGCGGCGGACCTCGCATATCCTTTCGCATTCGCCTTCTCTTCATCTCGCAGTTCAGGTTATACCTTGCATCGATGATATCAATTCGTTCCGTATATCCTCTCATCCGCATCCCTCTCATCGCTTCAACTTTGGGACCAAAAGTGCCATAGCATCTTCCAATACCTTATTCAGTGTGCATCTTTGAAAGGAATACTTGTACTTTTTCTTTATGTCTTATTATGTACTTCGTATACGGATTTTCACTCTTTATCTTTGTACCAGCCACCGCCAAACGTCTACCGCACGCAGCCACCAGGGCTTCCTCTACGCCATACTTTCCGCTGCCGCCATTCGTGTATCATTATGACATTCGACGGCGCCTCGCATGCATCGCAATCCACCAACCTACCTTACGATCCTCACGACCTATTGTTTTATATCTCCTCCCCGTCGTATTGCTATCGCTTTGCTCATGTAGTGAAAGTGACAGAAATCACTGGGCAATGAGAAGCGGTCCCGTACACGAGGACCCTGGAAAATGGTAGAGGAGGGTTGATCCCATTTCAGACAAAAATGGCGGCCGAAGGCCGCCCGGCTTGAGGCATTTCAGACAAATTTTGGGCTAAAATGTGTGTCAGCTGGAGGCATAATGCGGACATATTGATGGGATTCTAGTCAAGGCCTGAGAAAAAATCGGACAAAATAGAGTCACGCTGGAGGCCTGAGGTCCATGGGTCTCAACTATGAATGTCTTCATATCCCGTACTTGTCCCATACCGTCGTTTTCCATATTCGTAATATTGTGGGCCCACGTTTTTCAAGGATCTAGCAATCAGTGGCGGTTTTTTTTTGCAAATTTATGATACTATTTCCTTTGCTACTAGCCTACTCTCTACTCTCTAAGCGCGATGTCCGAGCTCATTGACCTTACAAACACCCCGACTACCAACAGTACCTGAGAAGAATGGCGCACGGAACAAGCCCCCACACCCAAGTATAACCCTGGCAGAGCTGCAACAGGCACGAGAAATGGCCCTCGCTATTCCACCATCGTTGAAGCAGCAGCTGTTGCCGCCGTTGCACCTGTGCATACGTGATTTCATCGACATGGTGCTTCCGGAGCAAACCAGAGATAGAAAGCAGTGGGAACGCCGCAAACGCCGCACTTGCAGCAAGCGCTATCACTAAACAGCCAAGTGCTTCTTTCACCATTAAGAATCATTATTGACGGTTAGACTCATAGAATACACATCTTCGAGCAAAACTCTTCTCTACTGCAGGGTTTTCCAACGGTCTGTTACGGCTAAACGTTGACAGCGCGTCAATTTCAAGCATGAATCCTCTAGTATTGATGGATTATGAGTTTGTATTTACAGACGAAGGAGAGGTCATGCTTGGCCAAGGTATGCTCGCTGCTGAACTACGTACATGTCTAGCAACCACTAACCTGGATTTTGCCAGTTTCTCGTGATGTATACAAAAGGTGGCGGAAAGGCTGGGCGCCATGCGTCACAGCTGACTACTACCACCATCGCGTCTATGTCCTGGATAGGGCTGCAAGTCTTTCAGCATTTCAACGGTCGCCGCTTCCACACTATCCCCATCGCAACGTCACAATTTCTCACCTATCAATTTGCTTTTCTACCATCACCGGCATTTTTTGTGTCGTCTCGCCACACTTCCCACATCAATCATCGGTCAGACTGGCTATGAGTTGTCAGATCAAGACTTCTCAATCTTCAAGCTACTAACGGAGCCGAAGACATTGAAGATCCTTATCAAAGTAATGGTATTATCACGGAAACAGGGTAGTAAAGGACCTTTGGAGAATGAATAAGGCTTTTGCCTACTTCATACAGCCTACACAGTGTTATGACACTACTTATACAAGCTTGTAGAGCCTCTGGGGCTTAAAATAGCACTTTTCGAGGCCTGAGGCTGATTTCAGACAAAATTCACAATCTGAAGAGGCCTAATCCCAAATGTAGACAACTATAGAGGCCCGAAGGGCCTCTTCCGAAAATCAGACAGTTTATCCCTCAGGCGAGCTAGGTTTGTTCAAGTTCGGACAAAAAATCCCAAAAATTGACCAGACAAATTGACCCACGCCAACCTCAGTCCTTTTCGGCCATTTTCCAGGGTCCTCGTACACGCCGTACCACAGGCATCGGCCCACTAAGCCAAGTACGTGCAACTCGTGACCAGGCGTCCCGAGATACTGTGACCTAGTCACGTGCCCTCTTAAGTTTCACGTATCTCACCGAGCAGTCTGCTCTGAACCACCATGGCCGACTCGCTCAAACTCAGCGTGACACTGCTAGGAGCAGGACAAGAAGTTGGACGCTCATGCTGCGTTTTGCAATATCGAGGAAAGACCATTGTTTGTGATGCAGGCGTTCATCCTGCGTACAGCGGTATGGCATCGCTGCCCTTCGTCGACGAGCTCGATTGGAGTACCGTTGATGCTCTTCTCATTACCCAGTAAGGAACTCTGCGATATGAGTACATGATCTGAACAACTGCTAGTTTTCACCTGGATCACGCCGCCGCGCTCACATATATCACAGAAAAGGTCATTTAGACAATCTATCCTTGAGCTTTTTCTGACGGACAATGATAGACCAATTTTAGGGATGGTAAAGGAAAGGTGTACATGACCCATCCTACCAAAGCCGTGCACAAGTTCATGATGCAGGACTTTGTGCGAATGAGGTGAGTCCTTCTCACTGTTTGCAGCAACTCATCAGACCGACGGGGGACTAGTTCATCCTCTTCCGACGCCCTGTTCTCGCCGCTCGACATGCAAATGTCGCTCTCATCTATCATAGCTATCTCCGCCCACCAACTGATCACTCCGTGCCCTGGAGTCTCGTTCACCCCTTACCACGCCGGCCACGTTCTGGGAGCCTGTATGTATCTCATTGACATCGCTGGCCTCCGTATTCTCTATACAGGCGACTACTCTCGCGAAGAGGACCGCCACTTAGTGAAAGCCGAAATACCGCCTGTGCGACCCGACGTTCTTATCGTAGAAAGCACGTACGGTGTGCAGAGCTTGGAGCCGAGGGACGAAAAGGAGCTGCGTTTTCACGAGCCTGGTACATTCGATCATCCGAAGGGGCGGCCACGTCTTATTGCCCGCGTTCGCGCTTGGTAGGGCCCAAGAACTTCTGCTTATTCTCGACGAGTACTGGAAAAAGCATCCCGAACTCCATAATGTTCCCATCTACTACGCTTCAAGCCTCGCGCGGAAATGTATGGCGGTATATCAAACGTATATTCACACCATGAACTCGAACATCCGGACGCGCTTCGCTAAGCGAGACAACCCCTTCGTTTTCAAGTAAGCTCTCCTTGCGCGGTATAGCCAGTGATGCTCACGCGCCAACGCCAGACATATCTCGAATGTGCCTCAGAGCCGTGGCTGGGAAAAGAAGATCGCCGAAGGCCCTCCATGCGTCGTTCTCGCCAGTCCCGGATTTATGCAAACCGGTTCAAGCCGTGAACTGTTCGAGCTCTGGGCACCAGATTGGAGGAACGGCCTGATCATCACCGGTTACTCCATCGAAGGAACTCCAGCAAGGGTAAGTGGCCCGGCGTTTATGGGTGGCGGTGGTTATCTACTTTGCATCACCATATCCGTTGTATATACCGTGAATGAATGGACAGTTTTACCCGTACCACCATATCACCATACCTCGCATTGCTGAGCGTTTTCTCTCAACGTGTGACCGCGGAACTCATGCACGACTCTGCTCTTCTCAGGACATTCTGACGGAACCGGAAGAGTTCACCACTTTGAAGGGGCATACTATCCCGAGGAAGATCTCGGTCGACTATATCTCGTTCAGCGCCCATGTCGACTTTTCTCAAAATTCCGAGTTCATAGAACTGATTAAAGCCCAACATGTCGTGCGTGGTGTCCTTCAGACCTGTCCTTCAGAAACTACTCATCCTTCACATTATGCCGCTTGCTAGGTCTTGGTGCATGGTGAACAAAACAACATGGGCCGCCTCCGCGCAGCAATGACGGCCAGGTACAAAGATCGCGACGAAGACGTCAAAATACATACACCACGTAATCTCGAGACACTGGAACTCTCCTTCCGCGGCGAGAGAGTGGCAAAGGTAAGCCATAACTAGAGTTATAAGCGCGTCATATAACCTCTCAATAGGCCATCGGTACGTTGGCGGACAAAAACGCCCGGCTCGGGGGACACCATCTCGGGTTTGTTGGTCGCAAAGGACTATTCGTACACGCTTCTCGACCCGCGTGATCTCAAAGATTTCGCGGGACTCTCCACGTGCAGTGTCATTCAGAAGCAAAAGATTGCGCTGGGCGTCGGTTGGGAGCTTGTCAAATGGCATCTCGAAGGGATGTATGGTAGCGTTGAAGAAGGGCCGGACAAACAGGGCGTGCCGACCCTGCGTGTAAGCGCACCTCGTATGGTGAAGTCTTTGTTAATTTGAGTTCTCTGTCTTTAGGTTATGGGCGTTGTGGATGTGAAACACACTCAAGAGCACGAACTCACGATCGAGTGGGACTCGAGTGCAAGTAACGATATGATCGCAGACTCAACATTAACTCTCATAACTGGAATCGACAGGAGCCCCGCCTCCGTTAAATGTATGACATTGATATATTCTTAATTTACGATACCCTATACTGATCATGTTGCTAGTGACCACTCAACCGCATTCGCACTCAAAACACGACCATGAACATCCACATGCGGACGTACACCATGAGTCTTCAGACGTGATACGTATTCAACGACTGGCGATGTTCCTCGAGGCGCACTTCGGCGAAGTGGAGCTGCATATGCCGGATCCCTCTGAAGAGGATGCGGATGGGGAGCAAGGAGAAGACGGGGGCGAACCTTCGCTCTTGGTCAACCTAGACGAGGCGGACGCTCAAATCAACCTTGTTACCTTGGTACGTCAATTTACAAGCTACAACGACAACGACTAGGCTCTGACATTCCATTTAGGAGGTTACTAGTCCGAACGAGGGGCTGCGTAAACGCGTGGAAGCAGTCCTTGATATGGCGTTGACCACAGTGAGCTCTCTGACTGAGAGCTTCGCTCCAAGGACAACCAATCTTTCAAACGGTATGGATGTTGTCGATGAGAAGAACAATATGGCAGTAGATGATGTCGCAGTGAATGGACAACACGTCGATGAAGCGAACCAAGGGGCTGAGGCGGAGGATGTTAAGGCTGAGGCTAAGGACGATACTAATTAGTGTACTCCTTCCGATGCATCATACTTTCTTTGCCTATCTACGGTCCGCCTTAGTTTTCTGCGTTATGTAAATACATTTACGCGTACGTGGTTCTTGTACAATATAGGGACCAATTTATGAAATCCATTGAACTCGTGCTCAACCGTGGACAATCTGAACACACAAATGAGCAATGGCCAGTTCTGGAAGGGGATAATTTCGAATGAGTAGGCTCGTCGAAATATATCGAGTCTTGCGTGATTACTTCTAACATTGACAAGAAGGAAAGAACGTATAAATAATCCGAGGGATGGGTATGGAAGATACTCAATAGGCACTCCACCCTGGTTTGCCCTCCCAGCCCATCACAAGTATAACCCATCTACCGTCTCCACGGTAGGAATGAACCGGGTCCGCTCGAAGATTCAGCTTCGGCGCGCGCCCGCGAAATTTCTAGTAGATGCGCTCCAGTAACACCTTGCGGGGGTAGCTTTCCGTACACCACTCGAGTTCTGGCTTCGTCAGCCTGACTCGCGTAGAAACATACGGCTTCAACTGAGGCCAAATGGTTTAGTAAGTGTTCGTGAAAGCACAGTGTATGGACATACTGGTGAGGATTCGATTTCCGCTATTGGTGGCGCGACAAAAACGCGGACCTTTTCGTCAACGAGACGGTACTTCGCTTTCCCTCGAATTACATGTACACCAGGTGCACCTGTGCGGTGACCACCGGGGAGAAATGCCTGTCTCGTTCCTATGGGAAGTGACCATGGGTTATGGGCGAGTAATTCCAACAAAACGGATGATATGAACCTTTGTAGAAATCTTTGTTCGCTTGTTTTGAAGTTAGAGGGCGGCGGGAGGCTTTGGAGCATCGAACGGCAGTGGCGAACATTTCTCCGTAAGTTCGAGCAGAGTCTTGGAGTTCCTAGGATGGTACAGCACAGCAGAGAAGTGAGGCTTGAGCAATGGGAGACGCGCTCCCCGACGCGTGTGAAAATGTTATGTCATCACAAAATTACCATCCTGGAATCATTGGGAGGCCCCACTTGGTTTAGAACACTAACATATGGCCAAAGACAAACGGCGGAGGCCCGAACGTCAAGCAAAGAATCTCCAAGCAGCCAAAAACGCGTCGAAGAACAAGACAAAGCTGAACAAAGCTCTTCGTGCCAAAAATGCCTCATTAAGGGAGCATCTGGATGGACAGGCTCAGCTGGAATCAATTTACGGAGTACGTTGCCCAAGTGCCCTTGTACTCGTACAGTATGGATGTACGTCTGACACTATATTTGCAGATGAATCAGCGCACCTCGGCAGGCGCTTCATCTATGACCACGATCAACGCAGATGTTGTAGATCTAGCGGTTGCTTTAGGAAGAATCTAATCTTGTGCTTGGCGCGTCGCAGATTTGATAGCACTGGCTGTCCCAGAAGCGGGTAAAGATCGTCGTTGCCTAGCTTCGCGTCATCACGGATTGATCATTGTGTGGCGAATAGGACAATAATGGTCAGGAATCACTGCACTACGACTTCTACATCAACCCGAAAGCCCCTTTGCAACAACTCTTGCAGTTTCGTCATAAGGGAATGTGGCGTTCTTGATGCGCTGTACTTGATTGTTTTCAATTTTGCAACAAGGTTGTGGACGTTGCGTGTTTCTATCATGAACGATACGGCGGCTTCGGAGCATCTCCTTCCGCAATTGCGAAAATCGAGAGATTCGAGGCGTGGGACGAGAGGGCACCTCCAATCCATGAAGGTTAGTGCCGCCATGAGCAGATCCCCAACAGCACGTTGAGAACCCGTCATCGGTTGGACTTCAACGGTCAGGTGGGTGAGAGCCGGCGCCCGTTGGAGGTACTGGATAATTTGCGTCTCCACAACAGGCAGATGCTTTAGGGTCAACGATTCGAGATTGGAAGATGACTTGCTGAGGTAACTAAGGAAGGAGTCGTGTGGCCATGGTGTTGTCGTGAGGTGAGTGGTCGACGAATACCCGATACTGAGACTACGCGTATTTGGGTTGCGAAGCAGTGAGAAGAAGCGATCAAGCCGACGCATTCTGTTGGCCTGCCTATCGGGGGTTATTCCAATTGTGGCCACAATCCTTGAAACAGAGGTCGAGCTCCTCCACGTTCGACGATACCTCCATCTTCCATTTGAGCAGTCTGTCGTCCACCAAGCAGGCGAGTTTGGTGAGTCGACTAGCTTGGGACAGAGTATTCAAGACATCATCTAGAGTGAACAATATACCCTCCTCCAACGTGTGCTGCGGTAATATGACGAGCTCTGTGATCTGTGCATAGTCAATATGCAGACTTGAGGGGTCGAACATCAACCCCGACACTGTGATTTGGCGCAAAGGAGGGAGTGTCCGCCATTCCATATCCAGGATGGAAGAGTGACTGTCGCTGAACGATGAGGAATGGAGACTCAGACAAGAAAGTGATGTGAATCCCCCGCCAGCGAATGATATCCAGTCGAACCAATCCCCTGGAAGGTGTAGCTTGAGGTGCCTCCATCGATGAGCATTGGCCGCGATCAACTCGGAGAACTGACACAGACATGGGCGGGGTGACCGCACGCAGTTGTCTCTAGCGCGTACCTTCAACGCGAACGTCAAAGGATCTGACCGACAGAGCCAAGAACGGATGCCAGCCACCGTAGCTTCTTCGTCGTCAGCAAGCCGCGCCGCGTCGATTGCGAGGGAAGCCCAAAGCCTTGGCGTCGAGAACGCCACGGCTCTCCAGAAACGGCAGACTTGAGTGAAAGTGAACGGTGGGTCAGAGAGTGATGTCGTTGCCCCATCCTGGGGTAAGCACCACCGGAAAACCTCTCCCCACAACTCCACTGGTATTCGAGGACTTCGTCGAGCACGCAGCTTCCTTCCCAGCCGCGACGTAGCCCCAGGTTGCCCAACCTCATGAACTGACGAAAAAGATGGTCTGGCGAGGACTCTGCAAAACACCCTGATCAGCGCTTTCGTTGTGAGATAGATTCGTAGGGGTAAATACCTTGTCATCGTACCACTGCGGGGTGATTAGATGGACTAACACTTGATGCCTTGCTTTATATACCGGAACGTTCACAATATCATGTCAGGAACATGCATGTAATAATTATACACGGCATGTATTGAACACGATCGACATGCATCAACGAGGCTGTGGCATTCCATCGACAATCGTGATTGTCCCAAGGGTGACGCTAGCGGAACATCAGAGTGTCATCTAGCGCAAGTCAATGATCATAAAGATATGGTAAATGTACACACGACTATGTACTCGTTATACTCACAAATGGGAATGAAACGACCGGAAAGGAACGACAGCGGTACAGAAGAGGTAAAACTACAACAATCCATAAAGTAAACGAACGGTCAAAAGCTGCTTTAGATGTAAGGAAGGGTAAGGGAGGAAAGAACAGCCGAGGGAGTGAGCAACATCCAAGCAACACGGAGAGTCGACAAAAAAAAGGAGGAAACAGCGTGTCACATTACGGCACTTTTAGTTCATGTCATCCCATGCTGGACGAGAAGCCCCAATAGACAATTTACCCATCAGCTTTCGTTGCCGCAGATTCTTCACCTCCGTATTTATGAGATCTCTTAGCCGTTCGAGATCGAGGCTTCTTTCCGCGCGAGACCCCATGAGAATGTTTCGCCAGATGCCCGCAGCGGCGACAGAGTTATCGATTGGCAATTGCATTGGACGGTGCAAGCGGACCATCTTCTGCATGAGATGATCGGGGCTTGGGTATATCGTGTTGGGCCACGCTATCCGGATGGCGAACCACCAACCGAGAGGCTGAAAAAAATTTCCATCATTAATTGCAGACCTCACAGAAAAAAAGGGGGTACGAACGCGACCATCAGGAAGAGTGCGCTCTGGGTACGAATCATACGTCGTGAGCCCACCATCAGGGAGCGAGAACCTATCAGCACATCAGCGAAACAATACGACAACCATTATCCGAATACACCTACCTATGGACCACCCAGTGATTCTCATCGGATCTATGTTTGGCCAGGACGACCAACAGCCTGGGCATGCCCTCCAGCCCGAAGGGCGTCCATAGATCTCGTAGCATCCCACACGCATCACCATGTCTCCCATTGAACACAGCAGTGCTGATAGCATCAGCCATGTTCGGAGGCACGAACAAACGATCAACGACGCCATTGGAATTATCAGTCAACCGGGCCCGTACATAACGCTTGTACGTCTGCGTCGTCCAGATGCTTAGCGCTATCTCGTCAACTTGATGGCCGCGTGTCGTGCTGTTCAGTCCAGAGTCTAGTTCAGATATCGGCCAAATCATCGCCCAGTTAAGGAGACGGGCATGGATCTTCTGCCAAGGGGCGAGCGTTTGTCCGTCCTGACTGTATTCCCCAGGGTGCCAACCCCGAGCGTTGGAGACCACGTCGCGTGAGCTACCGTCCGCCGGCACGGAGGGAAGAGGGCCATTCATATCCGGTATCGTTGGCAAATTGCTCTCGTCCGCGTGCACACGGCTGTGCCCATCCTCATCTTCAGGATACTCCTCTGGATCGTCATCCCTCGCGACCTCCCACGTGTGGTGCGATAATCCAGATTGACTACCCGCAGGCTTCTGCCGTAGCTTGTACAGTTCCTCCTCGAGGAACTGCTGCCCAGGCGAGTCGTCGCGCAGCTCCGACAGGCGATCGCTCTGCCTCAGCTGACTCGCACGCGTCTCACCGTCCGTCGGAGCAGGGTACCCCCGCTGCTGGTCGGCCGTGGCGTTGTCGTACTCCTCGTCCCCGTGATCCTCATCACCGTACTGCTGCGATCCGGCGGGGCGCGATTCGAAATGATCTTCGTCTGTTGGGTTTTGTTGATACATCGAATCGGCCATCGTGCCAGTCGGTCGGGTGTTGATATCAACGGTCTGAGTTGCAGGTGACTGCTGGGTGTATTCTTCGCCCTCTTCACCGAAGGCAAACCGCGACCCGTCACCGTGCGATCGGGCGGGACCCATCTGAGGCGATCGCAGGTTCTCAATCTTGGGCCCAAGGCTCTCGATTCGCTGCTGCATTAATACTAGCTCGCGTTTGAGGTCCGTAGCCCATTTCGGTGGTTCCTACAATAAAATCAATCATTTGAGTACCCTGATGCCCGAGAGAAAGAGTGAGAATATCGTACTTCGCCGTCATCTTCCGGATCAAGATGAACACTGGGATCATGATTGTGTGCCCGCTTGAGTCCAAGAATAGTCTACAAATACGCCATGTAAATAACATCTCCCGCGGAGCCAGCGTGGCAGAAGGAACACTCACTTCGTTATCTGACTTCATGCCTAATCTCTTGACGCGCTGTCGGATCGCTTTCCTGAGTGCCCGTTTAACAACTTCGTGGACGTTGGGGTCGCTCTCCTGGTGCAACAACACGCAGAGGTCAGCATCGTGGAAATGGCTGTTCTTCACGTCTGGCTCAAGGGTTGAGCTCGCATAGTAGGAAGTTCTGGGCGTCCTGGATGAAGCCAAAGCCCGTTCAACGATAGCTTGCTCCTCTAGGTTCAGCTCCTCCGGGTGATTATGGTTAGAGTTTGGTCGGGAGGGAGTTGGTGTTGCGGTGCCGTCTCGCTCGCTTGGATGGTGCGAAGCCTGAGAAGGCGCGTGGCTGTGGCGAGACGCGATAGACTTGGGAGGGCCCTGCTTAGCCGTGGACGTAGAAACCTGAGAAGGCGCTTTCTTGGAAGGTGAGACGTGACTTGAAACGTGCGAAGCAGTCTTCCCATTGACGACAGATCCACCTACTGCGGAAGGTTGCTTTGAATGATGTGACGGGGCAACAGAGGGCTCTCTCTTGCTTTGCGCGGCTTGCGACGGGGCTATAGAGGCAGTCTTCTGCGTGCCTTCTTCCATCTCCTCCGGGATGACCATCGCCCTCCCACGCGTGGCTGCATACATCAGGTCCGCCTGCGTTGGTGCGTTCCGGTATGGGAAGTAGGGCATCCCCTGTCCATTTTGCGCAGATCCTTGGGAACGGGCGTCGGGCGATGCACGGGCGGCTTGTGCAGCCTTCTTGCGGGCCTTGACGTGGAACTGAGACAAGGAGTCTGAAGGAGCGAGAGAGGGCGCTTTGGATAAGGAGCGGCGATTGCGATTGTCGTCATCGTAAACAATTTGACCGTCTTCGAGAACGGGAGGACGAGCGGTGCCGCGGGACAGAGGTGAAAGCGGTCTATCATCGCGATTAGAAGCCTTGCTCTGGGGGCGAGGGGGGACAGCGGAAGAGGGTGCCTTCGAAGGCGCTTTAGAGGCACGAGAACGTGAGCGGGATGGACTCGAAGGGCTTTCGACCTCAATCATGATCGGAATGGAGGAATTAGCTCGCGGAGAAGCTACTGATTCCGGCAGAGGTACTCTGACAGCCGAGAACTGAGAAGGTGGGGGCCGTGGGCCTCCTGCTCCCATGGCATGTCCGGTCGGACGGCTTGCTGCGGTGAACCTGCCCAGTTGGGTTGCCAACCATTTGCATACGGATTACCACCATACGTACCAGGAGGGAGGACGTAATGATGCGCATCATCAGGGAGGGGCCCAAAGTTGCCGAATGAAGGGCCGGAGTCGTACGACTCGTATTTCGGGCCTGGGGGGTCGGCAGGACCAGGCTCGCGCTACGGAGCGCGTACGTCAGCAAGTACACATGGTCCCATATGCGAAGGAAAGAGAGGGGACTGAGGAGGGACTTACTATCGATCCGACTTCGGTCCGTTGCCCATCCTGAGTGTTCGACTTTGCGTCATCATCTACTTCAACGCCGTTGTGCTGCCCGTAACTAACCGGAGAGCTGGCGAGATTGGCTAGCCGGGCCTCGCTGCTGTGGCTCCTGGCTATTGGGGAAAATATCTTTGGAGAGGCGAGGGGATTGACGCCGTTTACAGCAGAAGGCGCGCCATTCACAACGGAACCTCCTCTTGGCGCATCACCAATATCGGAATGGGCGGCGGGGAAGTCGGCGCCTTCTGCCTGTATGGCTTCGAGGTACTTTAGCACTACAATTCTCCATGTCAGCTATGCGCAGCAAGGATCAAACGCAAACTCATAATTACCTTTCTCATTTGCGCCTATGATTTGCGTTGGTCCATTTTAGCATATCCCTATGAACGTGGCGGGGCGTTGCAGACGTACCGGGAGTGCGCGAGCGCAAGAGAATGGGCTTGAGTGAGTTATCTTCCATTGTGGTGAGTCGCTAAGGGAGTTGTGTGAAGGTATCGCTGTTGCGGGTTTATAGCAGAGTGCTGAATTAGGAAGCGTGATGCAGAAGCAAGTGATGAACAGCCCGTAGCTTGTTCCAATGCTGATATAGCAGAATTAGGGGAAGGGAGTATAGCGCGTTAAATGGGATCGTGAGCAGAGAACGATATAAGAGGATTCTGAGCAAGAGAATAATCGAGTCCAAATTCCACAACACTCGCCTCGAGGCACCGCAGATTTCAACTGTGCACAAATACACGTAAATATTACCGCGTACCTGCCATATCGGGACAGTAACAAGCGCCCATAGCTGCTAGTCAGTATCAATCCTAACAATCATGTCGATGTATCCAGAACGACGAGGCGGAGGCGCACTCGGAAACGACTACCCAGAACAACGAGGAGGCGCAAATGGTTACCCAGAACAAAGAGGTGGGAATAATTACAGACAACAGTGGGGAGGCGGAGGAGGCGCAGACTATATGGAAAGGTGAGTCGTCGCTCATGCCATGCTTCTTCGAAAGACCGTCTAGTACTGATTTCAATGATACTGATGTATTTTATTGTAGCCGACGGATAGAACGAGAAAGCAAAGTAGTCGATATCTGGCCTCCTTCACCAAAAGCGCCAAGAAAGCGGCTCGACGACAGTGACACCGACGAAGACGACCGCAGGGACCGGGACAGAGATGGAAAGCACCGACACTCAAAATACCACCACCACCATAAAAGTAGTAAGAGCAGTAAACGCCGGAGAGTCGAAAGGAAACCGCGCAGACGATCCTCCCCCTCTCCGAGCCCCAGCAAAAGCCCTGTTACGAGCGAAGACGAACGGCCGTCGCGTGCTAGTAGGGATAGAGATAGGGATAGAGAGGACATGCCTCCGCCACCGCTTCCCCCGCATGTCCCCCCTCCGTCGAGTTCGAATGCGAATGCGAGCGGCCCTTCTAGAGAGAATAACGACGACGACGACGAAGAGGTTGGCCCCAAACCCCTGCACGCCGCCCCCGCGAAGCGCGTCGACGAGCGCGCGTACGGTGGTGCCCTCCTCCGCGGCGAAGGCTCTGCCATGGCCGCCTTCCTCCAAGACGACACCGACGTGCGCATTCCGCGCCGAGGTGAAATTGGTTTAACATCCGACGAAATTGCGAAGTACGAATCGGTGGGGTACGTAATGAGCGGGAGCCGGCATCGCAGGATGAACGCAGTGCGCATGCGCAAGGAGAACCAGGTTATCAGCGCAGAGGAGAAGCGGGGGATTCTGAAGCTGCAGCGGGAGGAGAGGGCGAGGAGGGAGAGTATCTTGAGGGAAGAGTTCACGGCGCTGGTGGAGGACAACTTGAAGGGAGGAGCTGTGGGCGCGATTGGCGCTGCAGAGAAGAAAAAGGATACATCGGACGATTGAAACAATGGCGATGTTTGATTACTATCTCATTATTTGTTGCACCCCTCGCCCAATGACCTGTTCTCCACGGTTCCCCCCACTTATGGAGATGTCTGGCAGTCCATGTACAAAATTTGCGCATCCCTCCTCGTCGTACCTCTCCCATGCAAGACATTGACCCGCCCTTGGTTGTATTTTCTTGGAAGCAGAGCATTGTCGAATGTGTCTTCGGCCCAAACGTAGACTAAGGGCAGTAATGAAAAATTTGCCAGGAAGACCCCAATGATGAAAAGCAAAGGACCGCCCGGCAGATAAACTCATTGTAATGGCATCAAACTACGAGCAATACAAATAATGAATTATTCCTACTACAATACAACCCAAATTACAAGTGTACAAAATACATAAGAGAGGAATCCATCAGACAGACGCTCGACCCGCTGGCAGCCCCAAGAGCCCACTCCGAAGAGGAAGCACACCGGAACCACCAAACGTCCTCGAGACCCCTCCACAAGGAAGAAGCCATGTTCTCAGTCATACGGGCGAGCGCGAAGGTCATCGAGTGGACTCGAAGAAGTGGCATGTGTAAACATGCGAGACTCGAGTTAGTTTCTATAGAATAGATCCTAGCTGAGTATGTTCTAAGGAAATCAGGAAGGGGAGGGGAGGCTTATATATGACGGGGGCGTGGTCCGTGCGCGATGGAGTCATGTGGGTTATGGACTTCGAAATTTTCGACGAATGTGATACTCCAAGTCGGCGCTGTTTCCTACTCATTTGCTGTTGATATACTGGTTGTACAACCGTGTTTTCGATAGCGCATGAGTAACTATATATATGTCTGTACGACAAGATAGCAAGGTATAATATTTACAGCGACAAGAATGCCAGCAGGAAAAGGAAATAGGATATGAACTAGTATGTACTTCAGAATTAACTAGATAACAAATTACAACAAAAGTTCACGCATGATTAACCGGAATACGAAGGCGGTGGGACATCGTGATGATCTCCAGAAAGCGCAAGCAGCGACCGCTCCTGCCTCATCTGCTCGACATCGCGCCGCAAAGAGTCCAGTTCCTGTTGCAGCCGCAATGACCCCGACCTCCCTCTTGTACCACCGCTACCAGATGTCTGAGTAGGCGAAGAAAATTCTGTAGCGGAATCCTCCGCATCTCGTGGTTCTGCATCGATTCTAGCTGACTTGGAGTCCAGTCTCCCCGTCCGAGGCGGCGGCGGCGGCGGCGCGGTAGAGGCAGTGAACAAGCTGTCGGCCGTCCAATCCGCCGACATAGAGCGCGAGGTGTTCGAGGGGACATATGACATCGACATCGACGTCTGCGTGCCCGGTGGTGCGTGACGGTAATTCGCATTATCACGGTACGTAGCCAAGTTCGAGCTCGAGTTTGGCGCGTTATTAGTACCTCCAGTGAGCGGCTGCGATAGTAACCAGTTGGGTTCAACTGTTTGCGCCTCGCCCAAGATGTCTTGGGGGGTGCGACGGCCTGATTCTCGTTGGAGCTCCTCGCGTCGGTGGCGGCGCCGTCTAAATATGATTATCCCGAGGACGATGGAGCAGGCGAGCGCGGCGATGGCTGCTATGACGACTCCTGCGATAACGCCGGGGCTGATTTTCGAGGAGCCAGAGGATGAGGATCCTGATGAGACGGGGGTTAGGTTGATCGATTTTGACGTAGTCCTGATACATAGCGACACGAGTATCAGAAATGACACGCATTGAATGGAGGTAGGAAGGCAGACTCACCCAAGTGCTAGCAGTGCGAATAAACCACCTTGGGCAGGACTACAAACCAATGACGTACTATATGAGTAACAGGCTCAGGCCCTTGAAGATTGGCTACTTACCTTGCTCTTCCTGAACCCGTGCCCCGGCTACTAGACCCAACACCGGTAGAAGGATTATAAAGTGAGGAAAATGGTGCGTTATTGATACTGCTAGACGCATATTCGTAGACTTGCGAAATCAGGACGTCGCGAGTGGCATTGTTTGTGGTAGTCGATGCAGCGAACATCATCCAATCTGCGTGAAGCATCGTTATTCGTGGTTGAGTACATATCGATTAATAGCTAGGAAGGAAACTCACTCGTGGAGGTGTTTTGAGAAGGCTGGCTGCTCAGCGGGATACCGTACTTCATACTTCCTGACGAAACGAAGGAGATTTGTATCATCCGCATTGCACGCATCAGAAGGCAGAGATTACGAACCAGCTGAAGATTGGTAGAATGAAGTGAGGAGTGTATATACCGAGTCGGGAACGAGGTTGAGCTTCAGCAGCTTGTCGGCGTAGAGGTTGTATATCAGCGCACTGTTATCGCTCGATCCGTACACGAAGTTGACGGACGAGGAAGACACGGCTTCCTTCTGCCAGAGGTCGATGGCGGTATGTGCTGTCGCCTAAACCCAAACAAAGAACAAAGGTATAGATATATGTGAACAACAAGAGATGGAAGGAAAAGAGACTGACATTGAACCTATCACGATCAGAGGTTTCGCCTGCCGCATCGGCTATTTTAGACATCGCAGCGATACCGATGATTCCTTTAAGAGCGAGATTGGTTTGGTTCGCGGAGCTGGAATCAGCGCTGACGCTGAAGTCACCAGAGGATCTACAAAAGTCAAGCAAAAAGTGTTGTTAGAGAGGTACGTCTATGGATTTGCATCGGACTTGCTGATGGAAGGGTGTAACGGTGTTGTTCCCGAGCCACTCGCCCCAGCGGCGTAATAAACCGTACTGTATTACGTCGACTCGTCAGACTACGCCGTATTTGTACACTCAAGATAACATACGTGGTTGGCTATCAGAGTACCGTTTCCGGAGGCCATGGCATAGGCGAGGGTCATGATGAGCATGCCGGCGGTGTCTAACAGAACAAACACAGGGGAGGGAGAGAGATCAAACATCAAGTCAATGAGACGGATGGAAGTCGGCAGTCGCCACCGGAATACGCACCGTCGATCCCGAATGTATGAGGATCGTTCGACCCGTCACCAATGGCATTGGGAAAACCGGAACCCATATCTTTTGCGGCGTAGGGCAATGTGAATGTTTTCGATTCCTGGAATTCGAGGAGAGGAGCGAGGAGGTATCCTCCAACATCGGGATTGAGGTACAGGAAGGCGGGGAAGGCGGCGTACAGAGCGCCGACGTTGTTAACACTGGCTTGACCTCTACAGCACGAATGAGGAGCGAGCTTAAGTCAACTTTCACAATAAACCACGCACCCATTGTCCGAACCAACACTGCCCAAATTCTTCATGAATATCTTCACATCCTTAATATCCCAAGCCCCATCCTTCGCCGGCGGAATAGTGATATCCATAGCCCCCATGACCTGTCTCGCCGTCAGAGCCAGTAAGTCCGCATATTTTGATGAGACGGCGGTTCCTTCCGCACGGAGTTTTGTGTCGAAGTCAATCGCGGCGGAGAGGGCGCGCGGGAAATCGTCCAGGACAAACTTTGGCTATCGGTATCGAGCGGGTAAGTAATAAGAAGATAAGCACCAATATCAGTAGCACTGTTTCAGAGAGACTCACGGCGTCAAGAGGCCTAGTGATAGTAGACATAAAATAAGGGCTCCGTTGCTGGAACGAACCGTCCGACATCAGATACTGCATTGAGGGATTGCGGTACACTCCAAATGACCACACAGCAGCTTCCGGCGTCGAGGTGAGATTTCCCCAGTCTATTGAGATTCCCAAAACAGGGGTGTCGTTTCCTCTGTGTATCAGCGTATCAGCAAAGGCAAGACAAATTGCGTACATAAGTTCATGAGCAATGATTGGTCGAATAGAGGGGAATGGGACGTACGACGAGGGAGCGCGGAAATTCGTCTCTTTGGTGTTGCCGAGGTTTCCATTTACTGGTTGGGAGAAGAGGAGTCCTCGCGCTGAGTTGAAGCCCGAGATTTTTCCAGGACGCAGTAAATCCTTTGATCTATTTTGTGCATCAGCATCGTCATCATCAATACAGATACATAACATGTCTGTGAGAACAACGAACAGAATTCACAGAGAACTTTTTTTTGTAACTGACCTTTTTGAACGAGTAATAGACCGTGGCATCCTGCGCGATATTCTGCGTCTCCACGAATGGCTTCTGGTTCCGCAACTGCGTACTTAGGACGACATAGTTGTCGGTGTCATCTGCATCCCACTGGATGATTTGGCTCGTATCGCCGGCTGCGATGTCTAGGAAACGAAACAATATTAGGAGGGGGAGCGAGATGAGAAGAAAAAATTTGAAGACTTACTGCCCTCGATATCAGAATACATCCGTACCCTGTGTCGTTGCCCATCCGTTGCCCGTGCGGTCATGTACAAATACGAAAACGGTAGTGACTGGCGAGTAAAGTCGTTCGGCTGTTCCAATCATCACGGTTTGATGTAGAACCGCATTCACCAACAACCATCAAGCAGTGCATCAAGAATGAGATATCATCATATATTAGCTATAGATTATAATACCGGGATTAGAATAGTACACACCTCAATTGGACTCAGGAAGGTTACATTGAACTCGACACCCCCCGCCTCCATGAGGAAGGACGTCCTCGTTGCCGTAAACTCTACAGCTTTCTGGACCGCTCCCTGCTCCCCTTGTGCCCACACGCTGAGCAACCTGTACTCAACAGCATCTACCACAACACTGGCGTACCATTGTATGGGCTAGTACGTTGCAGCTACATTGTAAGTGAATTTTCGGCATAGAAACAGATGTGGTACAAACCAAGTTGTAGTCCCAAAGTCTATTGTCAGTCTCGTTGGCCTGGGGCGGGTTATTACCTTGGGGGAGCCAAACGTTGAGATACGGCGACCTAACGGCGAGGGGCAGGGCGGGTGGGTTGAACGGTGATGTTGTCCACCTCGTCGGGCCCGTTTGCGCCGATATTACGTCTACTAGGAGGAGGAGAAGTAGCGCAGGGAAGGGGAATCTATAGCGGCAGAGAAGACCGTCGACTAGCATACACTGCATCTAAGCGTTCGAGTCGACTGGCGAGTCGAGTTGCGAGTGTCGTGGGCGCACAGTGCAAAGAGTCTGGAATATCCGTATACCCGTGGGTTCGATACAAGGCTCCAGCATAGCAACGCTGTGTAAGGATGGTCGAAAACAACCGTATGGTGATGGTATCAGAAGGGAAACTATACTTAGGGTGTGAAACCCCGACGATCGATCGAATTTTTCAGTCTAATCAGGCTACAGTCATATGACTTGTCTCCATCGGGACTTCAACCGTGTTCAATTTGACGACACGCCTCGATAATCCCTGCTAATGTTTGATCATCTCACCTTCCCCCACTTTCGTTTTAACTGAGGATCACTTGTCATCCACCTGACTCAAGCAATTGCCGGAGCCAGACAGAGCCTCACAGAGAGAGTTTAGTCGATCAAAAGTCGTTCCCGCCAGTGCTGCGAATCTTCAAAGCCGGTATTGCCGTAGCAGGCGGCAAGCAACGACGCAGAGAAGATACAGCAGGTAGGCCAGGCCAAGCTACTTTAACAATCAATATCTGAAGGTCCAAACGCTCAGGGTTGCTTTAACAAACATCTGCGGCTTCCGCCGGATACCCAGAAAACTTGATGGAGGCAATGCCAACGATATCGTGGCACCGTTCCTCGGCTCTCAACCGTACGCCTAGTCAACAGGGACTACCGAACTCCCGGTGAAGATCGTCGCTGGAGAGGTTCAGACATCACGCAAATCACGAGCATGCAGAACTAATTATCGTCATCGAGTGGACTCAGCATCCGTCTGGTGTCTTCCTTTCCCGAGCCTTCGACGGGATGCGATGGGCCCGGGTTTGAACGTCATAAGGTCGCCAAACTCCGCTTAGGATGTGGTACGAAGAGAAGGCCGTCTTCTTGCAGTAGATTAAGGGCTATTCGAACCGCCCTGGATTCGGAGTTTGGGACATGTTTTTCGTCTCGCCAATGAGCTCGACGTGTGTTGGAATAAGGTCTCCCAGGCGGAAATCTTCCATATGATCAGTTCTCTCTTTTTCTGGAGGAAAACGCTCAAGCGGCCCTTGGTCGCGAAGACATCTGAAAGTGGGGAACTCTAATTCGACCACTACAGACTTCCACGCTAGAATACGACAATGCTTTCATTTGGACGTTCGTGGGACGGCTTCAGTGGGAGCTGCCATATTCCATGAGCTACAGGCGTCGATGAAATCTACACTTAGGGAGATGATCCTCGCTCATACTGAACCTCCGCAATGCCTAGCCCCTCTGAGGCAGAACACCCTTTTCAAAGCCAGGAAGCTAAGTGGAAGGGGACGTCTCTCACCCTCTCATCCCGCTGTCCGCTTCAATCTTTTGGTTGGGAACTGCGTCAAGTGACAAGGCATCGTCCCGACGTCTTGCCCCCGACTCTTCCTGACAATGAAATTGTTCCCACGGGGTGTTCTATTTCAGGGACCGAGCTTACTTCCCAAGTTAAATTCAATTCCTCGGTGGTCCAAGCGCAGAGTATATAAAGGCAACGTGTTCAAGCAATCTCGAATGGATCCACATTTCCTTCTCTTTCTCCTCATTCCACTCGCCGCCCTCGTGTTCCGCAATTCCTCCTTTGTGTTTCTCTTTGTTGCGACTAGTGTCGTCGCGGTCTTTGTCGCGTCCTTGGGCTTAGCCGGCTTACACGAGCAAAGGCCACTTTCAGTCGCGACCATCGTGCTCACCGTCCTACTTGAGGCTGCCCTCTCGCGTCCTCCGTTTTATCCATACATCGCTGTCCGTGAGTACATACACCAAACGCGCTCGCCATGGTCCGACTCACCAAAAATGGCAACTAGAGACTCTTCTGTCGCTTCTTTCGACGTTCCTTCCATCGATATTCCCCCCGTTGCTAGCACCAAGTCTAGCCCTTCCCTTCCCTGTTCTTCTTATCCTCCTCTTCTCTCACCAGGCCTTCTCCCGGCCCTCCCACACTACCCAATTGCAATTCTTTCCTCTCCCGCTTCCATTCACTCTCGTAATCGCCTCCCAAGTCTGCGCGCTACTCGCCTCACTCTTTCTTCTCCTCCGTGAAACACATCCGCACGACATACGGGCTCACGTGTACCTCCCCCTTCAGTCACTCTTCTTAGTCCTCTGCGCGGAATTCACCATGTCGGCGATTGCGCTTTCTCCATGTCGACACGACCAATCTCTCAGTTCGCCGCAGTCGCATGTATCTGCCACGGCTACAACCACAAGTCCATCGTATCACTACCGCAAACCCTCCCAGCGTCATTACGCCCTCCGCCGTTCCCTTCCCTCTGCGGAACTCGATGTCGACGCAGGAGTCCCGCTCACAACCCTCCCTCTCCGTATCCAACCATCACAAACACGTATTCCACGTCTTCAAAGACAGATATCACAAAGACCGCGCCCACCTACTCCCCCGCCGCTCCCTCCTCCTCCTAAACAACGCCAACAGAACCAGCAAATCCGCGATCTGCTCTTCTACTCGCCGTCACAACGTAGCTCGCCTTCGAAGAACAGAAAGTACCCGAGATATCCGCCACTCCCTAGCGCGGAGGGTGTTTACTTCGTATTCGTCGACTACGGGGTTACTGGGTGAAGATAAGAATGGTAGTCGGAATGACGTGGGAGTAGGTGGCAGCGGGATAGATGGTCTCCAACTACCTGCAACGGTCACACAACGCCGCCCAAACTTGAGAACCGCATTCCAACAACCAACGAAAATGACGAGGGCGATGTCGACTACTCGAGGTCCATATATCCACTCACTTCGGAAGGTTGTGGCGGTTCAAATTCATCGGAAGACACGATTTCGCCCGTGTCGCCCGTTTCTCCAACGTCTCCAACAATCACGATCTCTCCAACGTCTCCGACTATCGACTCTCCGATACACAAGGTATACACGGGTGTGACACCGACGAAACCCGAACCAGTCTACGAGAGGAAATTCACGCACAAACTGACGCGTTCCAAATCGGATATCTATCCGCGGGCACAGTATGGGTACTGGTTGAGAGGGGATGGAGACACTACATCGCCTACCTCACCCATCTCACCTACCTCACCTACCTCACCAATTTCCCCACTTTCGCCAACCATGCCTATTACGCCAAACACGCCACACTTCCAAGCACCATCCACGTACTCTCCAACCTCACTGGGATTCGAGTTTGCGGACTCTCAAACAAAGTTGGGACCTGGCTTCGAGTTCGGTGAGATAGGGTTAGGGTTAGGAGATTCGTTCAACCGGAGTATACGGGTCGGACTGGTAGGGATGGGGGCGAAGAGGGCTATTTCCGAAGGTGGGCATGGAAATGAACGTGGTCGCGGAGGTGGGGACCAGGAGGCATATGCAGTACGTTTAGACCACGCTGATTTAGGGGCTTTGGGTGTGTTAGGGGACTTAGAAAGGTTGTCAAGGAGCAACCACGACAAGAATAATATGGCTGAGGAAGAGGGTGTCAACCGGGGAAAGGGCGGGATCAATGACAGTGGAACCAAGAAGGGCGTATCTCGGTATAAACATCGGTCTTCGCCTGCTATACATATCCGTGCTCCTGAGCCTACTCCACCTAATGGCACCAGCAACAGTACAGTTACCTCGGCTGCGAGCGTCGAAGCAAGCAACACATCTGCAACCGCGTCCTCAGCCGACGACAACGACACCGCCACCACACCGAACACTAACATCAGCAGTTTAAGGCGATGGAGCATGAATGCGTTGAGTGCATTCCGGCCGAGTCTCAGGGGGAGCGGTAGTGGGGGTAGGGGAAGCGCAAGAAGGTGGAAGGTTGGGTTTGGGTACAATGGAGGTGGAAGTGCTAAAGTCAGTAGCCGGGCGAGTACAAGCACGTCGACATCTCGGGGGAGTAGGGCTAGGGTCGAAGAGGGGCGCGAAGGGAGAATTAGGAGAGAGCTGGAGGATCAAGCTCGCGAGGCCAGTGGAGCGGAATGGGGATATGGAATTTTGGGAGATGATGGATTTGGTGGAGGCCGTGTTGACGCGCCTCCCACTTCCAAGCGGCAACTTAATGCCAGCCCTCGACAGCTCTCCACTAGTCCCACCCACTTAACGTTGGGCCGGCAAGTTACCCTCCCCATTCGCTCTCAAACATCATCCAAGCTATCGCCCATTGCTCCTGGTTCGCACAACCATCAATCACGAACAGAACCACGAAGAAGAACGCCGACACCGAACCAGAGTGTTGATGTCAGCGAGGATTTTACATCGTTGAGGGACCCATTCGCTCCGGGCCCTGTGCGTCTGCGGGCTAGTACTTTCGGAGTGGGGGTGGGAGCCGGTACGTTCGAGAACGGCAATGCTTTCGGTTTGGGGGGTACAGGAGGGCCCAGTAAGAGCGCGCCACCGAGTCCTCGATCTATCAAGAGCAATGGTTCGGGCAGTGCAGGCGGGAGTCCCGGTGCCAGTAGAGTGGCAAGAGGGTCGCGACGACGCGGCGGCGGTGTGGGGTTAGGGGCTGAAAGGAGGGCGAGGGAGAGGATGGTGAGCGGGGCCCACGTTGGCTGTGCAGTACATCGGTTTGGGGGACCTGGCGCGTCGTCATCCACGCTCAATGTCGCGACGAATCCAACCAATGCCAGTGGGGGAACGGGGAGAAGTTTGAGGATATGGGGATGGGGTGTGGTGCCAATTCCACAAGCAACGCAGTCTGGGCGGGCGTGTACATGTCCTTCAAGTCCTCTTGCTCCTAACGCCAGAACGATTAGAGATGTAAACGGTGGCATCGGTGCAAATGGAGACGAGGACGCAGTGTCGAGAGAAGAGAGGGAAGACGCGGTCCTTGCTGATTTATTGTGGAGGAGGTTGACGAGAGATGAGGGATTGTGATCGGTTGTCATTTCAACGCGTAACGCGTTACCATTCGTTCTTTTTCGCTTTCGCTTTCATCGGTTTCTCATAGTCTCAACACTGTCAATGCGCTCTTCGACGCGCTGCTCACTCGTTCCAACCTTCGTTCCCCTGTTCCTCCATCCCGGATTCCTGCTCTCCTCCCAGAGCCTCTTCCGCTCAGGCCTAAATTCCAAAGCCCACCTCCAAAGCGAAATATAATAATGTTGTTACAGTACTTGCCTTATTCTTATTGCATTTTATCCTGATCCTGTTGCTCGCGTTACCATTGCACGATGTTCATCATCCCATCCCCATCGCATAGTCCTCGCTATCGTTGTAGTTATGTACACCTAATCTTTGTAATTTTCGTCACTCTCCTTGCTCCTTCCCTTTGCTCCACATTTCGGCTAAGCAGTCACTTTCGCTTCGAGTCTTTCGTTCGAGTCCCGGTTCTCATCCATTCGTTTTCAGTGAATCTGTATGGTGTTATAAGTAGCAAAATATTGTATCATTGTCCATATATCCAGCAAATAAATACTTGATGATAATACACTCACCGAGACCTGAAGTTGATTTGAGCAGCGGGGTTTTGAGAGAGCACTGGTCCTCAGATTTGTTATGGTTGACACCAATGTGTTTTAAGGCTAGTCAATGCTGCCACTGGGATTATTGAAGATATCATCTGGGCTCTGGCGTACCGGACCCGCAACCCCCTCCACTCAATTCCACTACACATCGGCATGGTACACCCTCCTGGGATAGAAGGGTTGAGTTTCCCGCCATTTCTTCAGCTCGAAGCCCTAGCCCGATGACCCTCATTGCTCGCAAACCTCGGGAAACAGCCCAACGGAATGACATTTCACGACGATGGGACCGTCGGGACGGCCTTGTACGTAAGGTGGAAGGCTAGCGGACGGACGGAAAGCCGGCGGGCACGAAGCACGACGATCTCGCGTCGCCCGCAACCGACTGGGACTACTACCCCGCCGCTCCCAAAGGCTGTACTGAATCATCGAGATTCAGCGACATCCATTCATTCGCATCGCTGCCGCATCGCGCTGCTGGCCATGTCCGCCTGCGTGTCCGGGTTTCTTTTGTAGCAGGCTAGCAGTGCCAACTGAGTCACCACCATTCACCATTCACCAGCACCTCGCCCTCTCTCCTTAGTACTTCTTCCACGAGCAGTGACAACAGCACGAACTGCGACATCTTTTGATTATAGGCAACTTTCAAAGCTGTAGCCCCTTCAACGCGTCATGCCAAGATGCCAGTTCCTGCCAACACCGAATCATTGGGCAAAGTCCAGGATAGAAGCATGAATCTGTATACGTCCAGCCGCTCTCGACTCTCGCCCAGCACGCGTGCGCGGAGACTATTCCATGCACATCAAAGCTCCTCCAGCTATAAACTACACAGGTGCTGGGCCCTGGCACTCGGCACAATCATAGTGCCCCGCACCTGGCTCCTGCAATCTCAGCTCCAGCTCTGTAATCTTCACAACCTCTCCTATAACCTCATCGCTGACAAAACTCTCACCTGGTGCGGCACACTTCTACATATAAATCCTAACGATCACTTCCAGCAAGAGGACAGAAACGCGCCCACATGTCCATTTTTTCTGACCTTTGTCTTTCTTGTTCCTTTTGGTGGCTTGATGCTTACAGAAGGGGTAGACTGTTTCCGAGTAGCTAAATTACTAAGTGGCAGACACTTACACTACCATTTGAATGACATTACTACATCCTACAATAATAACAATTAATGAACTTACTGCGGATCCATATTTTATTCGCCGTTTCCTGGTTGGTGGGAACAAACATGTGTTTTTTGGTTGCCCAACATCAACCCTAGTCGGACTTGTGTCACGTATGGCCACAGGCGGATGAAGACCTTTTGCGATGAACGCTGCAGACATAATATAGTGCAACTATGTAATCGATGTAATTAGGTGACGGTATTGGGATACTGACTATAACAATTGGGTACCGATAAAACCCGGTACGGTGGATCGTATACATACATCAAGTAGAAATTTGTATGTCGTAGTGTATAATTACACGATCAAAAATCGTTTACATTGCGAAATCGTCACTCAGGCGATCGAGGGCGCGCAAAGCGCGCCTTGAGGGAGCCGAAGCCGAAGCCGCTCCCTCGCCGGATCCGGAAAATATATGACAAGACGTATATGCTCACAAACTGCAAAACAACCCATATGAACACCACGTACAGGCTCCATCATCAAAGCAACGACTCACATTAAAGACGATGAACGCGAGCATGATCCCAAAGTTCCTCCACCTGTGGCCGTACGTGATGTTGAATCCCGAGGACAGGAACTCATCGGTGGAGGCGAATGCGCAAAAGCTGCAGACAGACGAAGCATCTGGGAACTCGAGGTACCCGCCGGCATTGGAGATGTATTGCTGGAAGAACTGACTGCAGGTCTGGCCGGCTGGAGGGTTGACGGTCACATATTCGATGTCCGAGCAAACGATAGTGCTCCGGCCAAGGGCTATAGTTCAAAGAGCAAGTGAATCAGAGTCCAGGCGGGAAGATAGCCTTTGCTGACTGACCTTGGCCAAGTATCCCTTCAATGTAATACGTGAATGGAGAAAGGTGATACCTGTATGATACATTAACGCGACAAAACGCGGGAGAAGTCTGGGGGACATACATCCATTGCCACCAGCCGAGCAAGCGGTATGGCTGAAACACGCCACAGAATGTTACCACGAAGCTGAACAAAAAGCTGAACAATATCGCCGCTAACTCAGGGGACGGCACCATGGACGCGATGGCTTGGCCGAAGGTCGTATAATACAAGGGGAAGATAACAACTTGCAGGAGGAAGGTGTATCCGGCACGGTCGCTGGGGAAGCCGACGGTCCAATACCAGCAGAAGAAGTATGTGGCTGAGCCGGCGATGTTCCAAGGTATTTCGGCGAGCACTTGCGATGTGATGAGCGCTGTCCAGCCGTACATTCTCGTTGGCCTCTCGCGGATTTCGTACACATTACGCATGTCGATGAACGCAGACTGCAACTGATTGCAAAGAGGCGCGGAAAGGATAGTACCCAAGAACATAGCCTATACGCGAGGTTAGTGAATTTTCGAGTGCTGCATTGTGACTAGCTTACAAAAAGTTTGTTCTGCGTTCCTTGCTGGGAGTTCTTGGCTTTGAAAAAAGTGAACTGGGATACGTGAATTCACACGGCAATGAACATGGGAAGCAAAAGACGCACTCCAATGAAGAGTCCAGCCGCAATGTTTAGAATGAATTTAGCCATAAGGTAGGTGGGATCACGCCAGTGATTCCTGAAATCGCGACGAAGAAGTTCAGTGGTCTGGGACATCCAAGAGGTCGCAAATTCGGCATTGACGGCGGCTTCGACAGCACCCTTGCGTCTACCCTCGGCGTGGATCTCTTCGATTTGCTTCTGCACTTCCCGAGCTTCAGGGGACTTCTCCCAGACGGCATGCCAGTCCTGATCAGCTGTAGCGCTCGCGCCAGCTCCGATCACATCCAAAATGAATTCGGCGCTAAGAACAAAAGATATTGCTCGTAAATGCTCTCGCAGATATGAACGAGGAAGGAAGCTCACGGGTTTTCCTCGTCGCTGCATTTCCGCGTCCCATTTCTCTCAAAGTAGTTGATCAAAGTGATGGCTCTTTGTCCAACGTCGCCGAAGTAAACCGTCTGCCCACCCTTGCGTAGTAATAGCAGGCGGTCGAATACTTGGAACAGCTCGGCTGATGGCTAGAAGGACGTCAATTACACATTTCCTTATAAGGGGCTGCAACGAATACCTGATGAATTCTGAGACAGGTCATTAGATGAATGAGCAGAACGTTGGTAGATGAAATACTCACGTGCACAGAATGGCTTGTCCGTGGTCTGCCAAGTCGCGAAGGAAGGCCATGATCGCCCATGCGCTTTGAGAATCCAAACCGGACGTAGGTTCATCGAGGAAAAGTAGTAACTTGGGCTGATGAACAGAGTTAGCACATACTCGGTACTCAGTAGCAAGAACCGAGATACCTTCGCAGCCAACTCCACTGCAATCGTAGTTCGCTTACGATACTCAATGCCCAGTGAACCGACGGAAGTGTCGGCAACAGCCGACAAACCGCACATCTTGATGCATGTTTCGACACTTCCAGACCCAGACGATGAGCGTTCGATAACCGGAAGAGGGACAGCGGGCTCACTAAGCTTCTTTCTCAGACAGTGGTACAGAAGCAGGCTGCCTGAGCTTTGCTGAGAAAAGAAGAGCTTCACGAACGGTGTCCGTAGGAACGTGGGTATCCAGCTGCTGGCAATATCCTGTTTGCGCCTGGAAATCTGCAGGGGGAGGATGTCCATTAACAAATTCGTGGCCAGTAACGACACCCATAGAGATTCGTTTGGCGAGAACATTAAGCAGGGTAGTCTGCATGGCATATAAGTACACTTCAACTTCGAATGAGGAGACGCCGATAGAACAGACCTTTCCGGCTCCCGATTCACCCATCAAGGCCGTGAGCTTGCCTGGAGCAACGTACCCCGAGACATCATCCAACAATTTCCGAGTGCCTTCCTTCTTGACGGGCACCGTATACCTGAGATTTTGCCACGAAAATGTGTGTTTCATCTCTTCGGCTTTGGCGAGACCGTGTTTGCTTTCCTCTGTCGTCGATGGCACAATGCCGTCCATAGCGCCATTCGACTTCTCGTGCTTCTCCTCGTCATCGACTTTGGCAATCTTTGAAGCACCTTCAGTGCCACGCTTGAAGAGGACGACAGAGGTATCCGTCGAAAGAGCGGTGTTAAATTCAGAGAAGACGAGCAGGGCAATGATGGAAACAATCCCGAAGGCTAGGATGATGCCAAAGTTCTACCCATCGAAAGGTTTGATGAGCGGTTATGTGCATTGGCTGAAGGCGCGACTCACCATCCATGTATTCGAGTACGAATATACATACGACAACGCGATGAACACGTTTCCATTGACGGTGTTTTGCCCCGCAACAGCACCGACTGTGGTACACACTTGGTTATCGATTGATATGTTTTCATAACCAGGTCCTTGGGGTACGATGTTCGCACAACGCCCATTCAAAGTGCGGAATTCATTAGACAACACGACTTCAAACCCATAGCGAAGGGGCTAGAGTCGAAGAAAAAAAAATCAGATCGTGTACGTAGGGTTGACATGTATGAGCCTGAAAAGGGACTTGCGTTGATGTAGGTAATCCACCTTAGAGCGCCAATCATAGACGACTTCGGGATAGTGTAACCACTACAAGTGCAAATGCATGGATCAATCTAGGCTAGTAAAGGCATTGAGTATGAGGCTCACGTATAGATCACAAGCCCAAGCAAAACAATTCCTGTATGAATGGTGAGCACAAAGCCGCAGAGTCAAAAGCACGATCGACTCACCAGAGACGGACTGCGCTGTCGCCTGGGACTTGAACGCCGCAGCGATAGCTCTGAACAACGCTTTCATCGTCAACGCCATGATGACCAAGAACAGGTAAAACACACTACCAAAAACTATGAGCAAACAAATCCTCTTTTCCGCGGTGAGCTATACTATACGACTCACAAGAATTGGCCGGCGGACGTTTGCAATCCAACAATAAAATACAGGAGAATCGAAAAGATCCCAGTAGTGAGGAGTGTGATAGGCAAATCGACGATGGTGAGGGCGACGGCCTCGATGAAGGGGTGGTACAATGCAGCCTTCTGATGCCTTGAGACGATGGGACGTTGTTGGAAGAGAGCAGAAAGCTCCGCAAGACTTGTGAGAGCGGAGAACAGAAGGGCGCTATTGGTAGAAGGATTAAGAAGTCAGCATCCAAATACAGAATCCCTTTCCATCGTGGCTGGACGCACAAAAAGAGGACACCACCCCGCGAGAAGTATGCATCTGTCGACCCAGGGATATTGACGAACACGGTGCCAACGATGATGCCTTGGAATACGAAGGTCCTGCGCAGAGTTAGAACACTACGAAACAACTATAGTGAAGGTTGCACGTACGCGAGGTTCATTATCGTGGCCATCTTGTTTCCCATTAAAATCTGCACGCGCCTCACCATAACAGCGCGAACTTGCATAGGAATGGAGATCGTGTACGGGCTACGAGCAAATGTGTGAGCACACATCAACTCCATTATTTGTGTGATATCACCTTGTCTTCCTAGCGGTCGTCGCACGTTCCAGCCTCGCATTTTCTTTATACGCCTCCGCCCTCTCACTGGAACCCACACACTCCTGTTCGTACGAGTCCATATCCTCCACATTCATCAGACCAAGTTCCGACTTCTTAAAATACTCCGCGAACTCCTCTGGCGTCCGGGGCTGATTCGTCACCCCAGCTCTGGGTATCCGGCCCTTCGCATCAGTCACGGCGACGAGGAAATCAGGGGTCGTCTGTCTATCAGCGGGCTCGTATCCCATATCGATGAAGTACTGCCGCGCGCGGTTGGCTGGGCCGAAGTACGCCATGCGGCCTTCGTTGATGACGCAGACTTTGTCGAAGAGCTGGTAAAGGTTCTCGCTGGCTTGGTAGATGGATACTATGGTGGTGGTTTCGACGATATCGGTCATTATGCGTAGAGCGCGTCCGAACTCAAGGGCAGTTGACGAATCGAGGCCGCGCGTGGAGCTAAGGACGCATAAGCGTTAGTCAAGTGCCACAAAACGCGCATATACACTCACTTATCCCAAGCATTGAGACGGCTGCGCATCATCATGGCCTCCGCTATCGACACTCTTTTCTTCTCTCCTCCACTAACACCCCCGGATCGCATTATTGCCCACATACGTATTGAGTGTGTGTCCGAGACCTAACACCGTCGTCGACAGCGCCGTCATGAACTGCGCATGCTCCTCACGCGTACCCGCGGTCCTGGTTTGGGGCGTGCGTGTTATGGCAGCAAAGTGGAGCGTCTGCCCGACGGTGAGGGTGGGGAAGTGGACGTCGTCTTCGGGGCAGTATTGAACGTCGCCGCGGTAGTGCTTAGCGACTTGCGCAGGGGAGAGGGAGTCGTAGTGCACGTCACCGTAGACGTGATGGAACTCGCCGCGCTGATTGGCCAGACTTTTGAGGAGGGTGCTGCATCCCGAGCCAGGGCGGCCCAGCACCACTACGTACAACCATGATTATGAAATTGGCAACTAATTAGCAGATTCAGTTGCTCACGCAGCATTTCTCCGGGACGAACCACTCCCTCAAACCCACTGAGAATATCTTTCAGAGGCGGGTGTCGCGCGGTTTGGATTCTCTCGAATGTCAGGAAGGGGTTCAATACGCTGCCTAGCGTAGGGAGGTGGGATGCAGACGCGCCAATGCCGACTACGCGTAGATCCCTGAACAGAACGCCAAGCTGGCGCTTCGTAATACCCGCCTCCTCGGACCTGCATACTTCGTTAATTCACATCCTATCATGACAAGAATGCAACGCACTTGGCAGTTATGATCCGCGCCGTATTCTCTAAATCAAGTGGCCCCTCTGCCAGCGTCAACAACGTCGTGTCTGCTTGGCGCGAGGCTTCCGCAGCCGCCTTAGTCTCCTGCCTCCTCCTCCGCGATTTCTCAGTTATACTGCGTCGTAGCTGAGCGAGCCCGGGGCGATCGAAGAAGTCTACATCGACATGAGAGACACAACGGTGGCTGCGGTGGTGGTGTATATGTTCATGGTGAGGGTGGTCAGGGGGGGTAGGTGTGCCTGCGGTCACAGTGTGCAGCTCGGTAGGCGCACTAGGAGTCAGGATCTCTTGCACAGTGGAATCTTCATACAATGAGTCTAAGCGTGCACGAGCTTGATCTCGGTCTTGATTTTGAGGATGCATAGTGCCATGGGCCTGTATCTCAGCGTCTGGCAAGGGCGGGTATGGTGGGTGTAGCAGAAAACAATTAGGAGAGAGCCCATCCTATACTCGCTGCAGGAAGGCCACCTGAGCCGCGACGGGCCGAAGATGCTGGTAGACCGTAGAATACGCCTTTGAGTGGAAGACGGATGGTGGGCCAAGGGGGACGCCTAGAAGCGCCGTAGCCAAGAATAGAACGCCAAGCGAATCGTTGTCTGAGATCGCGTCCACCAGCTTGATGCTGTCTCCCGCCAACATGGACGGCTACCACCTTTCAGACCCGCGCCAGCTCGCAGCAATGCACGTAAAACGGATCACGCTCACTTCAAAGAAGAACTGGTGGATGGGTCAGTTTGTCTCGCGCCCTCATGTCAGCTCGCAACATAATTGGATTTGTCTCTAGTGGAGATGGATCAGGATGATCCCATACCCCAGCCACCCCCAGATTCCGCCCATCCCGCCCCAGCGCGCCCCCATCCACTTCCCCACCCCCATGCGCTCTCCCACTCGCTGTCGCTGTCCCACTCGCAACATCCGCGGAGTACATACCCCTCCGACCTCACCCTCCGCTCCCAGATCACCCAGCTCCAGGCAATAACGCCCCCGCCCTCCCCGCCCATCTACAACCCCCCGCGCCACCCCACCTCCATCTTCTCCTTCCCCACCCCCACCGCCTACTGCGCGCCCCCGAACCCCACGGCCGCCCTCTCCCCCTTCGCCCAGGGCTCCGCCTCCGAGCTCTTCAAATGCATCGTCAAAAAGCCGGACGTCATCCAGCTCGAGATCAACGGCGAGATGCAGTCCAACGCCTCCGACGTCACGGTCCAATTTCTCGCTGAGCTACGCGTATACACGACCCTCCATCGCCATAGGAACATCTGCGCGTTCCTCGGCTCGCTCGAAAACGTTGGTATGGTCCTCGAGTTTATCGACGGAAGGACGCTGTACGACGTGGTGACCCACCGACCGTTCTTAACCCCCCACAAGAAAATCGACTACCACAATCAGCTCCTCGACGGCCTCACGCATCTGCACAGCTACGGGCTGAGCCACGGCGATCTCAGCCTGCTGAACGTCCAAGTCACCCATTCGAGCGATACGATCAAACTGCTGGATTTCGGGCGGAGCGTGGCGAGTGATTCGATATTCAAGAGCCCCGAGGAGGAGCCTGTCGATCCATTTGCGTACCTCCCTCAATCATCTTCATCAAACCCCAACCGCCACACCTATAACGCCAATCATGCCTCCGCTTCGTCCTCTACCTCCAATCTACTCACCCCCACAACCCCCACACAGACCACCAGCACGCGCACCGAGCAGATCCACCCGGGGACGCGCCCCTTCTCCGCCCCCGAGATCCTGCGCGCAGAGTGCCAGGACCCGCTCCTCGCTGATGCGTACTCCTTCGGCATCCTCCTCATATGCCTGGACTACTGCGAGAGCGTCGACGTGAAGCCGTGGGAGCAGCGGAAGGACAAAGGCGTAAGTAAGTTGGTGGATGGGTTGAGATGTAATGGGAAAGGCGGCGGTGGGCGCGGTGGAGGAGGCGGAGGGGGGGACGAAGAAGGGGAGAATGTGTATGTGTTTGGGGACAGGGTGGGAGAGTACCTGAGGAAGTGGGACGAGGGGCGCAGGCGGCTGAGGCGGGAGGATATGATGTCCGCGCCGATGGACGTGTCCTAAATCTGCCGCAATTTCCATAAATAGACCTGTGCCCTCCGTGAGCGCGGACGGACGTGGATGGATAGACGGAGGGCGTGCACACGGGCGCCCGTCTGGGTACGGGTTATCTCTCAAAACTCAGGGTACGCACGCTATCTCTCAGGGTGATAGGGTGTGAGGTGTTGGTATTGCAACGGTATTGGGTCCAAGAACACAGAGAATTCGGACTACGCACTCACTGATGAATACCCAGATCAAGTTTTCGACTTTCTATACAGTAAAGTAATTCACCTGCTATGTGTCGTATATTATGTAATTATTCGTACACGAACGGACATACAATCTGTTAATCGCAATGAGTTACCTTGCTTGAAAAGCTAGGTCCCCCATGTCTAAAAAAAACCCTTTTTGGGATTTTGCAACTTTTTGTTTGATGCTGCTTGCCATCCTTTAGCTCTGAAGTGCTGGATGTTATGACCATGTGACTTCCGGGTGGCACCGCAGATGAACGAAGGGGCTAAACGTAGGGCTGACTGTCTGACTCACACAGTTAACGTGCAATGCAAACAAGCAAGGTACATTCGTGGCGCCAGCGGCGGCAATCTAGTATCATAATCAATCAATGAAATACCTTTCCGATATGGATTCCTGGCCATTGTCAGTCACGTGAGCGTCACGTGACCTCTAGGGCTTCTAATAGTAATGTTCGACGCGTCCTGCGGCCGTTGACTGATTCTGTTCCAGCCTCACCCAAATTCTACTTACTTTCTCTCATAGCAGGTCCGGCGAACATAAATATCGTTTGTGGTGGCTGAAGCGCTGAAGTTCGAGTATCTGAAGAAACTCCGACTCCCTTGATGATGAAGAATACTGGCTCCGCGTCCCCAAATATCCTCAAGTTGACGTATGTCGCGTGTCGTCTTCAATCTCCGAGTCCTTTCGTGCTAATGCTCCCTGCGTCTTCAGCTGAATATATTCCAGAGATATGTCTCCTCTACTTCCACATAATCGAGTTCCCACAAGGTGTGCTTGAGGCGGCTCCGAACATCGTGCTGGCTCCCACATCAGTGTATTTGGCGAATATACCTGCGTGCGCATGATAAACTTTCGACCCGAGAAACCATCCGAAGCGAGTAACGAGCAGAGATTAGGCAGTGAGCTGACATCGTGGTGGATATCAATACACCGCGGGGCCGAAACGTGGCCGAAGTCGAGGAGATTAGCAGGCTCGATACCGGATATCGACCGACTCAGAGTGCAAGCGGAGCTATGTAGCCAATGGCGAAGCGTCGGTATGGCAAAAAAACGAAAATCTCAAGGGCTGCATTTTATACCTGTTACACTGTATCTCGATGGAAATTTTCGGAGGATCGAGATGCAAGAAGACATAAACTTAACAGTCAATTAATCATATTTAACGGAACTTGTATGAAGACCTCATGAAGCCCAATACCTTACGAGCCCCAGCACCTCCAGCATACTCGGATATTGTTATACGATGCCCTCGCATAATCAAGTCAGTCACGATGACCGCGACATCGATTACATTCGGAAACTACCTGGGCTGCCAGTCTTCAAATCATCGGCGCACCATCTTTCTCCTCGGGACCAAGTGGCCGTGTCTATGCTACGCGCAAAGCATATCGCGCACGCGTATGGTGTGTTTGCCTCTACTGACCACGAATTTCTCGACCAGGCGCTAATATTGAGCGTCTCCGTAGGTCTAACGGAAGACGACGTCAAGCTTTGTACGCCCAAGTTCTGGAGCGTACATGTCGATCCCATCACCTGCCTGGACGGCGCTGCGACCACTCTGATGACGATTCAGCTCAACCTTGCGGCTGGGACCATAGCTCGTAACGTAGACGAACAGCCACACCATTTGGATTTGCTTCAGAAGATGCTGCGATTCGACGTCTCGTGAGTTCTGCATGAGCAATGCATGTGTCATGTCATTCGAATACTAACCTAGTATTTAGTGGTCAGTTTTTGCTTGACGGAGCTCGACCACGGCCTTGACGCCTTGAATATCGAAACCACGGCCACCATGCTCCCCGGCGGAGGGTTTGAATTATGCACTCCTCATCCTGGTGCAGCTAAGTGAGTATACATGTTAATATTTCCTTTATTACGATCACTTACTGTGGTTATTATCTTTCAAGGTTCATGCCACCTACGTACCCTTGCGGAATACCTTGCTTTGCCGTCGTGTTTGCCCGGCTGGTATCCCTTCAAGGGAGGTTCTACGGCATCAAGCCGTTTGTCGTCCAACTTTCTGACGGCGCGTCGATGATGCCAGGCATCACATGCAGGCAAGTTACTATGCCTCGCTTATCATACGACCCTTCGTAGTATTGACTTCTTGGTGGATACAGATTATTACCTCCACGACGAAGCGCCTCGCATATCCGCCATTCCCTGACCTATTTCAACGGTGTGCGCTTATCCGGTGATGCTATTTTGGGAAGTACCGACCCGTCATACGACCATCGCCTAGAATTCCTCCAATCCATCTGGCGAGTCGCCGCAGGGTCGCTCGGGCTCGGATCCATCGCCATCCCTGCCTTGCAAATCGCCGCCTTCATCGCAGGTCGATACAGCCAACGCCGGACCGTCCACAGTACCACTCATCGCGGCTTCAACGGCCTCAACATGCGCGTGCCTCTGATCTCCTTCAAAACGCAACAAGCGCCGATACTAATCGCTTTATGCCAGTCGTTCGTGTTACAGGAGTTTTGGAAGGTAGCCACGGCGCTGTTTAGTGACGAGTGCGAGGATCCACGAGTGCGCCATGGAGTTGCGGCAGCGTTCAAGGCGATCGGTGTCCAGCATTCACAAGCAGCGCACCTTGCGTTATCGGAGCGATGCGGGGCTCAAGGACTTTTCGATTACAACCAGATATGCACTCAACATGTAGGATTATTTCTCTTTCCTCTTACGTGTGCCGTTTTGGATCGATTTGTGTTTAGGCTGAGATGAGGGGTATTGCCATAGCGGAGGGTGATATTCTGGGTTTGTCGATTCGTAAGTACGCCCATTCGTATTTTTTCCCCCTTCTGATCTTACTCTTTGTTTCCTCTTCAGGCCTCGCTTCAGAGTTAGTACTTGGGAGGTACGAGCTACCCCCTCCAGTACAGCCGGACAGCCTCTTGGTCTCGCGTGAGTCTGGGCTTCTCTCCCGTTGTCGACGAATCCTCGAACGCATCGGCGACCATCGCAGCGAAGAATATTCCCGCCAGCTCATCCCGCGTGCCGAGAAAATTGTACAAAGTATCGGCCACAGAATGGCCTACGACGCAGCCATCAGCGCCCCCGTCCCCCTGGACAAACGCATTACCGATCTCTACCTTTGGTCTACAGTGAGACTAGATGAGGCATGGTATAGCGAGAACACGGGGATCTCAGCAGAGGATCAGTTCGCGAAGGAGGACGAAGCGCTGCTCGCGGCGCTGCCGATGCTGGATAAGTGGCTTGAGGATGTGGGTGTGGAGGAGTATGTTTCGGCACCTATCGTGTCCAAAGAACGATGGGAGGGGTTCGTTACTGGCTTGGAATGTGTGGGCGGATTGCAAGGTGTGACGGAACTGAGACACGACTCGAAAACAGAAGCAAGGTTGCTAGCGCGATTGTAGTTGGACTTAGGGCATTTGTCCCATTCTGATGATACCAGATTGAACAATGTATTAGCGACGAGCGTAATTTGCGAGGGGAAACTTGACAGATACTTAGCGTAGCTGGCGGGAGGTTGAATGTGAGTGATGGTACCAGAAGAGGGGTAGACAGATACGTGAGAGGGTGACAAACCGTACTTTTGTGGAGATCTTGTCGGACCTGCTGGCTGGCTGACCCGCTTCCGAGAAGGCGACCATTGATAGTATTGAAAGTAAAGTATCATATATCTAGGAATTTTGTCGTCGAATATTGAACGCGGTACATGGCAACATGAGGGCGGCTGGTCGCTGGTAGAATTTCTGAAAATGCTGACAATGGGGCGTCTTGCTAGGCGATTGTACAATCATTCAAACAGGAAAGGCAATAAGCGTGGAGGACCAGGTAACAAGCAGTGCACTCACTGATACTGAATCACCGAAGGGGTAGTTGGTGTACGGAGGGTCGCAGAGATTTAGTCACCATTACAAGTCGCCGTACCCTTGTTTGCTAACTATAGGCCCATTATCCAACATATCGATGCTTAGCGAAGAAAAGCGACGAACCACTGCCATGGCTGCAGCGCGTCAAAGGTAACGCGCATAGACAGCATAGACGCGCCAGTGCCTGCCAGTGCCACCAGAATTAATATGGATCCGCGGGACGCGCCGGCGGTAGCTCGCTTCGAAGTGCTAGGGCAAGGATTCAGTGTATATCGCTAGCAGACGGATGCTAGCAGCATCTATGAGCTCTAGGCATATGAGTTCTCATTCATTACATATTTCAGTATCAATACCGTAGGCAGAGAATTAGGCGCGCGCCATGTCAGCGAGCCTCGGGATGGAATTTGAAGGATCTTCACCAAAATACGGTCGTGAAACATCAAATCTCCACCAAACGTGCCCATTTCTTTGCGCAAAATCAATGACGGCAAGCATAGTCCATACATCTCACAATTTAGAAAGACAAAAAAAGTGCTAGTTAAGCCGCAAAAAAAAAACACGACCGAGCATCCAAAGTGCGCAGAATTTGTTTGTCCTTGTTTGCGCGGGCCCCGAGCCCTTTGGAGCATGGTTGCTCGCTACGCTCGCAATATTAGAGGGAAACGCGCCCACGTGGACTTTGATGATAGAATTAATTTAATAATTATAGAATTCCATCCCTAGTCAGCCCCCGTTGGAGTTAAGAGCCAGATCGTGTGGACGCTGAGGATGTATAGGCCCTATACACTCAACGGGCGCGATGACCAGACGCAGATCTGCCTTGATATAGCGTGTGGGCTCTCACCGTGAGGCATGGAGAGACGCAAGTCATTAGCCTGAATCCCGGCAAGGTTTGTGACTGGTTTGTGGTTGTGGGGTAAGGTATCGGTGGAAGCCAACAGGAATGGTGTGTTTGCGGCGCTTCCGCGAGGGGATCCCGCTAGCGGCCGTCATATGATTCTGACACGTCCATGTAAGTGGCCAGCGGTGCCGTGGAGTGCTAGTTGGCATTGCTCTGATGCCATGCGCTGATATGATTCGTTTGTAGAGGGTCTGATGTGAGCTTCCGTGGTGGATCCGGGATCCGACCTTCAAGTTCATACGTCCCTTGAGCGAACGCAGGGACACTCCGACCCGCCTGCCGAAAAGACTATGACGGCGCAGGCGGAGATGAAAGCAAGTGTCAACTACAGACAAAGTACCTCTGTGTTTGAGAGTTTTGTCAAGCATGGTTCCGCGATGATCCAGTGTTGTACGTCGAATATGAAGTGTGGCGGAGCTTGTTGAGTTTCATGGCAACGACGTTGACAACGAACCCGTCGGGACGTCAGGCGGAGATTGAACACCGGCGCCGGGAGCGAGATAGCCGCCCGACGTCCGTTTGCTTCGGGTGAGCGCCCCATTGCGATGTGGCTGATGGTGAGGGCGTTCTGTGCCTCATGCCACTGAACCAATGATCCAGTGTTGGCCTTACGCTGTAGAGTGTAAGTGACGTTATGGTGTAAGATCACCATAAGTTTTACGCCGTAGCATTAATCCTGGGAGTAATTAATGTGTAATTACACTTGAGCATAAATTAAAAGTTTATTTGACACTTTTACAAGGGCTGGTTGATTCTGATAGTTCAACTAATATCATTTCTATTTCTACGAGCATGCCGCCGTCGCGAGGACCTCTCCGGCAATACTTTTATCGCATCTCTCCTACAAGTTCCTCGCTACGCTGATATCCTTGACTTATCGGGTGACGCTCTGGAAGGTTATAGATGACGGAAGTGACTTGGATACGCAAGGACGAAATGTGTTTATCACCACACCAGGACTATGGAGGAAGGAGCTAGAAAGTGGTCGGAAAAGAGAGGGGGAATGGGTCGGATGCAGAGGAAGAAAATCAACAAATCCCTACTCGCCTACGTGCCACCTCTTTGGGCTTTTGCGGCGGAACCACTGCATACCTGTCACACGACCGCCGCGCACTACAACGCCGAGCATGAGGGTGAGGCCCCCGATGGTGCCCCCGGAGGGATCGGGCGATGACTTCGATGTTACGGTGCAATTACGACCCCTGTAATTACGGATAATTACGCGTCACGGGTTTTACACCTTAATTTAATCCCTACCCTTATTAACGGCCGTAAAGTATCAACACTGCAATGATGTCCCTCACCGCCAGACATCTCGATTCTCGAAGCTGCCATCGCCGAAGACGGCAACAAATTCTCGGATCCCATGCATCATGCTTGATAGATGAAGGCCTTGGCCGGGTTCGTGCACAACGATTACTGGTTATATTCTGTTGAGTCCGGACTGGCTCCCCAGGACCCCATGGGGAGAATACAGCCATCATTTCTGGGATCTTTCATTGCTTCAATCGATTCTGCTGCTGTACAAGTATATGTCCTCGCGGCTCGCCCAACGTTCCTCTTTACATCACAACAGCTCAGGGCACAGCTAGCATATCGTATTTCGACGCTCGCGGCCCTCCAATTTATTAGTGGTAAATTGATTTGGACATAGCTGATAAAATTTACCCCGGCTGTCGCTAGCGGAGGGACCTTAGAGACCAGACTCGCGGCAGGTGTTTCCCGCAGTGTTTTTCTGTCTTTTTCTTTGGTGAGTTCTATATTAGGCTGGCGGTATGCTGCTCTGACTCCTTCTTTCCTTTTTTCCTTTTACTCTGACTCCAACAGAGTGTTTACATACACGCGCTATCCATTCTTTTGACTCCAGATCGTTGTCGATTGCCGTAAGAGCACGCCTGTTGCTCGTCGCCTTGTGCCCAGCAAGGACCCCCCCCATGACACGCTCTCTTTTTCCTGCTGCTGCTTCCTACCCTAATGCCAAAAACCTGGCACCAAGAAGAATATGGTGTCTAATCTTTACATCACACTTCTTGGCGTGCGCGTTTGGACAATCGACCGAAACGTTCCCGCCACCAGGCCAACCGGCGAAATCAGGCACACCGGGGCAGTTTGAGCTGATTGGGAACAGTCTCGTGAGTGCACAACAGGTGCGCAGATTCTTGAGTTCTGTGCTGGTGTGACACTCAAAGCGTGTTTGTAATGTTCAGATATTTCTCGGGACGGAGATAAGGTCTTTCTTCGTCGATAAAGTCGAGAATAACCCCGCTCAGATCAACGGCCATCCTGCGTGGGCATCTGGTCAGTCAAATTTCGCCCTCTGTCAATCGTGCCAAATAGCGAACATGCATGCTATGCGACTTAGAATGGGCAAACCGGTCCGAACACCCAGCGGCCCATGGACGGCTTGACCAACGCGTTTTGTGCGGTATGTATGCGTTCATCTCCATCTCCATCGGCACCGCTTGACTTGCACGCGGGGTACGTGCCGTGCCGTGCTGTTGTTTTTTTGTTTGTAGGGCGGGAAACGTGCTCGGCAATGGACATGGCTGAACATTGGCGGCAACCAAGCAGTCACCTATGGCGGGCTGAATGCTGAAAGCCCAGCACGGCGGGGGTGCCTATGATGATCCTGATGGCAGACGATCGTAAGTCCCCCCTTACCTTCCCTTACCTCCTCTTCTCTCCGTCAATCCTTAACGTATTCGTTGATTCCCTTTGATTCCGTGATTTCATCACCACCGTATCTGTTACGTATAGAATGCGGTATGTATTTTAATCTGCCTTGACGTGATCAGTCTGCTTGACTTTCGCGGATGCGTGTTCTTGCAGCCTCTTAACACCCTGCGATGACGGAAATTGTGATTGGACCCTGTCACGGAGATTTGACGGCTAATCGGTGGTATCCTACTGTGTAAGTACACTATCTTCTCCCGCTAATCTATCTAGTAATTAGTATATACGGCTGTTGCAGCGAAACACTCGAAGATGGTCATATAATTATCGTGAGTTTTTCTTCTTCTTTTATTCACCGTTGTTCGTAGGACTGATCTTTGGCGCCTTACCCAGCTGGGGGGATGTAACGACGGCGGCTACGTGAATGATGCTCGTCAGACAAATCCAACCTACGAGTTCTTCCCGTCGAGGGGGCGTCCCATCACTTCGCCCATTCTAGTCAACACCCTCCCCGCCAACCTGTACCCCCTGACATGGCTCCTCCCCTCCGGCTTCTTGCTCATCCAGTCGAATTGGGCGACGGTGATGCTGGATTACAAGAACAATCGGGAGTACGCGTTGCCGGATATCCCTGATGCCGTTCGTACCTATCCTCGAGTGCGGGGACGATCATGCTGCCGCTCACGCCAGCGAATAATTGGACGGCTACGATACTGTTTTGTGGAGGGGAGCATTTGCAGCCTGAGCAGTAAGTCTTCATCTTTAACCGTCTTGATGGGAGTGTGTTGACGCGTTTTCCCGACTCGTAGATGGGTCGCGAATTGGAATATCCCCGAGTCAGGAGCCTCGACCTCGTGTGTGTCTATCTCGCCAGACGTGTCGAAGCGGTACGTCAAGGACGATCCCCTACCAGAAGCCGCTCGATGGCGAACCTGATCTTCCTCCCTACCGGGGCAAGTGCTATGCATCAATGGCGCGAGGACAGGCACGGCAGGTTATGGCAATCAGTCGTTCGCTATAGGGCATTCGTACGCAGACAACCCTGTTTTCACGCCGACGATCTACGAGCCTAATGCGCCTGAGGGACAACGGTGGAATAGGGACGGGCTTGGTTCGAGTAATGTCCCGAGGATGTACCACTCTTCTGCTGTTCTTCTCCCCGATGGTTCCGTCTTTGTGTCCGGTTCGAACCCCAACAGCGACGTCGACGTAGACAAGGGGCTCAAGTACCCAACAGAATACCGCACGGAGAGGTTCTACCCTCTGTATTACAACGAGCGCCGCCCCCAGCCAGTCGGCTTGCTCAAGCAGATTGGGTACGGGGCGAGTCGTTTTAATGTGCACCTCTCCGCGGACGATTTGTTTGGGGACGTCGGAAACGCCAAGAACGCACCGTCTCTTTGGTCCGGACTGGGTTCTCTACACATGCGATGGTGAGCATCAGTATATATAAACGAAGAGAGGGATGAATGGCTGACGCATTCTCAATTGGTAGAATATGGGTCAACGCTATCTACAGCTTGGGTCGACATATAACGGATATCCAACGGGTCTGCGGTTCTGCATGTCAGCCAGCTCCCGCCTAACCCAGCCATTTTCGCTCCCGGCCCCGCGATGCTGCACGTCGTCGTCAAGGGCGTGCCGTCCGTCGGTGTCATGGTCATGCTGGGCAATGGGAAGCTTGGGGAGCAGGAGATCAGGGCAATTGGGGATCTGCCCGAGTCGGCGATTTTGGTGGAGGACGACAAGGGGGTTTTCAGAGAGCCAGAATGGGAATGGGGCGGTGGGGAGAGGGTGGGATTGGAAGGGGTGGGTGGTGGGTGGTGTGGGTGGGTGTTGTTTCCCTGTCGGGTTCGTGGTAGGACTCGCTCTTCTCATGGATCACCGTGACATTGCATTTTTGCGTGTTTCTCGTTTATGACTCCAGGACCTGTTTCGCTGTCATCCGCCCTCATGCCTCATTATCTCCGTCATTCTTCTGCAGACTTTGCCTCATCTCATGCCCTCACGCCTTACCTTATTCCCGCACACGTTCAAGCGTTTATGCGCTATTCTTTCTACTTCTGCTTCTACGGACTACTTACAATTACTATGACTATTCGTTCGAACTTTGCGTGTACCACGCCACACATTTTATGATACCCTTTTACTTTTACTACATATGTATATATGTGCTTAATGTTTGTTGTTTCGGTGGACCTATGACTACAGGCTTGACTTTTGACTTTTGCTATACGGTATACCTTGTAACAGTATACGTGTACATACACTCCTTTGGTACCAGTAGTTAGTAGTTTACAGCACAGATGGAATTCGGAATTCGATGCTCATCCAACTTCCACATATCCGTCTTGCTTTCACTGAGTGTAACCGTAACTCACAAAAAATTATCGGCGTTAAAGACCCAAAATTTCTTACCGACGACAGGTCCGACTCCGTCACTGTCCTCCGACCTCTTTCTGTGCGTTGGGATTGATGGCTACGCTTTCCCTCCTTTCTCGACCCCGTTTTGCTGGAATCTCCTGCTATCCTCCTTCCATTCCGCTGCGTGTGCAGCAGCGCAACGATCCTTCCAGAGACCTTCGGGAGGATCCTCTCTGGGTGAGGCATTTTATCGTATTTTTCATTCCTTTTCTTTGTGTTGTATAAGTATCTACTGCGGACTTTTGCATGGCTGCTGCTGATGATGCCTGGGTTGCATAGGGTCGTCGAGAACGCGTCTTACGAAGGACCTGCGACCAAATTCAAAGCTGGTGTATACCAAGTTGCGAGGGACCGAGACCGAGACCAAGACCAAGGCCGACCGCCATACAAGTCTGAGGCATCCCGGCCGCCGCGACCGCGGTTCTCGAAGGACTACCGACCTGATTCGCATGAACCTACGCACCAAGCAGCAAAAGACCGATACCAAGAACGGCACCGGTCCAAAGCGGAAGCACCGCGCCCACGTCGATTCGAACGCGACTTGCTACCTCATGTAGGGCGCTTGATACCGAAGGAAGGGGAGAGGGATACGAATCGTCAGTCGCGTCCGCGTACGAGGGAACGCACGAGAGAACCCATCCCGAAGCCGCGAGATAAATATGGGTTTAATTGGGATGTTGACTTAGAACAACGGAGGCCAAGGTGCGTTGTTAGCTGATTACCCCTCGTGCTATCTAAACGGTTCGTAGGACTGATTACAAGGAGGAAGCTTCGTCGCAAAAGGTTAAGGCTAATCCACTACAGAAGGATTTGCCAGCAGAATTTACATCGCCCCCGCTGATGCCTGGAATTCTCTCTTGCTTGGAGGATGCTATTGGAACCAATGCTCGACCCACTCCGATCCAGTCTCTGAGCTTGAAGTGGTTACTGGAGGATTCAGCACAGCAGACATCGTCTCCTACTACTACCTCCAGCTATAAGCAATTTCTCCTGGCATCCGAAACTGGTTCAGGCAAATCCATCGCCTACCTCCTTCCGGTGCTTCAAGCATTAAAATTGTCCGAGGCGCAATCTCGTGCTGTTCAATCTGAAGAGGAATTACATTAAATCCCCGAGCTCTGATCCTGGCCCCAACCCATGAACTCTCCCGGCAGTTATCTACGTTCGCAAAGGCTCTGATACATGATGTCAAATTGCGTATCCTGTGTGCTAGTCGTGCTAATATCAGAAACGGTCCTTTTCGACCTACCAGCGCCACGGCCAGCAAGATGACGGACAAGAGCGAGGGGGCCGTTGAACTATCGGATACACCATCTTCTGAAGGCCAAGTGCAAGAGCCGAAGAAGAGTTGGCCGGTGGATATGGTTGTGGGGACGCCCAACAAAGTCTTAGACATGGTGAGAGGTAGGGGATGGGATCGGGAGGAGCAGGTCGAGGAAGAAGAGGGTGAATTGTGGGAGAGTGAGGATGAGAAACCTTTGCCTAGAGGCGTAGGGAGATATGGTCGAGGTGCACCGGAGATGGGACTGGCCAGTGTCGAATGGGTTGTTATTGACGAAGCGGACGTTCTCATGGGTGAGTTCCTCTTTGTATACCTGCCACTCTGCCTTGACTAACTTATATACATATTCAGATCCTGATTTCCAAGAAACGACTCTGAAGATTCTGTCAGATATTTCCGCCGCCCGTGGACATCATATCACCCCTGCAGACGAAGACTCCAATGGATCAGCCCCCGCTGTTGAGTATCCTTTCAACCTCGTGCTGACCAGTGCAACCATCCCCTCTGCTCTTGCCACCTATCTCGACACATACCTCCCCAAGCTCGTGCGACTGGTCTCCCCTGGTGTTCACCATCTTCCCAAGACGCTTCAAACTGAGTTCAGCGCCTGGACAGGTGGAAATAAGTATGCCGATATCGAACATCGTATACGTCGCGTCTGGGCTGAAGATGCTACAACTGGCGGCATTGGTGGCAAGCGTTCAAACCCATTAGGCGAACACGGTCGAACATTGTCCAAGATCCTGGTCTTCTGTAACCAAAATACAAAAGTAGATGCCCTAAGCGAGTATCTCTTGTCCAAGGGCATCAAGACTGTCGCGCTTACAAGCCAAGGCTCAGAGAGGAAGAAGGGCTCTAACCACCATCTCGATGGCTTCCTCAGGGTCCCCGGAAACAAGGAACGTCAGGACTCTTCTAAAGATACCGCCCTTGTCTCTTCGGATCCAGCGCAAACACCACATGTCATGATTACGACCTCTCTTCTATCGCGGGGCCTCGATTTCTCTCCCGATATGCGACATATCTTCATTGTTGATGAACCGAGGAACATGGTAGACTTCTTGCATAGGGCTGGACGCTCAGGCCGAGCAGGCGAGCGAGGGAAGGTCGTTATCTTCGGAAAGATGAAAGGCCGTGGTAGTTCGAAGGCCAAGGATGTCAGGCAGAGGGTGAAAGCTTTGAACTGAATAGCAACCATCGTTCCAGGTGGAGTGTCCCTACATTAATCTCTACTCATTTGTCATATTGTATAGTTAACTAGTTCGATATTGGTTCGCAGCTTCGGTCCAAGAGTGGTCCTCATCAAAGAGCATTCAATAGTTGCTCCGTCTTAGAGATGGCACATACTAACATTCTGTAAACGAATCGGACGAGGAGACAGAAGAAATTTACGTCTGCCATAGCCTAGACATTGAGCAAATACCCTATTCTCCTCGAGAAGAGTTTCTATTTCTAGTGAAGTCATCAAGTTACAGCAGCATAGCATTACTTCATCTCCTGTCGGTAAGTGTCTCCTACCGAAGACAGTCTCGAAACGATGTTTATCATCACCGCTGGTTCTTTCGAGACCGTGCAGCCATGCGTTGATTTCGCTTCGCGATTGTTCGGCTCGCTACCGTTCATACGTTACCTCTCCACTCGAACCCATACCTGCATGGTCGAGGTCCAGTTTTGGTGCCATCACTGTTCGACCGGAACATTCTACCACCCGCCCGCGTTCAGCTACACGCTTCATCGGCAAACTAAATCCTCCTTGACATTCGGCAATCCGCAGATAACGTCTTGACCTTACTCCACCACAATAGGGCCCTTTTATCGATTTCTTCGCCGACGAATCACACACGAACGATTGATCATACGGCCGATCAGAATATCGTCGATTCCTTTTGTGATCAAGATGAGCACACTACGTCTGCTCAAAACGTGTAGTCATTGCTAAATCAAGGTTACCTGTGCACCGCCTTGACGTGTTTCTTGCGCGCCGGTGTCGAATTCCAAGGAACCAACGACACATTGGGGAACGGCAGACAGGAGGATTACGCTAGATAGCAACATTGGGTTGGTGACGGTCGGTGGTGCACACTGGCTGCTTGCTCTTCTGGGGTGTAAAACTCCAGAGTGCTGCAGGGATGTCTCAGGAACTCTCGCAGTCGTCCGTAGGTGTTAGGTAAACACCATAACGTCCTATAAATTGACTCCCTACAGCAATGGACACGACAAGAAACTCCCCACTATATCTTGACATCGTCAGCACAAGCACAATGGTCCTTAACGCATCTTTGTCGTCGCGCAAGGCTTTGCATAATGTACACCTGCCGTACATGGTTCAACGACCCAAGCCGACCGGCTACAACGTTGCCCTCAAGAACGCTGCTGAAGGCTACGACAAGGCGAGACGAATGTGCGTTGCATAAACTTACCCCCGTCCGAACCATTTGACTGAGTAACGCGTTGCTTGCTTAGGGTTGCATGGCTCTATGACATTGCAGATTATGAGTCGTCGATTCCTCAAACCTTCAGCCTCCAACAAAAGACCGACAAATACACTTGGGAACTCTCCGACGAATTCCCTCCCCATCTCGCCGTCGTTCCCGCTGACCAAGCAGTGTCTGCCCCATCAATCTTCAGCCCAGTACGCCTAGCACAAACGTTGTTGATTATGAGCAGCCTTTGGTACGACGACCATACCGAGCTCGCCCCAGGCCCCGAGCAAAACACGATGCAGAAGTTAACTGAGTGGAATCAGGAGAGGCATAGAGATCAGGGTTGGATCGTCAAGGACATGTTCAACGCACCGAACATTGGGTTGAGGAATGATTGGTTTACCGATGAGGTTTTTGCTCAGCAGTTCTTTACTGGCCCAAATCCAACGACAATCACGCTCGCGAACGATACGTGGGTGTCAGCATTTACGGGCGAGGCAAAAGCTCAGAACAACGCCAAGATGCTTGGTCTGTTCGAATCAGCCCCTCCAAACTCATTCTACGTCCAGGACTTCAGCGACTTCCGAGCGCGTATGGGAGCGAAGCCTGATGAGGAATTGTTTAACGACTCAGATGGTGCTATGCGATATGGTTGCGCGTCGGTCGCGTTGTTCTACCTTACGTCGGAGGGGAAGCTCCATCCTTTGGCCATCATCCCCGACTACAAAGGCAGCATGGCCGCCTCAGTCACCATTTTCAACAAACGCACTGATCCGTCGGACGCGACTGTGAATCAGGCTAACGATTGGCCATGGCGCTACGCCAAGACATGCGTCCTTTCTTCGGATTGGGCCCTCCACGAGATGATTATCCATCTTAACAATACGCATCTTGTAGAAGAAGCGGTCATCGTGGCGGCACAGCGCAAACTTTCCCCTTCACACGTCGTGTTCAGGCTCTTAGAACCACACTGGGTCGTTACGTTATCCCTCAATGCGCTTGCGCGCAGCGTCCTCATTCCCGAAGTCATCGTCCCCATAGCTGGCTTCAGCGCTCCTCATATTTTCCAATTCATCCGTGGGTCATTTACCAACTTTGACTGGAAGAGCCTCTACGTCCCAGCGGACCTGGAATCCCGCGGTTTCCCAATAGACCAACTTAACAGCCGAAAATTCCACAATTACGCCTATGCTAGGGATATCAACGACATGTGGACGACGCTGAAGAAGTTTGTGTCGTCCGTTTTGCAGGACGCGCAGTATTACCCGGATGATGCCTCGGTGGCTGCGGATACGCAAATTCAGGCCTGGTGTGATGAAATGCGGTCTGGGATGGGTGCCGGGATGACAAATTTCCCCGAGTCGATCACGACGGTGGACGACCTGGTTAACATGGTCACAATGTGCATCCATATCGCGGCGCCTCAGCACACCGCCGTCAACTACCTTCAACAATACTATCAGACCTTTGTACCCAACAAACCATCGGCCTTATTCTCGCCACTCCGAAGTCGATTGCCCAACTTCAGAAATACACGGAAAGCGACTTGATGGCAGCTCTCCCCCTGAATGCCAAACGTCAATGGCTACTCATGGCCCAGATCCCATATCTGCTTTCCATGCAAGTCCAGGAGGATGATGAAAACATTGTGACCTATGCAGCTAATGCATCAACGGACAAGGATCCTATCATTGCGAGCGCTGGTAGGCAGTTGGCTGCCGATTTGAAGAAACTTGCCGCGGTATTTTTGGCGAATAGCTCTCAGTTGGATGACCAGAACACGCCATACGACGTCCTTGCACCCGAACAACTCGCAAAGGCGATCGTAATTTGAGAGATATTTATTGCCTTATCCTGTACTACCTGTGTGTGACATATGAATTTACATTTTGCATGTTAGAAATACGGGCCTGAGTAGGAATGACTGATAAGTGGGGCAAGTTCTCCGACAGGCGCTGGCCCCGTCTAACTTAAACTTCCCAAGATGGGTGGACTCTTTAAATTTCAGCTTCGCCAAACAACACGACTCACGACTCGGAGCCTCACAACCACCAGCTCTACAAGGCTAAAGGAGGCCTTCGTGGAAGCCGCAATGGCTAGTTCCTTGCCCACACCCACCAGCGGTGACTCGTGGCGTACAAGTAGATGTTGAACTTCTACAAAGTGACTCGTCAAACGAAACAGAAACATAAGAGGCTTTGTGGCTCGACCATGTGTTCTAGCCATTGTCTGGTTTGAAACCTCATGTGCCACCCATGTCGCCACAGCACCTTATAAGTAGGCCGCGAAAGGCCACATACCTTTCTGTTCCTTTGACTATCGATATCCGTTTGCCTAGTTAAAATGGATCGTATCAAAAAACTATTCAAGAAGTACGTCTAATTCCAATTAATTATGGATTTATCACGTACTGAATGAATGGTGGTGAATCTAAATAGGAACTCGACGGCAGACAAAGCCAAGGCGAGGCGCAGGAATATTAGACGATCTCAGTCAATGCCACTTGGAGGCTACTACTACGAAGATGACCCTAAGGCCGTTTATCGCGGCAAGAAACCCCTGGAAGCATCGAAGATCAGGCACATTCCTCCGATAGACAGAGACCTTCCGAACAACTACAGGGGCGTCTCTGTTCTCGATATCTCGCAGCTTACCGATGCTCAAAAGGCTAGGGAATGGTGGTATAGAAAACAGGGACAACCAGACACCCCGCAACGGATTGAAATCAGACGCGCTGTTAAAGCAGCATTTCCTACGGCTCTCGCATCTCCTTCCCACTCGAAACCTGCTGTATCCCAAGTCAACCGAACTTCTCCAGACGATATGGACTGCATTTTTTGTTGGCGGTAATACTATGAGCCCCGTCGCTCCTGACGAAACGGACGATTCGATTTTTGGGAAGAAGCTGAAGGCCGATCTTCGCACGCGCTACGACAAAGCTTACGGCCCTGCTAAGCGTACGCCAACCGAGCCGGTCCCCAGGCCTAAACTTCGTGGAAGCTATTCCACCATGGACTTGAACTCGAGTGCACGAATGCGATGCGGACCCGCGTCGCGCCAACCCGAAGTTCACCATGTCTACAGGCAACCAACCCAGCAATCCCGAAGAGGCGAAACTGGCACCTACGCATCCAACTCCCAGGCTCATCGCGACGGAAGGAACAAAACCCCTCCCGAAGTTGCCCACCGATACCGAACCTCACGTTCGAATGCCCAAGGTTACATCAAGCACTGATCAGGCGGCCTCGTTCGATAGACTATTCAAAGAATCGCGAAAGGTCGTGAACACTCAGAAGTATCATCCAAATCCACCTGGCTGGATATAGTGCCCGGACCTGCTTGCAGCGCGCCCAAGCCTCGTTTCTCCTTATCAAGAAGCCCCAAACCCGTGTACTTTCCATCAGGACTTACGCTCCTCATATGTATCTTGTACTTACTAATGAATCGGACTTTTATTGGAACAACATCACACCTATGGGATCACGTACGCTGGTCCGCCCTGCGGCATCTCACACTCGTGGAAGATAACGGTTTGTATTATAAAGCACCGTTGATTCCCTGCCTTCTTCAAGTTCAACTGAATGGCAGACAACAAAGGCCTACTCCTTGCTTATACAGACCACGGAAAGCTGGTCAATGAGGCGGAGTTCCATGGCGCGTACATGCGTAGTTGCTGATATCAGTCCTGCATAGATTTTGACACTTCGATAGACTGGTACGACGACGAACACATCCCAACGCGAGCCGCTGTCCCTGGCATGGGCACCATCTGCAGATACAAGCAAGTAGACGGGCAGAAGCCGTATTGGCTGGCCCTGTACAATATGTCCTCCCCCGAGGTCGCCATGACCGAACCGTTCACCAAACTCCCATCCTCGGACAACGAGAAGCGCATCATGTCGAATTTGGCCACATTAAATGGTGCCATATATTCGCTCATTTCCGCTTCCGCCACTTCTCCTAAGGCTACCCCAGGCATGTTTATATGCATAGCTATGATGGAGCCTTCCGTCGAAGGAGAGGACGAATTCAATAAGTGGTACGAGGAAGAACATATATCGCTCCTATCGAAAGCCCCTGGGTGGATCAGGAGCAGGAGATTCAAGCTCGTCCGAGAAATCCAATTGCCGGGCAAAGAGGACGCGGGGCCCAAATTGAAATATTTGGCTTTGCACGAATTAGAGAACAAGGAGGTGATGGATACCCCGGAATGGATTCATGCGGGTACTCCGTGGAGAAATAAGGTTGTGAACGAGTCGGTCCTTCGAAGGGAGATACGGCTTTTCGAACTATACAGAACATGGGAACTTGAATAAGTGAATGGGGACGTCGAATACACAGCTTTTGTCCCTAAAGTACCAGTTACAAGTGGCGTTTTCGTTCCCGGCTACCAACGAAGCGACCACTCGCAATCCTACACCACTGGAAGTGGCATGTCCGATCGCGAAGGCCGCTGACATACTCACGATTGTTATAAGAGTGTGTGATTGGAGAGCGAAGGCAACACTTGTTCTTCTTCCCTACACGCTCAATGTCCGATAGCACTAAAGCCGTCCCCGGTCTACTCTTCGTCTATGGGGAATGCGGAGAGCATGTAACGGAGAAGGATTTCAACGGTTAGCCCCAGTGAAAAGTCCGTCGACCGTGGCTGAGCTTGATAGAGCCGGATCGACCCGATCGCGCGAGCTCGTTTGGGATCTCTGAATGAGACTGAGCTCGATTGTCAACGAGTCGTATCGGGCGTATTCGACCCCAATAGACCCGCTCAATATGGCTCGTTTTAGGCAGTCCAACCAATTCCATTTATAGTAACAAATACATAGAGATCTAGTCTAAGTTCTTCGTAGTACTCCCCGCGCGGCGCCATCCTATCACAGAGCTTCTTTACTGCCCGGCCCGCCCCATACAAAACGAGGATGAAGTGCTTGAGTAGACAAGGGGTGCAGGAGCGCAGGAGCGCAGAGGAGTAGGCTGAGGTCGAAAGCTGCAGAATTTGAACTGGTGTTCAGCCAATGTTGCAACCGCCGCGTCCCGTTCTCTAAGCTCGCGAAGCAAGTGTCAGACAGTAGAGAATAAGACTAGATTATGACTCACTTTGGTTTCCCTCTCACTTATACTAGTTAAGCCATTCTCCGCCGTCGATCTCGATTGCATTGTGGATCCCAGCGCGTGTTTATACTACCTATATGGGTGGGTGAGTAACATGTAATGCCAGTGGCACTAGCGACATACCATATTCCTTGTAAAGGGTAAGTCATTGGGCACGCGACGGACACGACGACGGGGAGCGGCGGGACGCAGAAGGATTGGGGGTAGCGAAGGGGGGAAGGTGGGGGAGGGAAGAAAGGTCGGAGGCGGCGACACGCGTTGTTATAGGGCGCTGATATAAGCGGGGGTTGTTGGTCTGTGCGTCGTGTGTGGTGCGTTAAAGTCAGTGAGCGTAACTCAAGCGTCAGTCCAGTGTGAAACTCACGTTGACGTCACGGCGCAGATCAACTTGACCGCCATGTGACCTGACAGGGGTACTGACTTGGGCCGATATGGCTCGATATGGCTCTCTGGCTCGCTCACGACCGCCACAGGTCGATTCAGCACGACGGACTTTTCACTGGGGGTTAGCCTCTATCTCAAGGCTATACTTGCCCCACATTGATCTGATGATCGACAGATTGGTACGACGGGGAGCATGTCCCAGCCCGCGCCGTTGTTCCCGGTTTCCAGACATTGATACGATACAAACAAGTGGATGGAAGAAAACCATCTTGGCTCGCGATGTACGACCTATCCTCCCCCGATGTCCTTCAGACACCAGCGTATACCGGGCTCTTCGCCGCTGCTTCCGACAACGAACGCACGATCACTGCGAATCTCGCTATGCTGAACCGTCGAGTTTACTCACACATTTCATCGTATCCCGCCAGCGATGCCGACGTCCGGCCCGGCAAATATCTATTTATCGTCATGATCCAACCAACGCCAGAGTCGGAGGAAGAATTCAACAACTGGTACGAGGAGGAACATGTACCCCTCCTATCTAAGTCTCCAGGATGGGTTAGGAGCAGGAGGTACAAGTTGATAAATGCAGTGGAAGTGGCGGGAAGGGCCAACGCCGAGGAGACTCTGGCGCCTCTGACATACCTTGCCCTCCACGAAATCGAGAGCGAAGAGACGAGAGAGACGCCTGCATGGAAACATGCGACGAGTACACCGTGGAGGAACAAAGTTGTGAATGAGCTTGTCGTCGGGAGGGATGCGAGATTGTTCGAATTGTACAAAGTATTCGAAAGGCTCAATTAGGAGTGCCCTCAGTTGATACTGGCCCTTGATACCAATGTTTAAAAATGGCGCATTCTTACACACACCGTGGAGGGCTTGGGACTGATTATCAAGCGCAGCCAACGTCTCCACTGATACAAATCTAAGAAGCGATCAGGGCGGCGCTGCTACCTTCCTAGATATACAGGTGTTCAATCATGGGCTGACCAGCGAAAACGCCATATCCCAAATGGCCGTGCCAGAAGCTAAAAGCACAATCGTTCTTTTGTTAGACGGGCGAGAAGACACACCAGATTCAGAGCTACATGGTTCGTCGCCCGAACTTGTGTAGTCTCCTTGCGTGTTAATCCAAATATCCTTCAGAGTTGATTAACGGAAAATACACACTCACGGGAATCGACGCGACGTCTTTCCATTTTTACAAAGCGAGCAACGGGCAGAAACCCTCCCTAGCCATGTTCTGCGAGGCTCCCCTTAACTCGTCTTGGAACGAAGCATTGGCAAAGGAAGCCGCCATCCTTAACCACGTAGCGTCCTTCCAGCAACGCAAGTACACCCTCGTATACGAGCTGACACCTCCCTCCGCCGATCCGTCATCATTACCTGGGAGATACGTCCTTCTCACCAGCAATACACCAGTGGCAGGACACGATGAAGACTTTGAGAGATTTTATGACGAAGAACACATAGAGTTGGTAGCAAAGGTGCCTGGTTGGCTCCGCTCGAGGAGGTACAAACTGGAAGAATATTCCGGGGCCCACACGACGGAGTCCACTTCGACGCCAGGAAAATATTTGGCCGTTCATGAATTCGAGAGACAAGGATTTGTAGAGGCACCGGAAATGGGAGCGACGGCGGAAACGCCATGGGCTAAGCGCATCCTGAAGGTAGTCAGCACCGAATTCGTTAAGGTGTTCGAAAGACAGAAGTAGGATGCCTGATGTCACATACGCGCGTTACAACTAGCTGTGACCGTCCGTAACGCCGTACTCTCACGTCGCGCCTTTGTGAAGTTTGCTCAGTGAATCAAAGAAATTCAGATTATTACAAGGGCATCGCGAATACTCGGTTTCTCACTTTGGCAACTTTCCTTCGTCCTTCAACTTGTTCAAGGCGCTCTCTCCGATGCGAAAGCTCACCATGCCCGTAGGAATGCCACAATACACCGCTGTCTGGAGCAGCGCTTCCCGAATCTCTACCTCTGTAGCGCCATTGTTCACCGCACCCCTTTACCAGCATGTTCAGCTCTCGGGCGATGAAATGAAGCTCTGGAGACCAACCGGATATGTGCGCCAAGCTTGCAATCGGATATGCTGGATATTATGTTCTACAGCTTTCAGAAGCTGGAATTCTTACCTCTGCTTCCCTGCCTTGGGACGCAACTAGCGCGATGCAAATAAGGCTTCTCTGCTTGAGTTCCAACCCTGGACGTGTCCAAATGGTACCCCATGCAACCTGTTCAGCGTCGAATGAGTTTGTTAGCCCTGTCTAGGTAAAGTTTATCATACTTCTGTGGTTATCTGTGAAGGCAAAGTAAAAGTCAGCAATCTACTGTGCTTTGTGAGCAGTACAGACTTGTTGCATTGGTTTCGTGAACTCGGAGACGCCCTTGAACCACCGTCAATTTTCCATAGATCTGGATGTCTCGGGTTGAATCGCTTGCCAGTTTCAGCTGGTTGTTCACGTATTCCTCCCCCTTGACATCGCGGTCAGAATGTGCTCTTAGCATCGAAAACGGGACCTGAGGTTTACCAACACCTTGCGGCGAAATTGCATGCCCGCATCGTATATTTCCTGGTGGGCTTGTTCATTGTGTCGCGATGAAGATGACATACTAACAAGTGGATCAGGAGAAAGGGATTGCTCTTGGTATTAGTCTCTGAAAGTCTCTGAGACTACATGCGGAACACGCTGAACTCCTACGCCGCGATTCTCACAGCTGTGCACAGAATCCCATACACATTTATCCACGAATGATATTCTCATACTTGTGGGATGTTAAGTCAGCTGGACGGTTTTCCCCTCCATGGAGTGAGCCCATGACCTCCTACCGAACCTTGTCTCTATTCATGGTTATCGCTACGCACGAATGTCAACGGCGGTGTTGCTTCCCTTTCGCCGCAGGATTTCGCGTCCGCAAGCAAGTATCGCTGTAGTTCAGTTCTTGAGTGACTTGGACCACGATCATGACCCTTCCTCGGTCTTTCGGATGGATTGGCCTTGGAGCAATGGGCTACCCTATGGCCATGAACTTGCGAAAAAGGATTCCCACAGACAGTATCCTTCTGGTAAACGACGTAGACCGTTCTGCTGTCGAACGGTTTATACGGCAGTCTAGCGAATTAGGAAGAGTGGTGGAGGCGGCTACGGCTAGGGATGTTGCTGAACAGTCGGTTCGTACAGTCATCGACTTTTGTATAAACCCTACTTAATGCTGTGATTAGTTATGTGTATTCACTATGGTGCCGGAAGGTCGGCCTTGCCGTCTATGATGCTTATGGAGACTCAAAGTATTGTTTCAGGGCGTCATGTAAAGGATGTCTTCCTGACTCCAGGAATGGGAATCCTGGCTGCGAACACAGCAGGGAAATTACTGATAGACTGGTGCGACCTACGATCCTACTCTGCAAGTGTCACCCTGACAAACGTTGGGTCTGTAGTTCAACCATCGATCGCGCCTCTTCCATCGAGGTCGCCGAAGCCGTCAAAGCATTATCAGACGTAAATCATCCGACACGATTCTACGATGCGCCAGTATCTGGCGGGACACTTGGTGCAGCAAGGGCTACGCTGACTTTCATGGTGGGCATCGCTGCAGACGACCCCAGCTTCCCAGTCCTCCGCGAACTGCTCTCTTTGATGGGAGGTGCAATCCACCCCATGGGGGGACAGAGCCTCGGATTAGCCGCTAAATTGAGCAACAACTATATCTCGTCACTCAACGCGCTTTCGACTGCTGAAGGCATGAACCTTGCCATACGGCTTGGTCTTGATCCGAAGGTTTTTAGCAATGTCATGAAGACGAGTTCTGGTGGAAGTTACGCCAATTCAGTGTATAATCCCGTACCGGGTGTATGTCCTGAAGCTCCATCAAGCAAGGGATATGAGGGAGGGTTCAAGGTGTGTTTACTAATCAATGGCAGTGGTCGTTGAACGAAGCGTTTTGTTAGATACAACTCATGAAGAAGGACGTCGGCCTAGCGATCGACGCTGCACGACAAGTTGACGCGAAGGTCGTGCTTGGGCTTACAGGTTTTGGGGTGTATTCGGCAGCATCAGAAGACCCGAGATTCCGTGACAAGGACGCTCGCATTGTATATAGATGGTGCGTAGAGCGTCGCTTTTGGAGTCTAATCATTGATTGGCTTATACGCTTCTTAGGTTAGGCGGTATTGAACCCAAGTTGTGATTGACCTTCTAGTTTGATAGCCCCCAAATAAATCCCTAATGCCGAGAGTTCGTTGGCCACACTTACTTGCCTTTACAACCCCCCCCTGAGTATATACCACCAGCCATTGTCCCAATGAAGTGGCCCGGACTCTGTGGCACTTGCTCCATGTAGTGGGCCATTGCCACATACGACTTGGCCACATCCCATAGGTATAAGTCTAACGCCCTCTCATGATTTCCTCCCCTCCACACCCCGCCGTCCATCATGGATCAGCTAAAGAAACTGTTCAAAAAGTGTGTTACGTTATCACTCCGTTATATTCTCTTACTAATGACAATCAATACTCAGGCATTCACAGAAAGAGAAGGAACTCGCCAGACGGAAGCAAGTCCGGCGTTCGCGTTCGCTGCCACTCAGAGAGCTGGATAAAGAGAACGCGTTAAAGCCCATCCTTCATAGCAAACATTTTCCGAAGCCTGGTGTCAAATTTCTCGACTCGCCCATTGGCGAAATCCCCTTCATCCTTCAATCAGAGTTTATTCTTGACATCTGCCCTACGGGAGCGATGGATATTGACATAGAGGCCAAGGAGGTCAAGAGGCCGAAGAAGCCTCTCATGAAGATCTTGGACGACTTCCCTGTCCCTCCAACCACTCCCGTATTTAGGAAGGGCTGGGCGTCCGATGTCACGATACCTAAAGACAAGTACGAACTATCTAAGCTATGCGGTCTTCCTCCCGATGATCTCTTGCCACCCAACCCCTACGCACCGTGGATCCCGCCGTCGAGCACTATCACTCAGAGACGTCCCGTACAGACTACCTCCGGCAAGCACACCCAACCGCCCGTCTCTCGAGGTATTTACGGGAATGCTCGTGCTTGCCACTCAACCATGACCCTCTGTTCAACATCTCGATTGCCGTTGGTTTTGGAGCCACCCGCACCTCTCAAGATCAGACGACGCGTTGCTCCATCCTCTGCACCCACCCATACTGCTGTTCACGAACAGGCCTCATCGAAGGCGCCGCAATCTACTCCTGTGTCCCCCCCTGTCACTCCTCGTAAACAGGAAACTCGGGCCGCTGGCAAACCAATGCCAAAGGGACGCGTGCCAGTGGACGTCCAGGAAGCCGACGGTATGTGGGCCAGCTCCAAGAGCATCCACAATGCATCTCGTTTTCAATTGAGCTGCGAATGATATCTGTTGATGTCATGTACCCCTCATGAATTTTATTTGCCTCGTATATTTAGAATTTATTACGGCCAATCCGGCGCTATCTACTCTACGTTCCTTCTTCGTTTTGGTCACAGAAATCCTTCACACTCCTTGTATTTTCTTACTTTGTTCCTCGATATGTATCATTAGTCGTTATTTAGTATCCAACAGGCTTGGTTCGTACTGCAATAATATGATCTTACCATATTCGCTTCACCATCGTGAAACGCGTGAGATCCTCCAGCTTCACTCGACCTTTGCCCTTTCCGCCCCCGTCACCGTTTTGATTTCTAACCCCTTCACCGATTTCTGCGATAGGCGTAGCATCATCGCGTTTGTTGTTCAGCAAACCTTTTAACTCCCGATTATACGCCTAAATGAGTATGTCCGTCAGTATGTCAAGTACGAAACGAATGAAGGATCGTACCTGTTCTTCCTTCCCCTCTCCAATAGGAGGCCGTCCAAAGTCGTTCGCGGTATCCTCAGCCTCTCGAGCGTCCATACCAGCTCGCCTCTTAATAGCGTAGATGACAAGATTGACACCCATGATTAACTTGATGACCACAAAGCTAACCAAAGAAGTGTAAGGACAACTGTCTCCTCTCAAGATCACGAACCATACCAAAGCCAGAACAGAACAGCCAGCGCTCCCCACTTGAGGTAATGTGCCCAATCAGCGTTGGGTAGAATGGACGAGGTCCATTCAGGGTTGGAATCCACTTGTAGGGCGACGAGAAGGATTACAGATTGAGTGCCGATGAGGATGGCGAGGACAGCGAGCGGCAGGGAGGCGAACCCAAGGCGTCGCGCAACTAGCGGCGATTGGTCGACGTATGAATGCTAGTTCCACGTTTGAATGAGGCGGAAATAGGGATAAAAGAATTGACTGACTTTACGGACTCCAAGTCGGCTGACAGCGCTCGCGCTCGCCAAATCGCGACAAAGGACATCAGTATACCGTTCATATACTGAGGGCCGAATGTGGTTGAACTTGGTGATGAAGGCGTGTTTAAGCCAATCGACTATCGTTTCTGATGCCATGACGGATAAAATGGGCTGGTAAAGGTGAGTAAGGGAAGGATTGCGACGAGGTCAACATACGTGTGATATCGTCGATAGAACATTATTGCCCCGGAACCAACCAAAGCTTCTGGGCAAAACGAAGCCACTACTGAAGTCGAACTCAGAACCACTTAGTTCAATGAGGTTACGGAAACCGACGATGATCAGCATGAGGCATAGAGTGAAGCGCTCGACAATATCTGAGGGACGAATTCATACTTTCAATACTGAGAAATAGGAGCACGAGACTGACCTGCGCAAGTAATTTGGAACAGATTATCCTTTTCAAACTTCTTGAACACGCTGCCTTTGATTTCGACGAACTGATTCGAAACCAAGAGGGTAAGTAGTGCGTGGTCGTATGAGTTTACAGCGACATTGAGTGCGATTGTCTGGTAAACCATAACAAGAGTGTGGGCGACTCCGTGGCATTTAGTTAAAGAGGACGGGTATATTATGTTACTACTCACCGACGTAGAGGGTTGCAAGGATAAAGAACAGCAGAGGTTTGAATATGCTGACTGACAACGGCTTTCGTCTTGAAAATTGTTCAAGGGTAGACCGAGAGAATAGACAATCTATGATATCCTGCCCTATTGAAGCGCACAGTCTGTCTGCGATCTAATGCTTAGTATTGAGAAGATAGCAATAGAAATAGGTGATATTTAAACCATACTTCGAGGGCGTTGAATATGACATATAGTTTTATTGTATCCTGACCACGTATGGAGTGGTATATTTTACTCGCGTCAGTCAAAGGAACGAGGATTGCTACCGAGACAGCTAGAAGGAGTGCTTGAAGCATATCAGCCTTCTGCGACGGTGGGAGCGGAGCTGCTGAACAAGAGAAGAGATTGACGGTGGATCGGAAGAGAGCCAAGGAGAAGCGGATCGGTAGGATAGTAAATGTGTAGAGGAATGAGTCCAGGCATAGGATAAATCCAAAGCCTATTATCTACTCATAATGAGAAGCAATAGAAGAGGTGCAAGGCCTCTTACCTTCTCTATGGCTAACGGAATGCTCAGGAAGTTGCTGACCCTCTCCCACTTCAACTCCTGGTGTGAGTCGAAGTCAGTAGCCAGAAGCTCCTCACGAAGGTAGTCCCATAGTGAAAAGGGTAGTTCACGAGTTTCCGGATGAAGAGTCGGCGAAGGAGGAGGTGAATTGCGAAAGCCGGGCCCTTGAGGAGGGGACGGTGATATGGGCGTCGGTGGTAACGAGGCGTAGGCCAGCGGCGCGTCTGGCCTCCTGCGAAACAGCCGCTCTCCAGGAGACACAGAGCGCGAGCGAAGAGGTCGGTCCCTTCCCGAATCCCAGTGATCCGGTGATCCAGTTGAAGTATACAGAGGGCGTTCAGCGTCTTTATGGGGTTTCGACGGGCTCACAGAATTCCTCCCGCCACGAAAGACCGGCTGGACCGGTGCTGAGGGGAGCGGCGCCAAAGGATCCCGCCAAATATCAGCATTTGTGACCGACGAGAATCGACGTCTGGGCTTTCTTCGCCGTTTACTCGAGCTTGCAGTCGACATGGCGGTTGGTGATCATAAACGTTTATGGGCGCTTGTTGTTACATTCTTATATTGGCAACCACGTGTTGCCGAGTCCCTAGCCTCACCAACGCCACAGCAGCTCGATGTTTCATGAATCTTTGAATGTCGCGATACTCTTTTCATCGCTGGCGTTCCTTTAGAGTGCTCATTGCGTTCTTGCTTCTCGTTTCCGGTGTCATCTCTTATATTTACCTCAGCTCAAGGCCACCATACACCCATTACTCTTCTATTGACAGATTCGAGTTCGACACTTCTGAAAGGTTGTCTCATGAAGTAGGCAAGTCGGGGAAATATGTGCTGTTCAAGCAGTTTGCGAGGCGCGGGATTCAATAACCAGGTACGTGGCTTGATGCTCTTCAGGATCCCCAGCACGCTCAACAAGCACAGGCTCAAGAAATTCTGTTGTATCACCATCTAGCGTTACTTTCGTCCCGAATCTATGTCTACCAGCCTCTGGTTTGGCGACCGCGTGGAGAACAGTCATACGTACCCTTGTCGGCCTTTTTGCGAAGTCCAATTGAAGGAGCTCTGACCGTTACGTTCTTCGACCATGTCTGTCGTCCGGAGGACGTGAAACACGTTACGTTGTCGCAGGGGATTGGATACAATCATGTTTGGGACCATGCCTTATCCGTGCTCAATGGTCCCGAGAGGTGTATTGTCGTTGACGACTGGATTCTGAACTGGAAGTGAGTTTACCAACCTATTATGCTCTTCCCCTACGAGCCTGACTTGATGACCCGAGCTACCTCGCCTCGTCTGCAATACATGCGATATGGCCCTCTTTCCGCAAATACCTCCGTGAAACCTTCGTGTGGTCGGACAAAATAAATAGCATAGCGCAGCGCGCTTCTTCCGCTCTCTACTTGCGCTCCGGCGCGAACCCAACCGGGAATCCATATATCGCTTTGCATTTCCGTCGGGGTGATTTCGAGGGACACTGCCACGTTTTGGCAGAGCGGCATGTCGGGTTCACGACATGGGCGGCTCTTCCACTTTTGTCGGAGTCGATCTATCCCCCTCAGCTCGACTCTATGAACGAGACATCGACGTTAGAACACTGCTACCCAGACCTATCCCGCATTATCGACATTATCGACGATTACGCGCGATCGCGCCCACACCTACGTACTCTCCATATCCTCCACGACGGCGCATGGGACCATCCACTTGTTTACATGCAGAAGTACAGACTGGAGCGCACTTTGAAAGACGCAGCGCGTGCCAAGGCAAAAGGCTGGGCAGGTGGGCCGATTACGACGGTCACGGACTCAAGTATGGTCCCTCTGGCGTGGGGGGAGAAAGACTGGAGCGTGGCGGTTGATGTGGAGCTAGCGCGCAACGCTGAGGTTTTCATTGGAAACGGGTACTCTAGCCTTAGCTCACAGGTTGTCGCGTTGAGGCTCGGGGCTGACGGTGGCAGTGCAGAAGACATACGGTTTATGTGATGGGTTTGTAGTACGTATTTATCATGAACATAACTTCCTGTCGTTTACTCACTCGTTTATGGTCCAAGTATACTTTACTCGGCAGGGAGAGTTTACAGCTTCGCTGCCACATCCGGGGATGATCTCCTGACATCCTCGAACCCCTGGATGAAATTGATCTTCAGAGCATCATCATCACCACCACATCAGTCAACCTCTGGCATCCTCTGACATCTAGTTGAAGGTTGTCGAACGTACGACCCTCGACAAGATGGCTCTTAAATAGATTTGATTTTTTCGCCGTCGCATGAACCCGTCTTTTCGCAAATCTTCCACCGTTCCACTGCATCAACAGCCCTCGAAAAACTCTCGCACAGCGTTGGCCCGTTTGGCTGCGGCTGCGGTTTCAAGTACTTCATATTTTTACGACTAACTCCTTTCGGTAAAAGAGTTGATCCTTCGCTATATAAACACCACCCCGCACGAGGAGGGCACACCTCACTTGATACGCAAAAATGGTCTTCCCCACACCCAGCGGTGGATCAGTACGACCTAGCGACTTCGCGCCCTCAATCTTCTTTTCAGTCCTATACGGATGCTTACTCCCACTCATTTTCTACCGCTTGCTTCATCGTCGATCGCGAACGCTAGTCGTCTTCGGATGCGTGAGTTTCGCTATTGAAAGGTGCGTTTAACTGGCCTCTTTGATATGTGGTCCTCTTGATTACCAGTGCCCGCAGAATAGTCCTGTTTTCTCTAAGAGCGCACGCTGCACGGACAGATTCCAATGGACCTCTGAAATATATGGAAATCACAATCGGTGTTGGCTTCTTGTCAATATGTTCCACATACAGGGACCTAGTCAAATGTTTTCTCATAAATGCTACATATGGGACCGATACATCCTACCAAGCTCCCGCTTATGAAGGCGCTAAGAAAGTTGCGAGGACGTCGACCCAGTTCGAAGATATCCTATCCTCCCAACCTATCTTAGAGGTCGTCTCCTCCAAGCAGCACGTTGCAGATACCCCGAGAGCGCGCTTCATCTCCCGTCGTTTCGGAGACGTTTGCTCCTTGCTCGTACTAGCGGCTATCATAACAGGTATCCTCGGTGCGACAGATTTCCCTGCTGCGATAGATAATGCCGCTAAGGCAGACAATATGATGATGCTACGGTGAGCACTCCTAGTTCATCCTCGACTGGAAAGGGGGTTGCTTAACGATGGGAAACAGATATGTCAGCACTGGACTGGGGCTAGGCGCTATTATACTCATAGGCTTTTCTATGATATGGGGCTATCGACGCTTGCCTCGTGCGAGCACTCCAGCATTCAAATTACTTGTGCCCATATGGCTTCTCTTGGTGAGTTCCCTACTAGTGTACCGTCTGGTGCTGAGACGACCGCCCACTCAGTGCTCCGTCGCAATTTATCGAGTCGCAGTGCTCCATAACACTACCTCCTCGCTATCATTGACCGGACATGGCTCCCTCAACTCCCCCGCAGACAAAACAGTGTTCTACATATTCCAGATCCTCGCCGAGTGGTTCGCCGTTCTCGCCTTGTTCGGGGCAAACACCCGCGAAGTTGTCGGCTGTGGCCTTTGGGGAGACTGGAGAGGACACGATGAGACGGACGAAGAGAAGTCCAAGCGGATAAAGAAAGAAGAGGAGAGAGCGCAGAGAAAAGCTGAGAAGCAAGCGTTGAAGGAATCAGCAGACCTTCGATCAGTGGCTGAATCAGGACCGTAATGCACTCCAGTTTCCCGACGCTATCGGCACATCATACCCGAATCATGTCTATACCAATTGTATACATATACTGCGTGCAAACTAAACACTGGATATTTATCTATCGGCCCGAGGGCTGGGGCTCCTCGTGTTATACAGCAGACACTGACATAGATGGACGTTCGTAATCTTCCTTTCATAAGTATTTGCATGTCTATTTCAAATGTGAGGCCGATGCGATTGAATTCGCAATGAGAAGACTACTAGTCCTATGCCCAATAATCTCAGACATAGTGTTCAGAAAATCGTGAAGGATCATTTGAGGCCACCTCACTTGGAGCTCATGGAACGCAGACGCCTCGAATAGTCGCCTCCCATCCACACCGCCTAATTAGCTTCACATAACTACGACACTGAACATGGAAATGCGCCTCTGTATCCTCATTTCGACTATCGCACTCCTCAACCGGGGGTTCGCCGCCTCTGCACTGGCGCACAGAGGGGTTGCCCCATACCTCAAGCCCGCTGCAGACTTCGCGCCTGAAAAAACACCGGGAGTTCCTCGGACTGGTGTCCCCGTACAAGATCTTCGTAGGCGAAACTTGTGGCAGACCCGAAACGACTACACTGAAGGGAAACCCAGTTCTATATCAGAGACATCTGGCGTTCCGGGATCCCCTAGCAGAAGGCGGTCACACTAGGAGACGTTCCATAAGAACTTTAGATGCCACCCGCCTAGCCCGATTGTCCATGCAAACCATCCACTTTAATGATGGCGTCTACCAGTACCACGAAGTCAGCGAAAAGTGCTCCAACTCTACAAGATATTATCAAAGACGCGGAAAACGGGCTGCAGGGCGGAGCTAAATCTTCCTCGTCGTCCGAACCGTCCTCTTGCATAACCGGCTCGCCCTCCTTTCTTCTTCTTCGAGGCCCAGCAAGAACGAAGCAAACGACAATGTTAGTAAATACATGGAAGAGGTTAGGGTAGAGAATGACCGATTTCTCGACTTGGGGGGCAAAAAAGGTCAAAGGCGATTCCAAAGAGAGTTGCTGAAGTGGAGAACACGTCTCTGAAGTAGTCGCATATTAGAAATGCCTCAATTCTTCCTAATCAGTGCCTGTAACAAAATATCACTGAGCCGTCGCGTTCACAAACGAGGTGTATCTGCTTCGCCTATCTCTGGGGGTTGATTTACAGTAACGTGAAGTACAATTATCACAGAGCAGCAGACATTCAGTCTAGATGAACCACATGTTTTTTCAGTTCAGGAAAGATATTGGCCAAAGGAGATGCGTAACGGTATATGCCGGACTGGCAGCAGGGCCTACGAGCAAACGTGAGTCGAAGTGTATCCGCCCTCGTGTATTCACCAAACCCGTCTTCCGTATCAATCACGTCCGCTGGGCACGGGGGCCCTAGGCATGACGGACTGGAGCTACGCGTCGAGTAAAGTCAGCTACACGGCGTGATACGCGTACAGGAAGATCCACGAGCATCCATCCACAGAGCACTGCCCGTAGGCCACATCGTAATATTGTCCAGGCGCTGCACGGAACCGCCTTTAAATGCTTTAGTAGTTTGCCTTCGAGTTGTGTTTCTAGTCGCGCCAGACTTTGTCTATAATATGCTTCTATTTATGAGCTCAGTCCAGGAGGGTTGTTCGAGAACGAACCGCATGATAAGCCAGAACAGAGGGTCTGGTAAAGGTAACCCGTCTATCAGGAGGTACGTTTCTCGGTCAAGCTCCTAGACCCTTTCGTCAGACTCCATGCATCGCCATGCATCAGGGCATGATATTAGATGAACAGATGCGTGAGCTCTCTGAAAAGGGCTCAGCGTCCGGCTTTTCTGTACAAGGACAGTGCTTACCCGAATTGCCTGAAAGTACGTCTGGGAACTCTTGTAATTTCGAAACCGATCGTCAAGGCGTCACTTTCGTACTTTCGGCGGGTGGGGTCCGATAGGAACGCGTTGAGAGAGCTCGGTGTAGCCTTATATACCAAGCATGGTCCGTGCACCTCCCGTCACGGTGTCCCTTTCCCTGGGGATCATGCCCTTTGCCCATCGACGCACACCATAGGTCGGCAATTTCTATATTGGGAAGGAGGGTTGCCTCATATAGGCGACGAGCCGCGGGTGAATAAGGATGACTTCATTGCTGGCAGCAGCTTGCCTCATAAGGAAGGCGAACCTCGTGGAGGCGCGTCATTGGGAACGGGTGCGCCCGTGAAGAAGCCTGGGAAAGCGAGTGGGGGGACAGTATAAGAAGAGGGACGCTCGTATGGAACCCTCCAGACGTCTCTTGAACTCGAACCACCTACTTGCTCCAGGTCGCCTCTCACACAGTTCTTGCACTATCCACACAGCCTAATTAGCTTCATACGACTACCACACCTGACATCAAAATGCGCACTTGTATCCTTATTTCCACCGTCGCGCTCCTCAACTGGGGGTCAACCGTCTCTGCATTGGCCCATCGTGCTGTACCAGTCTTTGGTGAAGGCCATTCGTCCTCGGCCTCGGCCTCTATCACATCAACATCGACCAGCATGTCATCGCCTTCGGGTGAACCTTCCGCAAGCCCCCGCGTGCCACCAAACCCAGCTGTAATTTCCGGAGGACTTAATCCGCGGCAGATCCACAACAACGACTATTCTGGAGGGCAACCCAGTTCTGGAACCGATGCAGCTGGCGACTCGGGCTCTCCCAGCGGCGATGTTTCCCGGAAAAGGCAGCTTCCAATTCAACCTCCCCCGGTATCCCCACCAACACCCGCGGGTTCAGCCTCGTCTGAATCGTCTACTGCTACGACGACCACTACGACCACGTCAGAGAGCGGTTCTCCGTCCCCAGCAAAGCCTCTCGCTATTATCAAGGGAGTGACAGACGGAGCCCAGCCACCTGCATCCTCGTCGTCTGAGTCATCATCTACAACAACGACAATGTCATCCTCATCTGCGAACGGCAGCGTCACTCCGGCGGCTAACCCCGCTGAAAAGGCTGCAGAAGTTTTAAGGGAAAAGGTGGCAGGAGACTCTTCGTCATCGGAATCCGAATCGGCATCTGTTTCTACGACTGCGACTTCCTCTTCTGAGAGTGGCAGCGCGACTCCTGCAGCCAACCGCCTTCAGGCATTATTTGACGAGATTAGGCCTCCTTTTGGAGGGAATTAGGGTCGGCGAGGAGGTTGTAGCGGCGGTGAAGGGGATTTTATATATGCGTATTAGTGATGCCATGATACCCAGTCAATGCCCCCTATACATCCCTTGGACCCAGTCATTGCTAAGCGTGTAAAACCTCGGTCGTCTACCTACCTTTGACGCGCACCCTTGGCATCGAGTTTACGGGCACTGGGACATAATTGGGTGCTCAGGGTACATCCGCCACAACGCGGACCGACGGGGAGGCATACAACCTAGATCAGTCACGTTAGGCCCAGAAACTGGATAGGTAGAACGACATGAGTAACCTGCCCAAATCCTACAAGCATATGGTTGATCTCTCGATGGAACTCGGGTGGCAGCCACGATTGTAAATTCAATCTAGAGTCGCCAGGTTTATATCAGTGACTTCCACATGTTTGTACATCGTAAGCTACTGACCGCGTCTCTTCAGCCGTCTTTGTCGACGGCTTGTGCCAACCAAGTCTGTTGGTTATACGATGGACGTGGACATCTACACCAATGCCTACATTCCTGAATAGCGATATTCGTCAGATACATTGGTTTGAAGATAAGGTCACTTACAAATTCCAGGCTGAATGCAACGCCAAAAAAGCCATCTTCGGGCCTACGCCGGGTAAAGAACAAAGCTCGTCAACCGTCTTCGGGACGTCCGAATTAAAACTATCTTTCAGCATTCGAGCAGTCTGCTTCAGATATCTGCACGCATTAAACAGAAGATCACGGTCCCCGCATAGGTACGTACTGTGTTTTGCGCCTCCAAAAGCCGACTTTGCATATGGCGTTGGATATTATTTGCTCCTCACAATCAATGAGGGCATCTACACTCAAAGATCCTCCAAGCGCATCACGTAGATCCGAAACAGCGGCGTCGGTAACTTCGTCCTTTGTCTGGGAAGATAGCATCAGAGACACCAGAGTGGCGAACCGTTGGTTCTGGGAGCATGAGAGGTGCTGTGTCAGACATTTTAAAGAACGAGGGAAAGGGAAGGTGCGTACTTTCGGCTCCGTCTCTTTGTACTGCGCTTGGTCGCATCCCATGGTGTCCACCGGCGCAACAATCTTCGACCGCATTTCCTTGATAGCGTCGTAAGTCTCTCTCCAGTGCTCCGGCGCGGGATGGGGTTTGTCTAGGGACTGTTGAATGGCTCTAGGCTTCCGAGGTGATCTGACCGGAGTCGAACGTTTCGGTTTCTTCGCTTTGGACGATTCCGCCAGTATTGAAGGGTCTGTATCAGCCTTGGGTTTGATTAGGACCATATCCTCGATGTCTACTACGTCGTCCTCGACTTTGACGCGCCGCGCGCGCGGTCGGCGAGGGGTCGAGGACGATGTCGAAGACTCGCCATTATTTGCTGCGTCGGCGGTGATTTCTGGATCCTTGGTCTCGAAGAGTGTGACTGATGCATGATACGGACTTGCGCGTGAAGAAAGCCTTGTTACCCGTGTCGTCTGGCTTCTCCTAATTGCAGACATTGCAGGTTCAGGCTGAAGATACTAGTGGCAAGCGCCGAGGAATATTGGACACGCTGAACTCCATTAAGGCAGCAGCGTGATCGCAGTCCAAGAAAGGAGTGGTAATGACGGGGCGGTAATCCATTATAACTAGTAACTACTCAAACATCTCACTACTTAGGCACAATAAGGAAATACAAGACGTAGATAGAGAAGATGTCCTTGACACGCCGTGCAGTGTTCATCACTCGTTTAACGGTCTTGGAGATCGTTGAGTAGACGAAGGATATTGAGGACTATGAAGTACGTGTGAGCTAGATAGCACGATGAATCATATGAAGGATAACCTACACAAGTTGATGAAGCTAGAAAGGATAACGTAAATTCAGCTGTTAAATCATTGCCATTCGAAATTAAGACTTACTCCAAGTAGAGGCTGATGGCGCCCATGATGAATTCGTCGGGGGAGAGCCTCTTGTTGATGGTGTACGTGTCGTAGACGATGTAGCCGCTGAAGAGGAGACATCCACCCGCCGCAAAGATCAGATCGGTCGTGCGGCTCCATTGGAAGAACATCCCGACGAAACCAGTCATGCCTGCAATCGGCGTGAGTACAAAAGTACCATGGCAGTCCTTACTTGAGTGACATACACAGAGCAATCAGGGCACCGAAAAGGAAAGGACCCATGCCAGAGAAGTCATACTGCCGAACGCATGAGTGCTAATCCGGCCGCAGATGGAAACACACGTACTTTGGATTGGAAGGTGAAGAGCGTCAATCCAATGAAAACGCCGAGGGTTATAAGCCTGGTATCATGTCAGACAGATTCGACGGTGACAAGCGTCGTTCGGTACTCACAGAGCTTGCATCACGATCGTGTTATCATAAAACGCTACAACGACGCCCAGGGTGAAAGCCTCCATCAGCGTGAACGTCGATAGGAGCACGAAATTCCAAGGGTGTGTGTGGCGTTGCCAATACAAGAGACCGAGGTTGACGATTGTACCGAAGAGAGGAACATAGAAGGACCAAGTGCTACGTAATGTAAGCCGGTGGTCGGAAGCGCGGTGCAAGGGAAGACATACTGCGTCTGAACCCATAGAACCGTGGAAGGCGACTGAGAGATGACGCCTCCTACAATGGTGGTCGCCAGCTGAATGTAACCGAGTGAGTTGTCAACTTGTGTGTTGCACGGCACTTACGATCTGGCAAACTAATTCCACAGATGCGTTAGCTCAATGCGCAGCAACGATAGCAGAGGGCATCGTCTCACCGAGGATAGTGTACACCTTCCTCACGAACGCCGCGCGAATCTCTGGAGAACTCTCAGAAACGGTCGTCCCATACTGATAGGCGGGACAGATCAGCCATGGCCTTACCCTAACGAAATACTAAACACCTTAAAGTCGTCCGGGACGTCCCCTGGCGCTGGTTGGTCATAAATAGCCGAACCGCTGGACCCACCGAGAAGGGGCCCATTGGCATCGTCACGGTAGTTGGGCTTCGCGGGCGTCGACCCGTACGACGGAGGGGATACAGGATATTGACTCATGCTGAACGTGAAGGTTGAGGAAGAGTGAAGCACAGAATACAGCCTCCTCCCTGGTTGGGCGCCTCTGGGTTATTCACACGATCATATTCGGATTTAGGGGCTCACGAGTGCGTCCCTCCAGTAGTCTCGACTTCAGACGTTGTTTTCTCACACTCACACATTGGAGTTGAAAACTCTTCGTGATGATGTGACTGCTTGGTCACACTCCATACCTCCACCGTTGCTTTGCTGTTACTCGTGTTTTTGCGCAAAAACAGTGCATTTATTCAAATTACTTTATGCCCTGCCCTTGCTAAAACATGGAATCTCACAGGCTTGAATTGACTGAGATATCGCGGGCAACAGAAATACGTGGGATAATCGCGAACATGGAAAAAATTTGGTACTCGCGCCCTATGTACCGCAAATGGCTGTAACATTAGAATTCGTTGTATATGTATAAGGTACGTGGTACGTTGTTGTAAATGCTACAAAGAGGGAGGTGCGCAGCACTGTGTTTCCGATAGGGATACATGATGTATGAGCTGCGATGTTATGTATGGCAGAGAGCGATAACGGGTAATAGATACAATAGTCCTTGAGAGGTATTAAACGGGAAGGCATGATGAATTGGGAGGTCGTGGCCGTCATTCGTCTAGAGCGCTATGGCGCCGAAAAGATTCGTCGGGATGCTCTTACGGATATCCGTCGTCTTCGCGTGATTGATCTTCACGCGATGCTCGTCGTCAAACGGCGTCATAAACGGATTCACATTGGGCATGGGAGAGCGGTCGAATGGGTTCTGTACAGACTCTGAACCAGGACTTGGCGTTGCGCCTTCGAATGGGTTCGTACCTTCGAAGGGGTTGACTGATGACGACTTGCGTGCATGTGTCGTGGAGAGCATCTTCGTTACGGGGGTCGTCCCGTCGGCGTCAGAGATGGCAGACACAGGAACGGACATCGACCGTCTGTGCTTGTCAACAGGCGGCATCAGCCCGCGAGGCTGCAGAGGCGGGTAACGCGAGCCGACGCCCGAGTTTCCGTATCCGTAATGGAGAGGAGGGGCGAGTCCAGGAGTTTGCACGCGATTCGAGAGCAAGTCGTGGACAGAGGCGGCAGTCACATCGGAGGGAACATTGGCATTGTGCCGAGGTCGATCTTCCTCTCGTTGGCTTCCGATGGAACCGTTGGAACTAGAACGAACCGAAGGATTCATGACTCGGAGGGGCATTGGCGGAGGAGACGCAATGTTTCTCGTCCATGGCAAGGAGGGTCGAATAGCGACGGAAGCAACGGAGGGCGTAGTAACATGAGGCTTCTTTTCGTAAGGCGTGGTAGGAGAGGCCGACCAAGCTGACTTGGGTGCTGAATCTTCCCTGTCGATGTCTACGCCATCTGGTCTGATGGAGGAAGCCCTGTCGACAGAGATCGTCAAGTTGGGGCGCGCTCGCGAACGAGGGGTGGGAGCAAGGATGCCTCGGATGCGGTCAGAGAGCGACGGGCCGTCGTCGTTGTCGCGATCTTTAGAAGGGATCGGTTTCTTGCCAATGGCCATGAGCCTCTTCGGGGCGCTGATAGTCCTCGCGCGAGTGCGTGAGGCGAAAGAGGAGATCATGCCGGAGAATTTGGATTCTTGTTTCGCTTCGAAGAAGCTATCCCAGCTCTTCTCCGCGTCTTTCTCCTTATTGACGTTCCCGGGGCGCGGTGATGAGTTATTGCTGCGCAAAGTTGGAGAGAAAACACCAGGTGGGCGCGGTGAAGGAATGGGGGTGAAGGCAGGTAGCTGGTTGCCAGGCGCCAACTGCCCTTGTACTCCTCCAGATCCCTTTTCGTTCCCAGCGTTGTGAGACCGGAAAGGTACAACAATGTCCTCGAAGCCGCTCCTTTGTTCCCGCTGCCATCTTCCCCGGCGCCTGCGCTCAACGAAAGCCTTGCCGTAGGAGTGCCAGAAGATGATACAGAGGGCCATGAGGACGACCAGTCCCCAGAGTATCACGAATATAGCGAACATAAGCCTCTCCTTCCTGAGACCGTTGGCGTATGAATCGATCACTTTGCCAAACAGGCCGCGGTCGTCGCCGTTACCACCGTCACTTCCGCCAATGGCAGCAAGCGCAATGGGTCTCGCAGCTTCGTCTACTGAGGTAGGAGAAAGGACCAAGGCCGAATCGTTCATGCGAGGGAGATCGACTCGTAGGTTATCGTGTAAGAACGTCAGGGCACTCTCAATGGCATCAACTTTGGTTCCGATGAGGCAACGAATGAATTCGTTGGCGGGAGATTCGAGGATAGTGCCATTGAACACGGTTTGCACCGCATCCTGGACGCCGGCGTAGAAATTTACGATCGTAGTATTCAGCTCGGTGGTGGTGACATTGACCCAACCGAACATGCCATCGTTGACAGTGCTTTGGATGCCATCGACACGGAGGTTGACGTCGGCAGCATACGCAGCGGACTGAGCGTACATGCTGTCGTTGATCGAAGTAGCGATCGTGTTCGTGAAATCCGAAGTCGTGTCTGCGGCTGCGCTTTGGTACTTTGTCTCGATTGCGCCGATTGCGATAAGCTGGATCTGGATGGACATCAAACCGATGAATCCTATGAGCAGGCACGCGAGAGCGGGCGGGTGGAAAATGTAGTGGAAGAACCATTGCAGGTGGGTGTGCTGAACTTGAGAGAGACGAAGCCGTGCCGCCAAGTTATTAGTGATACGCGTCAGGAGGGGGTGTGCCATGTTGGACTGGAGCATGAGTAAATTGTGGTCGGACAGCGTGACATTGGGGCCACCATTCGAGGTAACGGCGGGTGGCCCAGAGTGATACAATGTCGGGTCCGACACCCACGCCTGCCGTGTACATTCCAGATGGCGCTTCATACAGACCCATTTGAACCACTCGAGGAGGCAGTTGAGGCCAATCAAGAGGAGGGCCAACAAGATCAACACGATTGTTCCAATTTTGGCGATGCGAACGAGGTCGCGGCCAAGATCATCCACGATGGTGAGGTCGAGGTCAGAGCAAAAGTCCACAGTGTTCTGCTGGGGAACCGGCATTGTCGAGGAATTGAAAGATATGGCGGCGAAAGTGTCGTTGATATCTTTCTTCAGCAGTTCGAAGGGCAGATTGACACTACGAAGGATTAGTTGTGGAACTGGAAGCAAAGTATTTGGGGACGTACACATCTTCGACCTTGTCTTTCAACTCAGCGACAGTAGGCAACGACGAATTGAGCTTAGTGAGCGCGTCTTGAAAGTCCGTGGGTAGCTGGACGTTCTGCAAGGCAGAGAGGTCTGGGATAGGTATCTGTGGAACGCTAACGTCGTCGAATGGGTTGACTTTATTGATCGCGTCGACGGCCGTTCGAATAACAGAGTTTGCGTTCTGAATTTGGCCTTGCAAAGTTGAGCTGATGCCATTGGCTGCGGCCGAAACCAGATTGCTGAACTATAAAATGATCAGTACGCGATTCCACGGTAACAAACGGTGCACACACCTCTTGGACTGCAGAAATGAGGATCGATCGAGAGAGCGCCTCGAACGATGAGCTCGAGGAAGCATAGGAAAGTGGATCGATAAATGTCGATAATGAAATTGATCACGACCTCCATGATCGTCAGTGCTAGCACCAAGGTGGCACGAGCGGCTCTCAAGGTTCCATTGACTGCGTCGACGAATTGTTCGTTCGTGGCCAATGCCATGTACCGAGGAATACTAGCGGTGGATGTTGCTGCGCGTTCCGCAGCCTTGCAGCTGGCCAGTAGCCCGTCTTTGGCACTTGCCACCGCATCCTTCGACGAAGCCAGGGAAAGCTGCAGACGAAACGCGACAAAGAGCAGAGAAAGGATCGGATACGCGAGCCATGTTAAGGAAAGAAGATGGGGGAGAACTAGGTATGGTTGCAGCGTGGATGAGCTTGCTGCGAATTGGGCTGAGGGAGCGTCGTACGTCGGTGGTGGTGAAGGGAAGCGAGGAAAGCTTGACATTGCAGCGGTCGACCTGCGACGTCGTTAAGAAGGGTATTAGGTCGTAAAACGAAGTACGCCGGGGGCAAGAGGGCGACATCCTGCAATCACCTCTTCTTATAATTGAAGGACTTTGAAAATCCATGGTTCTTTGTCCCCGAAGTCCATTGTCTTCGACCACAATAATAGTCGTATCCAAACACGTCCAAATAACGCGCATGTTGTTGTTGCCTTTTATGGACACTACTTTATTACCTCACTCCCTCGATCTCTTGTTCGCCGTCGCCGTTTCAACTGCTCGAACCAGCAGAAATCATGAGAGCTTCAGCACACCGATGTCAATGACTGATATCCCTTACCTCGAGCATCCGAACAAAATTGACTCACTTACTCAGTCACTTCTGACTGGACACCTGACAAACCCACCTTGCACCGCCATTCGGAACACTCGAGGTTTGACTACAAAAAGGACCGCCGCTGAGCTCCCCGTCCCGAAAACAACAAGTCACGGCTGGAACTCGGTCTCGGTCTCTCCCTAAAAAAATAATAACGCCCATCCCCGCAAACAGTTGTTGCTATGCCGAAGCTCATGGTCGCGGGTCTAGGAAATATAACACACCCACTTACTCGCCACAGGTAGGCAGCATGGTCTCCATTCCTCGCGTAGCAAGGTGCTAACGCTGCGGACTAGCCTTGGCCATCTAATTGTTGATACCCTGGCATCAAGGCTCGGGATACCGCTGAAATCTGCATCGGGTGGATACATCGGCACACAAGACGTAATGTTGGGTGATTCCCCCATATCACTGACATTGCACAAATCAAGTACGTCTTCGACCGTATCGAGCCAGGGATCAGTAACTGTAGTCATTCCCTTTAGAGTCCTTCATGAACATCTCCGGACCGTCAATAGCCTCCACTTTCCGTAAAATCATACCCAACTCTCCTTCCTCCTTAATTGTCATCCACGACTCGCTCTCGCACCGTCCATGTGTTCTCGCTCCTCGGTTAGGCGGCTCCGCGAATGGGCACAACGGCGTCAAAAGCATCGTCGCAGCACTCGGTGGGGAGCAAGGTTTTCATCGCTTCAGAGTGGGAATCGGACGGGGAGACGGCGACGTCGCTGACTATGTCCTTGGTCGGTTGAGTAAGCACGAGAAGGAGTATTGGGGTACAGACTTCGGAGACGGGATGGAAAGTGTGGTCAGAGAAATCACAACAATATCAAGGCGGTGAACAAAATTATGGTCGCATTTGTTGATAGTATAATAGCGTATAATCTACTCATAAGTAGTAATAGGGTACATACTTGCCATGAATCCTTTTAATACAACATACCCGATTTTGCAGCTGATGGAGGCTGTATTCGAGAACCCGACTCCTCCCCGGCCTGCATGTTCAGTATGATTCAATAACCCGTTTCCTCGGCGCCGTACGTATCGGCGCCCGGGAAGCCCAGCTATCGTAACGAACACGACCAAGGCAACGACCAACCAGCGCCAGGGAACATCTTGGGGACATCCCAGACGACTGCAAAGTGCCTGTGAGTGCAGAGCGCAGAAGCACGCGCTGCGTTTTGTGAGGATTCAGGAAGACTCAGATGTACACGATCCTTGGTGAGGAAACACTACATTTTTCACTGCCACGCATGAAGCTAAGACATCTTAGCTTTGCCAGATCGTGAGCAACCTAATCTTTCTACGTTTCCCCCTTCGGTGCAATGGTTAACCTCGGTCTCTTGTATTAGCAACATTGCGACAAGAAGATTGTGACGCGTACCATGTGTGTAGTATGCCTCACCGATGCTTAACTCCCCTTCACCCGGTGCAACCCTCTACCTCTTGCCGTCTTCGTCAGGTTGACAACGTATACCTTCCGAGCCAAGTACGCGTGTTTCCGCCTGTAGTTAGAGAATAGTTGACTCACCCGCTCAGCAGTATGAATCCTCCGACATGATCCCATTCCTTGTCGGAGCTCTGGTTGCTCTACATCTCTGTAGCTTAAATCGATTATAGGAATGACTGGCCTTGTTGGGGTATTCTTCCAATGGGCTCGCTGATTTTCGCCTTGGTAGACGTTTGGCCTTCAGCGGTTACATCATCTCGATACACGCGCGCCAGCAACAAGAGCCTCCCCTGATGAATTCGTTGTGTCACTTGGAGTGCATCGTGGTCACAGATATCAAATGTATAACCCTCCGCTTAATGACTTCTCAGCGCAGAGCTTCCGTTCCAGTAAACTCCTCGATTGCATACTGCCCTTCACCCATTCCCCCTCCTTGGTCTCCTGCACAGCTCCTGGAATTTTCGTCGAATCTCTAGGGACGTTCGCCGGCGTCGGCTTGCTATCATCTGCATATGTCGTCGATGGTTGAGGGATGGGGAGAGCCTCCCCAGCTTTGCAATTGACACCGCCAGCTGCATCATGCAGACCTCTACAGAAGTCATCCCACCCGCCAGTTGATTTGTACGACTCTGGTGGCGGCTCTAGGACACGCCGATGCGGACGCAGTGGACCCCCAGCTGAGGAACGCGACGGCGGAAACGAGGACTTGGATGCGCATTTTGATTGTCTAGTGCGGTAGTCGTGTGGTGCTAAGTAGGTTGCGTGGTTAGTGCAAGAACTGTGGAAGGCGTCTTCGAATGAGTTGGTAGTTCGAGTTCAAGAAGCGTCTGGTGTGTTGTATGCAAGGGTCTCTTTTCTTTTACTGGTGTCCCACTCGTTTTCCCAGGCTTGCTTACAGACCCTAGACGGTTGCGTTTCTAAGTACTTTCTATATTAGGCAAGCTCATTTCCTAAATATGGATGGATGCAAAACCCATACCCCCAATTCAGCAGTCTCTCGAAGCCCTCGCCACCGCGTCGGATTCACGCTTAGCATCGCTTAGATCGAATCCAAGAAGTGTATACGCAGAGGCTAATGTGACATCCCAAATATGTATCCGTTCCAACAATCCCTTTGCGGTCTTATTCAGGTCTTCACTTTCTTCGCTTCACGCCCCGGATCTAGGGAAGATTTGTTACATCTGGGGTAGGAGTAGAGCCACTTTTCTCTGAAGAGCAAGGGGTGGACGAAAAAAGGTTTGGTCGTCAGTGATGCATGGTCTTGCTCCTCTTTCACCTCACTCGCATCCTTCCCTCAGTCTCCGCCTTTTGCGCGTCAGGAATTTGCTTGATGTCGTTCGGGACGGCCGTTGGAGTCGGCTTTCTACTTTCATAGGGTGGCCCGGTGGTCGTTCACGGGTCTTCTTATCCATTAATCGCCACATCTAAGGCGGTGTCGATGGCGGGACCGTAGATACCGAATAGTGGAGCTACGGTGTGATAGACGGGTATTAGGAGGAGATTGCTCACTTCGGGGTACGGATACTTTGTTCCGTGGTTCTGGTGCCGGTACACGATGTCGTACCGGGAGGCGTGCATGTAGCCGAATGCTGGTGTGGCAACAGCGGCATGGTCACTGTTACGGACGGCGACGGTGGGGAGGTCTCTGGGAGAGATGTTAAGGAATTTCCTGCGACATCTTGGGCTTGCTGTCTCTTGCGAAGGGTGTCGCCGCTGAGAAAGCCAGGATCATCAAGACCACCAGATTCGGACATAGGTTGCTCTTCATTTTAGCGGGGAGGTTCGAAGGTCGGGACGTTAGTCTCCACACGTCGCGCTCCTCCCATCGTGCCATCCTCCAGCATATAGCAATCGTAGGCGCCTCGACCATCCAGTCGGACAGCTCCTTCGGTAGCTCGAGGATGGGCCAATGCAGAGGCGGCGGCCCCCAGTTGAGGAGCGCCACAATGGGCATGAGGATACAAGTGCGCGTTTTGATGATAGGCGTGTTAGTCGTGTGAGGTTAATTAGGAAGTTTGGGACTAGGCGAGCAGCGACTTGGGCAGCAACTTCAACTAGGTCGTTCGAGTTCGCGTTCAAGCCCAAGTCTGGTGTGTTTCCAAGAGGCTCTTCTTCTTATACGGCCACCTCCCACTCGATTTCCCAGGCTTCCGCACCGCAGCTCACCGGCGTGGTCCCCAGACATGACGCAGTTCGATGAGTGCTCGTAAGCGTCGATGTGGCGCATGTCGGAGGTCTTGATATCCTCTTATTGCAAAAATCTACGCTAAATGCATCAAACTCGACGAACTTCGCCAGATCTGAGGCGAAAGCGGCCAAAGTGATGAAACGACGTACGGTAGGTTTATATAGTTACTACAATACAACATCATAGTTTATCGAAGTAATACAACTTTCGGACGGTCTACAAAAGGATTTCTTATCGAGCACATGACACATTCAGAATAGAGCTCGGTGAATAACTACTGAGTTATTAACATGCCGGTTATTAACTCGGTTATAACTTTCGAGGATTTTTGCATGTTATTAACATAGTTATTAGCAATGAAATTTCAAAGATGCTGCTGCATCAAGCAGTAGCTCGGATGCCGACGGGGAGGCGTCGGAATCGGAAGACGAAGACACCGGCAACGAGGATAACGACGTCCCGGATGCATTCATGCTTCAGTGCATGCGCGACGACGAGCTGGATGCTGGAGATTTGGTCAACTTGGGTGCTCCAGCACTCCGAGACATGCTGTCAGAAAGGGCATCAACAGCAACGACTGCTAAAGTGACCGCCCCGGTCACTGAGACCATTGATGTTGACGCTGCCCCAGAATGGACCTTTAAATTGGGCTAACTTGGCCCCTTAGAACTTTTGCTAATAACTCGTTAATAACTCGTTAATAACTACGTGTTTGTAACCTAAGCTGATGCCCCTTAGTTAGTAACTTGCTAATAACTTGAAAAAAGTTATTCACCGAGCTCTAATTCAGAAAAGTCAGTACTTCCATTGTACTTTCACGTCCATGGCTGGCTGTGTAATTAGACGCTGGCCGATCAATCGATCATGATCGAAAAACCACAATCTGTCCTGCGTACTAGTAGCGTCGATTCTGAGCCGAACGCTCATGTTCATCCATTGGGAGAGACACTGCCATAAATACCTGGTCACCACAGAAAACGAAGGGCAGGGAGCAGGCAACAATTCCCTGAGATTCTCGGCACATGGACATCGGCAATTCTCCGCGCTTCCGCCGCCAACTCGTATGTCAAGAATCCTTCTTGCGACTTCTCTTCGATCATATGACGGTTGATAACGTTGATGTGCATTCAGCTTCTTACATGACTATCGTCTCTCGTCATGATGGCTAGATGCCGCACAAGATCATGAAAAACGAATCAGCCCGCGGTTCTCGCCACGCTGCACCTCGGTCAGCGTCGCAGATTCATCGCGACGACAGAGGCTTCTGGCATTCTCTAGTCCACATATCCATATGACACCTCGGCGCGTGAACGCAGACCTCCCAGATATACCTACTATCTGGGTCAACGCTGCAGCTGGCGGACCGAATATGACCATGGACGGTCGCGTAGAGGTGGTCTGGTGCAGCCTGTGCAGAAGTCGTGAGTCATCCTTCTATAGGTCTATTTTAGCTTCCGAGAATAAGTATACTATTCCGAAGAAGGGCGCACACACCGTGGATTGAAGTTAGATAAAGAACGAAGAAGAAACCTGTTTGAAGAGCTTTCAACCCTAGCACCATGCTCGACTCGTGGTGCACGCTGCTGCTTGCAGTGACCCTCCTTTCATCGAAACACGTTGTATCTCAGCCTGCACCAAGCCTGCAGAGGCGTATCGCTGCTGCCATTCACGCTGCTGCAAATGCCACAGGTCCTATCGACTACACGGCATTCGTAAATCCGTTCATCGGAACCGGTGCGTACATTGTATCTCGCTGGGTAGCGTTTCTAATACATTTATCCAACGTATAGACAATTTCGGGGATGTGTGGTACGTCCTTGACCTGTTAAGATAGACGCACGATGAGGATCAGATGCATCCCTTTTGAAGTCCGGGTGCTTCCATGCCGTTTGGAATGGTGAGACCTGTTACCAAGAATACACATGAAACAGTTTAATCAGCGTTCCTTTCTACAGGCAAAATTCTCGACAGATCTCACTGGATATGCACCCGCTGGTCAGTCCTAGCTACGCCGGGATATAACCGAGCGCTGATCCTTTCCCTAAAGGATATGTGGCTGACCCGACTCAGAAGATTCGAGGTCTTAGCCCCCTTCACGACAGCGGAACCGGTTCCTCGTTAGGTACCCCTTAGCATTTGGGTATCTTCACAGGACATTGCTGATGCCCTTTGACAGGAACGTATGGCAATTTCGAGATTATGCCGCTTCTTTGTCCGAATGGATTTGATACCTGCACGACGACCTTAATGGCTAGAGAAAGACTGAGGAAGTTGGACACAGATGGTCTGTCTTCATGGTCTTCCTTAGGGGGCTCAATTCCTTATCCTCTTCTATTTTTCTAGATGCCTCCCCAGGTTATTTCTCCCAGACCTTGGATAACAACATCAAAATGGAGGCGACCGCGACCCGCCGAGCAGGTTTAGAGAGGTTCACATTCCCATCCAATTCGAAACCTTTCTTCGTTCTCGATTTGGCCAACGATCTTCCTAACTCCTTCGCCGGGGGCACCCTCGACATAGACCCCACAAAGGGAAGAATCACCATTGGAGGGAGATGGGGTTCTAGGTCAGTACATCCGGGCGTTTGCGTCATTCCAATCGATCAGAAGGCTCACTTCCTTCTAGCTTTGGTCCCGGAAGATTCAACTACCAGGCCTTTGCTTGTTATGATTTGCTAGACGGCGGAAAGCAAAAGCTCGATGAATACGGTGTCTGGACTGGCGATACGTGCGTTATCATCCCTCTAATTGTACATGCGTACAAATGCGATGATGGGTCACAGATTCGGCCTCGACGCAAAGGGTCTCGGAGAAACGCACTTGAACCTCTCCCTGAACCTGATTGGCGGCGTATATCAATCCGGCGCGCTCTTTTCCTTCGCCAACAAACCCAAGGAAGTCAATATCCGGGTCGGAGTGTCGTTCGTGTCCACCGACCAAGCTTGTGCGAACGCCGAGTCTGAAGTCGGGTCCGCAACGTTTGAAGAGATCAGGGAGCGAGCGCGGGCTGCGTGGAACGAAAAACTGGCGAAGATTGAGATCGATGTCAGGGGTACACCGCCCAATGTTACGGAGATGTTTTATTCTTCGTTGTACAGAGCATCTTTAACCCCCGTAAGTCTGTTTGAGATGGTGAGCTCAGTTAACGCTCATTTTTGGTTTTAGAATAACGCTACCGGAGAAACCCAAGGGGTGTTTGCAAATACAGACTCCTTCTACTTCGACTCCTTATATTGCAGGTTAGTTTATCTTTTTTAACATTTTGCGTATTATTTACACCTTGTGCATCGTAGCTGGGATACTGTAGGGCTTTCGCTACAACCTACACTCTGCGGATGACACTAAAGCTATCCGTAGTTCAGGACATTCTTCCCACTTATGAGTTTGCATTCCCCCGTAGAATTCGCCCAAATCGTCGAAAGTTATATTGATGGTTGGCGGAAGAACGGTTGGATGCCTGAGTGTCGCGCGAACAATCTTCCTGGCTGGACTCAAGGGGGTGGGCTCCATGATGGTTCCCTTCTCGCAAAACGATGGTTAACAAAAATTTAGGGTCTAGCGCTGATAACATTGTTTCTCACTTTGCCGTCAACTATCATAACGAGGCGGCAGCGCTCGGTGTGAACCTCGAGGAGCTTTATTCTGCTCTCTTAGCGGACGGCGACTTAAAACCCTCCAGAATGGAACACCGAGGGCAGACAAGTCAACGTGTATAAGTGAGGCTTTCCCTCATGCCCTTTAACGGAAATTTTCACCTACCCTGTGTCAGTGAGTTTGGATACGTTCCTTTCGCCGTGTTGGATATCTCTAGCACTGGCCGTCAAACACGAGAGGGCAGCAGGACCCTTGAGGTTCGCACACATTTCTGTTGACATTCTTTGTCTAATACGACTCGTAGTACGCGTTTGAAGACTTCGGAATCCGTCAAGTGGCTCAGCTACTCGGAAAGACGGAGGACGAGGCCCGGTTTACCAACCGCTCCTTGGTCAGTGTTACTCTAAGTACCCCCTTGCAACCATACTCATTGTTACTCAGTTCTATCGCAACGTCTGGGACCCAAGCATCACAAATGATGGGTTTCAAAGGTTTGTTTTATCGCAATTTTTGCTTTCTCCATGAACGTCCTAACCACTCATGCGTTTTTAGGATTCTCGCAGAAGAGATTCATGAACGGCAGCTTCGCCTTCCAGGATCCATCGAACTGCTCTCCGAAGGATAAGAACGACACTAGGTCGTGTTCGCTACAGGGCGACAACCTCAATGGTTTCTACGAGTCGTCGTCTTGGGAGTATAGTTGGTAAGATTTCCGCTGGTCGGGACGTTGGTGTGTCTAAATGATACTAACAGGTTCGCCCCTCACGATACCGCACACCTTATTCAGCTTATGGGAGGCAATGTGAGTGCCTTTGGATTTATTCCTTTCTACCACTGATATTCAGGATGCAGGACACATTTGTAAAACGATTGGACCACTTCTTCGACGTGAGTATGCCGTCCTGCTATTCTGTACGAATTCAGCCAAGTATAAGTATATGACTACCATCCTCGTCCAGGCTGGTTACTACCTCGCCGGTAATGAGCCGTCTTTCCAGGTGCGTAACTGTTGAGAAGAGTTTGCGTGTACGGACAGTAAACTAGATACAGACACCCATCGGTTACCATTATGCAAATCACCCGACAAGGTCTGTTGATCGTGTTCGGGAGGTCGTATTTAGGAATTTCGACATCAGTGAGTGCTTTCTCCGTGCACCGTCTCTCTTAACTAATCGGAGTGCCTGTCCAGCTGCGGGTGGCCTCCCAGGTAACGACGACCAAGCTGCCATGGCTTCGCTACTAAGCTTCCATCTTCTTGGGCTTTATCCCGGTAACCCAAACCATCCCACAGCCCAATCGTGTACTTACAGGCACTCCCAGTGCCGTCCACCACCCAGTTCTTGATCCTCTCGCCCTTCACACCCAGGTATACCATACACAACTCTTTCCTCAATGTCAGCACGACCGTGACCACCAAGAACTTCGACGCCGCGTCCGTGAAGGAGAAGATACCCCGCGGGGCGGCCGCCTACGTGAAGAGTGTCACCGTCAACGGAATCCCTACAGCGTCCCGATGCCACTTCGACTTCTACGACGTATTCCGACTCGGTGGCGAAGTAGTCATCGAAGTCACCACTGACCGCCGCGCGGTCGACAGCTGCGGCGGAACAGTCCCAGAGAGTATTTCAACAGGAGGATTTCAAAAGGCGAGATAATGGAATAAATGTAGCAAATGTCGTGACATATGTTGTAAATGCAATAAAAATTTGGTAGTACAGATAAAGTGACACCGCAGAGCAGGAGAAAGCAAGCTGTCGATACAAGCATCGTCATAATCATCGTCTACAAGCGTAAGGGTTCGGGAAGAAAATGGGACATCAAGCAGGGCCGGCCAGCGGTAAATTGATTTCATGACAAGGGAAGTTGGATGATGATGGTCTTTTGTTGTTTGAACGTGTAATGGAAGTGATGCCTGTGGAGGGACAAGTCAACAGACCGAGACAAGTGCACGAAATCATGCGAACGTACTTATCCAGCATGTTAGCCATTGAAGTCTTGATGAGGGCCAGTTTTTTCCCAGCAAGAGTAACGTGTAATTCCGTGAATCCGTGGCCGGGGGTGAGTAGGAGTTTTTCGAGGGTCTCTTCCACAAAAGCGATGCCTTGTTCTGGCCCCAACCCGGTTAATGAGATCACATTGCTGTCGACTGGGTTATTCTCTGCGATCGAAATCAACGACGGTGGAAATATATTGGAAGGAGCCATTACTTGCCGGTAAAGATCCGCCTCGCCAATCTCTTCTTGGCCCTCTCTAAAGTTCTTTCCTTCGAGGCAACAGCAACTGCCTCCGCGATGGCACCAGCTTTGTCGCCCGACTTGTCCGCCTCTTCCTGGGCCTGCTTCGCCTCTGCGACTTCCTTAGCTATATCTGAGATCGTCTGATGGAGCAGCACCGCCTCGTCCACCCTTTCGGGGAGCGGCAGTGGGGTGTCGAGAACGGGGGAAGGGGGCGGTGATGGGGAAGGAGGAGGCAGTTGTGGCGATTCCCGCTCTCGTTGCTGGTCGAGCTCTTGTGGTTGGTCCTGCTCTTGTTGTTGGTCCTGGCCTTCTGGTTGATCCTGCTGCTGTGGTTGATCCTGTTCTTGCTCCTGCCTGTCACTCTCCTCTTGGTTATTCTGCGCCACAGGAGGGGGCGTGTTCGACTTCGGGTGCTGGTTGTCTGCATCCCCTCCCACATCCCGAGCCTCTTCATCGCCGTGCACGCCCTCTGCCTCATCGGCGTAATTGACAGCATCGTACTCATTCCGGTCGTTATTCCCATCGAAATCGATGAGGGAGTGCGAGGGAGGGGCAACGTAGGGAACATCGTTTGCGTCGGGACCGTAGATGTCTTCGAAGGACGGCGGGGGGTCGAGCGTGTCGTGTCTGGAGCTGTGGTGCGGAGATGGCACGGGGATGCTGGGCGGGCTGGCGGGCTCCGGGACGGGCATTTGGATGCCTGAATCGTCTGGGGTGGGAGGCAAGTTCTTTTCGCGCTGATCGCTGCTGTCACCGTGCTCGCTCTGATTATGCGATACGGCGTGCGACGCGGGGGGTACCTCGTTCCGGTCGATTTCCTCCCAGCCTTCATTGAAGCCCCACTCGTTCTGGTCGGGGATGACGGGCATGGTAGCAGTCGGCGGCGCTTCCTCTACAACCTCATTCGCGCGACGGATGTCGATATCTCGCAGGGTGTCCGCTGGTGTCGGGGGAAGGACCATTGGCGTTGGCTTCGGGGTTTCTTCACCCTTAATAGCCTGCGTCTCCGCAACCACGTCCTGCTGCTGCAGCTGATCGATGTCCGGTAGTTCGGTGGGGTTGAGGCGGTTGAGTATGTCCGAGTCGTCTGATACAGTCGAGCTGGAGGACGAGAGTATTTCGTGATCGTTGGTGCGTAGGGTTCTGAATCGGGAGTGCGAGGTGCCGGTGGGTGTCGCGAGTGCGTCGGACGCACCATCTGATAGCACGGACGATGCCACCGATCGGGACCCAGAGCCGGGAAGGGGCGGGAGTCCGGCGACTGAGTCGCTTTCTGAGGTGTAGCCGGGGAAGGAGCCAGGCACTCTCCGTGGGCGAGCGGGAGTGGGGGGTATCACTGTGCGGGTAACGGGTGTCGCGGTCGTGCTCGAGGTCGTCGTCGTGATCGAAAACGTGCTTGGAGCGCCACTCGGCGCAGTTGCCGTCGTCGGCGCGTATCTGCTCGATGCCGACCTTGTTCGTTCGTGGAATCGGACGCGGGAAGAACGCGGCTTCGCTCCGAAGGACAGCAGTGCGCGCACAGAACGCGACATGATGTACACGTCGCGCCGGAGACTGTGCCACACCTTGCGCAGCCCCATGTCGTACCAGAATATCGGCGTGATGTCCGCTAACACCATGCCCATGCCCGTCCACAGCAAAACGACCACCAGCCGATACAGGCTTTCTGTCCACAGAAAGTCGATGAAGAGGCGCACACCGTAGGCGACGTAGGGGTCGTATGAGCGCGGCATTTTGTTGAGGAAGTGCATGAGCACGATGCCTTCCCAGACGCCTATGAGGGTGCAGCTTGTGCGAAGATCATCGTGGGTGACTAGTGAGACGACAGCGCGGAGAACGAGGCCGGTGGCGATGGCTAGCAGACTGTCCATGAGGGCTTTCAGGGAGAAGAGGCCAGTGCGAGCGGGGGCGACGCTCCTCGATGAGCGGTCCGAGAACGATATGATGGAACCGATGATACTCATGGATGGGGGAAAGGAAACAAACGGCAACTCTCTTAGGCGCCCGTGTCCTAATATAGCGCTCATCGAGAACAATGGCGTCGGCATGCAAAATTCAACTTTTTGAAAGCTTCTCACCAGCTTCGCCCTAGTGAGTACACAGAAAGAGACGGACGGTGAATCCTCTTCTACTTGGAAATCTTGACAACCAAAAAGCATGATACGAAGTTGCCAGGTAAGAATCGTCAGCTTGGTATCCGCAACGGCCCCGCCACTGAAGCAAGGGTCGATTTCAATACAGGCAGGAATAGCGACTATTTCTAAAGTTCTGCAGCAATTGTTGACGGGATTAGCAGCCAAGTCCCCATATGTTCTTGGTATTCTAACTGGGAAGGCTCGATTGGCGCTACGCCAATCATATCAACCCCTTCACTCAGCCGGCCTTCCAGTTGCCCCCCGCTTCACACGAGTCGCCCACTCGACGAAAAATTGGGTTCAAGTTTTTCCCCTAGAATTCTATTCTTACCTCTGTTGATAATATACGACATTCAGCGCTCAGCCCTGACATACTAGGTATATAACAAACATATGCCTCTGCCTTGTGTGCGCAATTTCCGTGACCATGCTTGGCCCCAATCTCGTCCTCAGCTCGACTGTCTTTACCCTCATTGCTAGACTATACCTGAGGCAATGCTTCAGCAAGCGTGGAACGGAGTATACACGGCCTCTCCCACCTGGACCGAAGAGACTGCCATCGATTGGCAACCTTCTCGATATGCCGAAGCATTTGGAATAGGTCGATGCTTCATGACGAAAACCACTATCCCGATCCTTTCGCTTTCAACCCCGATCGGTTCATGAAGGATGGAAAACTTGATAAGAGCGTCAAAGACCCCGCCACTGCCGCATTTGGATTTGGTCGAAGGTGCGTTGCTTCGGTTCTAATAATAGCGGGCAGCATTCACCTAACGCTAAATGTGCGAATAGAATATGCCCCGGCTGCTACATGGCGTTCCAGTCCGTATGGATAGCAATTGCTTCGACGGTTGCTACATTAGATATCAAGAAAGCTGTCGATGAGCACGGCAACACCATCGAGCCCTCAGGTGAATATGTCTCCACCTTGGTCTGGTGAGTGCTACAAAGTTTCGTTCTGCTTTGCGTCTCTCACTGCATATCGAACAGCATGCCGGCACCGTTCAAATGCTCAACAAAGACTAGATCAGCTTCGGCGGTGGCGTTGATCCAATACACGGAAAAGGACTCGTAAAAGAAAACCCCTTTCGTTTGATTCTCTAAATCTTCTCTGCCTGTACATAAATAATGTTAAGGTTCAACATCGAATACTTGCACAGAATATCATACCACACACCACCACGTGGCCTCTCACCGTCCCTTCATTGTTCTTGGACGTTAATTTGCGACGTGTGTCGTAAGGCTCTTAGGCCTTGGTTTTTGGTACGCCCCGGGACTCGGAATGACGTTGGTTCCCAACATCCATCGCCGTAAGCCTGGCCTATTTACCATTTAACGCTTTGACTGAGATGGGAGAGACCCCTTTATGACCCCTAATCAGCATCAACTCTACTGATCCCGCCCGGAGCCAAGCTTGTTTGACGACCACGACTCAGATACCAGTGTCATTTCTTCAACCACGCACAGTGGGGCGATGTGCAGTTGTGTGATGTGTTCCCCGTTAGAACAAGTTCCTCACTTTGACGACGTTTTCGCGATATGCTTCTTGTACACCTGGGGACGATGTTGATGTTATTCTGCTTCCGTAGCTTCGCCTCCGTAGAGGCCCAACAACCTCCAGGCAAAGCTGGTTAAGCTTGGCCCAACGGAAGTAGTGTTGATATACGACAATACAGAACGACTGGGAAAGTTTCGTGGTAACTTACTGAAAGCGAGCTTTACTTCATGAGCTCTGTTGACTTTGAGGTAGGTACTATTCATGGTCGTCGCATCCAGCCAATACCGATCTTGAATTTGTGCCGATGTTATGGGGGCTTGCACACATCGATGAATTCAATCGAATGATAGTTCATTCAAATGGTCGACCATCGTTCTCCACCGTCCTAGGAATGAACGAGTAAGTCACAACCACCATACGAAATCAAATCCATAACCTAACCATTGATATGAAGACCTCAGCAAACGGGGCAATCAAATATTGCTCCTGGAGACGGGGCTCAGTTATGGAAGACCTACCTGCAGCCTTTGAAGGATCGGGGTATACGTTTCGGTAGTCCAGCGCCCTCAAGCACACCATCCAGCAAGACCTGGCTACAATCCTTTCTTGGGGTGTGTGGAGCGGGTTGCACAGTTGATTTTCTTGCTTTGCGTGAGTGAGCAGACAAAAGGGACAACCATATCAGAATCCCTTTCTGATTAAGATCTATCATAGACTGTTATGGAAGCAACTCAACGCAGTTCATCAACTATGTTGTCGACTTCCACGGCACCTTTCAGCGCCCTATATGGGTCACCGAATGGGCTTGTCAGAACTTCGCTGATCTCAGCAAGCAATGCTCGTACGATGAGGTTATGCAGTTCCTGAAAACTACTCAGGGTTTCATGGACGACGTAGATTTCGTCGAGCGTTATGCCTTGTTTGGAGCTATGAAAGAGATGCAAGACGTCAACGAGGTCAGTTGCTCCCCTTCTACATGGTTTGAAACTGATGTGTCTATGTACAAAGGCAAACAGTCTAATGACGAAGGCGGGGAGGATCAACGAGCTGGGAGCACAGTATATTGGATCAGATGGCGCTGAGATAGCAAGAAATTCAGGCGAAAGATTTCCACGGACAGACACACTCACAACGACCATTTTCATCTTCATCATCTTCGGGCTCCTGTCATTTGAGTAAATACACATGAATACACTTGATAACATTCCTGATTCAAAGCAATTACGACGGTGGGGGTAAACAACAACAGAGCACTATTCTACATCCCTTTATCGTGTCCGACCATCATGTCAGGTAGGTAGCCGTCCGGTTGCTTGGCCTGGGGGTCTATGTACGACAGCAAGACTTCGAAGACCTCTGACCTTTGCCTGAATTTGAACCCACTCAGCGCCTCTTCCTCGCCTCTGATGGATTTTTCCATGGGATCTTCGACAGCCTGCATTATCTCTGCGGTGATTGAGCGAATCACTTCCGTGGGCGTTTCCTCCATTTTCGAATCCTCAAGGTCGTCTTCAACCAAGCAATCCGTCCAGGTGCCTTCAGGCGTAGTAGCACGGCTAAGTTCGTTTGACGGGGAACCCTCATCGTCACCGTCGTAAATAATGGCAGCGGAGGGTTGCGCAGTCGAAGTGCTGACGGGAAACGAAGGCGGAATGGATGGGGAAAGGAGGTGTGTGAGAAGCGACCGGAATACCTCGGCCTCTTCGGGATCGCTATGATTAACCACACTCGAGATGTTATTTTGGAGGAAGTGGAGTGCCTTGACCGACGGCTCCAATTCGCACATTTCTCGGAACCTGGATAAAGTAATGAGGGCTTTGTATTCATGCAGAATGAATGAAGCTCACTGCTGTTGGCGAACCACATAGGTGGCCCTACGGACGATCTCAGATGGCTCAGGCCTGGATAGAGCGGACGGTTAGACTCGGGGCGTAACGTGATGCGTATGTATATACCTCTTGAGAACCATCTTCCAAAAGTCGTCCAAACGACCTTCTGTCCGGTCATTCCTCCTTTCCGACGTACCCACACTCAATTCATCTCGGGCAGCGTCCTCCGTAGTGCTTCGCTCTACAGATGTACCCGAGTCGGACGCTATTCCCCCATTCCCTCCATGCAAGTAAACCGTCTTCGTTTTCGTGTCATAAACGATTTGGTGGGCGTATCGCGGGCTGGGGGTTTCAGGGGACGCCTCCGCCGAACCTCCAAGCACCTGACTGGAGTGCGACAAGATTTTCGACCACTTCCCGGGTCGCGGATGATCGATCCTGTAGAGCCAATTCGATGCAGTTTCGACAATCATCGTTTGCGGGTCTAGTCCTTGTGTGCGCTGCAACCCAGGAAACCTATGAGAAGCCGTCAGCCTATTTCATGATACATCAATACAATCCCCCTCAGCAGAAGCTGCGCAACCCACACGTAGAGCTCGCCCAACTGAGGATCAATAACTGCTCTCTGCGTGAAGAAAGGGTCCGGCCCGCCGGACTTGGAGAAATTGGAGAAGAGCTCAGTTGTAGTGCTCTTGGCGGTGTCGTACGCGTACATGTCGGAGAGATATTTGGTCTCGTGTTGTCCACCAAATATGAGCAGCGTGTGATTGACCGAGTCCAGTAACATAGAATGACCTAATAGAGGAAATTGTCAGAGTCATAACAACGATCGGCCCTTTTGTGAACCTACCATAGCGTGGAGGGATTGTTAATTGGTTTGCCTCCGAGCCATGGTCTGTTACATTACTGCCATAACTTGGTCACATAGAACAGGGATGTGGAAAGCAAATGGACTTACGCTGGTATGGTTCTCCATTTGTTGAGTCTTATGTTATAGCTATAAAATCCAGAGTATTTGATTGCCTCGGAGTGCTTGTCCATAACACGGCCGCCAAAGACATAAACGATTTGAGCATCACTATCAATGACCATCTGATGGTCGGTCACCAACGGTGGTCCTCCGATCGTCTAACAAAGGAAGCTCAGTGAACGGCCAAAGGGCGCAAGAATCATTACTCACCGTAGTATCAAAGGAAAGAAGATCCCATTTCCCGACCATCAGACCCCGAGTATGGTAGCGATGGAACTCAGAACAAGCTGTGCTTGTGCCTGTGGGGGATACTCTATTTCCTTCGGCTTGTACAGGCGAATCGGATTCATTCAAGCGCCCCAAGAGGTATATGTAGCCCGTTTTAGAGTCAAAGACCATTTTGTGGCACGATCGTGGTCCAGGACCATTCTTGTCGGCGGAGGTACTCGTGCTGAGTACTTTCCATCTGTTCTGCGCTACATCATAAGCCCAAAAGTCATCGAGACTTTTTTCTCCGTCCCAACCACCCAGGAGATATATGACGCCTTTGTCGGAATCCATACACATAGCATGTCCGCCTCGAGCCGAGGGCTTATCGCCATCTGCGTTAACACCGTCGATTTTGATCCACTCAGCATATGGATGGCATGATTGGATATAGGATTCGAACAATCCTTCTTCAGAGAGTCGTGCCAAGACCGCTTCTGCTTCTTCCCAATCCCCTTGAAGGACAAGGGCCTGATGCAGCTTGGTGACCAATGGATGCTCAAGTTGAAGTCGGGAGCTGTCGATTACATGCTGGAACGGGGTGAGAAGACGGCGTTGTCGGAGATACTTGAGGATATGTCGGAGAACAGTAGTTTCTCGATACTGTCAGAGTGGTGACTTTGACATCTCGTGGATTAAAAGACTATCTTGCTAACCTCATCGTACCGTATACGAACTTGCTCAACGGTCGCTTCTGTCAAAATCCCGCTCAAGGACACATACCAAATAGACGTGTGGAAATTTTGGCCATGTGCCCTGAAGCGTTTCCCTTGCGTTGGCCAAGATCGTTATTGAAGTTAATGTGACGCACGAGAGTGGGACTATCTTGACAAATCGAACAGGGAAGCAGACACCGTCAGTATTTGCGTGTTCTATAGGGAAGGTTTCTGGTAAAGTATCATTCCTGAGGCTACCTTCCAGAACCTTAGTCAAGTGGTCCTCCGTCATGCCCACATAAAGCTGAAATTCCTTCATGTTGCAAGGATGCGCTATTAAAGAGCGGCTTGGCATTGAGAAGCAGACGGTGACCAGTTAGCTTAAACGGGTACCTTTGTGAAACTACGGAGTTTATGAGCGGCGGAACAACGATGCGGATACTTTAGACGTACCTTTCCAAACGTTATACTCTCTGAAGCAACGGTAAGAAGAGGTTCCTGACCACAGACCACAGAAGCCGCAACTCACTGACAATGCTCAGAGCATCCAAGCGCAATAGGATCCACTGAGACAAATCGCTCTGACTTGCACAACTGACGCTGCTCCATCGGCTCGTTTGATCTGTGGGCCTGTCTGTCATGATATTATGGGCCTCATAATTGCCGCTGTGCTCTGAGCAGGCTGCTACTGAGTACGTGAGAGGAACCGCCGGAGGACTGGGTGGGTTGGCGATTGAACTCGACATCGTTCGTCCTGAGTTTGGGTTAGAGCGGGTTCAAGTTGCAGTGCTTTGACTCTTAGAGTGAGCAGAACAGTCAGTGCGCACTGTCGTCGTCGTGGTATGTGGAAGCGTTGCATCTCTTACTCGCAGCGATGGCTAGCGCGGCCTCATCACGTGAGCGATAATTGAAAGTCGATGGAACGCGACCCTGGTGGGAATGAGTGAGCACTATATTTAGCACGCGAACAGTCAAGGCGAACTCCCATGATCAAGTTTACGATGTCGACGTCCACATGCTCGCGCTCTCAGGCTTCTTCTTATCTTTATGCTTTTCCCAGAGACAGAGACCTCCAATCGTGATGCTCCCGACAGAAAGGACTTCCGAACAGGCTCTTGTATTCTTGTTCTCGCACGATTCTTGCATCAGAATGGGCACCCTTCGCGCCTCTTATTCCCAGAACAGCTATTCATTGGAGAAGCACGCTGCTGGCATTCTCCTCGGCGCACGGGACCCCATAATGCAAGGAAGAGTGCTCGATCGTCAGCGCAGAAGTCATTCAATGCGAAATGGGCACAAAGGCTGTACTGCTATTCCTGTCGAAGCGGATCACATTTACGTCGTCTTCGACCACGACTACATGTGGGCACCATGGATCGTAAGTTCTTAGGAGGTAAGCGGGAAGACGCCCATCGGTGTACCCTCTAGCCGAGTGTCCTAATTAGCTTTCGCTCGCATGCCCATATGCCTCTTTTCTTGAGTATAAAATGGCTTGATATAGTGTATTACGCCCACACCCGTTCTAGCCTCTGCTACCATGAAGGGCGTACTCTTGTGGTCTGTCCTGAGCGCGGGTTATGCCCTTGCCGTCACCCCTCTTTCCAGCGTTAAGCGCGTCACCAACCTTCCCATTGTCGCCAACAAGTTCATCGTCGAAGTCGACAGCACTTCTGATATACCTACCAGGCGTTCGAATGTCGGTGCCCCTACCATATCCCCCACATCCAGCGTTTAATAGCCGTTGTAGCCTCATGATGCCCTCTATGAATCGTTGAGGAAGAGAGCCATTGGCTTTAAGGTTGACAGAGAATTCAACACCGCAGGTCTCTTCGTTGGGGCAGCTTTGACGCTTTCGGTGAGCCCCCCTCTCGCTGCAACTTCGTCTTCCATTCTAACCATGCCCACAGGATGCCCAAGTAAGCACGGAGATTAGTCTCCATAATATCTGCTGATTGTTCTTCCAGGACGTCGCACAGATTCAAGGTACGACCGGTGTAAAAAGTATTCGGCCCGTCCGAGCGTTCGACCGACCCAGGTATTTATCTCTACCCGGCCCATGGTTACCTACTCACAACGATCATCGATTTTCAGACCGGTCAAGGTGCAAGTTGTCGAGGGCCCTGACGATCCGGCTCTGCCACCCGACTCGGAGTCCACTCACGTCATTACCGTACGTCCCTTCCCTCTCGACCGTTCACATTTACCAAACAGTCACCTATAGGGCGTCGACAAGCTCCACGCGCAGGGAATTACCGGCGCTGGCATTAAGATTGGCATGTAAGTCTGATTTCCCTCGATATTGGCCTTGGCTGATCACGCCATATCAGTCTTGATACGGGTAAGTCGCCAGTACATGACCACACACGACATAACTGAGGCGTCGCATGAAGGTATTGATTACACCCACCCAACGCTTGGAGGAGCTTTCGGCCCAGGAAACAAGGTTATCGGCGGATTCGACTTGGTCGGTGACGACTACGACGGTAGAGACTAGCCTTCCATTCCTCATACGCCCAAAATAACGTACGTTCTCAAGGCACCAATACGCCTGTTCCAGACCCAGACCCTTTGGACCAATGTGCAGGTAGCTATACACGTCTATGTCCAGGTTCATTCCATGCTAATGAACTCATAGGTCATGGCACCCACGTGGCTGTATGTAGATCGAATCTGCTTCACATCTCGATCATCTATTGACGTAGGTTCTACAAGGGCATCATTGGCGCTAATCCCGACAACGCGTTCAACATCAGCGGTGTTGCCTTCCAGGCGTCTTTGTCTGCATACAGAGTGTTCGGCTGCGTAGGGGTCGTCACAGATGACGGTAAGCAAGCTAGCCTTCACAGAATCGACATCTTGTGACTGAATGAATGTGCGCAGTCCTCGTTGACGCTTTGTTGCTCGGATTCAATGAGGGTCAAGACATCCTCACTCTTTCTTTGGGAGGCGCCGATGGCTGGACGGAGTCCGTCAGTGCAGTAGTTGCCAGTCGTATCGCGGCCACAGGCAAAGTCGTCACCATCGCAGCTGGAAATGACGTAGGCCTTTCACTGTCAAGCCATTCAAATTGATTAACATCGACGCTTCTTAGGGCGCATCTGGCGCATGGTACACTTCAAGCCCAGGAAATGGTAAGAAACCCGTAACTTCATCAGGGCATCTATATGAACTCTTTGTAGGTATCGATGTCATCTCTGTGGCAAGTCTGGACAAGTACGTTTCCACTTTCCGTGCAACGTGTCGCCTCTCAACCCTTTCTATCAGCACCGTCGTCCCTCTTCAAACCGCCCAAGTACACGGCGTGACGCACGATCCTATAATCTACCAAGACACGTTCCCCCTGCCAATCAACGACACTCGTCCCATCTTCGCGACTTCAACTGATGTCACTGTGGTCGATGATGCGTGCAACCCTCTTCCTGACAGCACACCCGACCTGTCTGGTTTCGTTGTCGTCGTCCGACGAGGCACCTGTACCTTCGTAAGGCTCTACGTATTTCAAGCCCATGGTCTTTGTAGGACTCAAATCATTGCTAGGTTCAAAAACTTCAGAATGTCGCCGCAAAGGGAGCTACAGTCACATTGATATACGAGTACGTCCCCCACGTTGCGTCCCCTTATGTCTGCTAATTGCTCCGTAGTAACGGAAGTGGATTCGGCGCCATTGAGACCGGCGAATTTGTTGCTTCGTTCATTCAAGCTGCAGATGGAGAATTTGTGAGTCTTTCGCTATCGATATTCCTGGCTTCTAACATCTGTTGGGACAGTTGGTTCAACAATTTGCCGCCGGGCAGGCCGTCTTCCTCTCGTTCCCCTCAATCCGGAGGGCTCATCCAGTTCCCCGACCCCGCTGGAGGCCTCATCTCGTCCTTCACCAGCTACGGACCTTCGAATGATTTCTTCTTCAAGCCTGCTGTCGCTGCCCCCGGAGGAAATATCCTGTCTACCCTCCCAGTCAACCTCGGTCTCTTCGGTATTGAATCTGGAACGTCCATGGCAACACCATTCGTTGCCGGAAGCGCTGCTCTTTTGTTCCAGGCCAAAGGAAAGTCGGCAGCTGTTGGCAGAAGCGCACGAACGCTCTTCGAGACCACCGCGCAACGCGTTCCCTCAACTCATACCGACGGCGATCCATTGCAAACTCTGACCCAGCAAGGTGCAGGTTTGATCAATGTGTTTAACGCCATACACACGACAACTATTGTCTCCCCTGGAGAGTTGATCTTGAACGATACAGCTCACTTCAAGGGAACGTAAGTCACCGCCTGATCTACCCGTTTGTTCCGTATGTTAACTAATATGAATAGCCAACAATTCACTGTTCGGAACGCCGGATCATCCGCCAAAACCTATACACTGAGGCACATTCCAGCAGGAACAGCTGTTACCGTCACTCCAGGTACCATATTCCCTGCTGATGGCCCAGTGCCCCTCTCCACGGACTTCGCTTCCGTATCCCTCAGCACGTCCAAATTCACTCTTGCCCCCGGAAAGACTCAAACCGTCACCGCACGATTCACTCCCCCAGCTGCCGCAGACCCTTCGACTTTCCCCGTCTTCTCGGGTTTCATCCAGATAGAAAGCGGCACGGAGCAAGTTCAGGTATCATACCTTGGCTTGAAGGCATCGTTGAAGGACAAGCAAGTCATAGACAACACCGACTTCTTCTTTGGCGTCCCCACACCCGTTCTAACCGACCCGAACGGTGAGGTCCAAACAAGCCCTCGTAACTATAGCTTCCTGGCTTCGGACTTCCCCACGTTGATCTTCCGGTAAGGCAAAGACCACCTAACGGTGTAGCGTGTTGACCGACCTCTTCGTAGACTTGCGTTCGGCTCACCCAAGGTTGTGGTCGACCTCGTTTCCCCTACCATCAACTTCAAGCCCACATTGAACACCCGTGCTCTTGGCGACACCCATGGCTCGTTCTTCTCCTTCCCTCACCGCGTCAAGACAGGCTCCTTTGCCCAAGTCCCAACTATTGGAACTGTTTTCGAACTCGACTTCACCACCCGCAATAATGACGTGAGTCCTATCTTCCGTTACCATCATTATATATGTTGACCCTGCTCTCTAGGACCCCAGCGACAACGGTTTCGTGAGTGTCGCCATTGACCCTCCGACTTTCGCGAACGGTACGACCATCCCTAATGGTCAATTCCGTCTCTTGCTTCGTGCTCTCAGGGTGACCGGTGATCCTACCAATGAGGCTGACTTTGAGAGTTTTCCTCAGTCCCATCATTGGTATCAACGCTCCTTGAAACGAAGAATAAATGTACACCATTACGTAGCTACCTTTCGTTTTTATTTATTCGGGTGAATTCTATGAATACTCAACAGTGTTGGACATCCGGCTGAGATAATCTCATGTGTTCGATTCCGCGGGTGGAGTTGAGGAGATTTTGTAACATTTTGACAAAATGGAATGATGAGAGCTTTTACAATGCACACATGCTACAGACTAAGTACGTAGTAGTAGAACGAGAGAGATTGTTGGGTGTGGAAGGGGGTAATTTGACACATGTAGACGTAAGAAACAGAGCAGTATAGCGATTTTGATCATATAAATCAAATGTGTGGTGGCTGGTTGAAATACGGATGTCAAAGTGTCCTGTGTTGATGGGGGGGAATCGACGCAGAACGTTGGTGGAAGAAGGAAGAAAAACATGAGGATCCCAGGAAGTACCGTCGTCGAAATAGCAAGGATGGCTAACAAGAAAACCTGGGGCAAGGAAGTCAAGATCAAACCATGATACACCGACAAATACTTACTGGTTTCCCGATGCAAGGAACAAGAAGTGAAAGGTGGAAATGGACATGTATGGGGGAGGGGTTAAAAAGAAGATAATGGACAATAAAACACCCATGAACAGGAAGTACGTAAAAGTTAAAGATATTGACCCAGATATACAACAAAGACACGAGGGTAGTCCATGAGGGAATTACGGCGGCAGCTATGACGGTTGTCGGGGCGGCTTTACGCGGAATTCAGCTATCAGGCATAGATGACTGCGAGCGCAAAACGAATGTCAGACACTATGTTAAAGGAGAGAAACTGGAATATGACTCACTCGGAGGGAAATGGGCATTTGGGAACCCGACGACCTTCTCCAAATAGGCCTTATCCACTTCGCCCAACACTGCATTGACAGCTATATTCGCCTGCGAATACCACACATAATCAATGACACCCTTGAAGCTCGGCGTGAAATTCGTCATCGGAAAGTCATACGACGCTCCTGACGCGACGCTCGCGTGGTTTACGGTGGCGCCAGGAACTTGCGACGAGACATCGTACGCGCTCTTTAACCCGAGTTGATGCTTCAGCCCCTCCGAGGTGTACCTGCCGTACATGTGTGACATGAAATCGGGGTGATTGGCGGGAAGGGAGCCTTTCGAGAGGAATTCATATAGCCCGGAGTCCGGAACGGTGTTGAAATCACCACAAACGATCAATGGGATTTTTGTTCCGTCTGCGTACGTGGGAGCCTTCTCGAATGTTAGTGGAGGTGATGAATGTCCGTTGATCCCATTCGTCTCTCCGTTAACCTGCTCGCCGTTGGGGTCGCCGTCCTCATCTATCTCATCGAAGGTTGGCGCTGGCGTCGGTATCAGACGAGGAGGATACCTCGCGAAATTATTCGCGATCTTTTCCACCTCTTCCAACAGCAAAGCCACCTGAACCAACTTGACATCCCGATACGCAGGGTCCCAATGGATATGAGCGTTCGCTATGATGAACCTCGTGCCGGTCTGCTTATTCTCCATGAGACAGATGACGGCGATATGATCTTTCCCGAGCACGCGGTTGAACATGTCGTCGGTTTTCTTGAAGTCTTGCCGCTGCATTGCAACAGCACTAAATTCGATGAGATGTTTTTCGACTAATTGATATCTATAAGCAAGATGAGTGGAGCGATCGAAGGGCATGGAAAAGACCACGCACTTGGATGCCTTGTAGAATGTCGCACATCCATCAACTTGCCTTCGTTCCGTTTCCCCCATCGTCTTATATCTCGACTTCGGCCAATACACCCCTTCGTATCCCTTGTCCCGCAACCTCTGCGTGAAGTAGTCCTCATACTGCGCAATATCCACCTCCTGCAAGCACATGAAATCTGCGTCCGAAGATATAATCTCGTTCAATATAATCTCTTTGCGGAAATCCCACTGAAGAGCCCAAGCAGGGGTGTACCCATATAACCGCTCCGTGGCATACTTCTCGCAAAGGATGTTATAGCAAAGGACGGAGAAGGTTTCGGCCGCGGGATCTCCGGAGAGGAATTCACGCTCATGATCCGTGACGACACTCTTCCAGTGCCGCTCTGGGGGTGGTGGGGGCACGGGACACGAGTCGCGGAGGTATGAGATAAGAGCCGCTGTCCCGTCCTTCTGGATTATCGACTTGAAAGTAGCTTCGAGAGGATTGCCTTCCACGCCCAAGGTTTGCAGCTGATGCAGTGTCCCTAGCTCGTGGGGAATCGTACTTATCATATTATCAAAGACGAACAACTCCTTCAGGAAAGTGAGCATTCCAAGTTCGGGGGGCAAGATCGTGAGGAGGTTCCCCGATAAATCAAGCATTTCCAAGTGCCGAAGTTTCGAGATCTCAGGAGGTACGGAGGTGAGGGCATTGTGATTGAGGTAAAGGTTGATGAGGAAGGAGTAGGAAAACAGGCCCGAGGAGGGTGGAAGGTGTTTGATATTGATACCGCCCATATCCAACGAGTTCCAATTGTTTGCTGGTGGCCGTGAAGCTGTGGGCCGCGGCGCTTCGGTTACAGGACCAACGGTAGAGGAAGGGTGATTGGCGAGTGCTGGAGACGCCTCGGACGTCGTATCCGACGAGGCAGTATCACTTGGTACCTCCGGTGGAGCGTTGGGGTTCGTGATGGGAATGGCGGACTTTGCTATTGGTCGACTTGCCATCTGGCTTGCCCTCGCTCTGTGATGCGGTGAACGACAAGATCTAACCATCTGTGACAAAGGAATGCAAAGATTGCTGGTATCAGCTAACAAGGGGAAGTGGGTTGATCTTTAAAGGACGAACCTCGCATTTCAGGAGTTGCTGTTGGTAGTGGGGCGCTATTAGCTGGCCTGCTGGTGAGCCTTGCAGGACGTGCTGCTGATGCGAATGTCCATTTGGTGGTGAGGGGTAATGCGACAGGGAGTTCTGGTGGTGGTGATGTGGTATTGGCGGATGTGGGTTGAGCGGGTGGGGGTGGTGCTGTTGAGGGTGGTGCTGCATGGGGTTCACTGCACCGTTGGCGTACATGGGATATCCTGGCGATGGCGGGGGCGGGCCCACGGTTGGCTGGGACCCTGGCGGACCAAGGACTGGGTGATGCGTATGCGTCCTACTCCAAACCGGCTGCTCATGGTGATTTGAGAGTTTATGGGCGATTCCTGGGGACTGCTGTGGGTAATACATCGCATCTGGCGGCTCCCGGGGTCGAGAGCGGCGGTGTATGCACGGGCCAGGAACTTGTGGGGGTATACGCTGTCGTCAGCTGCGTCGGCTGTCGTCGTCGCTGCTGCAGTCGTTGTCGGCGATGGGGAGGCGGAGATGGTGGTGGTACGAGGTAAAGAGTGGATGGGAGAGAAATGCGCTGGATAAGAATACAGAATTTGGCTGGACTGAATTTGTCGTGGCTGTTCGTGGTCAAAGGTCGATGTGGCTTCGGACTCTTACTCCAAACTGTCACAAAGGCGTCGGACTTGAGATTTTCCCACAATATCCTGCTCTCCAACTACAGCAACTCAGCGCGATGGTATTATCTTGAAATCTTCCATGTCCCCGTTGCCACCGGACTAGCTGAAGCTCGCTGAAGGGGTAACAAATCCTTTCGAAACGCTTCTGTGTAAACTATAAAATCGATCCCAAAATTGTACACATATCATCATAAATTTTCTACATTACTTACGCCAACGACTTCGGTAGCCCGTCGGGCCCAAGTAAAGCCTCCTCCGCACCAAGTACCCGAGGACCGTCGCCGACGTTGGTGTGAATCAGCCCCTTCACAGCCCCGACCTCAAACTTCTTCGCAACAGCCTCGTTGAAGCCCTCCACGACGCGCCCCTCCCCGACGCTCCCCCCAGCGAACAGCTGGAACGGGTCCTTGAACCCATCCTTTTGCGGGAAATACTTGACAATCAACTCTACGATCTCCTTGACATTCTCCTGCAGTGTGTAGATCACCGCATTCGGGCCAGCGTCGTAGGTGTATGCCGCCTTACGTTTGCCGGTCTTCTCGATTGCAACTCTGTTGTATTCGACAATCAAGGCGATGATCGACCTGCTCACGTCGTTCATGTAAAAGATGGGGGGCTCCGTGTCCAGCGCAACGGCGTGGAACTGGTTCGAGTCGGCCATCGTGACCTTTGCGAACGCGTCAAAGTCCTTCGCCTTGATAGCTGCCTCGATCTCCTTCATGCGTTTGGGCACGACATGCTTGATGCGGTGTTGGAGGAGTTCAGAGGTTTGGACTGTGCGTTGCATGCCGCTGGTTGACGAGGTACCCTTCTTGTCATCGGAGACGACGCAGATGAGGGCGTGCATCTCGGGCCAGTGCGAACGGGGTGCGACTTCAACGGCGAGGGAGTCGGAGCCGTCATCTAAGACGCCTTGTTCCCAGGCGACGTATCCGCCGAAGAGGGAACGGCAGGCTGAACCAGATCCTTGACGCGCGATCAGAGAGAGGGTCGATGGGGAACAAGGGAGGGCATAGAGGGCTGCGAGGGAAGATACAAGGGCTGCGAAGCCAGACGCTGAGGATGCGAGTCCCGCAGCCGTAGGGAAGTTGTTGAATGAAGCGATGTGTACGGGGAATGTCGATAGCTGTATGATCATCTTTGAGCAATGCGAAGAGTGGTTATATGAAGTCAGCGATCACCTTGGGTGCACTCGCATCCTTGTCCTCAACCAATTCCTTCCTCAACTTCTTCAACTCAGCGATACAAGTTGTCAGCCTCCCAGGCGCAACAATTTCTTCCTCCTTGCCATTCAGCCATAGCCGATCTTTAGAAAATGAAGGATCGGCGCGCGAGGTTGTCGTCGATCGGAGGTGATCTTGCGACAAGGTGACCGACAGCGACGAGTTTGTCGGCAGAATGAGCTTCGTGTCGCGCTTCCCCCAGTATCTGCCGTTGCGTGGATGTCAGGGTGCAACGTTCACGACGGTCTCGGGAAGGAGAGCGGGGACATGACTGACTTGATACATGCGATGTTGACAGGGGCAGATGCCGTCGCTTGGTAGACCATGGCTGTCTTGTTTTCGATGTCTTGCTGCTTATTTGCTGGGTTCCGACGCAATGAGCCACAGAACGACGAGGAAAGAGGGTGAGATGGGGAAGGGGGAGCAGGTGAAGGGGTAGATGGAGGTTTTGGTTTTAAATCAGATCCCTTGAGGACGGCGGTTAGATGATTATACAGCTGTACCTCCGGATAGACAAGCGATTAGAATCAGATGGTTTGTGAAATTGGACCATTGTCGAATGAGACAGGGACTCAAAATTTCAGGTCTCTTTGCTCATGAACAAGGCTTTGTTATCGTGCAAGAATCGACGCCAGTGTAAATCAGCCAAAATACTATGGGAGCCTTTGGAAGCAAGGCCGAAACGAAACGTGCGAGGCCCAGTGCACAACGATCTCAGCGCACACGCGGCGGGAAATAAGGGAGATATGTGAGTGATACTGGACTGATTACCATCTCTGCCCAATGCACGTCGCCAATCCTCGCCGCTGCTTCCAAAGACCACGTTCCATTCAATCTCTTCAAACCATATACAGCATAGATCGTAACCTTGAGTTTAAAGTCGGCCAGAAGAGAAGACGGTGGTGCGAACGCGGAGGCTAGCTGTCCCTGTTGTCCTGGCTGATGCCATGCCATGTGAAGGTGCTTTGAACCTCTAAAAGAATCCAAGGAACTAACAGTACTGAGTCTTGCAGTCGCGTTCGAGGTCTGAATTTGGACCCCTGTGCTTATCTAATACCCCTTTCTCCGTTACTGAGGAGCTGGTTGAGAGCTCGCTTTCGTCTCAGCAAATAACGGGCTGACTGCAGAGGAATTTATTGGTTGTGTGCGTACACACTCCCGCCTCATCCCGCCTTCCCAAAGACCAGCTCCTTCATCGAACGAAACCTGCCCTTGGTCACCTCGGCTTCCTCTCCCAAATCAATGTCCTGAATCCCCAAATCGTCCTTCATGTGCGCCTCGCTCTTCGTGCCCGACAAAGGTACGATTCCGTGTAGCATGGCAAGTCTGAACATCGCTTGCTCTGGCGTGCAATGGCCTGCCTTTGCTAATGCCACGAGATCGGGATGTTTGAGGAGCGACGGCGAGCCAGAGAGTGTCCAGAAGGACCTACAAATCCGTTAGCAGCGAGACCACCACGTCGATAGCAGGAGGGCTCACTGGTACAAGATCCCATGGGCCCGGCAATACCCATACACATCCTTATCCCACCCATTGCCCTCGTACCATCTATTCTGCACCACCTGCACCTCCCGCTCCTTCCCCAGCTCCCTCAGCACATCGACATCATACACATTGCTCACCCCGATCATTCTCACCTTCCCAGCATCCTGTAGCCCTATCAGCGTGCGCCAGGCCTCGAGTGTGCGCACCTTTGTAGAGAGCGGGCTGTGGAGGAGGTAGGAGTCGATGTACGTTGTGCGGAGGTTGGCGAGGGAGGTAAGGAAGGAGGATTTGATTTGCGCGGGGAGGGGGTCGCTGGGGTCGTAGGGGAGTGGTTTGGATGTGTCTTGCCCGCCGATTGGGGTGAATCTGCCGTCATTGAGTGGTATTTGAGTAGACTCAACAGGTATACAAGGATTAGAGGCAGCACTTTGTCTGAATGAAGAGGTCCTCTCGCTGGATCCCGTATTTCTCCTGGACGATAGATAGCGCCTCTCCCACCGCGTCTTCCCTGTATCCCTCTCCGTTTACATTACGTAGTTTCAAGGCTCATATACTTGCCTGTAATGTTTCGGCTGGCATGCTGTATCAAGTGCGCGGAACCCTGCTTGGATGGCCTTGACCACCAACTCTGCAGTCCGTTCCTGCTTCCTAATATAAGCAAATCATTTCAGATCGTCACTCAGCAGTGCGAGTTCGAGGCAGCAAACCATGCTGTGCCATAAATTATCGCTGGGATGGCAGCCATTGTCAGCCAAACGTCCAATCTATGATACTCGGGTATCGTTTGATGCGGGGAGTGCCAAGGCAAGGAACGAGGCTAGCGCTTGACACCACACTCAAGACTCTCATGGGAAGACAATGCCAAAACTCGGTACATATGTGGTACATGGCGTGACAAAACGGCCGCTCCAATCAGAAATTGACCACCTTTTTGGGTTTGCGGAGCGCTCCATTTGCGTTTGTCGCCGGAGCGCGATGCGTAGTACCCTTCTCCTCTTTATCTACTTGATGCTTCCGCCGCTTGAGCGTGTGGAAGTCGTCCTCATCTGCGCCTGCGCCTGCGCTGTCTACTATTCCGAGGATAGGACGGTGTGTCGCTGTATCAACTAAAGTAAGAGTTCACGAGAGTTAAACACGTAAATGCTTATTTGATATGAAGATGGGTCGTATATAACGCACCTTTTTTATGCAGATCACAGTCCCTCGCAAGATGTGTCGTCTTCCCACAGAGCTTGCAGCACCCACCGTTCGGATACACGCCTCGCTCCTTATTCTGTGGGCACCCCGAAGCCAAGTGGCCCTTCCCCGAACACACGAAGCACGACGCGAAGGGCATGGGGTCCCCGGGGTCGACCCGTTCCTTGCACCGCGATAGTGTATGTGTGGATGAACCGCACCTATAAACATCCGCGTGAGCTGAAGTACATTGTGAGGTGACGCGATGTCAATATGCGTAGAATGGGGGAGGGGGGTCTCTCACCTGTAGCAAATCCCGACCACAGCACCCGGGGCGCCCGAGTCCCCTTTCGCAGCGTTGCGAGTGGTGGGACAGTCCCTCGCCGCGTGCCCCGTCTCGCGACACGCGAAGCAGATCGTCCCAGGGTTCCGATCTGCTATAGGTTTTAGTCTATACGGCTGGGTGTTCTTCCGTGCAGCGTCTTTGGCCTCTTTCGCTAAAACGAGGGGAATGATAATTGCCGTTTAGTTGAGGTGAATAATGGAAGGGAGGGTGGGGGACTCGGCGATGAAGATAGTAGTGAATTATAACGTACCTTGCTTGCGACGCTCCTTCTCCCACTTCTCCCTATCCCGTCTTTTTTGCCTCGGCGTCCTCTCTGTTGTCCCCGCAGCACCAGAAGCCGTAGCCGTAGCGCCCCCACCCGCCTGAACTACTCCCTCGGCAGACTCTCCATCCAGTGTTGCATCCGCATTTTCTTTAACCCTAGCCGCGCCTATATTTTTCTTCGACTTGGATCTCTTGCGCTTCTTCTTTGGTGGTGGTTGCGCACTTGGATTCGACTGCAAGCCCTCAGTCTCAGCCTCAGCCTCAGCGGGTATGGCGGTACTTTTTGGCCCTTGAATGGGTGTTTCGGTTATTTGTGACGTTGAGCCGGGGGATGGGGCGGCCTCAACGTCAGCATCTGCGCTGAATCCAGCGTCGACGTGCGTCCGTTTGTATCTGAAGTTCGTGATTCGCGTCATGGAAAGAAAGTGAAGTCTTCAAATCAGCGTTTGGAGAATTTCCTCTAGCGCCTATCTAATCTTATCTCGTTTCCCCTGCAGAACGATGATTCAATTGATCGAGCCGATCTTTCCACTCACCCAGTTCCGTACCGCTATAACCTTCCTCCTTCCCTCTTCGTAGTAATGCCACCACGACTCAACAAACGCCAGCAGCGCGAACTCGAAGAGCTCGAAGCCTTGCGCGCCATTCCCTCAAATGAGCCTACGAACGGCCGAGATGATCTTGAACGCGAAGGAGATGGCTCTGATGACGATCCCGAGATGAAGGTCCCGCCCCGGGTTCGTGCCAGTACCACTGGGTTCTCTGCCGCAAGTACACGTCCTTACTGGGTTATGCACGCATTGTGACGCCTGCCGAAGCTTGTAGCGGACGATCTTGAGAGCGAGGACGATGTGGCTCCCGCTGCTGCCAGGTCCGCAAAGAAGGTGGGTCTAGTTCCACCAGGGCCATTGGAGCGACACAAGATCTCATGAAGCTAATTCTGGTGTTGTGCAGAACAAAAATAAGAAGAAGAAAAAGCCTGTTGGGGCTGTGACGGTTGCCACTTCGGCGTCGACACCAGCTACTCCTACGAGCCAATCTAAGAGCGAGAAGAAGGCCGAGAAGAAGGCCCGGACGAAGGAGAAGAAAGCAGACAAAGACGAGCTCGATCAGGCGCTTGCAGACCTATCTCTCAAGTACGTTACATATATCCCCCCACCCTCCACCTTACTCATTGATTATTGCCGCCCCTCAGATACCCGGAACTCCAAAAGCTCACAGATACACCAACATCGCGCGGAGAGAATGGGAGCACTGGCGCCTCCGACCGCTCCTTAGCCTCCCTCCTCGCTGTGTCGACCGCGCACCTCGATGCCGAGGGCGAGATGCGGAAGTTCTTCGGCGCGAAGGTCGTGCAGGCCTCCAAATCTTCCTCATCCTCTTCGTCCGGTGCCCGCAGAGCCGCCGCAGCCAGTGCCGCAGCGCGGTCAGTGCTCACGCGCCCGCAGGCGACGTGGTGGCCCGCCAAGCTGCGCGAGGGCCTCTCAATCCGCGCGCTGACGGACGACGAGTGGGCGGCGAGGGTGGAGAGGCATCAGTGGGAGGATGGCCCCCGGGAGAGGTGGTGGAAGGTGGAGTACAGCAAGAAGTATAAGAGTGTTACGCTGGCGTTCATGCGGACGGTTCTGTCTGGGGGTGAGATTGCGCGATTTGGTTTTTGTTGGATTCATTTGGGTGGTACTGAAACCGAGACCATAGACCCTGAAGGCTTTTGGAACCTCCTGCGCCATCTCCCCTGGCACGCCGACACGCTCCTACAACTAGCCGAAGTCTACCGACACAGAGAAGGTGCGTGTCTTCACTGTCTCCTTCCTACCTTGTTGCCATAGTGCTGTGTATAATAACCACTGATCAATACAGAATACGCACAGGCCGTCGACTTCGTAGACCGCGCGCTGTTCACCTACGAACGATCTTTCGTTGGCGCGTTCAGCTTCACCAATGGCATGAACAGGCTCGACTTTGACTACATCGAGAACCGGCCGTTTTTCCTCGCCGTGCACCGACAAGTCATGTATGCCTTTCAATATCACTCGCGCTTAGTGTATACTCATCCCCCATTATGTGTTACAGAGACCTCCAACGCCGGGGCTGCGTCCGAACGGCGTTCGAGTTCGCGCGCCTCCTGTTGTCGCTCGATCCATGGGAAGACCCGCACGGCGCGCTCTTCCACCTCGATTTCCTAGCGCTCAAGGCGGGCATGGGGGGCTGGCTGCTCGAGATGTACGATCTCCACGCTTCGAAGACAAACTCTTCACCCGAATCTTCGAAGACAGGAAGACAATCCGCGCGGCTGAACCCGACTGTGCTGCCCGGCTGGCTGTATGCGCGCGCGCTGGCGCTGCGGTACGATGAGGATGTGAGGAAGGATAAAGTCAGTCCTCCTCTTCTTTTGGGCTCTTTTTTATCACCGTCTTGGTACCCATATAATACTCGCATCTATCATTTACACCGTTGCTAACACCATCGTGATTCGCTGTGTAGACACGCGAAGGGAGCACGGCGGCGCTGCGGCTCGCGGTGACATCCTTCCCGTCAGTCGTCCCGCTCCTCGCAGACAAGATCGACGCAGCGATACCCGACTCGGTGCGCGCCCACGTGGATTTCAGGATACAGACAGAGGGCAGGTGCGTCCCATACACCCACCAAACTTGTCCCTGTCATCTCATTATATCCCAAATTTTGCATGCATATGCCTATGCGTATACATATACGTACATGCATTTATGTTTGTGTTTTGTTTGTGTTCGTATTTAGCTCGCTGACGCCTGAAGACGCGGTGCTGCACCTCCTCTCGCACGCGTACGTGCAGCGGTCGGCGCCGCTGTGGAAGGCAGACGCCGCCCTCGCACGGTGGTTCGCAGACACCGTCGTCTCCTCTTTCCCCTCCCTCACCTCCTCCTCTCCCTCCTCTCCCTCCTCCTCCTCTTTTCTCTCCTCGCTCTCCTCCGCCTCCTCATCCACCCTCCCAAAACAGCCCGCCCACACGCAGTTCCTCGCCACCTTTGCCTCGCGCGCGCTCCGCTTCTCGGTCTACCGGCACACCGTGGTCCTCGAAGCTACGCACCGGCGCCTCTTCGCGTTCATACCGAAGGATGTATTGGGTGCGAAGTCGTTGGCGTGCGACCCGCTGCCGCCGCCGACGGCGGTGACAGAGTATACGGAGGTGTTTTTCAGGGGGAGCGAGGATGTGTTCTCGGCGAGGCATCGCAGCCGGCAGCAGCGCGCGGCGGACGAACGCAGACTGGAGAGGATGATTCCCGATGCGGCGTTCCGCCAGCAGCTCCAAGTGAGTGACCCATCGCATACTTATACATACACCCGCTCCCCGCTTTTTTGCTGAGCAGTTGTTGGACAGGCATTCTTCGATGGGAACCCGAATATCGCGGAGCAGTTCCCGGGCGGGGTGGTGCAGTTTGCGCAGAATGCGGCGAGGCTGCCGCCGGATGTGCTGGAAGGGATGATGATTGCGGAGCTGAACGCGCAGGGCGGGCAAGGCGGTCATGGGGGAGGCGGAGGCGGAGGCGGAGGAGGGATGCCTGGGGGGATGCCTGGTGTGGATATGGGGGATGGTAGGGAGGAGTGGGGAGGTGCTGAGGGAGGTGGATTCGATGAGGGGCATGAGGGAGAGGAGGGAGAGGGAGGGGAAGGAGAGGAAGATAGCGAGGAGGAAGATATCCCTGTGAGTCCGCGTCGCTTCTATGCTCTCCTTTCCTCGTCACTTACGCATGGTGTTCGTGCTAGCCCATGGCCGTGCGGGTGCTGCGCAACATCGTCGGCCGGTTCTGGGGCGGCGCGAACAGGCGAGGAGAAGAGGATTCGGGTAGCGAGGACGATAGTGATGGTGGGGGGCGGCTACCGGACCTAGTCGATCGCGACGGCGTGGATTGATGGCAGGCGGATACATACACGCGTATACGCACCGACTGGTTGGTGATTACATTTAAATATCAGTGACTAATGGATCAGAGTAGCGATGAGCGTATGCAGAGCAGGAACCAGGGTGCTAGGCTCGTAATCAGCCTATCTACGAAGTCGTCGCTTCCTTGAAAAGGGTTGCAATCTAATGAGGCAGAGCGTATGTACGCGTATGTACCAAAATTGAAGAAATTGGTAGAAGGGAAGTGGGTGTGCTGGAGCCCGAGTCGAGAGCGAAGGAGGTGCAAGAGCCGTTGATCGAGACCAGGCATTGCCACTCTGTCCTCCAAAAACCCTAATATTTTCGGAGCCCCCGAAGATTAATTTAGTACGAATGAGGCGGGGAAAAATACGTGCGCGCAACGTGTACTACACCCCAACCGGCGCCGTTGTAGTTCGGATAGAGTTTTGATATTCATCCCAAGTCAAGCCTGGGAATTGGACATGACTTGAAGATGCACCCCCTGCGTCCCTTGCGACGGATTCGGTTGAATGTAATGAATCGACAAGTATGGCGAATCGGACATCTCGCAGGGTGATGCCAGGTGCGTTCTTGGACCCCAAAGCGGGACGAGCAGAATGGGTATGCGTATATATGGTAACTTGAGTATTGGCGACGCGCAATATGCAGTGATGCTGTGTGAATATGAGTAAATGTGAAGTTGGCTTCATCGATCCACAGAGAAATTTAGTGTAAGGGCGTACGTTCTCCTCCGACATGAGCTCCTTCAAATCCTCGACAAATTTTACAACACATTCATCACTGCCGAAGTGGTACGTCTTAAGCAGTTCGGGTACGACTCGGGAAGGATGTGACTTGGAAGGCTTTGAGTGGGCAGAAGAGAAACGGATGCCCCACCCGTTGCCGTTCAACACGCCCATATAGCGTTCGAAATCTTCTGCGGTAATCCAAGGCGTCGGCCAGCCAGAGACCCGGTCGGGTAGTAAGGTATTAAGTGGCGGGTACTGTCTAGATGCACTTGAAGCAATGCTGCCATGTCGTACGTATGCCGCGCCCAGAGTCGCGTCTTTCGCATCCAGAGCCGTCGTTGACGTTGAAAAAGGCCGTGAAGCAATATTGATGAGATGAAGAGGAAAGCTGCGAGTACGAGCAGATCTAGGTAGCAGCGCAGAACGTCGCAGAGAATGTACGGCCAGCATGATGGTCGCCCTTTGGTCCAAATATTGCCCAGTGAATGCGTGAGAACATACCGCTTCCTTCGCCACCGTTGTGGCCTGCGTGAAGGAGTCACTCACGTTGCCCGCGCAATAGTAAGGTCGTTTTTCCCATTTTCAAACCTAACCGAATAGGCGATGAACTTCCCGGTATGACTTGTTGTCGGATTTCGGAAGTCACCGTACAGACTCCGGGAATGCTTCAAACATAGCACGGCGAGTCCACTAAACCGATGAACATGACATGGGAAATGTCTGTTTCTCTCAGTGCTCCATCCATCCGCAACTTCAATCTCCCTACCAGCCATTTGGCCAATCGTTGTTGAGCATGGCTTCAATGTTGGTCCGGCAGGATTTCTAGCATGCTATAAGTACTCCCCGAATTCCTAAGAGTTCTCTCAACAACTTGGACACATCTGCACCACTATGTTTACCGATCGTCTCGAACAAACCACCGTTTCCAACGACGAGGTGTCTTCTTTGGCCGGAACTCGCGTCCGAAGCTACGAGAACAACCTCACGCCCCCTGCGGGAACATCTTTCTTCGAAAAGTACGCATTCGCATTCTTATTTTGGGCCAGGAGCGACATAGCTCACGCGCCGTTTCAATTGCGCAGGCAAAATCTTACCGTCTTCGATCAGGAAGACCTGACGACTCCGGGGTCTTTTGGTACAACCATTCTCATGCAGACTCTCACCTGGCGCACCGACGTGTACAAATACGTTACTAGAGCCAAGCCAGACGATGCGAATTTCCAGCAGGAAGGCGGGGAGATCTATATCATCATAGTTCATAGCGGCCTCTCCAAAACGAACGGCGTGACCAGCTCCATTGGTTGGGAGTACGTCCAGACCGTCAAAGCTCCGTCCTCGGTTATCCCAGTCAAACAATATCCTGCGACCAACAGCGGGACGCAGTCGGGGGATAATTGGTCATGTACGCCCAACATTTGCGACACTGATACGAAATCCGTTCTGACCCTGGTTCGCAGATAATATAGGGTTCAAGCAGACCATGCCTATGTTCAAAAACGGGGCCAATGAACTCCTTGATTTTCCCGCATCATACACAGAAGACTTTGTACGAAACAAGTCGCAGCAAAGGGGCGCGGAAATATCCAACGGCGTCGAGTTTTCGGTGCATTTGGAGGAAGACGTCAGTCCCGGTTTCTTTGTTCTATAGCTTGTCATATACTCATTCATGATCTAGGTATTTGGGGAGTGGCCAGTCATCGCATTTTCTGTATTTAAATGTCTCGACCCCAGTGTCTTCCCAGTGACATTCAGTAAGTACTAGTGCTCCCGTGCGCCAGATAGAAACTCACTAGAATTGGTTCGCCCCGCGTAGCATTTGAAGCGACAGCTGGTCAGCGCCGTAACAATGTCGTGAGTACCCTTCGCTACCTCGTGATCTCGCTTGACTATATCTCTGCGTGTGTAGTATACGCCTCAGGGGACGAAGTTGAGCAAGGATGTAGTGGTCGATTTCGCCTTCAAGCCTTAAGCTTAAGCCTTGATTTTGACTGATGGTCTCCCGTGCTGAAGACGAACCGTATTCTCTTGTAATCTTCATGTTGCTCCATCTTACCACAAGTGTCTCGATTGCCTGATACAAACGTCGATCATACAATTTTTTTGGACTCCTAATTCACTCCTAATCTAGTCACCTCGGCCATTCCACTCATGATTCGAGTAGCGACTAAATGGCGATCTGAACGTTCTCCCAGCCCAGTGTCAACTTAACGTTAACAGCCATCGCAAAGACTCTACTCGTCCTATGGCGCACTCCACTGACAACAAACAGCAAGTTCTCCATATATTCCAGACCCAACCGACGTTTTCGTGCTCCAAATGCGCCGCAACGATCGTTTGTTGCTGTCACTCGCCATTGCCGTGTAGTATTCTGACCGATAAGCTGATGAGTTCAGGCGCTTCAAGATGAGCTGATCAGCAAGTCGTTTTCTGGCAGAGATGGTCGAGGCTAGCAAGTGTTCAATTTCACGTTATGATGTCGAGCCGTGCCTCATGACTTTCGTTCAAACGCCGAACTCCAGCCTGATGCACTCGGCCGTCAACGTGACGTTAGGACGCAAGGAGGACCGGCAGCTTTTGTGAGTATATTGAACCTCATGGCGAGATGGTCATCCCGCCGCCATTCGTGCCTCACCGCGCACCTACATCTCTTCGCCATAGAACTGGCGTCCATACAGTTGCAGACGTATTCTGCCTGGGATGCGATGATAGAATTGGGTGGTACTATCACAAGGCATCAGATTACTCGCAGAAGTACAAGGAAGGTGAGTCGAGGCCAGGAAATAAATGTTGCAATCGAGCTTGCCTCACCATTGCGCAATCAGGGAAGTACCTGTTAGAGCGCGAGAAGCTTATCAAAGAGAATGCATGGACCTTGGATGAGCAGGAGGACGGCATGCAACAGGCCTGAGTGGCATGAGGTGCCACCACGCCGCATTTCGGAGACGAACAGCCAGTGATGCTACAAGGCCGATAGCGTCCGACGGGAAGACTATGATTTTGAACACCCATCGATCGTCTCATGACAGCGTGTAGCCTTGGAGCCGATACACAGCGTGTAAATTTTGTTTAAATGAATCAAGAATGAATAGTACATGGAACTAGAAGCCCTCTCGGTCAAGCGAGCAACGATAATGTACTGTACGAATGTCGAAGTAGTCTGCGCTTTGCTCTCCTTATCGTCTCGGTTCATGTGTTTCCAACCCCACACGATTGAATAGAGCTCATCCTGAACGACGATTTCCCCTTGCGGCGGGGGCCAAGGCGGGCACAGCCTAATTTAGTAATGCCACATGGTTTTAGTAGTTTGTCATGCGGCGCGCTAGTGCGGGGAAGCGCGCCCCTTCAAGATCGCATGGTGCACTGACGCTAATCGTCTGTCCTCGATCACGGAAAATCACCAGCGCGGCTATTCTGCGTAATCGAAATCTGAACGGGGCTGTGTGGCATCCATTTTCGAGCCCTTTGTCGCTATGACAGAAAGCATGCCTGCTTCCTCGCATCAACATTCACCGTGTCTTTAAAAGGCGGTATGCATTCTCTTCAAGCCCTCAGAGACGCTTGCAAGAGCTTTCTGTGGCCCCTCCTCTCCTTCGCTCCTCGACTTCGTTCCGAGCCACCACATTCTCTACCATGAAATTCTCCTTGACCTTGTCATGGGTCGTAGCGGCTCTCTTTGCTACTTCTTCATTCGCGGCAGTCCCTCTTTCCAGTATCAACACTGCTGATACCGGTCGCTATGTTCCCGACGAATACATCGTTGAGATGGCTAGCATCTCAGGCTTGGCAGGAAAGCGCGCCTACACTGGCCGCACGGTAAGCTTCGCGTCTTCGGGAGATGGATTTCTGCTAACGCTGTGGACTACTGCACCAGGTGCATGAGGAGCTCTACTACCACATGCGTAAGCGTGGTGTTCAATTTGACGTGAAGACCGAGTATGACACTCCCGACATCCTCGTCGGTGCTTCTATGAAGATTGAGGTTCGCTTGCATTTTGTTCGGCTAGGGGAAAGGTCTAATCCATTCTGGTTAGTCTCCCGATGACATTGCCAAGGTTGCGGGCATTCCCGGTGTTCAGGCTATTCGTCCTATAATCTTAATTCCCGGTCCTAAGTAAGCATCCATCGCCGCAATCACTTGCCGCCGACTTATCGCTCATTCTCAGGCCTATCGAGTCGTTCTCTGTCAGCGACCCCAATGACTCCAGACTGTCCCCCTCACCCATGAGCACCCACACCATGACGGTACGTGTAAAGTACTCGACGATGGCGTTGCCTCTAACTCATGTGTATGGAATAGGGAGTGGACAAGCTCCATGCTCAAGGGATCTTAGGAGAGGGTATCAAAATTGGAATGTGAGATCGGTCTTTGTGTTCATTTCTTTAACTCGGCTAATGTTTCGATAGCATTGATTCTGGCATTGATTACAAGCATCCTTCTCTTGGTGGTGGGTTCGGCGAAGGTTTCAAGGTCTCTGGTGGTTGGGATTTCGTCGGCGATCGCTTCACTGGTAGCAACACCCCCGTCCCAGACAATGACCCCATGGACTGCGGCGGCCACGGCACGCACGTAGCTGGTATCATTGCCGCCGACCCCGGCAATGAGTTCGGCGTCGTCGGCAATGCCTACAAGGCCTCCATCTCTGGATATCGTGTTTTTGGCTGCAGTGGTTCAACCACTGACGAAAGTAAGCATTTTACACCGTGTTTTATTTCTCATTCGCTAACCCACCCCAATAGTCATTGCTCAGTCCCTCATCCGTGGATACAATGAGGGCATGGACATCCTCACCTTGTCTCTGGGTGGTGTTGATGGATGGACTATCGGTACCGGTTCCGTTGTGGCAAGCCGCATCGCCGAGCAAGGCCGCGTTGTCACCATCGCTGCTGGAAACGATGGCAGCGACGGTGCTTGGTACACTTCCAGCCCCGGTAACGGTATCAGCGCAATCTCTATCGGCTCCGTTGATAAGTAGGTTAAATCCTGCCATTAATCTGTATCCTTTCTAACTGTTTGTCCCCAGCATCGTCGTGTCCGTTCAGAACGTCAACGTCAAGGGAGTCGAGCACGCGCCCATCGTAAGTGTGTTCTTCGAAGTCTGCTAACTCTCTGTGTTAACTGTCTTCCTCAGGCTTACCTCCAATTGCTCCCCTTGAACGTTACCGGCGAACTGCCTATCTATGTCACTAACAACGACACCACGGTCAAAGATGATGCTTGCAACCCTCTCCCCGCTACTACCCCCGACCTCTCTGGCCACATCGTTGTCATTCACCGTGGCACCTGTACCTTCGTGAGTACAGGCGTTACTTGCTTGTTGGATTGTATCGGAATTAACGGATTGCTACGTTTCTAGCAAATCAAGGCTGACAACGCTGCTAAGTTTGGAGCCAAGAACTTCCTCATTTACAAGTACGTCCACTTCCCACCATACGAGCAAACAACTAATTGTTCTGATAGCTCCGATGACGGCGAGCTCACTGGAGTCTCCATCGATGGCTACCAAGCAGCAATGATCTCCGCTGACGACGGCAAATTCGTACGTGATGTTCGTGAATTTTGTATTCTCAAACTCACGATCCTTCGTACAGCTTGTTGGCCAATTCGCGGCTGGCGTTGAAGTCAAGCTCGAATTCCCTCAGAACGGAAGCGCAGCCACTATCGACTCACCCCACGGTGGTCTCACTTCCAGTTTCTCTTCCTACGGCCCAACCTACGACATGTTCTTCAAGCCCGCCGTCTCTGCCCCCGGAGGAAACATCCTCTCCACGATTCCCACTGCTCAAGGTAGCTGGGGTATCAAATCTGGTACATCGATGGCTACCCCCTTCGCCGCCGGTGCCGCTGCTCTTGTTCTCCAAGCCAGAGGTAAAGGCAAGGACGTCGCCCGTGAGATGAGAGACCTTTTCCAGACCACTGCCATCCCTGTCGCTTCGTCCAAGGAGGAAGGAAGCATCGCCAACACCGTCTCCCAACAAGGTGCTGGCTTGGTCCAGGTCGACCGTGCCAGCCAGTACAAGACACTTGTATCTCCCGGTCAACTCCTCCTCAATGACACCGCCAACTTGGATTCACTGTACGTACATTCCACTTGATATCTCGAGGTTCGACATATTTAAATAATCCGCTCTAGCCACACCATCACCATCCGTAACACCGGCTCAGAGTCCGCTCTTTACCAATTGAGCCATGTCGCCGCTGGAACCGCCCAATCCCTCAAAGCTGTAAGTCGCTACAACTGATACCTAGGAAATCTTCGCTTACCCTATACTGCAGGATTCCAAATGGGCATCTCTTGGACCCGTTGAGCTCGTCGACGCAGCCGCTGGCGTCACTATCATTCCTTCCTCAGTCACAGTCTCTCCCGGTTCCTCTCGCCGCGTCATCGTCCGAATCACCCCTCCCCGCGGTGTAGATGAATCTCGTCTCCCCGTCTACTCCGGCTTCATCAACATCGCATCCAAAACCGAGTCTCTCAGAGTAACTTACCTCGGAGCTGCTGGCTCTCTCAAGACGAAGGCTATCCTCGACAACACCGATGCCTACTTTGGACAAAAATTGCCCTTAGTGTTGACACCTAGCGGAGAGGTTCAGAGCGAGCCCAAGTCGTATACCATGAAGGATCTTGATACCCCGTCTCTCGTATACCGGTATGAAGCTCTCACAATTTCCTTGCGATGTTGTGGCTGATCGATGGTATTCTAGCCTTACATTCGGCTCTCCCACCATCAAGGTCGACCTTGTTCAGAAGGATGCCGGCATCAAGCCCACTCTCACCAAGCGTGGCTGGTTCTCTTGGTTGTTCGACTGGGGCAGCGACGTCGATGACCTCCCCGTTGTTGGTCCCCTCCAAGAGTTGGAATACATTCCCCGCAACTCTGAGGCCCCCGTGAGTGCACTCTAGTTCCTTCCAATAGAGTCGCTGACCCTCTTTCTCCCCAAGACACAAGCTGATAACGGCTTCAATGTCTTCAACTTCAACGGTGTCTTCGCCAACAAGACGCGCATCGAAGACGGTGAATACCGCGTTCTCCTTCGTGCTCTCAAGGTTACTGGTAACCCCAAGAAGCTCGGAGACTACGAAAGCTGGCTCAGCCCAGTCATCAGCATCAATTCCACTTCGTCTTCGTAATCTGTTGTATTATCTGCTCTTCAAAACCGACATTCGTTCGTCCGTTCGTTTTGCACATCCATTTTTCCCTCGCTATCATTTCCGGGATGTATCTATCATTCGTTTTCGTACGCACCTACATAGTCACCACAGGGACTATATCATTATTACCCGGCTGTAGCGTTTTTGACAATCAAGTATACCTTCGCAATCATTCATCTGACATGCCCGGCTTGAAGCTTGAGTCGATATCTCCAGCAAGGTATGGTTTCATGAGCATGCATTTGTCTCATGCAGCGAAAACGCTCTGTTGATTTGTTTCATCTACTACTTCGTTCCCGCGAAAAATAACGTGTCCTGGTCGAGCGAATAGAGGCGGTTGTCTCGGCCGAACTCCCTTCGATTTACGGGGCGGACGAACAATCGTGGGCCCCATGATAATATCGCCAGATTCGGGGCCGCATTCCGGTGGAGCTACTGCTGTCTCGCCTTGCCGCATCGTCGGGGGTGCTGGTATACGCCGTGATGTTTTACAGCAGGTGCAGGTGTAGGTGACGGCATGTCCATGCGATGGTAGCTCTAGTGGCATGTGAGACCGACGGAAATTTATGAGAAGGATCCAGCCTACTTTTGATCCTAACGGAGGTGTTAATTCCTGGTTGGAGCACCGTATCACATCCTTTACACAATGTCCGTTTCACTGTCGGATCCCTGTGAAAGAAGAGTAAGTTTACGGAGTAGAATCAGGAGTTGCTGCTGACATTTTGACCAAGGTTTTCTGGCCAACCGTCTTCATCATTTCGATATACTTCGAGGAAATATCTCCTGACTGGATCCAAGCAGGCGTCGTCTCATCACTGTCTGTTGAGTGAGAGGGGATGGAATTGAGATAAGAGCTTGCTTGGTATAAGAAGTTCATGCGTTGTATTATATCTCTGTTTGAGACTGCTTGTGGGTTTTGTCCCCCAGCCTTACCCTTCTTCGCCATGAGGTGGAAAGACTGGGTTCGTGCGTCTGGAAGAAGTACACCACAAAGAACCGTGACTCCGAACTTGGGCGCTTGACGGATCGGGAGCTTTGCTGATTTCTCCCCGTTGTCTTAGCCTTGGGACAAGATGTCCTCTGAAGCCGGTCCATCGAGGGTACGAGGTTCGCTCAACTAGCCACAGATGTGCTCTGATCTCTCACTACTAGATCAACCCATCTTCGTTTACAGGCATACCTAGAGGAACAAGCGGAGCAAGTGGGCAGTCCCAACAGCCAAACCTACCCTATCCATTGAATTGGACGAACCCCAATCCTCCTACTGGAGTGCCTATCCCCTACAACCCGTATTCTCAGTACTATGGGAAGCCGACGCTTCCCCCACTAGATCCTTCAACGCTTCCTAAAACCCAGCGATCTCCTTCTCCTTCCCCCTCGCCCTCGTCCGAAGTTGTTCATCGACATTGGGACACCGCAATTCGCTCTTTCCTGGAACGAATGGGTCTTCAACAAGCTCTCAGAGGCTTCGAAGTCGATATGTTGGTACTGAATTCAGAATGGGAACGAGAGAACGCTCCGAAAATAGTAGACACACTTGTGTCGGATCTAACGGTGAGTAAATGGATTTTCTAGTTGTAGATTACGTTCATAACTGAATGCAAAAGCGTATGAAAGATGCTGAGCAAGAAGACCCACCTACGCCTCTTGATGACAGGAAGCTTGCTCATATCCCGATGGAAAACCCTCGAGCACCCAGCTCGGTATGTAACTACGACCATTGTCAGGGAGAATGTATAGACATAATTGTTCTTTTACACAGACGATCAAAGAAATTTCAAGATTCTTGTCCAAGAACCGATCGAAGAATGAAGCTTCTAACCGCGAGGAATTTTTGAATGCTCCAAGAACAACGAGTTGCGCGCGTGCAGATGCCAAACCCCAAGACCGAGACCTTCAGATGAAGTATGACATAGCCAAAAATGAGGATGGACCGCTTCGACGGACGATGAAAGACTTTCATACTGAAGCTCAGCAAGCAAATGTAGCCCCAAGCGCGACCAAGGATGCGCAATTACATCCCGGGCTAGATGACCGCCTTAAAACCGTCGAAACCCACCTGGCCATACGATACGGTGAAATCCGCCTTTATGTAAACCCCGCGTCTCTGCTTACGGGATGATCTTAGTCCCCTCGATTCCTCGAGACTTCCTGACTCGCCTCAAGTTCTTGGAGGATCACATCATACGACTTGAAAAGGACTATCCACCTTGGTCAGCTTTGCATTTCAATCAACCCAACCGAGGTGTAAGTGTCTATCCAAACTCACCCGTCCCTATTCAACGTTTGTTCCGTAGTGGCCTCCACCCCCACGATCGAATCCCATAATCGTGCCGCCACACCTAAGAGCTCCTACCTCTGTTGCCAAGCCAGCAGCTTCGGACGCCTCAAACGCTCCTCCCCGGGGCGAGAAGTCGAGTCTGCATCAAGCCGTTATGGAGAGATTGGAAGTTCAGCAAGCTATGGGCGAGTTGTCCACGCCTTCTAATGCCACCTAGTATACTACGTATAAAGTTTTTTCTGTAATACGTCTTATTTGCGATGGCCCAACGTTCAACGCCGACTCATATTCTTTTGCACGGGGTATCTTTCAAAATGGTTCCGCTGTGCTCGGCTAAATAGTTAGACACCGCGGGCGCCTCCTAGTCTGTTCACTTTATACTTCTAATTTGTTTAGACGCATTACTGTTCATCTGAATGGCGACTCAGCATGCAGGCCTTCCGGCAGAAGTTATACTCTCAATCAACAGAATTCTGGAAATTAGCCCAACAGAAGCTGAGGACGCGCTCGACGAGCTTTCTGACGAATTCAATGCAACCACGACGTTGAACATGTACTTTCCAGACGGTGGGCTTAACTTCGAGCATGATAGCGAGACAATCTTCTGATGAAGGGCTAGAGGCATCTTTGGCACAGGTTGAATCAATACAGGCTCGTCTTGCAGAGCAGCAGCAGCGATTGCAGGATGAAATCCACTCACTGCGTGCCGAACTCAAGGCCAACCAAGATCCAGGCAGGATGCACCTTATTCAGGAGATGATATCGGTACGCGTATACGTAAACGTACCACTGAACTCTGCATTAATCCTCCTTCTAGGACTTGCTTGGTCAAATGTCGCGCATCAGAGAGAAGGCTACCGAATCGGAGGCGGTTGTACGGAATGTAACGAAGGATATTCAAGTCCTTGACCTGGCTAAGAAGAACCTCATAACAAGCATGACTACATTGAAGAGACTACAGATGCTCGGTGAGTGTTGCTACGATTCAGACCTTTCAACGCGAGCCTCATCCCGGAGCAAGTTAACGCGTTGGCGCAATTGGAGGATCTCATCAAGGAAAGGCAATACGGTGACATTGCCCAGACCTTGTCCGTTAGTCATGATTTCGCAATTTTCTACTAGCATCCCTTGACCTTGACCTAGGCAGTGAAGCAAATATCGTCGACATTCAAGCCCTTCTCGTCTATTCACAGAATAGCTCAGATATTGAAACGCATCCAAGAAGTCCAAGGCGAGCTTCGAGGCATGATTGACGCCGACTTCGATACGTTGTGAGTTCATATTTCTAATGTCCACAATAATAGCCTCCACTACATGTTGTCTAGCTACATGCAGGATCCCGCTAAACCTATGAAGGGTAGCGTCATAGCAGATGCATGCCTTGTGGTCGATGTCCTCGGGAACGACGTTCGTTACCATATAGTTGACCGGCATGTTGGCCTCGAGCTGAAGGAGTATCGGCGGATATTCCGCGCCACGGACGAAGCAGGCCAGCTGGACAACATCTCTCGCCGATTTGCTTGGTTTAGGCGATTACTTCAAACCCACGAAGTGGAACAAGGGAGAGTGTTCCCGGCGGAGTGGAAAGTGGGATGGCATCTCCTAGCAAAGTTTTCCGAAGTTACTAGGTCCGTCAGGTAGTTCGAAGAAAAGGAATCAAGCTACCATACTCTTTAGAGATGACTTGACGTCGTTGTTGTCTAAGGCTCACTCGTCGTTGACTGTGACTTCTTTGTTAGAGTACTTACAGACGACTACCGAATTCGAGGCTACGATGGCGAAGAAATGGGGAGCACCGGTGCGTTGAGCTTGGTCCAACGGACTTGTTTATCATTGCTAACATTCAGGAAGTTCAAAGAGATACTTGATATTGCATCGGGATCTCGCACTCCTCAATCAATATCCACCGCATTTGACTCGCATATGAGCATTTTCGTAGATGCTCAGGACAAGTAAGCACCCACCCAGCCTTCGCCATATCGCTGCTAAACGATGCGAACCAAAGGGCGATTTCGGATATGTTGGCTCCTCACCGAAATAGCAAAAACAGGAAGGCCCAGCCCCGTCCTTCACTGGAGGCAGAGGAGCCAGAAGAACCTACTTCTACCGTCTTGCCTTCGTCCACAGATCTATTCTACTTCTATCGCCAAAGTCTGGAACAATGCGCCAAGCTGTCTACGGGTCAGCCGTTATTTGATTTGTGCGCTGTGCTCAAGAAATGGCTGAAAATATATGCCGGTCGGTATTACCCTGTTTACGCGCTCGGAGTTGTTCATCACCTTCAATTACAGAGGACGTACTCACCGCTCCTAAAAGGTAGCTCCTGCATCATAAATCCCCTACAACTAATATCAAGCTCATTTCCGTAGACTTGCAGTTCAGACTCGCCGATCGATGGACTCACGCGTGGGCGCAGATGAGTTGAAGCAGGCTTGCTTACTGATCAATACGGCTGATTACTGTCATGGTACTGCGTCGGAAGTGGGTTGTCTCGATTTTCTTTCTTGCACACGCACAGCTCCTCACTACTGCTTATGTCTAGTTGGAAGATACGATTCGGCAAAAGATCAATGAGGAATTTAAGGAAAAGATCAGCTTGCAAGCCGAAATGGACATATTCCTCGGGTTCGTATGCCCAAACCAACCCCTCCTTCAACCGTGCTGATGGATCAATCCAAGCGTAGTTTCTGCGGCCATTATCGTGCAACTCAAGGAATTGGAGGCAGTGTGTGACTCCTCTTTCGGTGCTCTCGTACGAACGTCTTGGCCTTCCATGAACCAAGTCAGCGGTACTTCAGCATATGTCGGCGAATTGATCAACTCCGTGGAACAATGCCTGGCTATTATCAAACCCCGAATTGAGCAGAAAAAGTATCTGCGCAACCTCTTCGACAAAACGTCTAGGTGACCAACCCATCTACACTTCAACACGACTGTTACATCGCTAACTATCAATGAAGCTTAATCATAGCAAAATTCACCAATGCACTCGTCAAAAGTCGCCCGCTTGGCGAGATTGGTGCGGAACAGGTCAGGATCACGTCGCTGTCCCCGTGGATTAACGATTGGCTGAAGCTGGATGGATCAGCTTCTGATAGACCTTCAGATCATCAAGGCCTCTTTGCTCAAGTTACCTGGCGATGATTTGATCACATCAAGGTGAGCTCGCCAGTGATGACTGGATTGGGACTCAGGGAGGCTATTTACGTTTCGGATAGTTACACCAAAGCTCTAAACAAAAATACCACGCAACTCGAGGCGTTGCTAAAGGTCATTGTCACTCCGGCGGTATGTCTCCCGAATTGCTTAAGTTTGGGCTCCCGCTCATTTGTTGGTCAAGGATCCTCCTGAAGGCTTTATTCTCAACTACACATTACTCATCGGAGACGCATCCTTTTCCAACTTCCAGAAGGTAGGTAAATCAACCACAGTGTCGGGATCAACTAGTCATCATTTACGCTAGATTTTGGACCTAAAAGGTACTCCGAAGGCCGAACAGAATGATCTTTTAGATTCTTTCGTCACTGTAACCAGCACAAAGGAGCTCGAAAGTACTTCCTTCCTCTCATCGCTTGATATGGAGCCGTCGTCAACCAATCAAGGGCAATTGATGCACGACCCAACTAGCCCGGGTTTGGGCGGGAGAGTTTCGTTCCCCCATGTTGTGGGAGCAGCAATGAGCGCAGCCAATATTGGCTCCGATAGTCTATTGGCGGGATTGGTGTCTCCACCAATGAGTGGTCCACCAACAGGGGAAGGACGAGAGCAGAAGAGGGAGGTGTTCTCAGGTTTTGGGCGGTTCGTGAGTTTTGGGAGGAGAAACTCGCAGGCTCCGCCATAGTGATGCTAGAGTTACCATTATAGAATACTATTCTTTTCGTAAGAAGGGTTTGGCCACAATCCCCAATCATCAAGTTCACAAGAAACAGAAACGAAAGTCGCATTAAACCTCTGCTAAGATATTGATCAGAATGTCCTTAACTGTGCTGCGAGATTGGTGTGTGGATTTGGCAGCAACGGCTCCGAAGTATGTACTCGCAAGGACTTCATCCTCCGGGCCATCACGAACCCTCACTCGGTGAGATACGACGCGGGGAATAATCCTGGCTACGTCAGCCTCCGAAATATCCATCGGTTCTCGGTTAGGGTCCGCGTCATTAAATACCTCTAATTCTTGGATAGATGGTTGGTCCTCGGCGTCTCCAAACGGTGAAAGTAAACCGATACCACTTCCGATCCCGCTGTACACATCACTCATGGCTTCCTCATAATCGACTGTGCTCGCCCCTTCGGCTGTGCTACTACCCAGGCCCTGCCTATTGCGGTAACGCGCGGCGTTCGCCTCATCCAAACTCATCTTGACGATTTCCATGCCAGTCAGATCAATTCCGAGCAGTCTGGCTGCCTTGATGAGATCCAGGGCGTCCCGGTGCGATTGCGCGGTCAACAAAGTACTATCGAGTTGTGGATGATGCCGGACAGCGGAGAATAAGTCCGCAGTATATAGACGTAGATTCGGGGACATTTGAATTTGATCGGATGAGAACATCACTCGAAGGGTTGGGAGAAGGGTGGGAGGGAGGAGACCTAGTGGTGGATCCGCATCAAACATGAACGGAGTAGAAGAGGGTCGAGGGAGGAGAGGCGTCAAGGACGGGCGGATAGACGGTTGTGTATGAGAGAAAGAGGATTGGAAGTTCGGCCCATTATTATGTGCACCTGGGTACATCGGTCTGGGCGCAGCGATGGGCAATGGCATTGTTCCGAGAGATGGTGAGGAGCGGTACGATTGTCCGTGATTATGGCCTATCAGACTGTGCGACGAAGATGTACGGCGGGTTCGTAGTATATTCCTCGTCGCAGGTTGGAGCGTTATGTTTGTACTCATGGCGAACTTATCTAGCTATTGAGAACAGTCAGCCACACCACCAGGTCCAGATACCACAGGAGACAGTCGTACCAAGCTGTGATGAATAGCCGGTCTTTCGTGCGCGTCTTTTCCACAGACATAAATAATGATGAAGCCGTCGGGTAAATTCCACACCCCATCGAGCTCATCTTTACCTCCCACCATTGATTGCGTCGGCAATGCGTCGCGCTCCTCTCCATCATAGTCCCCGCCATCCAACACCAAGCGATTCTCCATCAGTACTCTCACTAGAGCTCTCTGTGACAATCTACTAGCGTGTTCTAGGCCGGATAGAACGATTGCCTGGGGCACTACCGGAACTTCATCCGTTTGGTGAGGCGGCAAAGGCAACGAAGGAAAAGGAGCGGAATCAGAGGTGGTATGTAGCGGAGAGGAGGGTCCACTTTTGCTGTGGGTTTGTGAGGACATGAAACTAACTTGTCTCATTGACGGAGGAGGCGAATGAGAAGGCGGCGAGAATTCGCGATCAGGGCCACCACTGTCGAAATAACCATGTATGCCAACCCCGCTTTGATTGCCACTTTCCGTCTCACTTGCTAGCGTCATCAAGTCGCCAGAGTAGGAGGATCTGGGTAGGTTTGCACCACTGTTTACACGGGGATAGGAATGAGAGCTCGATTTCGAACGATGTCTATGATGCCGCGAGTTCTTCTCTGCCTGGATTGTAGCATGCGTGCCCACGCTACCCTCGTCTGGCGAGGTATACACTGAGCCAGACCGGGAATGGCGTAGCTTGGAGTGCGAGGGCGAGTACTGAGAGTCGACACGATTCATATGGACGGGCGTCGCGTTACCAGAGGCATCGCGATCGATTGAACGACGCGTCGAAGGTAGGAACACTGACCGTAGGAATACATCCGGATTGGCTGAATAGTTGAGTAAACTCGAAGACGTCAGGGAGCCGGTACCGGGCGGCTGGTGTCCCTTCGGCTTGATCTTCAGGCGGTGGACGGGGTGGTATGCGAAGACCGAATTGAGCGTCTATATGTTCAAAAGCGAAGTTGATGGAATGACAAGTTAGATTTCCGTTCATCAAGGAAGACTCATGAAGAGAATGCCAAAGGAGTAGCTTTCGGATGAGATAAACTCCTTAGGGATTGATGCAAGAGCGGTGAAGAGTGGCAACAAATGAGAACATAGTGGGATAACAGTGGAAATAGGGCATATGGAGTCCCTTGGTTGCGCCTCCCTTTTGGAAGGTCAAAGGCCCGACTTTAATGGATGAGCTCTAAACGAGACTCCTCATAGGACATTCGCAAAGGCTCCGCGAGCTTCTATGTTTCATCGTGACGCCTTCCGGCCCGGTTGGAACCTCGAGGGGGGTAAGGTCAACGAGGTGGATAAAGTGGCGCTAGAGTCGCTCAACCCCAGCCACTGGCGCACTCTGCATACCCATGAAGGCACCGCTGTCACTGTGACAAGCACGCAGGTCAGAATGGAGACAGGTAGCGCCTTAGTTCTGCATTAACTGCAAATGTGCATTATGCAAATAGACAGGCCATCAACTTCTTTGCGAAATGTCACGGACATGAGAAGCTAGGGGATGGGACTCCATTTTCCATCGGTACGTTGTATCACTAAGAAGAATGGGACACAAGGCGCCAATAGAAGGGTATGGGAAAGAAACACGCACAAGGGCCGCAAGTTTGACAACGTTGGGAATATCGTCGTCGTCTGTACGAAGGATAAGATGCTTGTTGGCAACGAGGCAGAGCAAGATGGATTGCAGTACGGCTGAGTCAATCGGAATGGATGTTCCGTCGGCCAACGGCGCGGCGGCATGATGCTGGATGTGAGACAAAACAGCGGGAAGAAACGTCGGGATACCAGGTGGAGGAATGTCAAGCGGCGAGCCTGGCCGAGGTACTGTGGCTTCAACCTCGTCCTGAAAGTGGTCACGGTCCATATGTTGTGGGCGCCGTAAATCCAATCAGACAATGGATATCTCCACTGGCTGTAAATTGGGACACCGGGTGATGGTGGCGACGATTGATCCACTGCAGAGGCTACCTGATACGCCCTTTGATATCTAGGGCTTGTTAATAATAACTGGATTGAATAATGATCAAATGCACTGACCAAAACCTGTAAATGATGGTATGTCGATTTCAAGGATCAAAGCTTCAGATGTAGGCCGGCAACGAACATGCCAATATTGATGGCATCCAATAAATGTTTTCACCGAGTGAATTTCAATCAGAACATAAACCTGGTATGAAATTCTGGTGGTGGTAGCGGTCAAACAGACGATAGTGAGAAGAGAGGCACAATTCTGAAACGTCACGTGGGTACAGCATTTGGACAACGTGGCCCCGATCAAGTTCGATCGGGCTTACGAGCGTGTTACTCAAGACACCACTCACAGTCCCCTATGGCAAGAAGCGTCCCAGCCTGCGACAGCGCTAAGGCCGGGCCTTCCTTTCTTCCTGCCATCACTCACACTTCCTTTCGTCAGCCTGGCTAGCTGACTCCCCTTGAGTGAAACGTCACCGGACCCCCCTCGAGCTGCTCCCGCGTAACAACACCGTACAGACTGCCATCACAAGGACCCTTATTAGTAGGTTTCGTTTCATCATGCACCCTCTCAACTTTTCAATTAATCCAATTTCTTATTTCTTTTCTTTTAACTAGCACCCCCAGGCAAACGATTTCACTGGTTGACGCCTTTCAAGCCTAATTTCCACAAACTCACCAACTTTTATGCCACCCGATAGATGGCACAGACCGTCTACACCATTGATGTGGACGATATCTCTCCCTCGATTTCTTACTCCCCTTTCGCCGACACATTTACGACGCCAGACCTCCTCTCAGGCTGGAACCCGTACTTTACCGATGGCGGATTTGCGACCTTCCAAGGCCAGACGGGCAACGGCACGTCGCTGCACATTTCCGCGCTCAACGGATCATCGGTGTCACTACGGTGGAGAGGTGCGTCTCAAAAATCGTTCATTTTCTTCAAGCGATGAAGCCTTCTCAAAGGTACTGGCATCGAAATCAGAGGGAATGCTACGAACGCGAGATACACCGTCGCGCGCTCGACGGTCAAGAACCTCGGGTTCTATCCCCGCAGGGTGACACACTGGCAAAACAAACCGATCTCCCCGACGCTAACCATACAATCACCCTGACAAGTTTAACAACCAATCCTAGTATTCCTGATTCGTTCATCGCGTTCGATAAATTTATTGTTACATCGATTCCCGTTAATGATAGTTCCAGGTAAGCAGCTAGGCTTGCAGCCGTAGAAGCCCATTCAGTTGCTAAGATGAACCTCCTTCTAGCCTTCCAATAATATCGAAACCCCTGCCAGAGCACGTTATCAACTTTAACGGCGCTTGGTCGTTCCAAAATATCTCAAATGCAGGCACGTCACATTTATCCAGGAAGAAAGGAGATCGCGTAGCTACCAAATTCATTGGTGCGTAAGATCCACCTTACCACAGTGTTACAGCCTGATCTGAAAACACCAACTTACATGGTTCCCCTTGTACACGCTTTTCTGATGCACTCCATTTCATCGGGGTTATTATCACAGGGACCGCATTCTCTCTGCGCGGTACGACTTCACCTTCCGCCGGTCGTTTCATCGTTAATGTGGATGGGACAACTACATCCCTGTCTGGCCAATCATCATTCACCAACCCCGATGCCCTTCTCTATTTCGTATCTGGAATGAACGCCAGCATGACCCACGACATACTGATTATGAACGACGAAGACCGTGATCTAACCGTCCTATCCGAAGGATTCATTGTATCAGCTTCTGGTGACACCACGTAAGTGCTTCGCTTTCCCATCCACGAGTAGAACGCCTATTTTAGGGCACTTCTTCACATATTTCCTTCACAACAATCTGACATCCGACTAACCGTGATTCGATAGGCCACCAGAAATTATCCCTACCCCAACACCCACCCCAAGCTCTGGTACCAGTACATCGTTTCCAAGAGGCACTATTGCTGCCTTTGCTCTGGCCGGTATCCTTGGCTTTATCCTCATCACGCTTGTATTACTCTACTTCCTCATCTGGCGCCCACGAAGACAACGCCGCAGATGGCATACTCAACATGTCCCCGCTCCCCGGCCGAAGCAATACGAAATCTCCGATGAAGTCCTTGACATCGGACCCAGTGGACCCAGAGGCGAAAATAGTGCTGGTGTAGCTGGCTTCGTCGAACGCCGTGAGTCGACTCGTGTGATAGAACGTTGGTGGGAGCGAGAAAACCGTCGAGGGAGTGGGGGTAGTAAGGGCCGAGACAGCAAACGTGCCAGCGGCCCAAGGACGGGATTCGCGAGGTGGAGGGAAGAGGTTGAACACGGCTTTGGCGGACGGGGTTTAGGCGGATTGGGACTTGTTTTCCGGCATTCACTCGGAGGAACGATCAAATCCAACGAGAATAACCATGGTCACCTTTCTGACGACGAAAAGAGTCCAACAAGTCCCAACACTGCTCAGGACAAAGACGAGGAGGACGCTGACGCTGACGCTCCCCAAACTCATCCTCCTTTCAACGATAACAACGGAATCTCTGTCGTAAGCCGGATGATTTCAGGGAAGCAAGTGAAGACCAAGAAGAAGAAAAGCACGACGTCTATGTCAGCTACCAAGAAGGGCGATTCTTCTAGTTTCACTATTGACCTTCCTCTCCCAACGCTACCCCGCAATGGGGGTTCCTCCCGCAGCTCCCTTCTCCACACAAATCACCCATCACGATTATCCGGATCAACACCTCAATCAGCCCATCTTCCTGTCCCCAGTGCGCAGCAGCGCTTGTCATCACATTCTCAGAGTGGCAGTACAAGTGGTAGCAACCAAGCGCAACCAGATCGAGCCCCGACATCGTCTGATTCGTCGGCTGCGTTGTCGTACATTTCATCTCCAGTGTATCCCGTCCCCGACCAGCCGCTTGGTACTGATTCGTCTTCGGCTCCTTCGTCGGCTCCCTTCCCCATGTACACGCCTATGGCTATAACCACCAATGAGGTAGCGACCTCCGGTCGCATGTCGGTGGCGCCTAGGCCATTGCCTAGGATACGCCCACAGTCAGAGATGCCTGCTTCACGCATTTTACCCTTTTCCGGGAACTCCGGGAATTCACAACGTCTATCCACCATCCGTCCCCTCCCTATCCCAACAGCTTCCCCTACAGCATGGACTCCGCCAACTCACATTCGTTCTGAGAGTTCAGGATTTTTGCTCCGTGCAGGTGACCCTAATGTAGCTTCAGCGGAAGACGATAGGTATCATCCGACAGAATATCGGACACCAGATATAAGTCCCCTCAGTGGTTCTCGAGAGCAAGGTAGCACGCTTTCACCGCCTCTCAAAATGGGAGATAGAGGAAGCGTTAGTAGCAGCTATGTCACAGACATGGACGGTCTCGTGCAAGTAGAGACAACGGCTGGTCAGGCTGCCATCCGAGGGTTGAGGCCAAGGATTTCGCAAACGAGGCCTTTCGGATATCCTGAAGGACGTTCAACGCCTTCGTTGAGCATCGATACTAGCTTGACCCCGTCGCCCCGCCAGAGAGAGAAGGCAAAGAAGCGTGAATCAGTCGAACCTCAGCCTGCCCTACCTGAAGTTGGTGAGACAAGTCCTTTCCGCGTCGACTTCTCCAGCGCCATCGTTGGTGTCGGAAGAGCTTCGAATGCTACAGCAGGACCAAGCAAGGAAGTTCGGCCTAGTTCTGCCAGTGCCTCGGTCGGCCGTTCTGGCGCCACCAAGAGCAGGCAGATTCGCGCACTTCCCCATATTCCTTCACTTCGACAGAAATCCAGCTTTCGACTTACCCCACCCAGCTTCGCGCCACTCGGGTCCCCTGGATCGGAGGCTGGGGTATTGTCCTTCCTCGACTTTGGCGGCTCAAGGGAAGGTTCCATCGTAACCCAGTCCAATGACAGTTCCTCCGATGGTAAACCTAAGTCAAGATGGAGCGGGCCTTCTATTATCACTTCCCTTCATCGAAGGCCGAGCGTGAATCCTCCGCTCCCTGACATTCCTGTCACACTACCCGATATTCCTCAAGAGCGTCGAAACTCAAAAACCCGGCCCCAGTCCCAAACTCAGTCAGAGTCATCCGGCAAAGATTCTAATTCATCTAGCAACTTCCCATTCCCTGTCTCTCTTTCGCCTCCGTCCCACCCATCCGGTTCTTCAAGTCATACACACCACCACACACGACAGTCCTTACCACGCCCGCCTGACGCTTCACATGCCAACGTTCCAAGCGTGAACATCATCGGAAGTAGTCCTTCTGGTAGCACTCAGAATGTCGAGACCGTGCGCCCTCACCATCCTTCCGGCCTACCCGTTGGCGGAGAAACGACATCGCCTACCGATAGTCTCCCAATATCAGTCTCAGACCTTCATTTCAGACACTCAGATTCCGAGAGCACGAGTGATTCATTATCTCGCAGAGCTAGTGCAGGATCCCATCTCCCCCCTCATCCACCATTACCCTCCCAGCAGGAACTCGGCCATGTGTCTGCCGAATATGTCCAGAGAGTGTTGGGGCTCACGCCGCCCCAAAGCTCTACATTTCCAAGTCACAGGAGGCAATAATCCGGACCTCGTTAAGTAGTTGCATGGACAACTGTATTTTGTATATCGATCAGTTCAACTACGTGCAGTCTTTGTACAACACCTTGCATACCATCTATCTAGGCAACTGCTCCTTGGCTCTATACCAGTACATCGAAGAAGGGCAAATTCATCACGGTAGAAAAAAATCAAGCGAACGCTTGCATCCAATAACAATCAATGAAGGCCCAGCGTGGGTCACTCAAACTTTGTCTGGGGCACCGTGCGCCGCATCATCGACATCTTCTCGCGTTCCGGCAACACTTCGTGGATTCGAGTGAGAGCAATATTAGATGGGTAATAGAAACCTTGTATGTACCCTATCAGTAAGTCTTTGCGGCCATTGACGGTGCGGCCATTAACGGGGAACGGTCACCGGATCGGTACCCAGGACGGAGAGATATAAGACTTAAGGCGCTACCTTTCCCCCTCACGAACTGACCTTCATCATGAGTGGACGACTAGCTTCAGGTGCGGTTCGCGACGATCTAAACGAGCAGTATCCTGATCTCTGCGGCCGTATAGAGTACTCCTCCTGGAAGAAACTACAAGGGATCTATGATTCTCAAAAGTCGACCTTGGTATTGAAGGATCTCTTCACTCAAGATCCCGAACGATTCGCCAAATTCTCCAAGGACTACATATCCAAGGATGACCCTTCCACCACCCTCTTCCTCGATTACTCAAAGAACCTCATCACTCAGGAGGTTATCGACACTCTCCTGGGTCTGGTCCGCGAGGCCGAGGTCGAGTCGTACCGCGATAAGATGTTCGCTGGCGAGCACATCAATACATCTGAGGATCGCGCCGTCCTGCATGTAGCACTCCGCAACTTCAACGACTTCTCCATCCAGGAGGCCGGCGCGGATGAGGTGGCGGGCGTCTTGGAGCACATGAAGCAGTTCAGCAACGCTGTGCGTAGCGGCGAGTGGAAGGGGTACACTGGAAAGAACATCACCACTATCGTCAACATCGGCATCGGGGGATCAGACCTAGGACCCGTCATGGTCACCGAGGCCTTGAAACCATACTCCAAACGCGACTTGACCGCCCACTTCGTATCAAACATCGACGGCACGCACATCGCGGAGATCCTCAGGCTGTGCGATCCCGAACGCACGTTGTTCATCATTGCGAGCAAGACGTTCACGACGCAGGAAACGATCACCAACGCCGAAAGCGCCAGAGAGTGGTTTCTCTCCAGCGCCGGAGACAAGGCGCACGTCGCGAAGCATTTCGTGGCCCTCAGTACTAACACAAAGGCAGTCACGGCGTTCGGAATCTCGTCCGATAACATGTTCCAGTTCTGGGACTGGGTCGGCGGTCGCTACAGTCTCTGGAGCGCCATCGGTCTCTCGATCGCGCTTGTGATCGGGTACGACAACTTCGAGCAGCTGCTCAAAGGCGCGCATGGGATGGACAAGCACTTCAAGGAGACGCCGTTGGAGAATAACCTTCCCGTCCTCCTCGCCATCATCGGGATCTGGTACAATGATTTCTATGGTAAGAATCCTTACTACAAGATAGTATTCATCTTAACTTCGATTAGGTTCGCAGACTCACGCCCTCCTTCCCTACGACCAATATCTGCACAAATTCGCCGATTACTTCCAACAGGTTGCTTCCTCCTACTCCACCACGACTATCACAACTAACTCTAATTATCTCTCCAGGGCGACATGGAGTCCAACGGTAAATTCATCACCAAAAATGGCCACCGCGTAAACTATGAGACCGGGGTCTGTCCACCTCTCCATGCCTACCAACTTACCAACTAACTTCACCTAGCCCATTATCTGGGGCGCCTCGGGCACGAACGGGCAGCACTCGTTCTACCAGCTCGTCCACCAGGGCACGAAGCTCATCCCCGCGGACTTCATCGCGCCCGCCACGACGCACAAACCCCATCGCGCACTCAAAGCACCACCGCATCCTCCTGAGCAACTTCTTCGCTCAGCCAGAGGCGTTGGCGTTCGGCAAGACCGAGGAGGAGGTGCGCAAGGAGCTTGGCCCGAATGCGAGTGATACACTGGTGAAGAGCAAGGTCTTTGAAGGCAACCGCCCGAGCAATAGTATTATGTTCCCCCTACTTACGCCGTCGACGCTGGGTGAGTCGCTTCTCTTGAGATGGGTATGGCGGGGGCTCTGAAACGACAATTAAGGTGCTCTGATTGCTTTGTATGAGCACAAGATCTTCGTACAAGGCGTTATCTGGGGAATCAACTCCTTCGGTGAGGATATTGATAATGACTTCACAATTGATGTCCCCTTACTGACTTCGTTTTGTTTCATTCACTAGATCAAATGGGTGTCGAACTGGGCAAATTATTGGCGAAGAATATCCTTGCGCAGCTAGAGAAGCCTGAAGACGTGAAAGGACATGACAGCTCGGTACGACCTCTAACTTTGTTGTTCGATCCAGGGATTCAAAGCAACAACTAACCACTTTTCGCGCAGACCACTGGATTGATCTACTATTACCAGAAGTTCCGCAAAGAGTGAAGGGAGAGGGGCATAGCAAATACAAAGGCGATACATGTGTAGAAATAAGTGTACAGTAGGCGAGTGTATAGATGGCGAACCATGAACCTATGAGTGTGCCCGTATGGATAGGAGTTTCAAACCTAACTACGTCGAGACACGCCTAGCTGAACGAGTGGCGGGAGAGACATGTAGGAGGGCCAGGGGCGTGCGTAAATCAGCGCATCTTCTCGTCAAACAGCTACACGTAGATGGCAAGGGGATCTATGCATCATCGATTAAATCAATAGCGGAAGAGTCCGTACAAGTCCACATCCTTAGAGCAGCAAGACGGGGCTTTTGCTAGTCCTAGTAGTGCATCCCCCTGAGCTCCCTTTCCCTCGCTATTCTTGCACAAAGCCGAGGACCCAGGTGCCTACCCTCTTCCGGGTTTAAACATACGGGCCGCCGGCAAATGCCATCCCAAGGCTCCCTCGAGTACTTATCTTCAATCTGATGTAGATCGATGGCCTTGACTTGTTCGATGTCGGTCATCGTGTCTTTCATGCGTTCTGTGGTCAACTCAATGACGGCGTCCATTTTGTACAGGCCTGCTATCCGGCGAATCGCAGCCAGTTGCACGGGCTTAGCTTCCATATCAAAGGTCCTAGAGAAAGTGAAAGGAAGATATGTCATGATCTCAAAGAGAAACAAGGGACCGAACGAACTCATCGTAGAATAGCCGGAGAAACCACGAAAAATGAGTGCTGCTTGTGACGTCAGGTAGGGATATTGAGGACTTCGTGGACAGCATTTCCCGAAGAATTGGGGACTGCTGTTTCAGAATGTGCGGGTGAACGCGGAATGCGTGCCCTGCCACCTAACACAACAGCAGGATTCATAATTGTCTGAAGAGCAAATCAATCATGTTACTCACGGTGACAGAATAACCGTGCAGATTCCGGGGTAATATATAGAAAGGTGGTTCTGGTTCTTGTTCTTTCCGGACCATTGCGAGTGGTTCAGGAGACCATGGCCATAGGCTAGGGTTGCGTCTGTTTTTCATTCGTTTCCCATGCGGAGAACGCAAATAAGCGATCGTGACGGTGGCGAAGGTCCCAATGTCTATGGCCTCTTCCTCCGTTAGAGGCTCCGTGCGTTGGACGACGTCCATGAAAGCGTCCTTAGCCCAAGCCATGCTCATATTGTAGCGTTGCTGTACGGCAATTCGGGTAATGGGATCCACATTAGGTGGCTCCATTTTGGCCAGTTTGCCAACTGCCAGCGTCTGTATTCGCTGTATCTTCAGCTTCTCTGCGGTGAGGAGGATTCCAAGCCATTTTTCGGCAGGTGCTTTGCGTCGGAGTCGAACACCACGTACTCGTCGTAAAATACCCATAAAACGTCCTGGAAGTCTTGTTTCGAAATGTTGCGAAGGATTATTGGTTTGCTTTCGTTCCATCCATCATTCCCATTTCCGACTGTCGCCCTGAAAGAGTGGTTCGCGGAGGATGAAAGGAAATGCTCGTGTACCCTAAACAGTGCGTCGTCAACCTGCCAATATTGTTGAGATCAGTCCCAATTTATATAATACAAATTCGCGACTAACCAGAATGAAAAGGTCAGCATCTTCGAAGCAGTACTCCTCACTAGTCACCATCGAGCCCTGAGGCCCCTCATCAGCACCTGGGCTGGCAATATCGAAGTCAGTTTCGTAATCCAGGTCCAAGTTTGACTCTATGTTGAGTGACTCGGCCTCGGAGGGAGCCTTGCTCATGGCTGGAGGATGATTGTAGCGCCCGAAGGACCATTAATCAGTGATTCGAATCCATGATAATCTGCTGCGTAAGTCGCTAAGTCAGACGCGTCCGCAGTCGGACGCTGATACTTATCCTGCCAGACTCCAGTGTAGTGAGTAACATGGAAGAGTGCCAAGACGTCGACGGGCCTGCTACTGATCATGTCAGCATCGCGCCCCCGCCTGATTTAGATTGCTGCGCCCCAACCCAGCGCAACCTTCGACGTTGGCAACGGTGACCCGTGATAGAAAATGCAAATTTCACGGCAGATCCATGGCGTGCTACTTAAATAGCGGCCATTGCTTCAACGTGGAGTATCAAACACCGTCCCCTGCTTTCCCCCATCGTTGCAGAACGACCCACAATGCGCGTCCTTACATTCAAGTTGTTTCTAGTAGCGCGACTCTCGCAAGTGTTCGCACAGTACACAGAAACCAATGACCCCCTCGTCGTGACTCCGGCGATTGACACGTTTTATCAACTCCATCCTCACCGATTGGGGTGTTCCCGGTGGATTATCCGTCGCGGTCGTCAAGAAGACGGGCGAGTCAAGCTGGAACGTCGAAACCAAGGGCTACGGCAATGCGAAAAGTGACAAGTCCGCCGTCACTTCGAACACGCTATTCAACATTGCCTCCAATTCCAAGGTAGCTGGATTCTGCTCCATCTATTGCTTGAATCTAATATGTGATTGTAGTTGTTTACCGCGCTTTCAACTGGCATGTTGATCGCGGATCCTGCCACCAACCCTCCAATATCATGGACGACCAAAGTCGCGTCCATTGTTCCAGAATGGAGCCTCTCGGACCCAGTGGCGTCCAAAGGCGCGAACCTCATTGACCTTATCAGTCATCGCGTCGGCATGCCACGACATGACTATGCCTATCATGCTACAGACGAGCTTTCTGATCATGTACGAAAGATACCAAAACTTGGTTGGCACACTTACTAACTTTGCCTAATAGATCAAGAAATTTCGCCATTTCAAACCTTCAGCAGAACTCAGAGAAGCTTTCCAATATAATAACAACATGTACGCCTTGCTATCGTATCTCCCGACTGTTCTCCTCCCTTCGTCCCCGAACCTTGCGCGCTACGTGAAAGCGAAGATATTCGATCCCCTGGACATGTCCGCAACGACCTACTCCTACCAGATAGCGGCTCAGTCAGGCAACTTGGCCGAAGGATTTGCAAGGCAAGGCATGAAATCCGCCCTTGATGCTGGCACGCCACGAGCTCTGCCTTATTGGGATCCGCACTCTACCGAAGACGGCGATTGTTCGTAATCTCTGTTTTCCAAGCGCGTTCGCCCCAACGAATCATCTATTCAGTGATTGCAGGGGCTGGTGGTATCATTAGCAATGCCGTGGACATGGTGCGTCGTTTGGCATCGCTTAGGTCAACGGCCTCACATTATCTATCCAATTAGGCCAAGTGGCTTCAAACTCTCCTCCTCAACGGGAAAAATCCGAAGACGGGCAATGTGGTGATCCCTGCTGAAGCAATACAAACGGTATCCACAGGGCACACCGTTGACACCACTGTACCATACGGGTATGTAGTTCAGTTTCATGTATCTGCGGGAATCATCATTGAAACACCTCACTAGGCAAGTCCCTCTGCTGACCCCAGCAGTCTACGGAGGCGGTCAAACGATTCGAAATTATAAGGGCCACGGTGAGCATCATTCATTTTTCTCCAAATTCCTCGATACTGACGACGTGAACCAGTGATCATGGAGGTATGTGTTATTGTAGCGATTAGACTATACAGGATTATTAAAGTCACTTTGCCACTGATAGCATGGAGGGTCAGTGAGCGGTGAGGCTCTGCCCCTGATAACGACAGTGCATGGTGTATTGATAAATCCTTCCAGGGTTCAATTCAATGGTCGCCCGTCTTCCTTTCGACGGTTTGGGCATCGCTGTCCTTACCAACGACGATGCCATTGGCGGCTACATGTCATTCGCAATAGTCTCCCGGTTGGTAGACGAAGCGTTAGGTACTCAGCCTGAAGAATGGAAAACAAGGTAGGTTTTACTTGTGCATTTCCGGGATGCATTTTGCTTCGTTTTTGCTGATAAAATTCTAGCTTTGAGAGCTTCATCTCGGCTGGCTATTCTGCTGCCCCTCAGCCATTGCCGCGTCCGGCCCAATGCCACCGACCCGAAGGGTGGCTTCCAGGATCTAGCCGGTATATATGAAGACAAGGTCGTGTGGAACTATGCCTCTTCCCTCCGCCACCAGTCGTATCCTCTGCCTGCCAAGATGTTGCTGCGAATGTAACCATGGTTCTCCCGGGCTCCGTCGATCCCACCGTACCTACCTTCATCGCAAGGTGGAACAAACAGTACAGCACGTACCTGCGTTTCACGCACGTCGATGGCAACACTTTCAACGTCGCGTCTTTGAATCCCTTCGTAAGTGCCTCATCATTCCCCCATGTATCTTTTCAGAGAGTTAACTTGGACATGTAGCCCACCGGCAATGCCAGCGAGCCTTGGTGGTTCATGACTAACAACGTGGGCACCACGGCCGAATTCGGGCGTGATAAAGGTCGACAGGGCTTTGGTCTCTTCGGGGGGTTCTGGGGCGCTGGTGCCGGTGTACCAAGCCCATCTACGGGCAATCTATTGCAACGATCAGAGGTTTGGTTCAATAAAGCATGAATAGTAATTCACTCTAGTTTTACAACTATATCTAATACCTATCCACCCCGGCAGCTCACCTAAGCCTCGTCGATTTAATACCATTATATACGATAATCGATAATTGCGACGACCCCCTTCTAATCAACACGATCAGAAAGATCTGCCGACCATTACCCGTCCACGAACACCAGGACCGGACCCCTGTACTAACGCGTGCGAGGGCCTACATATTCCGCGGCCCGACGCATGCTGTTGGTGAGTTTTTCCGCAGATCACCCAATCGAGGGAGTGTGCGCTCCATATACTGAAGTGTATACTTCAATTTATTGAACATTGCTAATCTGACCATACAATGCGGGCCCAAAGTTTCTAGGGTTTTTGTTAGAGTCAATGCTCCAAGCACCAACTCTGCTACTCCAAACAGGCGATATGCAATGATCAAGACCGACGGAATCTCGGGTCTTTTCATCCTGCAGCTGGGTTATTTATACCTCCACCGTCAACGCCGGTAGCCACTATGTCCACGCGGCATATTTTCGCAACAAATGAATTGCCAGCAGCGTTGCTCCACGCGCGAAGATTGCCCGACAGAACAAGAGGCGAATACCTATAAAAACGAAATGTAACATTCTGCTGTCGATCCACACTAACCTCTCCCAGCATGAAATTGGCCACTGGTTTAGTTGCTTTGGCAGTCGCTCTCAGCCCCGTCAGAGGCGTTGTCGTGGAATGGGGTCAGTGTGGCGGCATAGGCTGGGCAGGCGAGACGAGTTGAGTATCCTAGTAGTATTCGAGATAAGTTCTTCTGTTGACATTGCGTAGCATGTGCATCTGGCCTTGTCTGTCTTCTGAACAACGAATGGTACTCTCAATGTGTCAAAGGTACCTCCTCGGTCCTCCCAACAACCTCCGCGCCTCCTACTTCAACGTCTGTAACTCCGACAACGACATCCTCTACGCCGACGACCAGCGTCGCACCCCCAGCCTCCACCGGCTTTGTAAAGACTTCAGGAACCGAGTTCGTGCTCAATGGATCCAAGTACACCGTCGTAGGACACAACTCCTACTGGGTGGGACTTTCTGGGCTCAGTCTTAGCGACATGAATCAAGCATTCTCTGATATCGCAGCGACGGGCGCAACTACCGTTCGCACAATGTGGGCAGGCGTGATTTCTTTGAGGAGTTTCGCTAACCCTATTTCTCATAGGGGCTTCAACGATCAGACTGATCCTACCTACTGGGGACCGTATTACCAGCTCTGGACCGACGGCGTTCCAACCATCAACACTGGTCCTACTGGGCTCGAAAACTTTGGTATGCCCTAGCCGCCAGAATATACGGGCTCATACTAAACATCCTATTCTTACCCTTCACAGACAATGTGGTTGCGTTAGCCAAGGCCAACGGTCTGCGCCTTATTGTACCACTGTAAGTTTTCGTCCTTACGTCACTGTGCCTGGGATTGAAGCTTCGTTTCAGAACTAATAACTGGTAATCAAGGAAAACGACTTCGTTCGTCTAAGAGTGCCTAACTTTAGTAATAGGTCGGACTATGGCGGCATGGATGTCTATGTCCAGCAACTTACCGACTCCACTGACCATGATCTATTCTACACGGATGCGACAGTTATTGTAAGCATTCACTCCAACTTTCCAACTTGCCTTCATGCTATCAATTTTACCACTCAATGTTTAGGCTGCGTATAAGAATTACATACACGCGTTCGTTTCGCGATACGTGAATGAGCCGACTATTTTGGCATGGGAGCTTGGTTCGTTGTCTTCCACTGCATAACGTATAATTTTGCTTACCATATACGTCAAAGCCAACGAACCCAGATGCCGAGGCACTTCATCGTACGCAAAATTCTGTTCTTCTATGTACTTTTAACTGAGCGAAGCCTATTTAGTACTACATCGGGCTCATGCACGCCCGCCACCATTACCAGCTGGGCCACAAACATCTCTGCGTACATCAAGTCCATAGATTCCAACCATCTTGTCGGTCTTGGTGACGAAGGCTTCTTCAACCGACCAGGTTCTCCCACCTACCCCTATCAGTATGTGATTTCTCCTGACTCCTGAAACTAAGTTAAAGGGCTGTAGGGGCTCCGAGGGCATCGACTTCGATGCTAATCTCCAGATCAGCACACTCGACTTTGGAACTATTCACGTACGTCTCGACGTTATGGAATAATGTTAGATATCTCACTGGATTCGTTCAACAGTGTTATCCTGTAAGCTGGTGCTTACCCGGCGAACGTTTTATGAGCTGACTAAATCCCACAGGATGGTTGGGGTACAACTGCCGACGCAGTTGCTTGGGGTAATGGATGGATTCGAGACCACGCTACTTCTATGGTTCAAGCTAACAAACCCGTGATCATGGAAGAGTTTGGCATGCTCGAGAACAAGGTCCCAATTTACACTGAATGGTTCAACACAATTGAAACCTCTGGCTTCACCGGAGATCTTGTCTGGTTAGTGCTCCGCACTTGCCTCTCTAGAGAATTCTAGCTCACCACAACCACAAAATGTAGGGAAGCTGGTTCTAGGTTTGTCATCCAAAGTTTTGCTGATTTGTACCGCAGCTGACCGCGCTACAATAGGTTCTCATGGGGCGATACTTACAACGGCGGCTACGCCATTTATCCTGATGATGATGCCTACGCTCTCCTGACGGAACACGCAGCTGCATTGAAGGCTCGCCCTCTGTAAAAACTGACGTGTATCCGGTGTTCGTTAGCACATGCAATGTAAACAGTGGCAACGATCCGTAATGCGGAAGCAATATAATTTGACTAGGAGAACAGAAAGATGGCGGGTTTGTTCAATATTCATCTGTCATTTGGTACCCGTCACCACTCCTGCCAAACACCCGATAGGTAAATTCACAACTCGAAGGGCCTTCAGCTTCGAGGTTATGTATTTTTTGAATTTGAGCATGCTGCCTGCCTCTCTAGATCGAAATTGATCACAAATTGGAACTTACGTTGATGGCGGAACCTCTGTCTAGTCAATTCGTTTAGCGATGCAACTTTTCAATTATTTAGAACGTTTCCGCAACACATCGACATCTATGTATTGATAAGATGATCATGGACGAGCAGAGGGCCTACGATACTAAAATTAGCAATATATTCAAGTGCTGAAGGCCGCCCGAAGCTTGCCCGAACCAGCATGCGTGTTGGCTCATCACCAGAGCACCTTCTGCCGATCACTCCAGCTGCAGCAACCATCTGTCACTTGGAATCGGAATCAATCTGAGGCCTTTTCAAGCTCCCCCACACGGCTCATTTATCATTTATCAGGCACTCGTCGTTTATTGCCCATTTGGCAAAGACTAGGACCAGGTACCTGCACTGGCGTATGTTTCGTCCCGGAGCGTCACCTTAGACACCGGCGGAGTCATAGAGTGACTGGTGAGATTGAGCAATTCCATTCAAGTCGAAGGTATGTATCCCGAGCAAATAGCGGTCAATTCCTTGCAGTGAGTTCTAAACCATTCTCATTCGTTGGCGTCTGAATACAGCTGAATACAGGCTAGCTCGGAGTGTTGTTGATTATCGAATTCGATTCATGTGGTACTTGTTTGCCACTTGTATGATCCCCGGTACGATCAGCTGGCCTCGAAAGGAAGCGAATGTATCGCGCACGTCGCTACTTGCTTCGGCCAAACCTTGAAACGAGCCTGCAAGCCCGCCCTTAAACAGGGGGTATAGTCAGATATCCAGCACCAGCACAGTCCTTGTGAATACAGTAAACCGCGGTTTTCTAACCTCTCAAGCTACATCCTACGTACCGGAAACGTCGACTAACGCGCGACGAACTCCCAAGCATTGACATCAGAATCGTAATACAAGGCACTGAGGCACCGTTTCAATTTCGGTCGACCTTGGTCGACGCGTCGATGGAGGCAGGCAGGGATCTATCGTCGATCCCTTTACCGCCCCTGCGGTTGACCACCCTTGCGTCTCTGTGACTGATATCACTGATGCCGCCACAGGCTGCCAAAGCCAATGAAATTTTACGAAGCTTGGCAGCTTCTTTCGTATGTTCTGGGTGTGTACCATACTGTTGCTAGGTCAGCGAACAACTTGCCTGACTTTGTATCGTGAATATCATGACCATGCCGGATTCCTTATAACAGGCACTGGATGAGCTGACAACGACTAGCTCAATAGCTACCTGCCTTGGACTCCATGGCTCACAATACTTCCACTCGCGACAACGCGTCGCCATCGACTCAACACAATGGCCGCCGTTTGCGGAATCGCGCCATGCTCGTCGCTCTCGTCCTTGGAAGTACCTTGCTCGGTACGGTGATGCACTCCCATATGCCTGCTCAAGTCCAGAACATCGAACGCCGAGACGTCTTCGAAGACCTTGACGCGCGATCGAACTCCCACTTGAAGCAATGCCCCTCCTTCAAACCTCTCGCAGCTAAACCCCCTGCACCGGTCAACGTCTGGGCACCCCTGTCTGTCGAGGAGATCAGCGACGTCTACAAATATCTCAAATCTCCCTCGAGATCTATGAACTTGACTTTGAAAGGCGCTACTCCCAGCGACAACAGCGTCTTCCTCATCGAAGCCCACCGCCCAGCGAAAGCTGACGCGCTCAAATACCTGACGAAACCGAATCATGTCAAAGCTCCGGACAGATATGCTCGAGTTGTTCTGCACCACGGCGCGCAAGAGCGCCCTGTGGTCAAAGACTATATTATTGGCCCATTACCCATTAACAAACGGACTACCATGAAGGAGCGGACTGGCGTATATCATCGCGAAGACATTCCCTATGAAGCCCGTGTCATTAGCTATGGTGCAGAACTTGGTGCTATGATGACGCAGCTCATGCCACCCCTTGCTGAGGCCATGCAGGTAAGATTCTACTTTGAGATAATGTCCCCCATTAACGACTCACGTCGGGACATCCTAGGCTCTCTTGGGTGGTGTCGGAGTTGGACTGGCGAACGATACTATCACAGCTGAAATCAATGGACCATGGAGTATCGATGGCTCTTTCCGTCGTGCTTGGCTCTTCTGGAAACGCTCCGTACCAGGCCAATTCATGTTCCCATTAAACTTATTCATGTACGTCGACATGTCTGGAACCGACGTTTCGCAATGGAAGACCTTGAAGGTAAAGTTCTTCATCCTGTACTTGCATTAACCTTAGTAACACTGTGCTAGCTTATCTACGAGGGGCGATCCTTCACTTCGACGGAAGCCTTCCTTGAGGCCTTCCGAAATGGCGAGCTCAAGCCTCAACCCAAGGAAGTGACTGATGGTCCTACCTCTTGGGGAACTCGCGCCCGGCCTCATCCGGACCTGAAGCTCGACTTGGACCACTTGCCAGGACCCCGTACTGTGCCATTTGCTGGGTTGCGTTTCCGTGTCGACGAGAAGCGTAGATACATCAGCTGGATGGGATGGGGAATGTACCTTGGATTCGACAGGGAGATGGGCATGAGTCTTTGGGATATTCGCTTCCGCAATGAGAGAATCATCTACGAGGTTTGTCGGCATGATTCAACACGTATCACCATTAACTAATGCATCATTCGTCGTATAGCTCTCCCCCCAAGACGCCCTTGCGCAATATTGTACGCTCTCGAACGCCATTCCATTCCCGCCTGTCGCATTTACTTACTGAACAATAGCTGGCGCAAATCCATTCTCGGCATCTACTGCATGGTAGGTGGTCCATTATATATACAAACATATACGGACCTCGTTTCCAGGCTTGATCGATGGTATGGCATGGGTCAAACTGTGCGACCTCTCATGCCTCTGTACGATTGCCCTGCTGGATCGGTCTACTTGCCTGCAACTATCTTCGATGGCGAAGGCGTCACGAAAGTGACACCGAGAGCTACCTGTGTATTCGAAATGGACACGAATCGCCCCATCACGCGGCACGCTGGCTGGGGTGTTGGTGATTGGGGTGCAGTGAAGGGCTACGTCTTGGTGGTTCGTTCTATCTCCACCGTTGGAAAGTAAGTTGCCATCCATCGTGGTGTGATTCGTCTACTAATGGTGATTCGCCTCCGAACAGCTACGATTATTGTGCGTTATATTGATGTATGAGTTTTGATCGCAGCTGACCTCAACGTCGATGTCCGCCTTTCTTTGTAGTGGTGAGTAATTCCTTCCTAAGACCTTGCTTTTCGTTGACGAGGTCAATAGTGGGATTATACCTTCGGATTGGACGGTTCTATCGAAGTGCGGGTCTCTGCTTCGGGATACGTACAAGCCTCGCCGCCTACCCCCGAGGAAGAGCCATACTCTGGGAAGATCTTCCGTACCTCGAGTGAGTTACGCAATGTATCCCTTAATACTGTGCTCACGAGAAGTCTTCAGGGGGAGCCCTCCATGACCACGTCGTCAACTTCAAGGTAAAGCCCTCCCAAAGCCAGTCCCAGCATCACGACTCATAATGGAATTACAGGTTGATCTAGACATTCTTGGTACTGCTAACTCTTTCCTCAAGACTTCGATGGCTCAAGAGGAGGTTACTCAACCATGGTTCGACGATGAGTGGGGTACCACTGGCATCCAACAAAGAGTATCACGAGACTACATTCAAACCGAGGCTGATTCACGAGTCAACTACCCCACAAACTTCCAAGGAGGCTACTCCATCGTTAACAAGGACAAGCACAACGACTTCGGTACTGTACGAGGATACACAATAATGGCCGGGCCCAATCCCATCCATGCTGTAAGTGCACTTAGCAGCACCTCACGAAGGCTCAAGTAATAATTGGTTTTTCGTAGGCCGTCACTGGATCTCCACGAGCCCTCCACAATGCGAACTGGGCCGGCCACAACATAGCAGTCACCAAGCACAAGGACAACGAGCATTCCTCCAGCTCAATGTGGAACCAACATCTTCCTGGAAACCCTACGATCAACTTCGACAAGTTCTTTGACGGAGACAGTCTTGACCAGGAAGATCTTGTCGCCTGGATCAACGTCGGAACCCATCACCTTGTGCGTCATTAAGTCTAGATGAAGACCATATTCTGACTATGCCTTACAGCCTCAAGCTGAGGATGCACCACACGTCAGAACTACGACTGCGACAACCAGGTGAGATTTGTCTCTCCCGGCCCTTCCTTAAATGTTCTCATCGTCGGGCTTTTCTAGCTTCACAATTGCGCCTCACAACTACTTCGACTCCGATCCCTCTTTGGACTCGCTGAACGCTATTATCGTCAATCAATCGGGCGACCCCAAGAATCCCCTATTATACGAAGATTATGGTGTCGACCAATCTATGACTTGCATTCCCGAGAAGCCGAAGGCATTCGAGTATACCAATCCTCAGGAGTACGACGCAGATAGCAAAGCCGAGCTTCGTAGATCCTTCTTCGAAAAGCGAAGCGGGTTTGCCGCAGGAAGGGGTGACCTATAAAAACCTAGAACCTATATTATTATAAATGTTGTTATTTATATTGTTGTTATCGGTGGGTTCGGGCAAGATTGTTGCAAATTCATTTTCAGTACTTGGTTACACGATGTGTGCCGCGGTGGTGTAAGTAGTCGTGTGCTCGACGTGCTTGTCGTCAACTTTGATTTCGTCCACGGCGTTACTTGATCGGTCGATATTGGCACCTTCCTCCTCGACGGCTGTCTTGGCCTCTACAAGACCAATAGATGAATCCAAATATTGGGGGAAACATCCAGTGCACGTACCATTCGAATCTACAGAATAGTTTTCTGGGCCAAACAATGCGCATCCAAGGACGAGAGCACCAGAGGCAGCAGTCATGATGGTCCAAGCACACTACCCTACACCGGGCTTCATTATTGATTTGCAACAATGACTTCAAATCTCATACATAATCTGGTTGGTCGACGCCTTGAACTTACTTCCGAATAGTGGCCTTGCTGTAGCCTACCGAACGAAGAGTGCTTCAACGTACTCTCCCTCCAGAAACAATATCGTTTTTCGCGCACCTCGATCTGGGATGCAGCGGTGCTAGCTGCATTGCCGAGTTGGTAGACTGTTCCTGGATACAGGCCACGGAAGGCAGGAGGTGCGAGCTCGTTGAGGTATGCAGCTACCATCCCTGTATATATGGTAATTGAGCTTATGACTTGGCACAAGTAAAATCACCTACCCCAAGCGACGTTCACGCCAGCTTGAAAGAAGAACGCCCCAACACTCAACGATGTCCATGAGCTCGGTAAAATCCATCTACGGGTCAAAATAATAAGCAATACAGGGGTAGCGCTTTAACTGGGACTAACAGAGGAATAAATCCTCCACACCATATGATGGATAGGATTAAGGTGTTCTTTCGTCCAAGAATTGACTGATGTATCCCCCTAAGAGGGCCCCTAGGCCTAATACAGCCCCTGTTTCTCCGACGATATTGGCTCTAGCAAGGAAGGGAGAAAAGCCTTTAATCTTCTGCATGAAGGTAGTATATAGATCTTGTGAGCTGTGTGCAAGCTAGAGGAAGTCTGTTATCTGACAATACTAAGACAAGAGACAGGGCTTACAAAGTTCAGGCCGGTTGCTAACAGAATGCCTGCATTATGATCAAGCACGTCTTCTGTCATGATCGTTAAAGTAAAGCGCACCGTATATCCATATTCCCCGGTACTCCCTGAGCATAGTTGTCACAGAACATGCAAAATTTGCCGTGACCTTCGATGTAGAGATGTTCCTCACATGGGCTCGTTGGAATATTGCGCTTTCAGGTAAAATCATGCGGATAAAGGCCGCGAAAGCACTTAATCCAGCTCCAACCTCAGAAAATCCTACATTCGTAAATGGCATATGTTCGTAAACAGATCATACAGACATACGAGCGCCACGTCTGAGGGCTTTCAGGGACTAGATAGAGGTTGACGATAGATGCGACTAGCTGGAGGTGGTCGTATAATTTGGGGGTTCGTCAAGCGAGACTTGAGCCAAATTTCCGTGAGATACTTACATACCCACCTAGTTTGCAATTTCAGAAGTCATCCAGGTTGACATTTGTTAGTTGCACGTACCAGGGTATCCAACTAATAAAGCAAGCTTAATAATGTTTTGCGCCATGTATGGCCGTTGGGAAACTTACCTTACATTAACCCGGGGTAAAGGCCTCTAGATGCGACCGGCATATTTCTACTCTAATTAGTGGGTTTCTCGAATGGGGGGAGTCCTACACACTCCATAGAAGCAGCACTTGCCAATCCCTGCCCAGAGTTCAAAACGAAGTGATACTGACAAGAGAACAAAGCCCACCCAGACGCCACCCATGGCTAACCACGGCTGTTAGGTCATTCGGCTTCATAAAAGCTCAGGTCTTACCCATCCCAAACAACGACCAGACTGCCAGAAACTCGGAGAATGTAGTGACGAAGCCCGTTCCGACTTGCAAAACTAACAAACATGAAATCATCAGGTGCACAAAGCTTTGGACTGGTACGAGAGCAGCAGATGGTACGCACCCGCAATGATGGCAAGATCCGCAACGAAGGGCCACTTGCGCCCAAAGCGGTCAGCAAGTAGACCGAAAAATTATGGCACCGACAGGGCGGAAGAGGAGGGTGAGGGTGATTGCTGTGGTCATCGCGTATGTGTCGCGATTGAACTGGGCTTGCAATCTATTGGGTCAGGTCAGTGCCAAATAATTATTTCGCAATTAACCTTGCTCTTACTGAAGAATAGTCAACGACACACAGAAGAAGTCGTATCTTTAATGTGTTTAGATAGATCCCGACAACAGACAAGTGAAGGATGTCACAATCCGTGATCCAAGTCTGTTATCAAGGTGAATTTGAGGAACAGAATACAACGAGTATTTAACTCACGAGCCATCCCGACCAAAACAGTGCTTGCTGAGTTCGCGTCAACCGGAGAATGGCGTGAAGCGGATTCATGGACTGCCACGAGTCCCTTCCATTGGGTAACCCGGGAGAATGCAAGTGAATATGAAATCTCATCGAGGATGCGTTTTCTGTGGTTGGAGGGAGTGGGGACAGTTCCAGACTAATAGCTTCTTCCAGGCTCAATGTTGAAAGATGGCATTGCCACGCCCGAGAGCTTGCCAGCTATTGTTAGCTCAGCACTTACGGTACATATCATCTGTTCGACAAGCATGTGGATGCGATTCTGAAAGTGCCCATTAAACTTCGCAGGTCACCACAAAAATATCCAACTCTTTTAGGAGTCAGGGGCCACGGAGCGATGTTCGATGTCTTCTACCGTTACCTTCTCACCTTCACTTTCTCCGCTATAGCTGGGAGTCCTATCTTTATGAGCAACACCCTCTTCTATAGCCGTTCTGCCATCTGTGGAAGCTTTTAGTCATGGTAAAACAAGACACCGGTTCGGTTCACCTTCGAGGTGTGCGGAGTGCCTCTCGGTACCAAAGAAAGTACATATGATGACCATTACGCACGATAAGGCGACCATGATTGCTTGAATAGTTCCCGGGAAAAAGTTTAGCAGGTAGATAACGACCGATAACCAGAATATCAGTTCATACATAGTCTGGTTGATCCACACCGTTGACCTGCTTCCGCAGAGTAATTCCCGCAGTAGCCTGTAGGCTACTGCTCAGCTGGGGCAGTATTAATAGAGAGCGTATATCGACAATAATCTGTGCAGACGCGCTGCTCGCAATGTTTACCATTTGGTGCACGGTACCAGTGAACGCTCCTCGGAATGCCGGTGGCGCGAGTTCGTTGAGGTGTATTGCGATCGCGCCTGAAGCCATGGAAGTAAACACCTCACCCTAAATGACACTGAAGATTCGGACGAGCATACCCCACGTTGTGTTTACGCCCACCTGATGCCCCATAAGTTACACAGCAGACAGGATAGAAAGCGTCAGGGCGTACTTGGAAGAAGAATGTACCAATGCTTAGCCGACCCCAGGAGCTCGGAAGTATCCACCTGACAAACTCCTCGTGAACTTACATCCAAAGGAAAGACAGTGCAGACGTACAGAGGTATGAAGGCAGCGCTCCAACTGGATACGGAGCGTCGTTAGCATGTATATAGAAGCGGGTTTCACGGACGACTCACACACAAGTGAATATGACTGTTACTTCCCGACCCAAGAATTGGCTGAGATATCCTCCTAGAGCACCCCCTATGAGAGCTCCCGCTTCGCCTATTATATTCGCTTCGTTGGCGAGGGATGCAGAGAAACCCTTGCTGGCTTGCATGAACGTCGTATACAAGTCTTGCGAGCTATGCGCCAGCTGTGGACCAAAGGTTGAGAGTTCGGTGATATCAGAAAACGGTAGGTTGACTGACAAATTGAAGGCCACTAATAAAGACGACACCTACAAGAGGTTACTAGCTATAAGTATCCATGAAAAATACAAGAATTTTTACACAGTTGAAGGCTCACCTTATACCCATAGAGTCCAGTGATCCTTGAACATCCTCCCAATCGAGTGCGTGAAGACCACGGTCCTGTCAGCAGCTGTCATATTCTCTCTTCTCTTGATCGTTTGAATACAGCACCCTCGGGGAGAGAGGCTCTTATGCTAGAGGCGAGGACGTTGAGCCCCGCTCCAAACCAGAATATCCTTTGGAATGCATCAGTGCGTGACCAGAAACTATGGGGGGAAACGACACTCACGAACGCCAAGTTTGCGGCGTATTGGGAACCAGAAGAAGGTTTACCACAGATACAACGAGCTACGCAGCGGTCAATGGTCCCGGTCAACACCGGAAGGGGGAAACTATTCAAAACTCACATAACCAGCTAGAGGTACGGATAATATCGTTATTTTTCATATAAGTCGAAGTGACTGGCGATAATAAGTAGGATATACACCTTCAATTCGCATTTGGTCAGGGTCAGGACAGACAGAGCACAAAGATAGCCGAAGTACCTTGGATAAGGCCAGAATATAACCCTCTGGAGCCCACGGGCATGCTTCTTCATACCAGGACCAGGCAATTCAGAATACGAGATCTTAGCAGTAAGCGAGACCCTACTCACTCGAGCGACGCGGCGCCAGCTACGCCCTACGAGAGAATAAAGCATGTCAGATTGGCGACTCTCTTGCAGGCCTCATACTTGCCCACACGCCTCCCATAGCTTCATATATACACTGTTAGCACGGATCGCGCCCACATGAAATTAGACGACTGACCTATTCCATAAAGCGATCTGACGGAGAAGGTAGTCATGAAGCTCGTTATGATCTGAAGCGCTGCGCATCCATCATCAATCGTTGTTACTCACATACCCCAAAGAAAACTCATACCAGCAACAATCAGCAAAACACCAACAAGCGGCCACTTGCGCCCAAACCGATCGGCCAGCAACTCGACAATGAATATTATGGAACAGGCTAAATTCCAAACGCGTCAGAAATGATATGGAGGACGCGGGCGTTGCATTTCGGGCGAAACGAACCGCAGGATGGTGAGTGAAACGCAGAAAAAGTCAAACGCTTCAGATCGAGAAGAATGTCAGAGATACTCCGATGCTTGTTTCGTGAGATGGGTAGGACATACAGTCTGCGACCCATGCCTGTGCAACAGTCCTGGCTCTTAGCGGAACGACTGGAAAACGAACGCCATCCATGTACTCATAAACCACCCAGATCAGAAAATTGCTTGTTGCGTCCATGTCAATGCCCGCATTGCTTTGACGGGGTTCAGTGCCTTCCTGGCATCTTTAGGCGGTAGCCTCGGGGGATTGAGTAGCGACATCATCCTAGCCCCGATGCCAGGGAGTCGCAATGCTTCATATAGAAAGTCTGTCAACCAACAAAGGTTTCAATTTGGTAAATATGGTCCTATTGTTGGCTTGGCTTGATATCGATGTATGTATAGCACCGTACGCATGTTCCGTGTCCGCACAGTGTGAACAGAGGTCATGGTATGATTTGAAGCGAGTTAGAGGCCTATGAAGGAGAAACCAATGAACCGCTGATTTAGCTCCTCAACCTGGGCGCTGTCATTTTGTTTTCATCCCCACGGCTCAAACGTTCACAGGAAATTGCAACGTAAACCCAAGCTCGTGTTCTGATAAATTTCCTAATCAACATCAACTACCTATAAATCCACGACGAACCACACAATTCTCCCCAGAATCGTCAATAATCCAGAATATCCAACCGTCTTTACTGGTCCAACAAACTAAATCCCCTGTTCCAGAACCCTGAAGCCATTCCATTCTTCAATACCTCCAAGCGCTCACCACGACCACCTCTAACCGAATGCACTCCTATTGCAACACCGACAAGGCTTCATCAACCCTATAAGGGGAGAGGCACTCGTCAATGTGCAGGAGCACAGTGGGCCGCGAGGGAGGCCGCAGGAGCTAGCGTCGAATAGTATCAGAAGCGGATAGGCCGCGGGTCCAGATCGAGAGGGACAAAGCGAGCCGGTAGCGGGAGTCGAAGGGAAACCTGGAAGTCGGCGACGAGAGACATCGTTATGCCTTGGTGGCGGGCTGGTAACGAATAAGCTAGCCATACGCGCGAGCCTATGTCGATGGCGGTTGAGAGCGAACGCGCCATCGCGTCGGTGGAGTGCCATGTCGAAAAGAAAATATACGAGAAAAGAGGTGGAGTACGAAGCAAAAAATGTTGCGGGTATATGAAGTCCAAGAGTAAATAGATGATGATAACTGAGAGGCGAGAGATATTATGAGTAGCGAAAACTTGAGACCGAATATGTGATTCCGAGAAAAAGAGAAATGTTGGCGATAAGTTATTTTGATGGTGGTACAACCGATACCAGTCGAGCGGAGAGGCGAGAGAATCTGCTGGGTATTTTACGATTCCGTTAGGTTGCAGTAAGCGTGGGGGGGCGTCCATCCAAGAGGGAATTATGGGATAGGAAGGAGGTTCAAGTGGCGGAAGAGGCCGGGCCGTGTGTCTAGATTCGTTCGCAAGCGTGCCACTACCTTTGAAAACTCCTTGTCGTATCCATCACCGATGTTTGCGTCTATAGTTTTGTTTCGCAAGCTCAGACACCAATAGTTAACATGGCGGAGAGCATCGTTGAATCCCATGGAACCGCATCCCCAACACCTTCTATCGAGGGCAACATGTCCAGTAGCTTCTTCATCTCCGCTTCATCCACCCAGTTGTACAGCGACATCGCCGCATTGCTCATTCCTACGTCGGTCGATCTGCTAGACTCATTCATCCCCACTGAGACACCCTCAACTGCACCCTCATTTGCTCCCACACCTGCACCCGCTGTGAAGCCCGGAATGATCATTTGCGCCGCCGAGGGGGCGGGCAATCCGGAAAGAGCATCACCTTCGGTGGTATCAGGCAAGCTCTTCGTCGGCAAGCTGGGGCTCGCCGCGAGGATCTCCCTGAACAAGGTCTCCATGGTCGCGTCATCAACATCTGGCTCCGGGAGGGCAGAAGTTGAGGTGAGGAAATCGGGGCAGAGGCCCACATTGTGCGCGAATTGACCACCCGCTGCAGGGACACAGCCTTAACGGCTGTGGTCGCCACCCGTGCTAGGTGGCGAGTGGTCAAAAGTTGCTCATGCGTTGTCTGCTTGGATTGCTCAGGTGACTAAACAGGACATGTCAATAGATGCGCAATTGTGAGAAATAACAGGGTATATACCTTGAAGTCTGACGCGAAGAGGGAAGATGTGGATGCAGATGAAGAAAGCTCGAAATCCATGTCAATATCGAAGGAGTCGAGGGAAGAATTAGAGGGTGCGGGGGATAGAGGGAAGCCCAATGGCGCGGATGCCAAGGACGGGAGCAACGTCGAGTCTTGTCTGAGTTTAGTGGGACTCTCCGGTGCTTCAACCTTGGTGATGTCTGCAGATGCGGGCGAACTCGATTTCGCGGGCGAGGATGAGGGCGGGGTCAGGGCTGTAGGAGGTAGGCTGGCGGTTTGAGCGGTAGGGGTTGATGTCGAAGCCTCTGGACCTGAAAGCGAGATACCGGTAGGAAGGCCTTGGGCTGCCAGAGCCTTGACGACGGCATCCCAACCCTTCTCGAGTGTTCTTATCCGCTCTTTCAGCTCCTGATTCTCCTTCTCCCGCTGTTCCTCGGCAGGAGTGAGCTTGGGTCGGGCTACAGGGGTGGCTGCGATGTTGTGGCCCGCAGAGATAGAGGCGAGGCTAATGCTGGCTCGAAGGACGCGGTTCTCTTCTTCGAGTTCGGCAACACGGCGCTCGAGGAGCTGGAACTGGGCTTTGCGCCTATCTCTCGAGTTCTGCGCTGCGATACGGTTGCGGTGCGCCCGGGCCTCCTTGCGTTCCTCGGACGATGTTTCGGTGCGAGGCCGCTTCCTTGAAGGCTGGGCGGATGTCGAGGACGATGCTGAGGCTGATTGGAGGTTGGCTGTGGATGTGGTGGGTAGCGACGATTCTGGTGCTGGCGACGGGGAGTGCGACGGCGAGGGTAGAGAAAGAGACGAAGGGTCTACGAAGGACGAGGAGGCGGGCATTGTGAGATTCGGATACGTTAGTGGTACGTGGAAAAGAAGGAGCGAGGGGGGAAGGGTGTATTAAGGGAGACGGAGGATTTACTGCGGGAGCAGGACAGACTACGTGGACGTCAGTAAAGAACAAATTTCGGTTGACGTGGCACTCATATACCAGGCGCATGACCACCGGGAAAATAGGGACAAACACCCTATTTCGAATTACCTCCTACTTGCAGTGCCCCTAGCACCGTCGTTTCAGCTAAACAGCGCTCTAGCACAATCATTGCTGCATTACACCTATCAAATCCGCAGCCAAGTGCCTTGAGACACAGAGGCGAAAGACTGGTTTTTCGCGAGTTAAGTATTTCGTGGAAGCATTTCGGATGAACGGACATAAAATATACCACCTCGCCATGCAATTTACCGATGTAAGCGCTTCCAGTCAGCTAGATACCTAGGAGTGGACGCTCGGTGCTCGAGTCCCATGGCCAAGCAGCATTCCAACTGCTGGACTAGATCAGAAGCGAGCTCCTGCTCCTGCAAGAAGCTGAAGCAGAAACACTTCACCGCCACGTCAAAATCACCCGCACCATGCGACACCGTACCTCTCTTATCGCCGTACGACCTTGTTCGGCAGGCAGCGCTCTCTACGTTCGTCCGGGAAATAGCGCGCAGCGACCATCTACCATCTACTACGCTCAAAAGACATCGTGATGAGCTGTTGATTGAAAGGAGAAGTCCAAAAATTCCGACGCTCCCAATAAAGGCGCCATCAATTAACCTCACACCATGCATTACTTACGAAGGCAGAGTTATATCATCCCCACAGCCGCCTCGGTATTTCGTGCCCTGACACACAAGGTGCATTTTCGCTAGCCTCACAAGCCCCACATTCATTGGCACGGCAAACGGGCGAACTAAGCCGTTGGCTCACTTCTCTACCTGATGCCTGAGACGAAGCTTCTCGTGCAATCTAAACCGTCCGTCTGGATCAATTGCATGTTCCCAGGCAGAGACTATTCCGCTCATTCCGCCACTGCGTTAAGCCACAACGTATCTCGCCATATGATGTGTAGGATCCATGGATCAGAGTTCGATCTATCAGTACACGGTAGACCGCTCAAGAGCCCTCCGTGACGCCCCTATATCATGGCGATGCGTCATCAGTAATCTTGTTGAACGAGTTACGAGGAGATGGATATACCGTACCACAACCGTACCAAGGCTTGAAGAAACCAGTCGGCGAAAGGCGTCGTGCCATGACCGAGTAAGCCCGTGTTGTGTAATTAATGCCATGGCATAGACGCCGATCAAAGAGCTCACTTCAACACAGAGGAGCACTCCTTTCCTGCGTACCCACCATTACAATGGACTCGCGATTGCCTTCCCAACATGTAAGTATTTCGAGGGTACATACACACTCGACCGTGTTCCTGTATTCCTGTAGAGATGCGTGGGTTATGTATACCAATCAGCGAATAATCAAAGGCCACTCACACACCCCTAAAAATGATCCTGATCTACAAGTCTAAATATCCCCATCGTACATCACCTATCACCTTATATCGCCCTTTGATCTTGCCTGCATCATGTCCAGTGTTCGGGCTCGTAGTTGTTACGGACGGGACCACACCGTCCCCCTGGTCGCCACCCTACCGAGCACTCCGTGCATATGCATCGAACGACGAGGGTTGTCGCGTAGGTCGTACCCACGCGCAGAGACGGAATCTTCCCATGACATGTCACAAAAAGCATCGTATCCAAGCACAACACCCACGCACGACGACTCACAATTCCACGTTCGCCAGCACACCTTCGAAGTCCCATGTTGTGCAGCATCTATCGTCCGCAAGGTCCCGACGCGGGAGATATATCCCAATAACCTGGAACTGCATATCTGTATATCATGATCAGCAGTTCGGACCGCAGCGCAGCAAAAGGGGAGGAACAACCTTCTGGTTGATGGAGAGATGGGGATGTATGTTTGTAGATGCACATACCGTATACGTATCAGTGACTCGCAGTTTCTGTCCTTTGACGTGCCTGGGAGGACAAAGACATGAGAAGGTCCTCTTATCTTGCGAAAATCAGAGGTGCCAATGGAAATGCTCGATTACTGATGATAGTGGGGTGGGACGTCTTCCCATTATTGCTGTTCCGATTAACAATAGCGCTTCTCGAGGTGCACATCAATACATATATGCGCAGGTAGTGACGAAGGAGTGTCACGACTCGGGAAGTCGTATCCACGCCATGGGACTCCATGTTGTGCGACGTTGTTCTATGAGCGTGAAACTGGCGACGAACAAGCCGACCGTATGTCAAATAGATGATAAGCATTGACTTGAACATGGCATGTTGAAATAGCCCAGCCCGCTGTGCCCGAGTGACATGAGCACGCATATACATGGCTACGCTGGTCATCCAAGTGGTATACGCGCGGGTTCTTCATCGGCGGGGCTCTAGGGATCTATCCAAATGCAGATTGATTCCGAGTTGATTCTTGAATATGGCAACCGATTAACTGAGGTGGAACCGCGATCTGAAAAGAACCCCCCATAGCAGCTACTCCTAATCAATATGAAGAGCCAGACTAGCGGTTCGTGGATAAGATGCTGAATAGAAAGAAATCAGAACACGCGAGGCACTTTTTTGGATGAGTTCTAAACATCAGACGGGGAATGAGCGAATAATATATCACTGATCATTTGTCCTGTCGTCTGGCCCAGTATTTCGAATATTATCACACACAAAAAATACATTTGTACAGGCGTGTTTTTCGATTTGTATGCGCAATTGTGACTGGCTGATTATTGAATTACTTCATTTCTTCGTCGTCGTCATCGTCGCCCTCGGCAGCGAGCCCGGCTTTGGCGAGGGCCTCAGCTGAAGTGTAGTCGACCTTTTTTCCACGTGTGCGGCGCGAAGTGATTGCTTCTGGGTTGATCTCAGAGAAATCCTCCTCGACCTGGGAAAAGAGTGGCTCATCATTAGATTTTGGGTGGGGGAGGGATTGACGTGGGAACGCGTACCTCCTCATCATCACTGTCCTCTTCAGCATCATCGTCGTCTTCCTCATCTTCCTCATCATCTTCGACCTCCATTGATGTGTCTTCTTTGGGAGCCTTTCCCTTGCCCTTGTCCACGGGCGACGCGTCGGACGCGTCGGTAGCAGTAGCCCTGATATCATCTCATCAGATTTCTGTCGCGTGGATGTACGAATACACGTACTTTGGGTCACCTGCAGCAGAGGACATGGATGTATGCGGGGATGGTGGTTGTGGTTTGGGTCAAAGAACGCGGATGATGTATTTGCCCCTGCTTGTATCCCGATTGCTTACCTCAGCACTTTCCACCGTGAGTGCGCCCATCCTAGTACCGTACCTGCTTTTGCTGCATTTGCTGTCCAGAATCTCGTTTTGCGGCCTTGGAAGCTAAACCCGCCAGGAAAGGAGCAGATCTGATGGGTTTTGGCCAATCTGATGGACCTGTAATGCCTTGCGTGGGCGAGCCGACTATGGGAAACGCTTCAGCTCGGGAACCCATGCGGCTTGGGACAACGTAAACGCTTACCTCAGCGCGTCTACTCCCTCCTGCAATTTCACGGCCTTGACTTGATGCCCATGCTGATATCTCTTGCTTCAGTGCATCCGCAGTGATTCACCGACATGACCAAGCGCACCCCTGGCCATCCTCGCCACGATGTCTCGTCCTCTGAAACCAACCCGCATCGTCCACCCGCAAATTTCACTGCCGAGTATGCCGCACGGTCCCGCTCCACCCACTCAATAATCGCCCAGAGCGCCCGTGCCTCGCGTCTTACCTCCATCGTTGCTCCCTACCTTCGACGACCATCGGTCTCAGAGGCCCCCGACATGTCGACGCCGAAGACCCCACTGTTGAGCTTGAAGCTCTCGTCGCTCTCGTTTCTGGACTCTAGTATCTACGATGACCACACACGACATCCGCTGTACGCTATCAGAACGACAGGCACTAGTACAGCAATCAAGCGCTCCGATCCGTGGGGAGGAGCGTCTCAGAAAGTGGCAGTCATCAAATGGCCGAAGATGATTCCATACAAAACCAAAGACAGGCAGTCGTTGGGTGTATTGCTGCAAATGAAGGGGGACAACTGGCGGGAAGGGGACAATTTCCTGAAGCAAAGTTCAATGTCAAGGTATGTTGCACAATTGGAATACCTGTTAGTCCAGGCTACAGCCAAGCATCCAGTGGGCACAAGTTCAGCATTCCGCAATACTCACACACAATGAAGTGGAAGAAAGTCGGCTCATCATATTGGGTGAGTACATGTATGTGTTGTATTTGCCTCATATTGTTGACTTGCAATCAAAGTGCACTGCTCCATCATGCAAAGGACCAATAGCAATCTTAGAGCCGCACGTCGCTTCGGTACCGCCGCGACTACGAATATACGAAACATTTCACGACAAATACAACAACGGATCTCTGGCTGTACACAGTGGCGTCTCGATCCTTCTCATGGACTACCTCCTGGTCACAGCCCTTCTCCTCGTCACGGACATCCAAGAGTGGATGGTCGTCCAAAAATATGACGGTGATGGGGAATCAAGTCGAAATGACCTCCATCACCAAAATAGCAGCACGACATCAGGCGACGACCGCTTCCCCGTCTCCGTCCCTCCTCCCCGACCGGTCAACATAGCGCCGTCACGGTGGCGGAAGGTTTTCAACGGCGAGCCATTGTTCCCGAAACTAAACTTGCAACGCAGCCCGTCTACTTCGACAACTGCGACCGGATATGTTCCTACCACGCCCACATCTATTCAACAACTGGCCAAGATCATCCACGGAGAACCTATGTACCCTAATATTCGCACCCCAAGTCTGGACAGCATGTTTTCGCTGTCGGACGATGAAGACCGTGTTCCCAGTCCGATAGCCTCGTCGATATACTTCCCACCCGCATGCGCCCCTTCGCATAATTACTTTGACCCAACCTTCTATGACACTTCTGACGCGCCTCCTGTCCCGCCATTACCGGCGAAGTATGCCTCCCCCAGTCGCCACGACCGCGCTGAGTCCTCCAGCGTGTATTCGCAGTCCTCGCCAAGATCGTTACCCACCCCACCGCAATCATCTCCGTCTCCCCTGCCTTCCATCTCACAACCATGGGTCCGATCACAATCCACTCCACCAGAAGTCGCATTAGACGCGCGCGCTAGAGCACAAACCGGCCGACCCTCTACTTCATCCGGCATCTCGTCTTCTCTCGGCCCACAGCCCATGGCCATGTTCCGAACATCGCGGAGCAGCTCGATGACTCGCTCCTCGATGATGTCAAACGGGGGGTTCCCGAGGAAGCTCCCTGATCTGCCTACACAGACGCCCACACCCCCACCATCCACCAGCCCGGCTTCTCGTTCGAGTACACTCCCGCCACAGCCCACGACGCCTACACGATCGGTCAAGCGCACCTCCGCCGTCCCTCGCTCTTTACCGCCAACACCCGTGCAGAGGCATGCACCCCTCCCCGAAGTGCCCATACTACCACAGCATCAAGGGCGAACTTTGAGGTCGGTCAGCTCGAGCTCCACTTCTCTGGCGAGTTCGTATGTTTCAGAAGACGTGGAGGCCACTCCGCGCGCGAGTCGAGTAAGGATGAGGCTGAGGGATCAGGATAAGGACAGTATCGAGAGAGTGCATAGGGGAAGACCGCCGACAATACGCGAGTCGGTGTTCGACAGGGAAGTACCGCCTCCTGCGTATAGCAGCTTGGATCATGTCGCTTGAATTTGGACCGTGACTTTGGGTTCGATCTGTTGCAATTCCACATTCTTTTCACCGTGTATACACTTTGGGAACCTCCATTCATATTCATATTCATCATCCCATCTTCCTCTGTCACTGTCTTCAATGTTCTTAGCCATTCTCATTCATTTTAATTGCACATCTGACATACCACCGCATTTGGACTAGTTTACCCTGCTCTTCTCTGACACTCTGCTTTTATCGATCTTCAATCTTCAATTCTACTCTTACTCGGTTTTCTGTGTAGTTCGAGTTAGTGTATTCCCACCACACGGCTTGTTGCCTGCTTGCGTACAGCGCATCGGTAGATATCTGCCTGGGACGTAGATAAATGCTCGGTGCTTTCATCCTTCTGCACTCGATAGCTATGTAATTCTGCTACAATTGACTTGTATAAGTGATTAGCTAGCTATATCAATAGAAAGATGAATTACCCTCAACAATTTACGTCCACGTTCAGCTTTGAATTCAAACTTGAACTTGAATTAGCGCTGCTTACGGCAGATACCTCCAAGTTGCCATCTCGCCATCGATTTCAACGAGATTTCCGCGCACGCAACACCGACAGTCCGCTTCGGAGCTTCATGAAGCAGCTTCATCGGCTTTAGCCTGATATTCTTCTAACGTCGATCCTCCGACACATATAGCTTACAGCCACCTAGGATCTACAGCCGGAGCGTCTCAAACCACTTACAGTTACGCCTCCCCGCACCAACCCAACATGTGTAGCAGGATCAACGACGAGTCGGGGGTGGTCCCGAACCCCAAGACGAGGACAGGGCTCACAGATATCAGTGGCGCTGACGTTGATGTCAATGGGCCCTTCTGCATTATTGTTATGGTGAGCTTATATCCCGCTTGCTTTATGCCTTATCCATCTTAGACGACTTTGGCTGTCATGCATCCAATGAACTCGCATATTTGCTTAATATGAAACAAACGCAAACGAATGCTGACTCGTCCGATACGACATCGACGTGAAACGAACGCCGCAACCACTAATCACCTATTACCTACCGCCTACCGCACGACCACTTACCATATGTCCATATATCGGCATCGTTGTAAACGGATCGGCGCGTAGGGTGTATCAGGGACAGGCAAGTCGACGCTGGGGAGCGCGCTGGCCAAGACTCTTGGGGTGCCATTCATCGACGGAGATGACCTGCACCCCGAATCGAACGTCAAGAAGATGGCTTCCGGCCAGCCGCTGAACGACGCGGACAGGGAGCCGTGGCTCGAGCTGATCCGGACGCGCGCGGAGGAGATCTGCAATGAGCAGAAGGAGCGCGCGGAGGAGCGGATTCTGGACGGAGAAACGAGTCCGAGTCCCGAGGGGTGCCATATGGGCGTCGTGATCGTGTGCTCGTCGTTGAAGAAGTATTACCGCGATATTCTGCGCGGGGAGAAGAAGCCTGCGACGGACACGAATAGGATTCCGGAGCATCTGGAGCTGCCGCATCCCGACGCGCTCGCGACGTACTTTGCGTTCATCAAGGGCGATAGGGAGACGCTGATGAATAGAATGTTGAATCGGCAAGGACACTTCATGAAGGCAAATATGCTCGACAGCCAGCTGAACACGTTGGAGAGCCCAGAGGGCGAAGGCGGGGTTATTGTTGTAGACACAAGGCAAACCACTGAAGAACAAGTGGAAACCATACGGATGGGATTGAGAAGAGAGAGAAGCTTGAGATTGAGTGCCTGAGCGCATAATGGGTGTTACATAGATGTCTTCGTAGTATATCCATCAGAATAATTATATTGTGAGTCGAGTACAATCCAGAGCGACCTTGACTAGCTCTCTTGGCTCCATCGTTGGAGTTGATCAGACCTCCTGCGTCTACGACTCTGGGAATCAAGTTCGAGATCTGATATTTGACACACAACTGATTGCCGAATATTCTAGCCGTTCGTTGACGGAGAAAACAGGGATAGTTCGCGACTGTGTAGTAAATAGGAGTCGCTTTGACGCGCAGTTCTCAGCTGGCGCTCGATTAAACGTGGCTTCAATTCCACCTTTCCATCACCCGCCAAACGCTATCGCAGTCAACTGCAAAGAATAGAAGCCATGAACCACGGAGACCACGGCGGACATGACATGCCCATGCCCAAGGAGCCGATGTGCGCCATGCAGATGCTCTGGTCCGTCCTCTTCCTCGTACCTACACTCATGTCACTCACCACCACCACTCACCCCGCAGGAACACCCAGATAATCGACACCTGCATCGTCTTCCCCAGCTGGCACATCCACTCCAAAGCCGCCTTCGTCTTCTCCTTCTTCGTCATCGTCGCGCTCGGCGTCTTCTACGAGTACCTCCGCGCGTTCTCGCGCAACGTCGATCTCCGCATCGCGGCGGCCCTCGCGAAGAGCGGGAAGGGGAAGAGCAGGATACTACTTGGGGGGAGTAGGAGCGGCAGTGGGAGAAGTACGCCAGAGGAAGACAGCGATGAGGCTGGGCTGTTGAGTGGAAGGACGTTGCGGCCGTCTGTTACTGGGTGCGTTGTTATTCACTGGGGGTGTTAACGGAGACGTGGTTATTGACGAGAGCTTGCAGTGCGCCTGTACCGCTAACCCTTCGCATCCTGCGCGCGGTGCTCTACGGAGCGACGGTGTTCTTGTCATTCTTCCTCATGCTGGTTTTCATGACATACAACGTACGTCCTCGAGCCCTGCTATCTTATCATCAACCTTGTACCTACCTTGTGATCAGGCATACCTCATCCTTGCTGTGGTCGCTGGAGCAGCCATCGGGCATTTCGTCTTCAACTCCCGCATCGACCTGGACGCCGTGTCGGCGAACGGGAAGGGGATGGCGTGCCATTGATCATACTCAGAAGGCTACCAGAGGAGGTATGCTATCTTTGTGACATATATTTAGGCTGGATAGAATGTACTCGTGTTTTCCTATGTACGACTCATGGACTTTCCGTTGAAACTTATTTATAGGGATTATTTTGATTGAACGCGAGTAAGAAAGCCAAGAGCAGCGCTTGACTCTGGAATTCGCATTTTCTGTCTGCCCCAACGCATGACGGGTTCCAGTTCGCGTATCCCATCAGTCTCCCGCACCGTCACGAACGCAACGCCCAGCACACCCGCCCTCAACAATACTCCAAATCCCGCCTCCACATGCGCCATTTCCCGGGCCCGCTCGCACGCAAATCGACATTCATTGCGCCTACGTCGATCGTAATATTCAGGCAGACGTCCTCTAAGCCTCCCTTTTCGTAGAATTGCTGAAGGAAATGAGACAATACCTCGTTCTCTGATGTTGCGGGGTTGACCGCGAAGCAGCGGTACACGATGTTGGGGGTAAGCACCTGGGTAGCGTGCGGAAATGGAAGGCGGTTGGTACACTCCTTGACCCTAGTGAAGAGATGGAGGTACTTGGTATTACCGTGAAGATCGTTACTGCAGATGGTTGTATCGTCGTACCGAAGTTGGGCAAGGTACATCTTCCGAGAATAAAATTCAGCAGCTCCGACATTACCTACGCTCGTTGGCTAAGGCGAATGAATGATGGAATCTTAGAAAACCCCAGAGTTGGGCGTAGAAAAGTGGCTTGTGCTTTGTTCCTCCGATTTCCATGTTATTCACAGTAATTCATTTTGGCTCAACGGAAGTACGAAAGCGACACCGAAACAGCATTACAACAGGTCGCGTGGCCTAGGGCTTCATCTCTTCATCCTCCTTCTTCAAGCCTTCAGATTGTAGGAGCGCATCGATCTCTGATGGTCGGTATATCTTGGCTTTCGGCTTCTTGGTGTCGGGGTCGAGCGTGAGCACCGCGAATTCCACTGCACCCACATTCGTTTATCAGTATAAGTTGGACGACACCGCATAAACACCTAAGAAAGAAACCAGCACTCACACTTCTCGCTCCCCAGCGTCGTACTGTCCATCGTCTTGCTCATCACCCTTAGCACCAAGCCGATCGCATCCTTCACCTCGATATCGTCTTTATATTCCTGCTTCAGCAGACTCTGCGCGGTGCCGTTGTTCGCGCCGACGCAGGTGGCCTTCCACCCGGAGTAGTTGCCTGAGGGGTCGGAGTGGTAGAGCTGGAACTCGTATTGCGGGTCGTAGCCCGCGTAGAGGAGGGATACACCGAATGGGCGGAGACCTGTGAGTAAAGGTGAATGAAAGAATGAATAAACATGGGAGTGAGATCGGAGTGTAGGAAATGGGTGAGGAAGACGTACCACCGAATTGAGTGTAGCCCTGCTTCATATCGCACAATCTCTCCGTGAGTATCTCGACCGGGATGTCTTCGTTGTATGTTAGCAGATGCCGTTGTGCGATCGTCCGTGCGTGGTTGATCAACGAGTTCGCATCGGCCGTGAGCCCTGCTACACCCCCGATTACATTCCTACATGCCAGATCAAGCGGTGAAAGGCGAATGTATGGGTGTGGTAAATGGCGCAAGACCATCAGCGAATCAGCGAATCAGCAACACAAAAACACAAAGGTGTGTACGCACGAATTGAGCAAGAAGATCTTCTCCCCACTGCCCCCGTACCCGCCCTCCTTCGCACCCGTCAGATCGAGGAGCTTTCCCGTGACCTTCTTCTCCGCCGCGAGGACGACGCCGTCTTTCGCCAGGACGCCCAGGACGGTACCGGCATGCGAGATGGCCTCCATGGCATATTCAACTGATGCAAGCAATGGTTCCTTTAGTTATTGATTGTGGATGTAGAGAACAATTTACTTTGATAGAGTCGGCCTATTCAATTCATATATGTTAGTACAACGATATTGGGAGTAGATGCGAGTAATCCTACCTTCCGGCGAGAATATAGTAGTGCGGCCTGCGATCAGGTAGTTGTAGCCGCAGCGAGCATGGATAGCTAGGAGCCTTACTGTCGTATCGTCTGGCCTAGCATCTCTCGGTGAGTGAGAGCCACAGTGATTCGGATTTATACGCACCATGATGGATCGTTATATGGAAGTACACAGTTACGTCTGCAACGCGTCTCAGCATACGCGTCGCATGGGCGGCACTTGTACGGCGCCTATTTGAGAGGGGTTTTCTCAGGGGCCTGTGGAAGGCGCGTAACTCCTTGCGGATTGTTTCCAACAAACCGCGCTAGAACTCGTACACAGGATACGAGTACCCCAAATACCTGACTTCTGCATGCACTATGCACTGCCTTGATTCTATCCATCCAATTTCATACTACTATGAACTTATGGCATTTTAGAAGCTGCGGTTAGCTGCGCATACTCGGTGAAAGTTCGCCTGCAAGTCGAGAAGCGCACTGCCCCGTCTGCATGTCCAGTCAAATTCTTCCGCAGACGGTATGCAGTGTCTGGCCCAGCGTGGGGCCCGTGTCCGCGCTGTAGCTTGGGAGAGAGCCAGGGCATCGCCTACGTCATGTGTAGGAGCGCGATGCTCCACGTGCCGGGTCCCTGAACATATAAACTTGACCTCTCCGCCGAAAGATCGAACGCGATCTCTCCTCCTTCCCCTTCCCTCCACAAGTTGGTCTTCATTTGTTTTTAACCGCTTAGGTTATTTTACTGACAGCTGTGTCCACATAGAAAGTCAACCATGCCAGCCGGAGCCGCCCTTCCTGGATTATTCCTGTGCTTTGCAGCGACTGTTCTTCTCATATTTGTGAGTGGATGATCACGCCCGCTATTAGTACGCAAATTTTTACCTTAATATTCAGGTATCCGTATCTGTGCCAACCTGGGACAGAATATCGTTCCTAAATGTTTCAACCGGCGCCCAACAAGTACGATATGGTGTCTTCGGGTTCACGGGAAGCGATGTGGGAATAGGCTACGATCTACCGACCGGAGTCGATTCAACCGTGCTGCGCAACCTCACGAAGACCCTCATTCTTCATCCGATTGGTGTGTTTTTCCTCGTATCCAACATAGAGCGGTTTTCTTACCATGTCATTTTACTCTAGCTGCCGGTCTCGCAGGACTTGCTTTCCTCTTCGGATTGTGCGGTGCCGCATACTCGCGCTTCGGGACGATCATGATGACCCTCCTTTCCGGACTTGCGACGATCATAACTCTCCTCATTTGGATCATCGATATGGTCCTCTTCGGCATCGCTCGCAAACCGATTCCGCGACGAAGGCGCCACAGCGCAATACGGCAATGCCAACTGGCTCACGCTTGGAGCACTAGTCGCGCTCATCCTCGGCTTCTGCGTCTCCGTCTGCGGAAGCTTCGGCAGGTACAGAAGAAGAAGGGACGCCTATTAAATGAATAAATGATATATAGATTGACGATGACGACCCCTGCTACACGAATCACCCAAATTTTCGTTATTCAGCGCTGCGGATGTATTCCACGTTCGATCTTCTACCCGCAACACTCTTCACAGGACTCTATTACCTTTGTATCCTTCGCCATCTGTACCTTTATCCCCCATGTTACACGTCCATATTCCATATTTTCCGTGTCCCAAGTACACAATTATACTTCCATTATTACACCATCACTTCACACCAAGATCTTTGAAAACGGCATCTCTGCTGTCGGCTGCAGCCAGTTCTTCTCGTCATATATCGCGTGAGGGGGTGATTCGACCATATGGAAGGTGTAGGCGAAGCGGGTGTTGGGGCTTGTGTTACGCTCGGATTTGTGCAACACGGACCCGTGGATGAGTACGAGATCGCCTTTGAACCCAACACGATGTCACCGTCAGCCACACCCTCTTATCAATAGCAATGACATCCAGCAGCAGGAAGGTAAGCTTACCAGGTTCACAAGTCTCCAATACGTACTTCCCCTTATGTGCCTCGGATATCTTCTTCTCTTCTTCGGCGGGGAGGATGCACTCCATGCCCGCCCCGCCTTGGGGCAGGCGCACGAAGCGCTTGGTGAGTGGCGCTGTCTTGTGCGAGCCGGGAGCAAAGGAGAGCGCGCCGTTGGAGGATGTGCATTTCTCGAGGGCGATCCAGAAGCCGAGGGCGGAGGGCGGGGTTGTGTACTAAGCCGTGGGAGGGGGGGTTAGGAGGGGGGAGGGGGGTGTAAGGAGGGAGGGGGGAGTAAAGAGGGAGGCTTACGAGAAATGTTCTGAGGGCGAAGGAAGGAGGGTGATGATGATGTTTAAGTTCTTTGATGTTCAGTCGAGATTCATCGTAAGAAGACCTACGAATCGTTGTGTTCTGGGACTGCATAGTGGATGTCAATAAGTGCCAGACGTTCGTGAGCATGTTCGGCACCGTCAAGCCTCACCTTCGCCGCCGATTTGGGGTTGCTTCGTTATCACCATCGACTGTAACGCTATTCACCACCCCAATCAATGAATGAGCATCTTCATCGACACTCCCTCACCACCACACCACTCCCCCACCACACCAATCAATACAACCAATATTATATAACTTACTTACCTACAGGATCCTTATGGAACCCCAAGTCCCGCACCAGCGCGCGCAGACGCGGGTTCTCCAGCGTGACTCTGTGGAACGCGGGGTCGAGCTCGTGCAGCGCGTGCCCGATTTTGTTGACGGCTTTCACCTTTGGGCGGGTGAGCGCGCCCGAGGCGTCGACGGGCGTCGTCTTCGAGGAAGTAGCGGCTATATTGGTAGATGATCGGTGGTTAGTATGGTGGTTGATGGGGTGAGGGGAACGAGGGGGGGGGGAGGAGGAGGGCGTAGACGCACATCTTGTCGCCAGATGTGAGGAAGTAGTCATCCCCGACGTGGTTGTCGTCGCGAGTAGTGAATTTGGTCTGTCGCAAATTTATGTTAGCATTAAGTTATATTCCAAGAACAAGAGCTTAATGTATTCAATACAAGTAAACCTGAGTACACGCACCAAGGGATGATTCTGCAGGTCGAACTCCTCGAGGAGCTGCTTCGAGCGCTGGAGCAGCGCATCTGATTCAGAGCGGTCTAGGAATCCTGGGACGATGAGATATCTAGTAAAGGCGTAGAGAATCGTCAGCGGCGGTCCGACTTTCAAAGTTATATAAAGAAGGTTATGATATCGATTACCCACCCATCTTGGTCGAACTAATCGAAGTACATCGTCTAATCTGGTAAACGCAGGTGAGGGTAAATGGGATGGTTAGTTACCTTGTCGATTTGTTCTTGAGTCAGGTATTCGGGCATGATGAAGTCTAAGGCAGAGACTACCCGAAGACTACCCGCGAGCAACGGAACCAAATTCAGAGCTGGGCTGATAAGATAACCAACACTCAGGGGTAACGTTCAGTCCGTTCGCGTTCCTACATCTACTATGCAAATGATGATACCAATATCTAGAAATGGTCGTTGCAGTTCATCTAAATAGAAACCAAAGTAGCAGAACAGCAGCCATCTCATACATATCACACGAATGAATGTCAGGCTAGGGCAGCGGCCATCTCTACATCAATAAATACGCCTTCGTGTATCTGCTTCACCAGGTGGTCGATTTTGGCCTTGTGGATTCGGTGATGTTCTTGCCAGCCTTTCCATGGGTGATGTGGATGCTGTACAGATAAAGGACAGGAGGGTGGATCAGAATCAGAGGAACCCAGTGAATAACGGTGAAAAGGGGAAGTAGACATAGACGTGGAGTTAGGGAGGCGGGCATCTTGAAACTACTCCCATGGATGACAGCGTGACAAGTGATGAGCATTGAAAGAAAAAGTGTGTGAGACAGATTGAAGGATAGGAGGACTTACCAAACGACCAAAGGCTTGGAATACTTTATCTGATGTGCCTTCTGGTTTCTCAGCAAAGTATTTCGCAAGGAGGATATCATCTTCTCGACTGTATCTCATCTTCTTGTCGGGCGGTGCGGGCAGCGGTGCATCCGTGTCCGTGCGATTTAATTCGTGCTTGTGGCGCCGCCAGTATTTCATCCACGACGCGCGCGAGTGATGAGGCGCCTAACGAAAAAAGGAAAACGTAAGTGAATTTGCATTTACTTACAACACGCACGCGGCGTGGACGACGGCGGAAGTGCGCGAACTCACTTTCGCGGCGACTTCCTTCCAGAACAAAACCATATCCAGTGGTCCTTGTGATCTATCATGTACGTGAGGACTCCGTAAGATAAAGAGATAGGCACTGCACTCGATAAACTCACTTCCGGTAGTCCATGAAGCGGACGAGGAAATTAATATCCTCGTCCGTGAACGCCACGCCCTTGCCCGTAGTGCTTCTGAATAGCGCCCGAGGCGGTGTGGGCGAGCGGTTCCGGGATTGCGACGTATCAATTGAGGGCGGTTCTTCAAGCGGCGGGGGTGGCTGTTCTTGCGATTGCACTAAAAGATCAACAGGAGCAGGCTCGAGGTCGATGGACATCGCGGTGTCGTCGATTGATTGCTCCTCGCCAGTCACTTGTTGATCAGAAGAGGCAATAACGCGAGGCTGGTTCATCACGTAGCCACCCAGCCGAATTTGATGTTTATTGCAGTATCGCCTCCAAGAATAGAACCTGATGTCGTCGTTAGTGTGATGTGCCCTCGGAAAACTTAGTTTCGACACACGTATGGTGGGGTGCCTAGAAAGGGAAAATGTCAACACCAGTTGAGTGCAGGACGATAGGTAGCCTGTACCTTGATGGCTATTCGTTCACATATCTCACGAAGACTAGAAGATGGATATTGTTACAAAAGCCGTCGTGATGACAATTATCTTATTCACTGACCTGAGTACGAGGCCTTGATCTTGGCAGTAGTCAATGTACTTTCTTAAGGTACATGACATCGTCTGCCGTGAATAGGTTACCGCCGTAAGTGCTCTTGATGATACGGGTAGGCGGAGTTGGTGAGCGCGCCGGGGGATTGCGATTTGTGACGAGCGTTGAAGCAGGGGCTGCGGGTGCGTTGAACTGCCAACATGTCAGATAGTAAGTTACTTCATCAATAACGAACTAATGATAGACTGCACCTGTGAGCGAGTTCGCTTCCGCCCGCGCGGGCGTTCAGCTGTCTCGACTGCCTGCGATGGACTGGCGTCATCAGACTGCGTAGGTTGCTGTTCTATGTATGGTTGTGGCGGCTGTTCATATGTGCCATCATCCTCAAAGAGAGAATCGTAGTAGTCATTGCGATGGGGTTGCGTCCACTGCTCGTCTCTGTATCGGTAATCATACGCGCCGGGATCCGCGGTGATAGCGGCGCCGGTATGAGCGTCGTAGCCTTCCCATGCTTGTTGAGTTGCGCGTTGCAGCATGTGCTGCGTTTGCTGTGGTGCTATGTGAGTCTGCGGGATCGCCATAGTTGGCTGGGCTTGCCACGCCTGGGCGGTGGCGTCTTGTCCGGGATGTATGGGGCGCGGCTGGGCAATGAAAATAGGGTATCCGAACGCGGGCTGGACGGCGGCAGCGACGGGCGGTGGTATTTCTAGTTCTTGAGGCGCTTGCGGTGGGGCGGAATGCTGAACTGTCTGACTCGGTTGGACATGAGTTATAATCTGGGGTTGCTGTTGTTGCATCATCTGGGCGGGCTGCCTACTCCGCCGTCGAGTTTGTGAAGATACAGGATCGCCGTTGGTGAGTACGGGATTAGAAGGCCCAGCGGTTGGGATGACAAGCTGTGAAGCAGGTACTTGGGGTACATTCCTGTCCGTCGAACATATTCAGTTGGTGAATGTCATATCATGTACGAATACGACCACCTACATCTCTTCTCCTGTAACTTTACAACCACCCCAGTTGGTGTGGAACGTTTGCAGTTGGCCAGCGTTGATACATTGGTGAATCCAGCGAGAGTCGAGTATGATCTTTCCTTTCTTGCTCACATACTGACGATAAAGGTTCTGGCCAGACGGCTTGTGAGGGTCAACTAGGACACCTTGTTAGCGAGTATCACAAGGGTCGTCGGACGCCCGAACCTAGTACGTAGGGAACACTGCTGTAGCCTGGAGACACTATCCCTCCGTATTTCTGCGAATTTTGTCAATTTTGGTTGTTCGCAAATTCTATCATGACACCGCAATTTTCGTCATTATTCGCACAATTCTGATGTTCAAGGTGTGGCCATTGTCGCCACTGAACGCGCCTTTTCCTTGTCAAGGGCCTCAGTGCCTATTTCAAGGCCTCCACGTCGCTCCCACATCAAAAGGCTCCCGTAATTTACGCGTTGACTCACCGTAACGAGCTCGACTAACAGGTCTCTGTCATGCACGTCCTTGTCAATGTAGATAGCTAGGGGGATGCCCAGCATTGGGTCGATGAACAGCTCCGCTTCGACTTCCTGGGAGCCGACGACATCCTGTGGAACATGGGCTGTAACTTGTTCTGATTGCTGCACGGTGAGATTCTGCTGCTCATGGAGTGCGCGCCTCCGAGCAGGTGCCATGGGTCTTGACCCTTTCAGAACCTTGGGCGATGTCGGGGGGATGGGTTGGGTTTGGAGTCCTGGTGTCGGGTGACCCAGATTGCTTGATTTGGCACTTGCTTACGTACGCCATCACCACGCCATCGGCCTCGGAATGTTATGCAGCTGTGCCGTTCCGTCGTCGGCTTGGCGCTCCTCCCAATCACCACACTCGCAGGTAAAAAGTTTCAGACTTAAATGCAGATGATTATCTATTGAGGCATCTGCTAGCCATCTACCAGTGGACTCCTCGTCTACTGTCAGCTCTGAAAACTGCCCTTTAATGCCTCATCGATCCTTTTCACGTATATCCTTATCTTCTCCTTCGTCGTGGCGTCCGACGTCAGCTCGATCGTGATCGTTGCTTCGGCACTGGCACTGCTTCTCGGGGGTTCGTGCTTCTCCACTTCGCTCCGCCACCACCACCGCGAAGGCCACTGGCAAGTTTTCAATTAATGTTCGACTGGTAAATGGAATCTCCGGTGCTTCAGAGTTTCGTCGAAAAATAGAATTCTGTCTGTCAATCTATACTTCTCCCGACAAGACATACGGTCATTGTAGCCCCTCTCACAGGAACAGCCTCAGAACCCGTCTGTTATCTGGTGGGCGTTTGTATCATATGTGTCCTTCCATTCTTTTCTGACAGAAGGTTGCCCCGACAGATGCCCTCACCAGCACGACATCGATTCCACGAGCTGTCTCAAAAGTTGCGTGGCGGCGTCACGGTGCAACTGCCCACCACGTTATTGTGCTCCTGAAAATCTCGTCAACGATAAGATGACTTCATAGTGGCGTTAACCTTCGGTGCTAACCTACATGTAAGTATTAACTACATGGTTTCATTGTCTGCAACTCAATCTCAGGCCAGCTCGCAGGAACCATGCTGTCGGCGTACCTGGCCGCCTGCCAGAAGCGTAGAGACTCTCCTTGTATGTATCAGCGTTTTCGTTATATTTTCAGTCGGTGTTCCCATTTGGACGGTGCAAGGTCTACAGTAACAATGTTCTGACCGTTCCTCGGGCGAATTGTCTAGGCCTGTTGCCGCCTGCGCGTTTACGTCGGGTTTCAAAAGTAGGCTCTGACTTACAATTGTACCTTCGTGATGCGTGAGGTTTCGTGCGATGTCCACCTAACTCCACATAATGGGCATCTCGTTCACAGCATCACCACGTTTGACGGCCATCAGTATTCATTCCCTGTCCCGCTTGTCTCCTGCCCCACATCCGGAGAGCCTCATGTTTATTCTCACCGTCAAATGTTCTTAGAGATGGACGTATCCACTAGCTGCTTTCGAAGCTCGGAGTCGGGTAAGCGATGCGTCGAATCGTGATCCATGTGGACTAGCTATTCGGTCCATATGTTCAGAAATGTTGCCTCATCAATTCTTGACAGAAACTTGCTTGGTTTAGGATAGACGTCCAGCGAATATCGGGTTATCATTTGCCCAATAGCAATGCTCACTGCTTATTGCTCATCCAACACAGCCTTGCAAAGTATTTGTTCCCATAGATAGGCGAGTAGTACGAGCTATGCAGTCGAGCCAATTTACTCATATATTTGCTGTATACTGTATCGATACTATGTCGTTCGAGCGGCAAACCCTGCATTATGACATTACGCTTCTCCCGATCGTTCGTATATTCCATGCGATTTATCATCGGACCATTGTACCTTACATGGGCTTAGCAGGAGCGTATCATGGACCCCTATGAAACAGCCTCCCGAAAGCAACCCCCAACTCATCTCCGCGAAGGTGATGAGCGTTGCGACCCAGCCCAATGATTTCAAGTGGGATGTCAACGAATGTAGAAATGCCATCAAGAGGAAACATATGTGGATATTGTTCATGATTTCTCCGCCACCGTAGTAAAACGCATGACCACTGACTAGTACTAGGCCGATGGTACATTGATCCGGGGTATATTGCTTTGCCCCCTCCGATGGCACCTTTCTGCTCAACTTTGTGGCTTGATCAAGGTTGATCAATAGATGATCGGTTTATGGATTGTCTTCTTTTGGACACACGCCCATAACTGCCTGGGGATTCTCGGGAGCTTGAGTGGGAGAAATGGGGAGATCTGGGAGAAGAGAAGGTGGGTAAGAAGGATGCCGTGTGCGCCAGAAGACCAGTATGTGCATCGGTAGACAAGGTTGTATATTTGAACGGGTGTGCCGGCATCCGAATCACCTGCTGGTGACGGGTAGTGAGATTCAGAACTGCGCGCCTGGTATATTTATGGAGAATCATTGGCAAAGCCGGGGGGACGAGATGGGGTATTTGAGGTGAATCAAGAGCACTGAGACTAGGTTTGATGCAATGATATCGATGTGTCAGGCGCCGCACTACCCCAGATTCGAGATTCAATAATGCCAGACAATGCCGCTATGTTGAAATGGCGGGCTCAAGGGGCTCAAGAGGCCAATACTGGGGCAAAGCAGCGAACGCCGAAATGAGCACACGCGCTGGCCTAACAATGGGATTTTGTTTGAGGATAAAAGAATACCGCGTGGGAAAGAGCGCAGGGTGCATTTCCCTTGGTTTATGTGTTTGTGGGTGTTTGTTTGCCGGAGGTTAAATTATTATCTCTGAAAGGTCTTCCCACCCTACTCAGTTGTTATACCGCTACTTCAACGACCATTCCACCACCACCACCACCACCACCACCACCACCACCACCACCACCACCTCCTCCTCCTCCTCCTCCTCCTCCTCAGTGACCCAGGACTCTACGTCCTCACTTTTGAACTATGGCTTCAGTCGCAGGCCGCAAAAAATCCATAGCTTCCACTACAGGCCTTCAAATTGACACCCCCGTCGCCAACAACACCCTCCTCAATAAATCCGCCTCCCAAACAGTCTCCCTCTACCAGAAATGCTCAGCGCTCCGGAACAACCTCATGCGCATCGAGGGATTCTCTCCCTTCTTCACCATCGCTGCTTCATCGGATTCGAGGCGGTCGACCGACCCCGTGGCACAAGTATGGGACGTGCTCTCCCTCGGTATCACACTATGCTTCCTCTACAACAAAGTCACCTTCGAAAACCACGACCCAGTGCCAGAGCATCACTTCGAGAACTGGGATAATTCAGAGAAGGCGAACAAGCGATTCGTCGCTTGGTTCATCATGCGGATTAAGGGGATGCAGTTGGCAGGGTGGGAAGGATGTGAAGAGTTCACGATATCAGACCTTCGGACCAGGGAATCCACAGATGGGTTGGTCAAGGTGCGTTACGATCATCCATTTCCATGACTCAAGACCGACAGTTGCTTCTTTCATTTGCAATGATCGAAGGCTGTAGATACTGTCATAGCCTTGGTTGACCACCTATCACTTGACGCCTTCGAAGCTACCCCGCCTTCCCCGCCTTACATCACTTCACAATCATCTACTGACTCGCTGACGTCCGACGCCGCACCCGTGGTTGCACCCAACGCGCGAGAAAAAGACCGCAACCATATCATCCGAGAAATCGTCGAGACAGAACGCAAGTATGTTCAAGACCTTGAAGTCATGCAGGTATGCTTCATCTAGCCCAGCTCTCGATGCAATGTTCATATATTGCCATAGAAATATTCCACCGCGCTCGCTCAAGGCAATTTCATGGATTTGGATACCATCCATCTCCTTTTCCCCAACCTCAATAAGTTACTCAACTTCCAGCGGAAATTTCTCATTCGTTTAGAGGGTATGGCAGAACTACCCTGGCCGGATCAGCGCTGGGGACAAGCGTTTTTGGATTGCGTGAGTTTATTTTCCTTTCCCATGTTCCAGATTCAGCCACTGCATTGTGGACTTTGATTCGTTTTCTTCCATTCACCACCCCCTTCATTCATTCTTATGGCGCGCGCTGACGACCTTTATGGAACAATAGGAAGAGGAGTTTATCGTTTACGAACCATATTGTGCCAACTACAAACTCGGCATCCGAGCTTATGATGGCGAATGAGGATACACTATCTGTGAGTGCGACTTCATTCACCTAGCAACGCATGGCACGCGGCGCCTCCCGAATAGTTCAACTTACCCAATTTGGACATTAGGCCCTCAACCACTTGATCAACGTCAAAGGAGAACTTGCCGCGTTTCCTAATCAAGCCGGTCCAGAGGATATGCAAATATCCATTGCTCCTTGATGTACGTTTTACTCGCGCACATATGATTATCCAGATTGATCATCTATGTTACTACTTTAGTCGCTCATCAAGGCGGCTACCCCTGACGATTACCCACATTATGAGGAGCTCAAGGAAGGCTCAGTTGCTGCGAAACGCATCACCGATAAGATCAATGAAGCGCAACGGCGAGCCGATAATGAGCAGACGGTGCGAAGCTTGCAAGAGCGAGTTGGAGATTGGAAAGGGCACCACCTTAATAACTTCGGCGAACTTCTCTTGGACGACATCTTCGTGGTGACGAAATCTGAAGTCGATCGCGAATACCATGTCTTCCTCTTCGAGAAGATAATCCTTTGCTGCAAAGAGGCTCAAGTCCCTCCGCCAAATAGCGCCAAGAAGGTCTCCAAGAATAACTCTATTCTGAAGAAGCAACCGGGCACGCCTGGTTCGTCTATGGCGGGACTGCCCGGCCAGCCTCAACGGAAAAACACGCCTCTTCTCCTCAAAGGCCGAATCTTCCTCAACAATGTTACCAAAGCCGTCCCAACTAACCCCCGCAACTCCGTTTGTGAGTCTTCGCACCAAAATTTTCCTAACGTAAATGAGCTAAACTTTTGTCTTCTGCCAGCTTCCTCTATCCCCCCTCAATATCCCCTTGCCGTATGGTGGCGAGGCGATGACGACCTTGAGTACTTTACTCTACGTTGTCGAAGAGAGGATCAGATGAAGCAATGGGAGTCAACGATAAACCGCCTCATACGGGAGGCCGCTCAACGGCGCGCCTCTGAACGTGGACTTTCTAGAATCGCTACCAACCATCACAGTTACACCAGTAACAGCACAAACCCCGCCCAAAGCCGACAACCATCAGCTTCCTTCTCACATCACGTCACCACCCCATCAACTGGTTCACAGCTCAGCAGCTATCCCAATTCCGCCCTCCCCGCCCATCCTGCCAATGGTCGTCTGCGACGTTTGAGTCCTTACGGCGACGAGATGCAACAACTCAATGGATACGCCAGTGGGCAAACAACCCCTTACCCCGGCGGTCCTCAAGGCTATCCTCCACACGAAGGCTTTGAGTTCGAACCCGATGAGGACGAGTATGAGGATTATCCCCCCGTAAACAACTACGCTTCGTCAGGACGTGGAACACCTCTTGGCACGCGTAGGGAGAACGCCATGAGCATGCCCCCGGAACGCAATGGCTCGTCCGGTTTCGATCGATCACGGCCGCAGACAGAAGATTCAAATGGCCCCAATATGGGCCAATGGCATCCGGCTTCGGCGTCACTGCGGCCTATCCCACCGCGACTTCAATCATCATCAAGCGTCGCTAGTTATGCATCAGAGTCGAACCTCAGCAACGGTGTTTCAAGTAACGCCAGTAGGACAAGACCTCCGTTACGAAGTCAATTTAGTTCGACGCGTCTCAGGAATCCACATGATCCAATTCCCAATGGATTGCCTCCTCCCCCGATCAACCGATCACGTAGCGCAAGCCAACCCAGCGCTTACATCCCGCAATCCGTACCTCCACCGCTTCCGACACAATGGGATCCGCGACCTACCGTCACAACTGGTAAGCGTGGAAGCGGATCAAGCGAATCAACAGGCGATAGCTCGGAGTACTCGCCTAACAGTTCTTCCCCAATCACGCCATACGGTTCAACAGATTCTTCGATTGATAGAGTCGGCATGCGCATGCCCCCCGTGAAGATAAAGGTCCACTTCAATGAGGATATATTCGTGATACAGGTGTCAAGGCATACAGAATACGATGAGCTCGTGGAGAAAGTGGGGCGAAAGATCCGATTATGCGGGCCTCGACGAGATGATGGGCCTCTACGGGTCAAATACAAGGACGAAGATGGTGACATGGTCTCCCTTGGCTCTACAGAAGACGTCCAGATGGCCTTCGAGCAATATCGTCCTGGCGGCCAAGTGACTCTCTTCGTCCAATAATCATGCATATATTCGTCTTTGTCCGCTTCCTTCTGTCTTTTGATTCGACTTTCTCCCTATTTATCACATTGCATTCATTCATTGTCGCACCCAAAAAACATATCCCATTCCTTCTCCCCAGTACCATCATAACTCTCCTTCTCCACATCATCATCATCACACTCACCGGGATTTACTGCACGTTCCTTCGTTCGCATCTGGATTATTTTTACCATCACAATCACTATCCTTAAGCATACTCTGTTACTTGCTTGGCCCGTTGCTTTTGACGGCCGTGTATTTGGTTGTTGGAGGACCTAATGTCTTTATATTCGCTCTTTCCTACCCCCGTTATCTACATAACATTTGTGCTTCTTCCATATTTCACTTCGGGGTGTCAACTTGGGACGACGCGGTCCACTTCAAGGAAGTTTGGCTGTTCGTATGTATCATTCCCTTAGAGCTTAATCAGTTTATCTCAAAGAAAATAAAAGCCGGAACTTGAACCTGCATGCACAATCATATAATTGCAAGTACTATTTGCAACAGAGGCACAACATTTTTTGGAAGTTATTGCGAGAAGCCCGTAATGCCACTGAAGTTGACGATCGAACCTGCTTTACCTCCTGAGACAGCGAGGTTGGCCCAGTTCCAGCTTCCTGCGTATTGCTAATTGTAAGAGGATGCGAATCTGTCTCGAAGGGAGTAAAGCTCACCGGTGCATGACCCCGACCCGCAGTTGACGGCGACCTTTTGGGCACCGCTGACAACGGAAATGGTTGTTTTGGGAGATACGAAGTTAACACCCTAGAAAAAGAAGACAACAATAGTCAGCATCGCCGGCGGATTGGTGTACGTATGGTGACAAAGGAACTGACAGAAAGCTTCACACCGGTGCCGGGCGTCCCGAGGGTATCTGGGTAACTCTAAAAAACAAGAAACAGGAAATAGCAGTGAGCTTGACAAGGACAAATGGGGAGGCGATTCGGAGGAGACGGACTTGATCGATTATGACACCAAACCTCTTGATCCCTGTGGCTGTATTGCCCTGGAAACGTTGTTGGTTAGATGCTATGTATATGGACAATCATATCGAACCGCGCTCACGGAATAAGTGATGTTAGTAACGGTACTTCCTGTAGCGGCTGACTTTGTCTTGATGCGGAGGGCTTGGTCGCTGTAAGGGACATGTCAGTTTGACTTTCGAGGGCACTAGTAGATGTTGGGCATCCAGCGGCTTACTTGTCGATGATTGTGTTGCCTGTAATTACAATACCGTTGACGGTGACGCCTGAATCAATGGAGCCCTTTTGGACAAAACAAAGTGAGGAACTGGTCTGGGAGGCTGCGATGGTAGGGATCCTTACAACAGAGATGCCGTGTCCTCCAATACATGTGTTGCCTTGGAAGACAATGTTGGAGCCGCGGTTAATTGCCAGGCAATCATCCTTTAAAGGAACGGTAAGCTAGCGACTAAAAGGAGAAGTTTCTGACATGCCTGGTTGTGAATCACACTTTTGAATAATAATAGAGTTGAGCACAAGATCTAATAGTTGCGAGCGTAAATATTACCTATTTTGGATGGTAAGGTCGGTGGTGCTGGCGTCGAATCCGTCAGTATTGTGACCTTTGAGAATTCAATTGTTAAGATAACAACACTGAGCATCAAGTGCTGTCGGGTCCTTACCGGCAGCTTTTCCAGCACTGTTCGAGTTTGGTAGATCGCCCAAAGCTTGGGAGGTACAAAAGTCAGAATACCGGAAGCGAAATTAACTCTTGGCAGGGGGCGTACAATTGTCGATTGTCAATCCGGTCATGATCAAAGCTGCAGGGTTTGACACAGAGTAGGTGCGGGCTGGCGAGTTGAGCACCTTGACGTCCTGTAGAGAATAGAACATAAATAAGTATGTCTAAGCCTGTCGCCTCGCAGAATCTCGCGGTGTTACTGACCCTGTACGTGCCAGAAATGCGAATTCTGTAAAATGATGAATGAGTGAGTAGTAGATAATATCAACATTGAGACGCACTTGATCATAGGCGCAGGCTTTGTGACACCGCCATTGCCACCAAGGCCGTCCTATAAAGGTATTTAGCTTTACTGTCTTACTTCATGCGCTGACATTCATTCCCACCCAATAGAAAGGCCCTCCACCGTCGAGAGTGTGACCGTTGCCGTTGACTGAAAGGAGAAAGTCAGTAATAATTCACTAAAAATGCCGGGGACCTTGCAGCGCACAGGTAATCGACTTTCCACTGCGTTGACGGGTTAGCACTGCTCGCAAAATGACGCTGAGTGACAAACCTGACGGTGAACAGTGGTCCTGCCCAGGTCTTGTTGCCAAACTTGATGTCGCCATCTGAAAAAGCAAAAGTCAGCGAGGGGTTCAAGCAGAGGTGTCGAAGAGCGACGGCGACTGACTCAGGTTAACGGTCGTTCCATCGAGGAGGTTAATTTCGAAGCCTTGACCAGCGGGCACGGTGAAGCTGTTAATATTGACTGTGGTGCACTTCACGGCGGCGGCGATGTCGCTGAGAGACGAGATTGTTCCAGTGCACGCGGAGAGCGCCGACTGAACGAAAGGTAGCAAGACAAGGAGGCTAAGCATGGTTTACTTGGCAGAAGATCAAGCTAATTGCTGGCGTTTCGTCGTCGTTCGTTGCAGGCTTTTAAAGCATCCACTGACGGAGCGGCAGGAGTGCTGAATGAAATTCAGTAGCGGCCCGTGGAGTACTACCTGTTGTCAAAGAAAACAAAGGTTCTCCCGATTTACCGCACACGATAGCCCGATGGGACTTTCGAGTAGTATTTTCGGACATTCGCTTCACTACACACCCAACCGTTGAGCACGTTAATGTACTCCAGGATTAGAGCAAGCTTACCCCCTCTCTTTCACACATTTCTGATAATGTATTGAACCGACGGCGCTGTATGACCTTGTATGACCCATGTTCAAACGGAGCGAGTGCTATAATTTCGCTGGTCAAAATTAGGATGAGAGTGAGTGGAGCCCGGCACACGCTTGCAAGCTTCCCGAGCGCCATCTTCAGTCACCTGCCAGTTGTACAATGTGTGGCCCGGGGATTCGCTACCCATACTATCTTGACGGGTTGTGGGGGAAGTCGTGGGGGAAGTTGCGATAAAAATAGCTCGTCTCACTAGAATATTGAGTTTATCGCCTACCGTATTCCGAGAATGGATCCGTTTGCCTTTGTCAAAACAGATTTTCCTTGATTTCCCCAGCGGGCCGCTTCGTCGCCGTTGGCTATCGATAAATTTATGGAGCGCGTAGGTGACGGAGTTGTAGTTTACTGGAAAGAAAGCTAGAACCGGTCGTGGCCTTATTTGGGTGGTTATACTAGGGGCTAGTGTTGTGTTAGGCGCGCGCTCTGAGATAACCGTAGGAAATTATGCACTCGTACGCTTCTCTTTCTCTCATAAGTACTTGGTTTGGCCCCTTGCTCTATCATCTCTATGCTCCAAAATCATCCATGTATCTCACGTCCCTTGTCGCTGGCTTTCTTCAAAGCGCCCGTTTATCCTAGTTCACCTCGGGATTCTTCTATCTCTACTTCGGTCGTGCTCGCCCGCAGAGAAACCAGGGTGCAAGGCCTCAAGGCCTCAACGTTCAACGACAACGACAACTTCCTAACTTGTGATATGATAGAGTTGGTGATAGACACTGGACAGAACTTCTTCGAAGGTCAAGAAGGTCACGCGCTGGTTACAGGACCGCGCCACGCGCGTCTAATAGATGACATCGTTGGGTCGCCGGACTGGCCGTACTGCAATCGACCAGCTTCATCCCGTACCACCACCATCACCTCGCACCAGTTCTGTGTGCAAGGAAATTCATTCTAGATCACCATGGCTTCTGATGCACTCAAGGCTATGCAGGAGAAGTTGTTTCGAGGAGGGCCCTCGCAAGAGCCAACTGATAATGATAATCAAGGGCAACCCCCCGGCCTTACTATCAATATTCCTGTCAAGCAGGAATCGAGCAGCAGTGTGCCATTCCCTACGGCGCCGCCTAAAATGTACAAATCAGACTCGTCGCCGAAGGCCATCAACGATCGACCAGAGGACTACCAACCTTACAGGGAGCGACTGGCGCGTCGGCTTGGCCAAGAGTATAAAGGCACAGAGAGGCATCGTCTCCAACAAGACGAAGAAAAAGATCGCCACTGGAAGAGGTGGGGACCCTACCTTAGTGATAGGCAATGGGTAAGCTACGGCGTCTTCATATATGCGTCTATGCGCTCACTCTCCGTAGGCAACCGTGCGCGAAGATTACTCAGACAATGGCGATGCATGGAGCCATTTCCCGCACGAGCACGCACGATCGCGTGCATATAGATGGGGCGAAGATGGTATCGCAGGCATATCCGACAACCACCAGCGATTGTGCTTTGCCCTGTCGTTATGGAATGGCGAGGATCCTATCCTCAAAGAACGTATGTTTGGCGTAACTGGTCATCAAGGGAACCACGGCGAAGACGTCAAGGAGCTGTACTACTACCTAGATTCGACACCCACTCATTCATACATGAAATTCCTCTACAAGTACCCTCAACGTCGGTACCCTTACGAACAACTAGTAACGGAAAGCCAATCTCGCGGACGCGACTTACCTGAATACGAGATCATGGACTCGGATGCCTTCGATGACGACCGATACTGGGACGTCTTCGTGGAATACGCCAAAGATGAAGACGATCCAGATAGCATATATATACGTATTACCTCCTACAATCGTGGCCCAGACCCCGCCACTTTGCATGTTATCCCTCAACTGTGGTTCCCTAACACCTGGTCGTGGAAGCATACAAAGCCTCTCATGCCCTTACTCTCGGCCTCCGTCAGAAACGATGTCAGCGCAATTAATGTCAAACATCCTGAAATGGGGAAGACCCACCTTTACTGCCTTCCCTCACCTCCCCCTGTTGGCCCGCACGACAACTGCGAAATCGACCCTGATATCGACGCGGTCGAACCTGATCTCATTTTCACCGAGAATAATACCAACTATAGTAGGTTGTATGGAGGCCATAACGATACTTTATATGTGAAAGACGGCTTCCATGACCATATCATTCCTTCTCACCGCCCCCCGACATCGGACTCCCAGGAGGAAAGCTTTTTTACCCATAAGATCCGTTCGAGGACGGCGTCGACCTTTGGCGCAGAACCCCCCGATGCTGTAGAAGAAGGCCCCTGCACACCTTTCCCGCTCTCCTCCAACTTCGTGAACCCGGCCAAAGTAGGAACGAAGTCAGCGGCTCATTATATTTTCCGCGACGTACCCGGGAATGGCGGATGTGCCGTCGTGCGGTTGAAGTTGACACCTTCGTCGGCGAAGAGGGACCCCAGCATCGAGGACGAAGGCCTTTTCGATGACGCCATCGAAGAGCGGCGTCAGGAAGCAGATGAATTCTATAACTCGTTGGTCTTTGGGACGATTACTGATGACTTGAAGCAAATCATGAGGCAAGCTCTCGGCGGAATGTTATGGACGAAACAGTATTACACGTTCATCCAGAAAGAGTGGATCGAAGGCGACCCAGCCCAGCCTCCCCCTCCTCCAGAGCGCAAGTATGTGAGGAACAGAGTGAGTGCAACGTCGGTTACCACGCATATATCAAGTTCACATCTATGCAGGAGTGGAAACATCTCTACATCGCCGATATTCTGTCTATGCCAGACAAGTTAGTCCGCGTCGTTGCTGTAGGCTCTTTCCTGACGGTGTTTATCTCAGGTGGGAGTACCCTTTCTTCGCCGCCTGGGACACTGCGTTCCACTGTATCCCGCTTGCCGTGGTCGACCCTGCCTTCGCGAAGAAGCAGCTTGATCTGCTTACCCGCGAATGGTACATGAAGCCTGATGGGCAAATCCCTGCCTACGAGTGGAACTTCTCCGACGTCAATCCTCCCGTGCATGCATGGTGAGTCCATGCCTTTTTGAGGCGTTGAGTTCTATTGACATTGAATCAATTGTCTAGGGCGACATTCCGTGTCTTCAAAATCGAGCGAAAGCTGACAGGCAAGGAGGATCTTGCTTTCCTCGAGCGTGTCTTCCAGAAGTTACTATTGAACTTCACTTGGTGAGTTTCATTTCAAGCATCGCGGGCCACCAACTGATCTCCTCGAAGGTGGGTCAACCGCAAGGACCAAGGTGGTAACAACGTCTTCGAAGGAGGTTTCCTCGGACTCGACAATATCGGTGTCTTCAATCGCTCTGAGCCACTTCCGACTGGAGGCTTCCTCCGACAAGCTGACGGCACATCCTGGATGGCGTTCTACTGCTTGAATATGTAGGATTTTTCTCCTTTGATTGTGACAACAGATGATCGTTGCTTAACTGTCGCCCCAGGTTGAGTATGGCTCTGGAACTCGCAAAGCATAACCCAGTCTACGAAGATATCGCATCCAAATTCTTCGAGGTAACTTTTATTATTCTCACCCAAAACTACAAGCTGAACAGCTATCTTTCTAGCATTTCATTTTCATCGCAGACGCTATGACTTACAAGTCCGGCGATGACGAAATCAGCCTTTGGAACGAACAAGACGGCATGTACTATGATGCTATCGAGTTCGGGCCTGGCAACTCGATGCAGTTGCCAGTGAGGAGTCTCGTTGGACTGATCCCGCTTTATGGTACTCTGGTATTGGAGCCGTCCACTCTAAACCGCTTCCCTGGGTTCAAGAAACGGATGGAATGGTTCATCGACAACCGCCCAGAGGTGGCCGGTCGAAACATGGCTAATATGAAAGGTTCGTGCAAGTTGATGCTGACAGAAAGCTGAATGCAGATATCATTTTTAGCCGGAGGTAGGGGCGAACGAAGGCTACTGGCTCTAGCAGATAAAGAGAGATTGGTCAAAATCTTGGAGAAAATGCTTGATGAAGATGAATTTCTCAGTGAACACGGCATTCGATCGTAAGTGTGATGATTGTCCACACGCTCGTATATGCTCAATGTCATCCCAGCTTATCGAAGAAGCATAAAGAGCATCCTTGGGGCATGGATGTTCACGGGCAGCGATACGAAGTTGGGTATTGGCCTGGTGACTCTCTTTCAGGAATGTTTGGCGGTAACTCCAACTGGCGTGGACCCATCTGTAGGTGTCGCTGCGTATGTCGTAAAACATACCTGACGGACGGACACCGTCTCAGGGCTTGCTACCAACTTCATCTTGATAGAAAGTTTACAAAGATTCTATCAGTATTACGGTGACGAGCTTCAGGTCAACAAATTTATTAGATTGGCGCGCGCTCTCTGTGCTCACGATTTTCACCATAGGTCGAATGTCCAACTGGCAGTGGCGACTATATGAATCTCGTCGAAGTTGCTGAAGAGATCCAGCACCGTATAATACATATCTTCGGGCGAGACCCTCAAGGTAGGAGAGCGACTAATGGCAGTAACGATAAGTTGAACAGTGATCCACACTTCCGTGACTACGTATGGTTCTATGAGGTAAGGATGCTCCCCAATTCGTCTCTACAGCATGTCCTGACACACATGATGCCTAGTTCTTCCATGCTGACACCGGCAAGGGCTTGGGAGCCTCTCATCAGACGGGATGGTGAACTTTCTCCGTCTATCTTTGTTATTCGGCTTGGCTAAAATGGACGATCCAGGTCTGGTTTGGTTGCATATCACATCTTGCAAAGCGGTGTAAGCTGTCGGCTTCCGAAGACACCCAGGAGTAAGCTAGTCTATTCTTGCTAAGAGTCTCATAACTGATATCTCTCATCAGCGCCTCGCGGTGTTGCCCACCACTACTTTGATGTACGTCTCCGCTTTGCGCCGTGTAATTCATAGGTTGCTGATGTATTTTGATGCAGGAAACCATCGAGTCTGAGTATGGGGGCGATGTCTCAGAGACGAAGTCAACCTTCAGTGCCGTCAGCGGATGGGATCAGAACACGCTAGGCGATATTTCCCCGGACGCGTTGTAACCAACAGACATTTGTACACGGCTCCACTTCTTCCGTCCTCGCTCATGCATAGATCCTCTGTAAACTCTTGTCCCCGTTGTTTTTTTGTTCGCGACCCATAGATAGCTTGTAGCTCTTTGTCACACAATGGCTTCGTCATGCCATAGAAGTCATCCAATAATTCACTTGTCCGTGATTACATCGAGATGCAACTTGTTCGATATTCGGCTCAAAACGTTCATAATGTAACCCTTGAGAGCGTCGCAAGTAGGAAGTAAGTTCGCCGTCTTAACGCCTTAAACCGCATGTCCTCGGGCATCGACCACCTCAGTGTAAAATATACTTGAACATCTTGCATACAACGTTCACGTCTGAAACACCCCGGATATCTCTTCGACAAATTGCAGACTTCTTGACTTCTTGAAATCAATGCCAAGACTGGGCCACGCCCATTCCTCCTCATTTCCATACCCGTGTCCTTCTACTTCCCACCTAAACTCCGCACGAAGCCGATATCTCGTATATCACGCCGAAGGATTTAGGCTGTGCGACGTTCTCGCGATGCCACCCTCCACACATGCACGGCACAGCCGGGGTGTTTCTCAAGCGAAGCGAATTTCAGTATAACAATGATCTTCTTCTGGTCGACTGAGATATAAACGTGGAGATACCCTAGCCCACCGACCTTCACTTCTTCCACCCACTTCAGAGCGTCGCAAACGATCATGATGGACTTACTTTGCTCGAATGAAGATGCCCTCGTCGGGATGAGCTTGCTATTAGCGCTGAGCAGTTTCCCCTTAGGGGCAGCGTCCGATGTTATCCTGTATGTGAATCCCTTTAACACAGAGCATGAAGCTCACCTTAGCATAACAGACCTAGGCAAAGGGATGGTCAGCACGGAGACAGTGATTCAGATTCAGATTCGGACTCGGATTCAGACTCGGACTCTGACTCTGATGGAGGTGGTCGAAGCTCTTCGAGTTCCGCAAGGACTGGTGGATCGACCGCTACTTCGGGCCCTACGGGGACCGCACCGCCAGTAACGTTCCATGGGAGCAGGGACGCAACCTCAAGTACTGGTGCACCCCAGCCCACTAATTCGCTCGGTCAAAGTAGCAGCTCTTCCGGAGGGGGGCTCAGCGGGGGAGGCATTGCAGGCATTGTTATCGCAATCCGTGAGTTCCATATCTGTTAACACGGGTTGAGCAGTATTCGAACACACCGATAGTGGCTGCCTTGGGCGTGGCATTGCTCATCTTCCTGGCATGGCGACGCAGGGTTCGGCATCAACATGCCATGCCCCGCGGAGGACTTCTTTTACCAGGGAGTTCCCCTGATTCATCCACCGGAAGTTCACCCAACCCCAACACATACGCAAACATCCAACCAGAAACGTCCTCACGGAACCATCTTCTCTCCTCGATAACGACAGATCCCTCAACCCTTGGGTCACCAACGACACAGTCGAGCAGACCGTTGCCTCTTTCGACGACGCACTATCCGCAGTCCTCATTAGACGAAAACAGCATGTTGTTGGCTGCGATTCCTCCCATATTGCCTAGTCCGTATGAACAACATGAAAGATCGCCAACGGCCAACCAGCAAACGCTCGCTCGTCATGCTTCTGATGTTCAGAGTCTTCAAGCACGATCAACACTTCTTTCTGACAGCCAACCTTACACATACGAAGAGAGTGCCAGACACAGCACACTCGCTTCGATGAGTACCTCTGCGGGGTTATCCAGTACGGCAATGTCGGCCGCGACAACTAGCCCTGGTTCAGCCGGTGTTGGATCAAGCGCGGCTACCGGTCGGGAATCTCTTCAGCAAGACATTGTCGCGTTCCAGAAGCAGTTAGAGGCCGAAGAGGAGGCGACAAGTGTGGGCAAATCCAGCAGAGCGAATGCAAGGGGTGATAACACATTAGGCGGCTTGCTTGACCCTCCGCCAAGTTACACAAGGGCCAGTGAGCAGTAGAAAGGGCCGGACGAGCGGGATCCAACAGGTTAGCCCATTGTTTGATTCGATACATTGTATTCCGGACTTTTGGTAAGCGTTAAGTCCGTTGGACACGGTACGAGTATGTAGGATGATTATTTTTGATGACCGAAAGGTGAGGAAGCGAGATGATCCAATGTCGTGCAGTCAAGAATGAGCGAGAGCAGTTAGAGTCCTTGGTCGTCGACGGGCATAATAGCTGTACAAAGCTTGGCGATGAGGTAACGCAACAAGGGAGAATGAGCAGAAGAGGCGCCCGGAATGAAAGATGTCTGAATGATGCAATCGGACACCAGCAGATCGATGTGACTTTGCTGAGATGGTGAATCTAAATGCGGGCGAGATGATTTGCTAGACTGCGATCCTGATGACAAAAGGGCAGATTGCTGGGTTCGTCCGGTGGACAATACCTCGATCTCCGCTTTCCTACGCATGTGTAACATACGCATTAGCTCTTTCCTAGAATGACCGAAACATGACAGATGAGTGAATGCAGAGTATTAGCCACGAACCTCCATGCTTGTGGTAAGGTTAATTGTCGTGAAAGCATGCTCAGAGCCTATATGCGCTATGTCAAGGTCGGCTCTTGACGACATGACAAAGGATACTCACTTTTTTTTCGTCATGTCGTGTGATGGGAATGAGTGAATTCATCTCAATCTGAAAACTGAGGCCTCTGTCAGCTTGTCAACCCCCTCATGAGAAATTACGTTACTCAGCGAGTTCTCCAATCCGAAGTCCCACCCACTGGACTCTCTCTGCGGCTAATTTGTAGTTTTCATGTTTAAGACTGTTGCTACCGTACTTATAGGTGGAAAGAATATCCAAACCGTATGGATCCCCGTCGACCAAAGCCAGGATTGGAACGCTGGGCGTGCTACATTAGCGACTAATGCTTTACAATAGTAGATAAAGTGACTTACGTGTCTGGTAAATTATCTGAAAGCGTCTTGACAAGTTGCCTCGTCGCAATATCAGGATAGCCTTTCCCCTGGGGTCACCGTCAATGGCGATCATGGGAATATAACTGAGGAATGAGTACGGTGATAAGCAAGCCTCGCCCTGGAAAATCGGGGTGGTCTGTCACTCGGAGTCGGCAGAGAGTCTGGAATACGGCCTGAGTCGAAAGAGGTTGGTTATACGTAGTGTCAGAATGAGCGAACAACCGCACGTCTTTCTCCACAATGAGAATCCATGAGATGGGATGTATCACCGTGAAAGTCAGTATGTCTTCGCCAACCGGCACTGAACTCCCCTAGTTTCATCAAACTCCCTGAGATTCCCAGATGGAAAGAGAGGTACATACCTCTGTGTCGGTAACCTCAATGGTTTCGCCGGAATGCAGGTGAATACGTAGGCTCGAACCAGACACGAGACCTTTTGATGTAGCACGCTACGAAAAGCTTGAGTGGCGTAGTTCTACATGGAAGACCCATCTGTACCATGTTAAGGTCAGACCGTTCGAGATGGAACGTTGCCGCTAGGTCATCGATGATCTAGGTAGTAATCTGATGAACATATACTTAATTAATATGTATATGCTTCGTATAATTACCTTATCCACTACACCCTGAGACTTAAACAGAGACACGTCTTTGTAGTACAAGTCTCTGAAGAGATGAAAACATCAGAAAACGCCATTACAGCGGTAGCAACGTACCGTTTCGTTGTTGGAGCATCATCAATCAGCGCCTCGTGTATACAGTCCATAACCCTGAGTAACTGAGCTGTTGTATGCTGATCAGAAACGAATTAAGACATATAGAGAAAAAATACCAAACGGTTTAGCACTTGGACTTTGTGAGTTCTTTGGGTAGTAAATTGATCGTGTACCTGGCGAACTGGACAGGACGGTAAAGGGCAAGTACAAGTAATAAAAAAACTGGACATGGAACTACCCGTCTGGCATTATTTTTCGGCGGTCAGCAAGCTCCAGTTGGATCCTTGGTGTTCGCCTAGAAGGTTTGTCTAGCGTGCGTTGGGACACTGAACCTTCCCCTTCCGTACTACCGCTGCCTTGCCGACTTCCTGGAGGATGAAAGACTGAGGCTTGGAGCTGGCCCAGGAAGGATAAGACCAGTTCTTCAACAGCCTCGATGCCCTGAGAACTAAGAACAATGAGTTACATGAGGAGGGAATAATTCGCGGCCCAAATTACGGCGAATCTTGGCTGAGATCTGTCTCGTCGTCACGGCGGCTAAGAAACGACGGCGGATCAAGGAGGTCCCAAACAGAGACGTCTTCCATCAAGACATCGTGATCAGTCCGTACAAGTGCCTCTGCGTCGATGAAATCGTCGTCGAAAACTTCCATGGCCTGTGAACGTTGAAAACAAAGAAACGGAAGCAGAATTGCGTTCGAAGTCGGCGGCGAATCCCTCAGGCGCGTGACTCAGGGGCTTCAGGGTCCCGGCTATCTCGGCAGTTTCTGCATGAAGAAGGATTCGAATCAAGGATGCGGCGGCGGCGGCGGCGGCGACGACGTTAACTTACATGAGAAATGATCGATTGTTGTCGTGCGATTATAATCATAACAAGGCGGTCGTCTACAAAGGAGGCTGACAGTCATCATGAAACGCTTGTGCGGCGTTCCCAGCTAGAAAATACAGATGGTATGCTAGTGGACTATTACTGTGCGAATGAAGCACTGATGGTATAACTTTGCTTTTCGAAAGCGATTATGGTATCTATGCTAGCATGGCAAAGTATGATGGAAGTGGCGGAGAAGGTCTTGGTAACAAAGTGGGGAATTGATCGGGGGTGGCGGTGAAATAGAAGCTCTAACGTTGAAGGGTCGTACCAACGACGGTTTGGGTCGTTGAATGCTATCGACGATGTCCATGTAGCGATGCCGCATTCTCGCTGTCTGATTGGTGCAGCCGAGCGTGGCGGCGCATGTTGCTCAGAACGCCAAAACTGCGTCCACATCCTTCAACAGGACACATGAATGCTAACGGAACCAAATTTAAACAATGTATGGTTAGTTAGTGACAAGCTAAACGGGAGGAATTGACTCACGTTTATCGTTTGAATGGGATGCAAGGTGGATCTGGTCTTTCAAGTCAGTGGCTTGGAACCCATGAACGCAACGCCACCACTCACCCTAAGTCCACTAGGGCGGTAGAATCGTTTCATGCAGACGTTGCATTCGTACTTCATCGATGCTGAGAAGATGTCTTCGCCATCCTCGGCTAGTCGCTCGTAGTCTGGCATACCCGATGAGGTCGTTGGGCGCGAATGTGGCGCATTCGGCTGAAAATAGTCTGAGGGTGAGGCGCCACCGTATGGCTGATGTTGTGCATAGGCATGATTAGGCGATGACGAAGATGATGCTGCGTTGTGTGATGGCTCTGAAGGTTTGCGAGAATGCGGTAGTGAATGAGGAAACTGATGGGGCCCCGAATTATGCGCAGTCTTGGGAGATGGTTCAGAGAGTGATCTAGCTACATGTCGCTGATGCCAATCACGATTCAGGTTGTGTCTGACGAGCTGTAAACGAGCGCAACATACTTGTTCATGAGAAGCATGGCGTGGTCGTGAAGAATGATCTTGCGGAGAGATCTGCAGGGGTGCCAACGTTAAAGAAGCAGTTTCGTTGGGTCGTTCATCTATCGAAGATATTAGTTGCATCCAAATGCGATATTGGGGAAAGGTCGTACCGCGGATGAGGAGATGGATCGATGGCAGAACTGGTCGATTCATTATTGAATTGTGGGTGGCGAGGAGGAGGAGGGAAGAGGGAGGAGTTGCCACTTCCAAGAGATAGATGACACTAGTATATATACTATGAACCTGTCGCATAGCCGAGCCACTGACGGAGGTCCGGAGAGGGCGTGTGCTTCAACATTTTTAATCTTCCATTTGGACCGCCGCTGATGTTAGCAAAAAAATATGATCATGATGGAAACACAGACTGGTGTTACAAAATGGGCATGGGCCGAAGCATTTACTTCGAGATCTGTGGTCGGAGGGCTCGGATAATCCCATGTAGTTGTAGGGTGCTACAAGAACCGAGAGGACCCTAGCTGACCCCAAGATTCATACAGATGCTATGGATGCACAATGAATGCGGAGACCCTGTCAAAATGTTGATGTAAGTGTTTTCTGTCAGGGATAGACTGCATCGATATCTGCCATGTGTAGGCAGGCGTGAACCAACACGATCGAGTTTGGCTTCGCTGTCTAAATCGAGTACGTGCCTGCAGGCGGTGCACCGCCGATTGTGTGTAACCAAGGAAGGAAAATGTAATTTAGGGCCGAACTTCTAGCTTCGGTATGTCGACGAGGGAGACATTTACAAGTAGGAAGGCCTTCAGGAGCTCCAATTTGCAATATCTATGTCAAACCACTGGGGAAGATGTCTCCATAGATCCTCTCGAACGCCCTCCGCCAACACACGAAATTCTTCACGGCAACTTTCACATGCTCGGTATAACGTCGGGTGGTCGCCGCCGGTCACGAAGTTCCTATGGAGCATCGCTTCCAAATCGTAAATCGCGTATAGAGGGTCAGCGCCTCTGATATCATCGCTCGAGACATTGATGTTTCGTAAAAGCTCAAATGTGATTGCCTCGAATGCAGCTTGGCAAGATCGGCGACCTGGCTCCCTCGCGCCAAAGGCACACAACGCGGACGGATGCCGTCCTTCCAGCTCGTTGACGATAAAAGTTGATAGAAATCGAGAGGCATGTTCTCTACCACGAAGCAGTTTCATCAGATCCTCTGCGGAGAGGAAGGCTAGTTGAGATGTCGGGCACATGTAACCAGCCGCCGCGTCGCTCGGAGAACAGCGAGACAAGTCGTAGAAGGCGGAAGGAAGCAGCTCTGGTGCGCCAGCCAGCCGGGCCAGATTGATGACCATTCTGCATAAAAACGTAAGAGCAGGAATCAAAGGTCAGCGTGTAGATCCTCACATTGGGTGCGGTAGACTAGGTCTTGGGATACAGTGGCCGTCTGAGTCTTCGGCGGCCGCTTCTCTTTCATCCCATTGGATTAGTGACACTGGCCAGGAAACACGAAGTCCTCGAAGAAGATCATTCCGCAAATGCTTTACATCGTACTTCGTGGCCAAAGTCAAGACAATCGCCACCAGAGGAAAGCCAGCGTTATCATATCCAAGGGAAGACCTGAATGTGGGTAGAATTCAATCAACGTTACAAGGATCTAATCGGTGGTACTCACACGCCATCGTACAAGGCGGTCAGGAAATGGAGCATATCTTCCGACGATTCCGAGACACGCAGAACGGGACGGCCTTCCAGTCGATCCGTAGATAGCTCCAGGATTGCAGCAGCCAAAGGAGCCGAGTGACGAGAGATCAGGCCTTGGTGTACCAGAAAGTAGAACTCGCCCGCCAGAATCGCCAGGTTCCCATCCTCGAAATTGAGCGTCGGATGCCTCTTGGCTCTATGCCCGCCATCCGCCCAGATCTTTGAGTTTCTGCGTGCATGCCTGTTCGTGCTGAAATCATGGCAGACCTCCATTGGACGATTGCGCTGCCTGGAAGCAAGTCGGATTGAAGTCAAGGTAGATAACGTGACTCAGCGACATGTCCGTTATAAATGATCTAAAAGGAGAATGAATACGGACACGGTGAATCCATGATTGCTTTTGTCGACAATTCATCTCGAATTTCAAAACTGAAAATGACAGAACCTAAGAATGTTAAGAGCCGGAGGAGCTTGCGAAGTAAGAGTCGGAAACACTGGGGAAGTAGGACCGTGAGAAACTGGCGATTCAGAGTAGGAAAATTTGAACGCGTCCAACCTTCCCCAATCCCATCACCTTCTGCCCATACCACTACCTCTGACATTTCGTTGACCTTCTCATAAACATGGCCGAAGTCGCTGCTACCCCTACCACAACTCAAACTCGCTTCGTTCCCGGCGCGCCACCACCACCTCCGCTCTCCAAATCGCAAAGGAAGCGACGGGCAAAAACCGGAGGCAAGTCAGAACAAGCTCCTGACTCTCCTGTCGTAATCCCCGATGCCGCGACCGCTGCCCTTGTTGAAAAAGCCCCCGATGCCATCGACGTAAAAGAGGGTTTGGTCGCACCAGAGTTAGTGGCGCAGCCGGAGACACAGGCTACCACACCTCTACCGGAAGAGGAGGGCGTTCTCAAAAATAGCCCCATTGTCGAACTCGTTACGAAAAGGTTGAAAGCGACGAACAAAAAAATTGTACGTTCCGTATCGGTTTCTTCGTGCATGAGCCCACTTTCTATAACGATTGTTCAGCAACGAATATCAACGTATGCGTCCACCGATCCTGAGAAGCTGAATGATGATCAGAAGCGAACTCTGAAAACGCTGCCCACCTTGGAAGCTGTTCAGAAAGAGCTGGTGGAAGTTAAAAAAGTCATTGAGGTCAGCATACGACATACAAGGTGCTGAACTTAGCTGAATGTTTACTGCCTCGAAGGTTTACGAGTCTGAACTTGCTCACGAACTAGCTGCTAAACGGTTAGAAATCGAAAAGGCTGAACGTGCAAGAATCGCGGACGCTGTGACCGCCGCTGAGGTTCACTACTCTTTCCACTTCAGTCCAGGCAAGCAACTGACTGTACGGCTCCTTAGCGTTCTGGTGTTGCGAAGGCTTCGGAGCTTCTGACTTTTGTCCGACTGCGCTCATTACTTGCAACAGGAGAGCCAGAGGGGCTTGGAATGCAACCGAATGAAATCAGCGCAGTCATTGCAGTGTGTGATATGCTTCTCGGCGAAGAAAGTGATATCAAGCAGACTGCTCTTGATGGCATCTTTTCCGGCGCTGGCAGTTACGAAGATGTTCCTTGTAAGTCCTCTACACACCTAATGCCTCGTGATATACTAATGTTCGACCCAGATTCACGGATACAAGAAATTACGCGACTCTACCTTAACCCAACCCGCGTCCCCACTCCCGAGCCCGTCGCCGAAGTTGAGTCTGATGCTGAACCTTCCATTGAAGCAGAAGCAGAGGAACAACCAGATCTTGCCGTCTCCAACGTCACCGTAACAGCCACCGTGATATCAACATCCGGTAGCTTCCACTTTATGCAGGCCAGCGAGCTCGAAGCGTCGACATTTGAGGAGAATGCTGAATGGGTCGAGCGGTCAGACGCCGTTGAACCTCCTCAAGACGTAGCACCAGTGCAGGACGTTGAAAAGGAGACCCCCGCGGTTTCTGAAGTCAACGGTCACGCTGAGTCAAATGGAAATGTACGCAAACTTGATTCATCCATTCTGGCAGTTGAGCCGATAGTCTACTTGAAGGCACTTCCTCCGTCAGGGGAGGGCGAACCTATCGACTGGGCTGCCGATGACGAGGATGGCCTTCCCTCTATTGCTGGTCTGCATGCCAAATTCGGAACATCTGGATCAGCCACCCCCGACGCTGCTGAGCAGACGCAAGCTGCGCCCGCCCCAATAGCAACGGAAACACCTGTCCCGGCTACCAATGGTCATGCCCACGACGCTCCTTCAACACCTCATGGCGATGAGGAAGACGGCTTCACGCAAGCTCGTGGCGGTCGTGTTTTCCGAGGGCGGAGTAGTGGATTCCGTGGTGGTGAGCGTGGCGGTTACCGTGGTGGTGAACGAGGTAGTTTCAGGGGACACCGTGGAGGCGATCGTGGAGGTTTCCGAGGGGGCTTCCGTGGTGGTGAACGTGGTGGTGAGCGCTATTGTTGTTCTTCATGCCTATGTGATTAATTATGTTGTCAGGCTTCCGTGGTGGTCGTGGTGAATGGAGAGGTGACGGTGAGCACCGTGGACGCGGAAGGGGCCGGGGACGAGGCGGTACGCGCGCTTTTTGTCATACGATCCAGACTGAAGTCGCTGAACAAAGTTTCCTAGGTCCTCAGGGGAGCGTGCCTCCAACACCTACGCAGGCATAAATTTAAACCGATCTGTATCATACCTTGACTACTACTGATAACCCACTCGTGTCACCCTCCCTCCAACTACTGATACAATACATCTTTCCCCACGGATTCTGTTGAAGTCACAGAACCCTCTAGCCACGTGTTCATCCCTCAACATTCATCGGACCGGTCACTTCGGAGTCGGGTTTTTGTGAGCTAATGCGGCCGTTGTGTAGACTCGCCTATGATGACAGGCTTGGGGAATTGTGATTTCTATGGGGCAGAAATGATTCATCTCATCTAATCACAGTGTTTCACCACGCAAACGGCGCTCATACAAGGGGGGAATCTGACGCATTGTGAGAGGAGCATGGCGAAGGGCCACCAAGGGAGACACGAGGTGAACCATGGGATCTCGAACCTCAGGGAATATAGCTGATATTGAGGAGTCGAAGGTTATTCGTCGCCACAATAGTTCATCCCAGGCGGGAATGCAGAACCATTTCACCTTAACAAATCACTCTTTTGTTACGGGAGCGTCGTGTTGGTCTAACCAAGCAAGGAGGCCTACTTCCCGCAGCGGTCGCGCCTCGAGCAGATCGCAAAGGGAAACACGAGTTAGGGACGGGACGCATCAGTGATGGGGTCCCGAAGGCATGTTGCCGCCTCATGCATAGCGTATGGAAGAATCAAATCAACTTTTATGCTCGACAGCCGCAGCGTAACAATGACTGCGCCTCCTCTTTCAAGCACATTTCTCATATCCACTCAAGCTGATAAATGCCCCATGCACTCCCGCCAGGCGCAGCTCGAACCATGTCATCCTTCATCCTTGTTGGTATCGTTGGGCTCTCCTTTGGATCTATCTTCCGAACATGGAACAACTACAGACAAAGCCGGATCGCGACGGAGAAGAGGCTCGTAGAAGACATTGAAGGGCTGTCTCACGCGATCGTAAAGAAGGAAAAGGAGATCAAGGCTTTGCAGGGGAGATTGACGGCCGTTTCAACTGAGGTGGTTGACAAGGACCAAACCATTCTGAATTTGGAACGGCAGGTCGAGCAAGCCCGGCGGGAGGTAGCAGACAAGGAGCATTCAGCCAAGGAAGTCGGTGAACAGAACCAGCATCTAACGAGGGAGCTGGAAGTCGCAAGGGAAGCTGCGTCCAATGGAAAGCCAGCTCACGCGTCGGAGGACCCTGCTGGCTCGGTCTCCGGCGAGGACACTGATGGCCCCGTCGACACGCCCTCAGTCATCTCCGATCGTCTTTCCACCGCAGACGTGATGAATAACCTCTCGGCTCTTAACACAGAAGTTCTCCAACTCGCATTCGCCATGGCAGAGCACTTCGCGTCTCCTGGCATTCCTCGACAAGACGATGGGGACGATGTCGATGCCGAGGCTGTGAGGCAGGCGGCTGAGGTTATTGGTGATGGCATGGTCTTGTGGCTGAGGCGTGGACTTAACAACCGGGAATCAAAGTTCCTGCGTGTCGCCTTCCAGGCCTGCATGAGCGCGTTTTCCGACTGGATGGCTTCTTCATGGTACTTTGAAGACCCCGACAGCGAGCAGTTCTTGACGAAGATATACGAAAAGATACGAGAAACAGGTATGTTATGACGTACGGTTCCCCTTTAATACTGACGCGGTTATCGGGCAGAGAGTCAAGCCATTGCGGGTCAATGGCGAGTCTTGACACGAAAACACGTCCAACGGCTACTACAGAACAAACCAGATATTGCTGAATACTTCCTCGACGCATTCAGCAACATCTTGATGGCCATAGGGTTCGGTAATGACCAAGCGCTGATGCAAAACATTATCCGCTCTGAATTCGGAGATCGCATGGGAAGGATAGGATGCTTAGCGTTGGAATTGAACAAGGCCATTGGTGAAGGCATTGTCTCCAGCGAGATCGAACCAATCTATGTCGCTCCCGGTGTGGCCTTTGATCCGGCGGTTATGGACGACGACGAACTGTTTACGAACGACCCCCAAGACAGTCCCTCAGAGTCAGAGATGATATTATGCACCACGAGGCTTGGCCTTCTGTGGACTGGCGAAGGTTCTGCGGAAAGTCGGTGGGATGAGAAAATCCTCCTTCGTCCACGGATAGTACGTCGGTCCCAGTTGCTATGAGCCTTGTGAACCTTTTTGCAGACTATGTATTTCTGTAGTTTATTTACATCACGCCCCCGATGCCAAAGTCAGTTGTTTATATTCTCCTTTCCCCTGTCCCTCTGCGCTTCAGCGCTTCAGCTTCGGGTTGTACGTGTCGTCGTTGCGGCCCTCACAATGACCGCTACCATGGCTTGAAACCACAAGCGCATCATGATATGGCCTCACAATACCTAATCAGTAAGTTACCTTATACATCCATGGCACCACCCTTGAAGTGGCATGCATAATTAAAAGCACTGGTTTGTAGATTGCATCGTCGCCAAGCGTGTGCCAGATCATATCAACAATTTAACTGTTCACACCAACACTTGAGAATGACTGTTCTATGCACAAAATACCAGGAAAGCGTGAGTGTATTGTCATTGGCAGTGTGTATTTCAATTGATTTATCATGATGGCTATAATTACCAAGGATCCGTCCTCGCACGTACTATATACCAGTGGGAGGCATCGGGAATAAAGCTGGTGACTTCCAGGAGACTCAAACTCCATTACATTGCATCACCCCTCTTAAACGGCCCCGGGGGCCTCTCCGTTCTACTCAGCGCATTTCTTTCTCTAGTATTTACCGGGGAAATGCCTATCCTTACCACGACTGTCGAGGACCCTTGCCCGCTCATTTCATACTCAACCACCGGATGGCAGCAAGGAAGAGGTGAAAGTGATCCCTTGATCACCACAAGGTCGGCCTTGGATCATATTGTGTGCGGCATATGTAGGGCTCATCAGCATTTACCACTCAAAAGCTATTCGCAAAGTAGTTTCACTGCCAGCAAAACAGGGGATGCGAGCGTATCCTTCTCTTTCAATGGGACCGATATTGAACTCTTCGGGTCGCGAAGAGACAATCACGGCAACTACGAGGTCACTATCGACAACAGGACTTCTTCCCTCAACGGTTTCGCTCAGCCCAACTTATTCAAGCAGAGCCTATTCTCTGCTCTGAATCTGACCCAAGGATACCATACCATCACCTTGATAAACAAGCCTACCGACAACGGTCACAATTTCGTGGATATTGACTTCGTATGTTTCCTTCTCTTAAACATACCGTCCCTCGAGCTCAAAGAGTTGTAGATTACTTGGAAATCCCATATAGGCGAGGAGGATGATAAGTTAATAATTAAAGCGTTTCAAGACACAGATCCTGCTTTTTTGTACACGCCATCAGACGCTTGGTCGGCCAACCCAGAACAATTAGGCTTGTTCAACGGAGGCTCTGGGCAGTGAGTCCCGAGACTTTGGTGTCATAGAGAGTGCTCACTGCTGATTCGGCCAAACTCTGGAACAGCCAGATAACTGGTGGGGCCAGTGGTTCATTGACCTACACCTTTTCAGTAAGTTTCTATCAATGAACTTCTCTCACAGTCGACTGAACAAAGCGCAACAGGGTATATGATTCCACTTACGTATATCAAGCACTGTCTTATTAACCCGTTGATAGGGGATGGCGTCCAGCTATTTGGACCTATCGGCCCTCTTGGTGCACCGTACTTTGTCCAAGTGGATGGAGGTCCAGTGCGGTCGTTAACATCCGCCAAAGACTTCTACGCTGCCCAGATGATGCTCTTCCATGCTGACAACCTAGGCGACAGAAAACACGTCCTTCAACTTGAATACCGTGGTTCCTTGAACCAGTCCTTTGCAATCGACTATGCGAATGTACTTAGCACCTCCTCCTCGAATTCAGGCTCGCAGTCACAGTAAGCAGTCAGAATCACTTGTGCAAAAAGCACACTAGCTCAATTGGTTATAGAGGGAATTCTCCGCCCCAATCATCAGGGTTTGTAGCTATTCATATATTCGGTCTGTCTCTACTCATCTACATTTATTAGCAAACCAAGCAGTGGCATCATTGCGGCCATCGTGATCCTCGTCCTATTCATTGTCGCATGCATCTCAACTTTTATCCTGATCATGCGTCGCCGCTGGTATATGCCGCCGGCTGACAGGAGGTTGCTTAACGAAGATGTGGTGGAACGGCCTGCTTTACCAGCCAACACCGTAACCTCGCCGTCAACTATGACATTCACCTCCGCCGATCGCCGCGTGTCTTTGGCTCGCTATTCTACGACTGGTAGATCCTACTACACACGTTCGGAAGGAATCCCAGAAGAACCCATCTCTGAGCCTGTATGTTGACCACTTCGACGCAAACATCGTCTGCTGTTGTTGATCCTACTAACCTTCAATGAACTAGTCTGTACTGTATGCCACTGTAGCGTCTTCCCTGGGAGAAGGCCAAGGTGCTATAGTTGCATCAAATACGACACGCATTACACGGGGTACCAAAGGCCAAACGGTAATGATGCCCAGAGGTGCTGCGCGGGGTTTACCCTCCCTTCCCATAGATGAGCTGCTACGACGTACTAGGGGAGTGCCAGAGGGCCGGTTACAAAGCTTCCATTATTTGAATACTGCTCCTCCAGATTACCACCAAGCGACTGAAAGTTGATTATGATCGATAATCCCTGATTTTCAATCATCTGTAGGAAACATTTGTCAACGAGTCTCGCTTGTGTGGTAGTTCCTGTGAACCGTCGTAAAGCCAGTGCGGTGAAGCAACCTTCCTTCATCCACAGATACGTCGTTCCCAGCTGCTACTAACCTTGCGAAATTCATTTTCGTACTATCTATTTTCATGATCTTCGTCCAGACCATTCCACGCCTCTCTTTTCATGCCAAAGGAGGGATGTCGTTGAGAGGGATGCTATGTACCCCTGTCTCCCGGATGCACCAGAACCGATTGCAACTCACAGCGTCCGCGACTATGGGTTTGGTAACCAACCCGCGCGCATTGTGATGGTCAGTTGCTGCCTGACAATAATGTACCATCAAAAGATACCTTATATCCCACCTATTGCACCGCCGCCCTCTAATGCGTTACACAGATTCAAAGGAACTGTCATTGGTTTGAAGATAACACCGTCGCCAGGAGTATTAGCTCAACCAACGGAACGGCTGCCCTTTGGACAAGATGCCGAGCAAGCATGAGTATGGGCGTTCGACAGTGGGTATTTCAATTGATTCCATCACGGGGCTATAATTGTAAACTACTTTCCACATACAGTCTGGAGAAGGGACGAATAAAACTGATGATCTCTAGAAGACCCAACCTCCCTCCTTCCCATTAACTTACCCTCCTTCAACGGCCCTGGGGGCTTCTTCGTTCTACTTTTCTTCTCGGTTTTTTGCCCTGGAGGACAAATGCCTATCCTTACCACGACCATCGAGGATCCCTGCCCACTCATTTTATACTCAACCATCGGATGGAAGCAAGGATCTAGTGAAAGCGATGACTTCGCCTCAAGGTCAGCGACACATTTCAGGATGGCTTGCCAGTCATTAACACGCCGGCACCCGAAGTTACTCGCAAAGTAGTTTCACTGCCACCAACACACAGGACTCGAGCGTTTCTTTCTCCTTCAATGGAACGGCTGTTGAAATATTCGGGGCGAAGAGGGATAATCACGGCGACTATCAGATCACTATCGACAACGTTACTTCCACAGTCTCTGGCTTCGCTAATCCCAACGTATTCAAGACGAGTCTATTCTCCGTCTCGAATCTGACGCAAGGATTTCACACCATCACCTTGACAAATAAACCTACCGACAATAGGCACAACTTCGTAGACATTGACTCCGTACGCTTCCTTCTGCTCGGACCAGGATACCGCTCTCAAAAAGTTTAGATTACTTGGAAGTCTCGTATCGGCGGGGACAAGGATAACTTGATAGTCAAAACGTACCAAGACACAGATCCTTCATTTTCGTTCTCGCCATCCGACGCCTGGTCGAATAACCCTGATCAATTAGGGTTGTTTAATGGAGGCTCTGGACAGTGAGTTCTTGAGGCTTGCGTGCCATAGAGACGTCTAATTCAGCCGAACTTCGAACCAGCCAAATAACTGGTCAGACCAGCGCTTCGTTGACCTACTCCTTTGCCGTACGTCTCCATGAACAGACATTCAATACAGCGTACTGATCGGCGCTCAATAGGGTATACATATGTCCAGACTTATAATAATACGCAGCGCTCACCTACCGTCGATAGGGGATGGTGTCCAGTTATTTGGGCCTATCGGCCCTCTCGGAGCACCATACACCGTTCAGGTAGATGGAGGACCGGTGCGGTCATTAACATCCGTCAAGGACTTTTATACTCCCCAGATGATGCTCTTCCATGCGGACAACCTAGGGGACGGAAAACATGTCCTCCGCCTCGAGTACCAGGGCTCTTTTCCGAACCAAACGTTCGCCATCGACTACGCGAATGTCATCAACGCTTCCTCCATGAAGTCATCCCGATTACAGTGAGCCGCCTACTCTACTAGAGCTTTGCATCAGCTTAATCTGTTACAGGGGGACATCGGCGCCCTCATCACGGTCAGTGGGGACTTAAATATTCAGTCATCTCCGCTCATTTACGACTTCTAGGGGACTGAGCGGCGGTCTCGTTGCTGTCATCGTGGTCCTCGTCCTATTAATTGTCGCTTGCATCATAGCCTTTTTCCTTATTATGCGTCGTCGTTGGTATTTGCCGCCGGATGACAGGAAGCTGTCCACCGAAGGCACGATCGCGCGGCCTCCTTCGCCACCGGCGCCATCCTCGTACTATACAGGCTATACCAGCTCTGCTAATCGTAATAGAGCGTATGGTAGGGGTAATGGACAGCGAGGAGGATTGACTCGAGGGAACACCATATCATCGCCGTCAATCTTGACATTCACCTCCTTCGATCCCAGCGTATCTTTGGCTCGCTATTCTACGACTGGTAGATCCTACTACACACGCTCAGAAGGGATCCCAGAAGAACCACTATCTGAACCTGTAAGCCGACTGATTCTGGCGGACGGTCGGTAATCCTACTAACCATCACAATAACTTAGTCTGTACCGTATGCTACAGTAGCGTCTTCTCTGGTAGGAGGTGAAGATCCTACAACGCTACCAAATCGGACTAGGACTACCCGGAATGTGAAAGGTCAAACGGTACTGGCGCCCGGTGCTGCAGGTGCTGGACGGGGGCTACCTGCGCCTCCCATAGTGGACGAGCCACAGCCGACTAGGAGTCGGGAAGTGGAAGAACGTCAGTCGCAATTCTATTCTTCGGAGATCGCTCCTCCGGATTACCACCAAGCTACGGATCCGTCGGGGGAGTCTTGTATGCAGGACGTGAAAGGCGTCCGTAGCGTTGTCAACCGTTAGGAATCCTTGTAAATTGCTAGTACAGTCTCAGTCGTTTGAAGTTATGATTGGCCTTTCCTCTTCCAAGCTTTGGACATTTCCAACAGCGGTAGTGAGGTCGGGACGATCCAGAACATCCATTATTACCAGGAGTGCTGTTTCTCTATGATATCGAAGTTACATCCACAAATGTACAAATAGTTTATATATACGATAAGAGTCTTCGTCTATTCGAGGGCATATGTCGCAATTGCTCGTCGTTAGGTAGATTATGCGGACATAGAGTGTGTACTGTGCGGGGGAATGGAATACCGTCCGATAATCAGTCCGGTGGAGAGATAACGTGTGTATAAAACGGGACTTCTAGTTGATGCATTGCTAGCGAACACCAGATTAGGGTGGGATAAGCATGTCCTTAACCTGCGTGCGATAAGCCGTTAATTTCACCTTCTTGGGAGAGCAGAAACGGATGACTTGCCAGCTCGTATGTGAAAAAAGAAGTAGCGATGCTAGGGGCGACCTTGACTAGAAACGTAGCAAGCCTATAAGACGCGAGAACATGCAGGAAGCCACGGAAAACATACGGAGATTGGGCCACAGACCACGATAAAGGCCCTTGACACCTTCCGTGCGTACTATGCCTGCCAACGCATCCAAAGCACCGTTGTACTTGATGCCAAGTGCATTTGATGCCATGCCGGTGACCTGCATCTTCCTTCTCAGGACATCGAAGGGATATGTCAGGGTCTGGGATATCGAGCCTGCGCAAAGTATTTATATATCAACATGCACTGTAAACTCTAAAGGAAATACAACACACCTGCCAATGCCCCACACATCAGTTTGCGGGCGACGCTGCTCTTTCCTGGAGGCGTGACGATTCCTCGCAGGAACTCGTAAGCAGCGAAGTTTATCCCGACGTAGGGAGCGACCCCCACAGCGGTGGTCACCAGGCCCCGATACAGGCCCCTGACCCCGCCTTCTTCGCGCATGATCTTGAGGGTCATGCCCCAAATGGTCAGCTCCGACTTCGTGTACGCCATGCCAGAGGGAGCGGAGGTGTGATACGCCGATGCGAGCGCGCTGCTCAAGGCCGACGAGGGTGTTGCTGCTGATGCTTTCGGTACCGCTTGTAGAGATGCAGTGGCTATTGACAGCCGAGACCGGACAAGGTCGAGTGGGTATGTTGAGCCTATTCATATTTAGCGAGCCACCGCGTAGATTGAGTAATTGCAACGCACAGACAGAAGTGATCCCAGCCAGTGCACCGCTCGCCAAACGTTTTGGGGTGTCCAACTCTTTGGACCCGCGTTTGGTAAACCACTTCTTGAGTTGCTCGTATGTCGTGAATTGAACAGCGCTGAATTGTCGTTGTAGTGAATCGAATGGTAATCGCGAGGTGCGCCTTACCTGTAGGGTATAATCCTTAAGCAGTTGATACCATTGCCTCTCATAAATCCTTTAAATCCCTCCTCCGTCCACATACGCACAAGGCTGCGCCAAACGCCTTTGTATTGTTGGTCCGATGTTCTTGGCTGTACCTGCCTATAGATTGCAAACGAGTTTACGATAGCAAAGATGGCATAGCAAAGCTGCTCACTGAATGATCTTCAATCGCTCCAGCGGGCTGACCACCGTCCGCGAGGCTGCGCCAGCACATCCGCCAGCTGCACCGAAGGCGTCATTAGCACTCGATACTCCCCCATCCAATATTCCACCCGTACCTATAAAATAGGACGTAACCTCTGGCGAGAAGAACTTGCTGCGCTTCTCGACCTCTGCAGGCAGAGGGGATCTCGTGGGACCCGCTTGAGGCTGGGGCGATGATGATGAGCTCCCTTGCGCCTGTGCCATTTGATGATCCAATTTCTCTAGATTCTCGCGCGTAACATGTACAGTGTAGGCGGGCACTTTGAAGTAGATGTATACTTCCCAAGAGGATTTTTGAGAGAATAAGGGAGTGGAGGGTAAAGAAAGACAGCTGAGGCTGGATGCCGATGAAGTGGTACTAGTCGAAGAGCCAAAATTTCGCTAATCGTTGGGCGCTTGAGCGAACGGGTATCCGTAGGGGTTAGGGGATCCAGAATGCTCTACAAGAGTTCTTGATTCTTGTGAGGAAAGTCAGACGAAATCCGCCTACAGAAGAGCCTAGCTGCTGAGCGCTGAAGCTGAAGCCGAATTCCTGGCTTGAGGTACTACAATGGTCACCGTTTTCCTTCCCGTTCCAGATGGCCCTCCACCTATAGACCACATTGAACTCAACGTTCCTCTGAAGACGATTCAATGCCTGTGCTTTACCCCAGTGAAACGGCCCCGTTTCGTTGGCTGGACCATTTCCATACCGCCAGCGGTTACCTTTCTTATGACCGTGAAGGGACTAACCGTCTCGCCGATGAATATGTGCTCCAGGCATTATTCCACCAAGCGGTCGGTACGCAAATTTGATTGTTGTGCTAAGCAAGAACTCCCTGACAAGTACCATAGGATTGGTCTCCGAGAACGCTGTGGACATTGACGTTGTCCGTCGGCGCACGGAATCTCATACCTCAGTCAAGATCATGAAGGTGCTCGAATTTAGCCAGGCTCTCTGGGATCGTGGTAGGGCATGCGTGTTCAGTGGCTGGGATGGGCAAGCATGTCATATCATCCCCTTCGCCCAAGGATCAGAGGTGAGTGTTTCCTGTGTTATGCCGCATTCTGATTCTATTCTTGCCAAGCGGCGATTTATTCAGGCCCCAATAAACGATATCAATGATGAACGAAACGGTTATACATGCTCGGACCTATCCGCCGATTAATTGAGGATGAGGACCGCGACCTCGCCGTCCTAGTTGTACGGCCTTCCCCATTCTTGCTACTGTGAATCAATGACATCTCATAGACCCCTAATGGCATTTCGGAACCCAACGACATTCCCCGCTCACTTCTTATTGGAAATCCGGATGACCACCGACCAAATACTCCTAATTTGCGTTACACCCTTCAGCACCTTGCGGTCAAAAGCCCCCTTGAAGCTCAGTTGCTCGACTATGCATTCGTGCGCAATAACTAAGATGCTAGGTTTCGGAATTGCTCTCCATCGCGACTTCCCAATCCGGCGCTCTTCCATGGCGCCTTCATCATGATAACTTTTGGTACTCCTGAAGTTGTCAAGGCATGGCGATGCCTCCATGAATGGGACCGACTCCCCAATTATGCTTCTCTATCGAATCATCCCATGACAAGACGAACCGAGGCTGGTCGCGATCGAACTGAAGAAAAGCGGCATGGAGCTTCTGCTTATGGGCCCCCTTCAACATCCACTGGGGGCCAAGACAGTGATCTCACAGTGGAGGAAGATTCCGCGCAGTTCATTGCGAATATCGGGTTGATGCAAATAGCACAGAAGGAGCGCGAACAATGGGAACAGCGCAAGTTCGAAATTGGCCACTGGGCAGAAGATTTGCCAACTGGAGTTTCAGAAATGGAGGCCAAGGATGAGTAAGGAGATGATTCATCCTTCCCGGGAATCGTTCAGACATACGGGCTGTGCTCTGGAGTTCGTTGATCGCTACATGTGTAACAAATCTCATGCTGTGTTTCTACCTTTCAGAATTTCGCGCCTAAAATTGTGTAGCGCTAGGATTTTGATCCTTTATCTCACCTACACTTCTGGGAATCAGTATTCAATGTTCAATGTACGGCGTCCTCTAATAATGACACGCTGCTTGAACGTAAAGGCGCAATCTGGCATTAATTAACATTGGAGTGACTGACAACGCGATGGCGATGTATTTCCATAAATCTAAGTGCCTTGCTGTTCACATATCTGTGATGATGGAGGAACATTGTCTCTGCTAAAAATCCTTCCACCTCGATGGAGGCGCGATTGATCATTCCTTGTCGCCGTGATCATATTCGGCTTCTTATTTTCACCATCGCTGGTGCGATACTTAGCGGAGCTTGAGCTATCATTTTGGGCCACTCCCACAGGATGCAGTGAACGATCATCGCCTTTGAGTTGTTGAGAACAGTCACCATCGTGCTACGACAAAACGATACTGCTCTGGTTTCTAACCACGGACGATCGTCCTTGGTGTTCGGGTATATTTAATGGCATGTTTGATGAAGAGGACCTTCTCTATTATGTCACTCAAGGCAATCAAAGCTATGGGTTAGTACTTCGTCCCAAATACAACAAGAATGGAGCCGTGGTCGTCGGATGGGTGAATAGCCTTTATCTGAGTTAAGCCAATTAATACAGTACTACAGAGTATTGAGGACAAGACCTTCGGTCAACTTCTTTTTGCGCCTGCCATGAATACTTAAGTTTGAGTTTGAGAGACAACTGCAGTCGTTTCGAACAGGGGCGCCTCCTAATGGCAACCAGGGGTGACTGGGGAACTAACATGTAAACGCCCTGTGGGCATCAATGTGCCAATTAATCTCCCGGGCCGAGTGAAAGAGATAATTTCGGTGGAGAGGATCACGTAACACAGCACGCCGGTATTGCGACCGCAGATTGTTTTATCGTGACCGGTGGTGATACATCGATGATGGGGAGGGTTCAATATTCATAATGGATGAGTTTGCGGCCAAAAGATGCCGGAGTTTTGCACGGAATCCTTATTTGTGTGTGCATCACCACTTTTGGTCCTCGACCACGACTTGCCACTGCATGCAGTTGCGTGCCCTCCTCCTCGAACCTCCAATTCAACCCAGATAAGCCTACTGGCTCCTCGACGAGGACACGCTGCCATAGGCCGTGGGGTTGGCCGTTCATGATCACCGTTTACTGTGAGTTTATGCCAGTTCAGTCCCACTTCAGAGCCTTGGTCGTTGCATGACAACCTGCAAACCAGCGGTTATCAGCCTGATAGCAATTTTCTGTGCCATATCATCTGACCAGAGGGACAAGCGGACTCCAGAAAGCGTTGCGACCCTCGTTGCTGCCTGGCTTTGAAGCGTCATCTTCCCCTTCTTTCTGTTCCTGTGCTGAAACTCTTACGGCAGAAACCACATCCACTATTCACGTTTAATCTACAAGCCTGCGGATAGCCTCTTCTTTTGAACTTTTTGGAATGCCGTCCTCAGCATCCCAGAACCCTTGGGAAGGCAGCCTGCGTGGCAGGGCCAGCAGTCACGATCACAGTACTGGCAGGCCAGACGCCAGCACAACATCCCTATCCTCCACAAGTAGATCAACCTCGTTGTCTTCATCTGCGGCCTTTTCGATGCAGGCTGCCTCACCTTCAAGTTCAGATATCAAGTCTATGTCGGATCATTCTGCTGCTCTTGCACCAGCGATCCCCTCTACTTCATCCTCCTCCACCTACGTGTCGCCTCAACCCCGTTCATCTTCTCTGTCTCATTCTATGGGGCAAGTGGTTAGCAGCCTTTCGAACAGCTCTAAATCTGGCCCCCCTTCCCCCTCTGGCCCATCTAAGGCTTCATCGATAGGAAATGCTGCCGTCGCAACTGGCCATCGACTCAAGCGAGCCTTTGCAAACCGCCGCAAGAAGACAACGGACGATGCTTTGCAAACCGGACCCCGAGTAGAAGGGAAGACGAAGGCGAATGAGGTGGCAGCGAAATTGTCCCCATCTTCTGGGGCGCGATCGTTCGCAACCGAAACCACGCAGGTGACTGCTTTTCCTCCGTCGCCCCGAGGGCTAAAAGGGGCAGGGAAGCTGACTATGCAGCTGGCGTCGCAGATATTTGGGAAAAAGCAGGGGTTGACTTTGTCGCAATCTCCTTCGCCTCCGATCCCTCCGCCAAAGCCAGCAACTCCCCAGAAGGTCATGCACGCACCCGCACCCGCGCAGCTAAGGATTTCACCTCAATCCAGGCCTGAACAACGCAGCTCGATCATCCCAATAAGTCCGGGCATTTCGTCGGCGCTTCACTTCCTCCGCACTGATGAACATATGAGAGAGCAAGAGAAAAGAGTGGCACCGACCTCCCCTCCTGTCGCCGAGGCCGAGAAGGCTAGACCTGAAGCGTCGGATAAGGAGGCATGGCGGAAGAGTGATTCAACCATGAGCCATCATACCATTCGACCGGGGTCAGGACCTGGTAATAATCGCGCTTCGAGACCTGTGTCAATGGCGGAATCGTTGCAATCCAACCACACGATTGTTCCGCCCAACAAGCGGCTAAGCGCACTTCTAACTGATGCTGATTTCTACATGCCTGAGGAGGACTCTTCGGACGGTGATTCCTCTCAGTCTCATCAGCCCCCAGCATCCTCATCTCGCGCCCAGAAGCGCCGTTCGATGTCCTTGAACATAGCTTCTTTCTCAAACTTCGTGACGAAAGCTCAGCCTTCGTCTCCGCCCCTTCCGCTGACAACATCGCCTACGCCAGCCAGTGCCGATCTAAAGCACCCCTCAAAATCCATTGCGGAGGGAGCTCCTATATTATCGCCACCTGCTTCAAAAGAGGCACCCACCTTGACTAGAACTGCTGCTGCTGGTATCATGACTTCGTCTTTGGGTTCGCAGACTGCAGGTACCCAGATTCGAGGGCAACTCTCTGCTTGGAACGCGGCGACCACCAGCAACCTGGCGCCACGATCGGCCTCGCAAGGTGATCGTCCGATCTCCCCGCCGCAAGCTCAGCAGCACCACCATCGGGACACGCGTACGCATCAAATGCAAGCTCCTTCGCTGAGACAGACGGCTATTAGTATGACGAGTGGGTTTGCACCGGCAGCTGGGTTGGCGAAAAGAGCGGTGGAAACGGATGGGACGTGCACTAGGTGGGATGAGTTCCAGTTCCAGCCACTCTGGGTATTCATCAACCTCGTCGTTGTCTGGAACAGCGCCTTCTTCGTACTCGAGTTCTATTCCAGAGAACCCGCTCGCAAGAGTGGTCTTCCAACCATTCTGGCGTATCGCTAGGAAAGGGAAGGCCAAGACGTACCCCTAATGCTCCGTCCACCAGCTCGTGGAGTGTAACAAGCTCGACAACTTCATCGTCACTATCGGACAACGATATGATGCCCATCCCAATAGGTCCTTTGCTTGGCCCATGTCTACGACCACCAACTGGACGTGGTAGACTACTTTTCAAGAGGCCTCTCAAGGATGGCTTCAACGAGGCCCCCGTGGTTCCGAGGTCAGAAAGGCACGATGTCGCAGACGGGGAGGTTCAATCTTTCGACGGGTCCGGCGTTAGTTCGAGTGTTTTGGAGGACTTGGAGTCGAAGAGAGTCCCGGCTTTGGTCGTACGTTGCGCTCAGCATCTGCTGATATGGGGCGTGCAGGAAGAAGGTCTCTTTCGGTATGTAATTCCACTTCTGCTTTCAATGCCCGTCAATTAATGCCCGTCTTGTAGGGTTAATGGCAGACCCTCTCATGTTAGTAAACTTCGCTCCGAATTTGACTCAGGTTAGTCTTAGTTCTCTCGTTTTTGAAACAAGCTACTAACTTTTCAACTTCACAGGGGCCGATTATGATATGACGAATTGCAATCCCGGAGACCTGGATCCCCATGCCGTCGCCTCTGTGTTCAAGGCATACCTTCGCGAATGTAAGCCTAACTCTACACAAGCGTCGTAGCACTGGTCTAACCCCATAACCAACGTAGTGCCGGAGCCGATCCTTACCCAAGCCTTAGTTCCGTACTTCGAGGCAGCAATGGCGAAGGAAAGCAGCACTCATCCTCCTCAAGAACATTTGCAGTCGCGCAATTCAGGAGGGAAAGGGCCTACTCTCCCGTCCGGCCCTCGCAGTGGTATTCATGCCGTTCGCAAGCCGCCCTCGTTGTCCACTTTGGCGATGCCCAGCTTCGCTGGCATGCGACCACCGTCCGAATCTCTCCTCAACGCACTTCGCTCTCTTATCGCGCAGCTACCATCTGAGAATCGCGATCTCCTCCGCATCGTCACCGATTTGATCAACGCTACTGCGAAGGAAAGCAAGGCTACGAAGATGCCACTCAGCAACTTACTTTTGGTATTCTGCCCGAGTCTCAACATGAGTCCTCCCCTTCTCCGCGTCCTGTGTGAGGCAACCTCTATCTGGGAGCCCCACGTCGAGCCAAAAGTGCTTGACATCCGAAGGGAGAGCGTCATCATTGACATCAAGTCACCGGCTGCTGACGACGATGGCAAAGAAAAGGTGGACCAGAACGAACAGCCAGATGCCTCAACAGAACGATTGCCTCAGTCCGTCGATACCGTGTACATGGATGCATCGGACCACATTTCCATCGCAAACTCTAGTGTTACCTATTCTTCAGACGCCAGCTCTCGGGACGATGTTTCGTATGTCTCGACGTCGGAAGGTGTCATCCCTCGCCAACTCCCGCCTTCACCTCCATTGTCCTCCTCGGTCGAGTCACTTTCGACGCCTTCAACATCAACGGATGATCGTTCTTTCGATGACGAGCATGACTTGTACTTGAAGCGTCCTTCTCGTGGGTCCCCAGTCATCGCTGACAGCAACTCTTCGTCTCCCTTATCCACCTCTCCGGGGCGTCCTACTATCAGTAGGCCTATACTCACTGCCAAACCACCCACAATCAATAGCCCTCTCAACCTCAACAGTCCCATACAATTTCCCCTTACAACTAGCATCCCACCGACGCCCGTTTCGGCTGTTCGCAAACGATCCTTCCCATCACTATCTCTCCCAAGCTTCAGTCCTTTCAACGGACCTTCTCCTACATCACCTTCTGCCTCATCACCGGTGGTACAAACGACGAAGGCCAGTAGGCTCAGGAAGCCTTCCCTTCGTCTCCCTTTGTCTCATCGGGCATCAGGCTCCCCTGTGGCTTCGCCAACAGGACAAGGGGTATACTTGCAAGCCCCACGGGCTGCGTCCGATTCTTCTGTCTCTACCCCAATATCCGCCGTGACTGCGCCGCAATCAAGCTTAGTCAATCTTCCGCCCCTTCTCAGCATGCAAATTGAGTCCTCGAAGCTCGACCTTGATAAGGAACCTATTCAGGTCCGGCCTGAACCTACGCCGCAGCCAGCTGGTTCTATCAAATCACCACGACCGCTGCCTGCCATCCCGGGTTCTGTAATCAAGAAAGAAATGCCGACGCCCATCGCTGATCGCTACCGTTCAGACTCCACTGCCTCTATTCCCGTCTCATTGTTGAGTTCTTCAGGAGTTATCCCTCGGCCTACATTGAGGTCATCAGCATCGAAGGCATCAGTGTCATCAAGGGCCTCGAATCATCTAGGGCTGCTTGACGACGATGGGGATCGAGAAGATTGGACCAAGAGTGTGCTTATGGCAGCCGAAGCGAATGGCAAATGGACTTCGCTTCATTAACCTTTCTTTCTATTAAAAATGCCGTTTACTTCATTCTATCTTTAGCATTGGATCAAGATACCACCATTCATATAGCGCTTTCGCATTTTTCATCTCAGCATCTTGGGGCCACCTTTGGAAATATTTACCGCTTACGACTCGCACTTTTCTGTCTATTTTTATGCGTCTTCACATCAATTCCATAATTCCACTGCATGCATTCATTTTACTCGCCTTATATTCGCTGCTCTACATCTCACCAACGACATCGCACATCAGAATTTCATGCTTGCTACATAAAACATCCTCCCCAGTGTCCCCAGTGTACATGTCTCAGTTAATAAAACCTTGGTCAGGGCCTTGCCGGGTCCTGGTGAATCGCCACCTTCTACCCATCGCCTAGCATTCGTGCTTCGTAAGGATTCGTACCATGTCAGACTGTACTTATCGCCGATAATAATGTTTTCCTACGAAATTACACATTACTACACTGCGGAAGGATACCCTATACGGTCCGCGTATAACCAATAATTACTTGCTGTTATTAACAATAAAAGTCCAAGCTCTATCAACCAGTAACTGTACACATCTAACGAGAAAACAAACGAATGATCTACTTCCACTGCCTGCGTTGTTTTCCGCCGAAGTGCAAAACCAACCCCGCGAAAACTAGGAAAATGAAACCGCTGACTACAGCGACGATTATTATAAGCGTAACGCCAGCTCTATAATGGACGGATTGGATCTTGTGATACAGAAATGCAGAGAATATAACTTACTTTGGACCTGACACAAGGGAGGATGTATATGTTGTAAATGATCTAAGGAACACCGACAGTTAGGAAAGGATAGAGATCAATTGCCGGCGACTTACGTTCCAACCATTGCATGAGTTATAAACATCTCCTGCTCAGGGAACTCGGGCTTGTTTATCATACGCAAGGTGTGGTTTCCGGGTCCCAGGTCATTCGCGTGAAACAGTAAGCTGTCCGTCGTGTAGACTTTGGATGTTGCGTTGAACGTGGCATTGGTGGAGGGCTGGCCGTCGACCTGCGCGCTGTAGAGACCAGAGCTTGGCCCGACGATGCCATAGAGAGCTATTGCGTTGCCCTGTTATGAATGCATCAGCGAGATGAAGATCATGAACATCGTGTGGCATACAGTAAACGCGAGGGTCATGGACGCTTCTTGAACGGAAGTAAGTCTGTAGGGAAAATGAGGACGGAGTGCGTCGAGTTATAAGGATCTCCTACCGAGCGGTCTGTACAGAATTCTCCTCTTCGAAACTAAGTGGCTTCCACGCCGACTCCGGAGAGAAGGCGAACGAAGGCGCCGTATTTTCCACCTTTACCGACAGCGAGGAAGAATCTGTTGTCTCCGTCTCAAAGGTAATCTGATGGTCGGCGAGGATCAACAAAACTGGAGCATCCCTGAGCCAGATATAACCCACGAAGTCGACGTCAAGAAAGGGTGCATTGTCGCTCGTTTGGGTCGTTACGGATGGTAATCGTATGTTTTCTCATGCTTCAAGTTCGTCGCACTGAACAGAACTGTCTGGAACAATTCGGGATTGCTGGCGAAGCCATCTGCCTCCGACACCAAGTCATCTAGCGTGACCTGTCCACGTACTCGAATCAATACTACATCATAAAGCGGCACCACAGTTCAGGTGAACTCACATTATAACGACCGTGATTACTCCGTTTCGCGCCAAAAATCCAGATGCCCGTACCATGAAAAGACATAGATGCAGACGCGCCGGGGAGCGATGTAAAGTTCACCGTCCCGTTGCGTGAATACCTAACGGAAAGCAATCAGTAAATTCTATAGATGAGATTACAAGATACAAGACGCACCGAACAGCGAATGGATCCCCCGTCCCATCGCCTTCACTCCACCCAGCCGGGGGCTGGTAATCTATCAAAGGACTGTTATTATTCAGGGTAATATTCGTCCTGGACATAGTCCAAACAAGCCTGCACTGCAGGAATCGCGAACGCGACGAAGAATGAAAGAAGGGTATATGGGAGGACAGGACATCCAAACCGCGACAGAAGGTCCAGGACCTGTCTTAAGTGACATTTCTACGAATCACAGTATATACTACATCGCGCTGTAGTCATAGTAGCAACTCAACGCTGCGACGTCGGAGGGAGGGTCAAGGCGGGAGTTAGGGGCGCGGGAATCAGAGGGAATCAGCCTCTCGTCACGTGAGCGTTTTCACCTCCTCCCAACCGACAGAAGCCAACGCGCGTGTCCTGGACGCGATTGCCCCGAGACAAGATGACCTACATCGTTCGGACGCCGCAAATCGACCTTGCTGCCATTTTGGCCCAGCAGAACCCTCGTATTGACCTCAATTTGCAACCATACGAAACGTCGACGCGGAATTTCCTCCACGCCGTTTCAAGCTACAAGAATCGCGCAATCGCGATCATCTCTGAGCGGAGGAATCATCAACTAGCCGAGAAGAAGAGATTAGCAGAGAAGATACAGTCCGTCCAAACTGAGACGAATCAGTGTAGGGTCAAGGAGATTAGCCTGCTTGCTGGTAAGTGTCTTCGTAATTCGTTGGACGTTCGAGCTGACCATTTACTTTATTAGATCTTGAGAGGGAACAGGCGGAGCGGAAGGAAGCTGAACTCTCGGTTGCTGCTCTGAAGCGTAGCCTCGCTTCACTCAAGGAGAAATGTTCCACGTACGACGCAGAAATACAAGAATATCGCGCTCTGATAGACAACTTACGAAGAGGCAAGCTACTGTATTTATCCTTCAGTTTCCTGTGGCTCATATGATCTGCTGTAGAGAAAGCAAAGGACCGCTCGATTTTGACCAAACATGCAACATCCACTGTCCCTGAGGTTGCTCTTTGCGAGGAGCAACTGGGCTGTACAATAGAAGGCATAGAGCGGGATCAGTTGTTGATACGCTTCACCAAGGTCGACGAGGCAGACCCTGACCGCGAATTCAGCTTCGTCTTGGATGTATCGGGACGAGCATACACAGGTCAGATTATTCTCCTACTAAGTATCGCTAGGCTAACTGTTCCTTAGTGAAAACTTCATCGCCAGTGGTCCCAACGTTACCTATCTTGCTGGAGGAACTCAAGACGACTAGGGATATATTCTGTTTTATACGACAGATGAGAACGGCATTTAGGGAAATGGTGAAGAACTAATCGACTTCTTGATATTGTTTCGGCTCGCATCAGGTTATATGCCACACTATACGACTATGTAATACCTCTAATAAAATGCGCGAGAAACTGATAAATTATTGCACGAGGCGGTGGCGGTGGGCACGCGTTGACTAGTGGTCACGTGATCTACATACGCGACTCGCGTCGCGTTGATTTACTCGGAGTTTGAAAACATGCCCTGATTTAGGCGACCAACGGTTTCGCTGGTCTTGTCTCTCTCATCCGCCCCCTCATCCTCAACCTTGACGCCCCCCCTTCCTCCTCAATTTCTACCACCCAACCTTCAGAAATGCCTACTACTCGGGTCACAAGGAGCTCTGTTCTCGGAAAGCGTCGCGCTGAAACTAACCAGACGCCTTCAGCAGCGTCCGCGAAGACTCTCGATCAACAGCTTGCGACGCCAGAATCACCGTCGAACCCCAAACGTCCTCGTACATCTTTGACACTGAATGAAGGCGACGCGAACAAGGAGAATGTTCCCCCGTTCAATTGCGAGGCTGTGAACGAGCCGTCGTTGTCCGCGCGAGCGACTCGTGCATTGAGGCGAACGTCTACTACCTTCACAGTTCCTGCTACACCCCCGAGCCAAAGTAAGCGTCTACAATGACTCTTGAATTTTGTACTGAACTCACTTGCCTCGCTAAGCTCTGCGACGAAATGCCTCAACGTCGTCGCTAGTACCCGCTACGCCTGCCGCTCCCATCTCCCACATTGCTCTTGCTACGCCACCACCTACTCCTCCCACCACATTGCTTCCAACTTATGCCCGTGCTCGTGCTTTACTTCGTGCTACCTGCAACAACTCTTCTATTCAAATTGCTGGCAGGGATGCGGAGCGCGCCATCATTAGTACTTTCATCACCGATCATTCCTCTTCTAGTTTGTATATCTCAGGCGCGCCCGGAACAGGGAAGACTGCCTTGGTCAACAGCATCCTCCAAGAACTTGATGATCATGTGAAGATCGTCAATATTAACTGCATGGCTCTGAAGAATGTCGATGAACTTTGGGGGCAACTGGCTGAAGAGCTAGATACAAATGGAAAGCGTAAGGCTTCTGCACGTTCGAAGAAAGCTAAGGGTCGTGGAGCCATCGAAGCCCTTCTCGCCACACGCAAGACGAGATGGTTAGTTTATCCACCCTAGTATTTTACGTCCTATTACTCACCTCCTTGATCATAGCGTCCTTGTTCTTGACGAATTAGACCACGTCGCTTCCGGTGCGACGGCCCTTACTACTGTCTTCTCTCTACCCTCCTCCACCAACTTCCGTCTCATCGGCATTGCCAACACACATACACTCACGTCGTCTGTATCCACCCTCTCCGACGGTGCAGATGTCCAGACACTCCATTTCAGTCCATATACTCCAACCCAACTCCTTGAAATTCTCTCTTCTCGACTCCAAACTCTATGCGACGACTCACCAGAAGGCCAGGCTGAGCGCAAAAAGTTCTTGCCTCAACCAACGCTCATGCTTCTGACGAAGAAGGTCGCGGCAATGACAGGTGATGTTCGTTCGCTCTTAGAGGTTCTTCGCGGAGCAATCGACTTGGCTGTTGCTGCTGCCGTGAAGACACCTCAGGGCGGCGAAGAGAATCCCTTGAACGCGAGCGCGCCTTCTGTTACCCCATCCCATATCCTTGAAGCTCTCAAAGCCCATGCACCAGTCGCCAAGTCTTCGTCTGCAGCGTCGTCAACCTCTGGAAGCACCAGCGAAGTCGTCAGCAAAGTGAACAGCATGGGTATCCAAGCACGACTCGTCCTCCTCTCGATCATCCTTGCCTCCAAGCGTGTGGAGGCTAACCTCCCACTCGCTGAAGTAACTGCTTCTTCTACCTTCTCAACACCCACAAAGTCACCCACAAAACGAAGCCGCTCCCTCCCAACTCCCTCATCCTCTAACTCTGGACTCGAGACCTCATCACTCTACACATTCTACAGCCAGTGCCTGATGCGCAGTGATTCTGGATTGTTCAGTCCCGTTTCTCGGGGCGAGTTCACGGACCTTCTTGGACTGTTGGAGGGCGTTGGACTCATCTCTTCTACCGGGTCCCTCTCCTGCCTCTCGGTGGCCAGCACCCCATCCAAGACCGGTCGTCGCAACTTCGCACGCACTGCAAGCTTCGGTGGCATGGGCAAAGCCCAAGGCTCCGGCGGCACTGTTCAGCTGGTTGAGGGTGTGCGATTGGATGAAGTTCTCCGCGGACTTGGAGTCAACAACACAAATAACGAAACTACGAATGGCAATGTCGATCCTCGCGAAGAAGAGGTGCGCATCATATGGACGCGCGAAACGACAAGGATTGCGAAGGACGTCAAGGCAGTTGAACGTCTCCGGTTATCCATGGCTGGCATCGATCCCTTTGGGGATGCGATGGAAGATTAGAATGATTCTTTCTACGTTGATGTTTATGCTTCCCTCTCGATCGTCGATTTGTTGGTTTATATTACCTCGCAATGTATATTAGGATGGTCAATATGTCGTTTTGTACAATTTATAATGTTCTATTGCTACACGCGAGACTGAGAGGGTCCCTCCGCCACGTAACAGGGGGGAGTTGACGTCTTACATGTTCGCACATATGGTAGGTCAACAGTTGGGCTAGTAAATTAAGCCCTCGACGAGCTAAGTCCATGCTTTTACGAGTTCGACCTAACTGACGTGGATCTACTCGAATTTCGGCGGCCAGACCTCTAATGAGCGTTGTACCCGTCTTCCCCCCATCTCCCATTTAAACCCGGTATGGAATTCCTACTGTCCTCAGGTCGTTCTCGTGCGTCTCAAATCATCTTGGTCTAATACCCAAGATGCGGAACCTTCTGGTGTCATGGTGTCTGCTTCTCTGCACCGCGCTTCTGGCCTACGCCGCCCCGGTGAACATCGACGCGATCGACAAAACCACGTACGACAATCTGGTGAAGTACGCCAAGTTTGCTGCGGCCGCGTACGAGACGAACAGCAAGTGCAAGAAACCGCTGGGACTCGGCGTCGATAACGGCCCAGCGTTGAGGGTAACTTTACTTCCAATTGTAGTATTCACCATCGTGGATTGACTCTGGATCATAGTTTGACATCAATGGTACTCAAGGTTACCTTGTCATCGACGACAAGGCGAAGGAGATTATTCTCTCCTTTGAGGGTACTTTCTCCCCCAAGGATATCTTAACTGGTTTGGTCACGAACTGCCCCAGCAAGGCAGCTATCGCTCATCTACACATTGACTTTGTAGATATTCAATTTTGGCGCACTACCCTCAAAACCGCGTCCTACAGCGACCCTAAGGCCGCCGTTCATACTGGCTTCCAGAAGGCCTGGCTTGCCATCGAGAAAGCCATCATGGACACCGCGGCGAGATTTGTGAAGGAGAAGAAAGGTTACAAATGGACAATCGTTGGTCAGTGGCCCAAGCTCCGGCTCAAACCTGTTTCATCTTTCAAATACTGATGATATTGTGTCAATAGGCCATTCTCTCGGTGGCGCTATTGCCGAGTATGCGTCTCTCGCTATCAAAGCGAAACACCCCGATGTCAAGCTCACGGAGTATACATACGGTATGGAGCTTCCTGTTTATCGTCGACGCCTCTGAGGTACTTCGCGCAGGTGCACCCAGGGCTGGTAACGACGTATGGGTAAAGGATTTAGAGAAGGTCGTTGGTGCCAACAACATCTACAGAGGTAAGGTCATGCGCTTTGCGGAATTTCGTCCTTACTGATGCTACCACGCTTTTAGGTGTTCACCTCAAAGGTGTGCATTTATACTACAATCATGGCACTTGGATACTTACAGCTCTCTTCCAGATATTGTTCCAACCATGCTGGGACATTGGCTAGGATACAAACACCCGTAACTTCTAAAATAACCCTTGGTCTAGTGCCGATATTCTAACCATATGCAACAATTAGCGGCACCGAATACTGGCAATTCAAGGAGCCATGTAAGGACTTGCATTGCCGCTTATTATACATCCAGATTCCATACTAACTATCCCATTTCCCATAAAGCAAGCCCCGAGAACGTCAAGAAATGCCAAGGTGGAGAAGATCCCTCTTGCAGCTCACAATACCGTAAGTTTATTGCCCTTCTGCGGGCATGCCAGCGCTCATAAATGCCCTATAGACATTGCTGGGCTCACCATCAGCTTCGACCACATGGCCCAGTTCGGTGTTTGTGAGTACCTATATCGCATTGTATCCTCGAAAGCTATCTTACTGTGGTCTAGCATTCTGGACGAATCCTCTCAAGCCAGAGAAGTCGCTCTGCCCGGTTGGTTAAACATAGAGCTATCAATATCTATTATACCATTAATTGTTCACCTTACAACCTTCCGGAAATGTATGTATGTACAACCAACATGAACGTCGCTATTAGCAAAACAATCCGAATTGTCGACGCGGCGACCAAGATCGGTCGTTTTTGGAAATAGAGGGTGTATATTACACAATGCGACTAGCACATCGTGGTATGGAGGAGGGAGACTATCTACTGCCACACCGGATATCTACATTATGTAATACCAGATGCGACCGGTGATTTCCGACAGTCGTCCATGGTCCCGACATGCCGGGGGCATCCAGGCTACGCAAGGCTGAGGTGAAACGTTTCTGTAAAGTAGTGACCGAAGAATTAGATGAAGATCTTGCTGGAATAAAACTGAAAATCGGTTCCCCTATTTATACCCCTGTCGGGATAGACAGGAGACCATAACTCGAGCGGACAGAAGCAGACCTGCGCGTAGCGGTCGGAAGCAATAGAAGCGTACGTTAGGAGCCTCAAGCTCAAGTTCCACACCGGTCACCTACTAACCCTGCAATGACACTGCCTACTCCAGATTGACTCTGTCAGTGGTGGTTCCGCTGCCTTCGAAAGAATTGAAAACGGTAACACCAACAAGATCCGACACCATGCGTCCGCGCTCCCCAACTGATGTACGCTTCATGGCGCCCATACGACACTGTCACATAGAGCCCGTAAGCCGTAGCTCCAGCTGCCAACGCCGACGCACATTGTATACTTCTAGTGCTGGCGAACATCATGCATCAACACAAAATTGGATCATCCTTGTAATATAAAAGGTCGGTAAGTGAGGGCGGTTAGACCAAACTTCAAAGCGAAACCGCACCGTATCATGAAGTACACCATCCTAGCACTCACTGTCCTCGCTGTATCATTCCCAGTGTCTGCCGTGAACGGTCCCTGCACCGCGAATGGCACGCCTGGAGTCTGCATTTCAACCTCCTCGTGCAGCAGTGGTGGCGGCCAGTCGTTCTCTGGGCTCTGCCCCAATGATCCTGCGGACGTGAGGTGCTGCGTCAAGACATCCTGCGGAGCCGGTGGAAATTGCCGTTTCATCTCTTCGTGCACCACTGGAAATACAGCAGGAGGTTCGCCCGCCATGCCCGGATTCATAAATCGATCACTGACGATGTCGTGCAGGACTTTGTCCTGGGCCTGCAACCTTCCAGTGCTGCCTCCCCGCAAGTGGAGGAGGAGGTGGTGGAGGAAGTGGAGGGTGCCTACCCGTCAATGCGGCTACCATAGACATGATCAAATCATTCGAGAAGTTCCTCCCGAGCCCCGCGCCGGACCCAGTGGGCATCCTCACCGTTGGCTACGGTCACAAATGCATTCAGCCAGGCTGCAGCGAAGCGGGCCCCTTCCCACTCACCGAGGCAGGCGCAGTTGCCCTCATGCAACGCGATCTTCGTATCGCCACAACCTGCTTGAACCCAGCGATCAGCAGCACCGTGAGGTTGAACGACAACCAGTTTGGCGCGCTGGCAGATTGGGCGTTCAATGTTGGATGCGGAGCGATGAGGAGTTCGGCTTTGGTTAGCAGGTTGAATAGTGGGGAGAATCCGAACGCCGTGGCGGCTCAGGAATTGCCGAGATGGAATATGGCTGGTGGCCAGGTGTCGAACGGCCTCATCAGGAGGAGGGCAGCGGAGGTTGCCTTGTTCCAGACCGCGTCAAGCGTTATTGCCCATCCGTGCTAGAAATTTGCCTGTGGTAGGAGACAATAGTAGGCCAAGCAACTAGTCTCCGTGGTTGTTAACCCCTGCCGCAAGATATAACAATTGACTGGGTTCTTGTATCTCGTTTCTTCTACTCGTAATTACCGAAGGGCTATGAAATCAAATCACAAAATGTTATATCTTTAGTTGAGGGTGAAGAAATTGTGAGCTTATACTCGCTAGGCCACACTGGCGACCGAAAAGGACTGTTCATGGATTAGATATACATCGCAAACACGATGGTACAACATGTCTAGTAGATCTAGAGACACAAAATCAACAACTTTTAGATCTTCTACACATCAATACCTGTAGACATAAATATGCAAATAGATGGATTGGTATCGATCATTTGAGGTTGAGTATCCCGTAAGAGGAAAGGAGAGTAACACCAGAGCATTCGTAGTTTTTGCGTTTTGCGTTGATCGACCGTTAACGTTATCGATATCGACAGTATTTTATTATGCATGCATGCAATGCATAGAATACGATTAGTTGATGTAATGTAATCAAGACCTGACAATTGGTCAGCGACGTCCCAAGCCTGCCTGCCAACCGAACGGAAGGGACACAATTATGCAAGAGTGATAGGACGCACATTTTATAGGCGATCGTCTCAGAGGTCGTGGGCGTTGAGTAGTCGATGGTGATGTCGAGGTCGCGGTTGTTGCGCGCGTTCGGCGCACATTTGAGGGTGCCTTTTATGGCGTCGCCTTCGTTCAGGGTAAGGGTGGTAGGCGTGTAGAATACGGTTTGTCTGGTTAGGATTTGGGATGAGATTAAGATTGGTATTGGTATAAGGAGGAGGAAGAGACGTACTTCCAATGTGTGTATTGTGCGTGGGGGCCAGTGGAGAAACTGACCTTTTTGTGGGTGCAGTCGAAGAGGATGTCGAACCACGCTAAGAAGGCATGGGCATCTACAAACGTGATGAGACTCGGGCATGAACGAGGGGACTGTTCGTACTCACAATCATTACGTGTAGCGGTCAAAGAAAACGGTACATCGAATGTCAGGTCCTCCTTTTTGGCCGTGCGAAGGTCTATATGCTAATGAAGCAACGGTCGAAAAATAAAAAGGAATCGTGGAATGTAGAGACAAGGACGAACCTTAACCATGCAAGGGTTTGTCACGACGGCTTTCAATTCGACCGTGTCCACCAGAGGTTCCCTCAGCGCAATATCCTTGATGCACGAATAATCGAACCCGTAGACGTTGTCCCAGACTAAGAGTTCAACGCATCAGGTCTCGCCCGCCGACAGCCAGACAAGCCCGGGGGCTGGTAACATTGTGGACGCACAGTTGATCTTCTCTTCCTTGTAATCCTGGTCCTCGATTGCGGCGATGTAGAGGCTAGCGTTATCGGGGAAGATAAGTCCGTCTTTTTTGAGGTATTTATCACGCGCGAGGAGGACGGTGTCGAGCATGGACTCGTAAAGGAGGAAGTAGCCCATCCACTCTGAGATGATGATGTCGAATTCTTGGATGGGGAGTTCGATGTCTTCGAGCTTGCCCTTGACGAGGGTTATTGCTGATCGCATCAAATAGTGGGGTAAGGAGACAAGCCGATAGAGCGGTACACGAGAGACGCTCACTGCTAGCGAATCCATTGGCTGCAATGATGTTCTGCGCCTGATCGATGATGTTGGACATATCAACCTTCCATGGAGATAGTTGTCAAGATGCCCCAGACTGGAGACGGCAGCACTCACACCGACAACATGCTTTGCGCCAGCCTTTGCAGCAAACATGCTCAATATACCGGTTCCACATCCAACATCCAGCACTGTTTTTCCCTTGAAAAGGTGGGGGTTGTTGATGATCGCAGTTCTATACGATCCAGTCCGGACAGAGTCCTTCAGCATCTCCTCGTGGATGCCTGCGCGTTGGATTAGCCATCAGAGAGATCTGCTATCCAAGCCGAATAACAAACCAAAATGCGCGTAAGAATCTGCATAACTTTTCTGGATTTCAGAGAATTGTCACGTTCAAGCGAACAAAGTACGAACTAGTCGCGAGAGGTCATATCATGCGGCGCGCTGCTTGCGTGATGCGTAGATGGTCCTGCGTCGGACATTGTGGATATTTAAACCGTCGAAGCCGATGGATGGATGATGATGGTACGAGCGAGAGGAACACAACTGACCATTTGGAAAAAAGCAGAAACCCTAATCGGGACAAAGATCGATTACGTAGACTCGGCCCAGATTATCAGATTGCGTTCGATTGCCCACGCGAGCGTCGGATACAGCCCTACGGCTGGCTGTTGTCCGCAGCAAACCAAAGTCAGCGACAGCTACCACAGTGACCGACCCGTCTCATATAAAACCTGTCAAAATGATCATTATTCCTCAGAACGATATGGTACGTTTCCCCTCCCTGGTCGTTCAAGATCGCTGCTGACCTCAGAGACTGACCCAGACATCCACTCCAACTAACCCACCTCTTTCAACATTTCTCGATTCCCCTCCACCATACGACCCTCAAGACAGGAAATTCACTGGTGAGCTCGTTGTTGCTTTTGCCCGAGGGTATGCTCAATGAGAATCAAAGCTGACAATAGCAAGAAACCAGACCAGTTAGGCTCGCCGCAGCCGCAGCCGCAACTGCAACCTCAGTCATTGCAGCCGATGTTGGCTGGCCCTAGCATTCCTGTGTCGTATGGTGCAACGATGCTACCAGGTCCGCCCCTGGTCCACCAGTATCGTGGACCGAATGGGGAAATTCTCTATGGGCTCCTGCCGCCAAACCACCCAGAAATGATATGTTTGCAGCAGGGACATGACGGGAAAACGCAGTATGGAGTACTTGGTGCGTTCATTTCATTGGGTTGCCCAACTTAAAATTGAACCCTTTTCATAGGCCTTCTCGCCGCCATCTTCTGGTTTCCCTTGGGGATAGGGCTCTGTATGCTCGACAGCAAGGTGAAGTGCAGACGTTGCCAAAAAGTCATTGACGAAGGCATTTGTGGTTAGTTGCTTTGCATACGGCCACTCTATTCTTGCGGACTGCAATCTCGTCTCCCTTACGACATGTATATTAACCTTACGGACACGCGTCCTTCTGTACTTCCCATCAATGGAGTTTAATTCTCTAAAGTTCAGAGAATCGGTGAATCAGCACTACTTTATTCTTTATAAGAGTGGAGCTGCCGTTCGAGTCATTGTGCTTCTTGAGTTCCACAGCCTACCCCTGACCGAGCGCCGATTGACTTCAACACCCCCATCTCAGCACTCAATACTCAGTGCTAGTACTCGATCGGTGACACTCCTTCAAGGGCTAGCGGCGAATTTCTCTACCCCGGCGAACGTTTCTTCATTTATTACTGTGTTTCTCGGGCGATTGATTGCGCTCGCTGTGGTCTGCGACTGCCACCGCAGAGTTTATCGCTTCTCTTCAACTTCACCATCGCTTTTAGCTTCCCGAGTCCCTCAAACGCTCTTAATCCGCTGTCGTGGTCCTGTCTGTCGTTTAGCCTCTCTGTCGAGCCGCGTCTACGGGTCTGGTCTGGAATTTGTCGCATCTCGAAGTGCCTTGCTGGCCTGAAAAAGCCGTGGATCATCCTTTACAGGCGAGACTTCTGGCGCGTTAGGTATTAAAGCAGTGAATCGGAATCGGAACCCCGTACACAGGTCCCCAAAGGACTCCATTTGTGATACACGACTAAGCGACTACTTGGACACGACGGAGCGGCAAGAGCAGCAGCACCAGGCCCTCTTTTTTCTGCAAGTCTGTTCAAATGCACTTCCCGCGGTTCCAGGCTATTCTCTCCATCATATGCACGATGTTTCAAGGGCCACAGCTGGTGCCGGGGACCCTCTCCAAAATTCAGTCCAATACGTCGACGACGCGGTGTGTTTCCCCGACGGTCAGAAAGGAATGGCGTTCGCTCACGAAGTTGGAACGGACCGACTGGATCACGGCCGTCAAGTGTCTGCATAGGTTGCCTCGCGATGATAGCTACCTGCCCCCTCGAAGGGCACAGCAATACACGCCACCGTTAAATACGTCGAGCTCGTACTATGATGGTATAAAACCCTGATTTTCCACGCGGTTGATTATTGGCTAAACACAATGTGTAGACCTGGTATATTTTCATGTAAATAACGACAATTATGCAAGTCGCATTTCTCCCTATCGCTTTGAACGCGACGCTGACGGTTCATCTAACCCGCCTAGGTTCATCTTACGGCCCTATTCTTTCCATGGCACCGCTGGCTCTTGCACAACGTCGAACTCGCCCTGAAAAACAAATGCAGCTACGACGGCCCAACACCGTACTGGGACTGGGTTCAAGGTAAAAACTTCCGCTTGTGGCGTTACGCTCGCGATCATCGAGCCGTACGGGTGTATCATAATGCTGATAAGACAAACACGTACTTAGACTCTCTGGACTTCCACGGGTCGACCATGTTTCAGGATCCCGACCCGCAATCGGGGCTGGGAGGCTGGGGCGTCTCTGCCGCGGACGACTACACCGTTACCGACGGTGCATTTGGTGAGGACGCGTCGTTCGTCATGGCGTACCCCGTACCGCATAGCATCCGCCGCCGTTTCGACTTGTACCCATACCTGAAGTCTCTGCAGCCGATCTCATCCCGAATCCGAGCATGCCAGGGAATGTGAGCATCACGCCGAGTTTAATTCGCGGTATGATCAATGGACATGTGGGTGATTTCAAGGGGCTTCAGGCTGCGTTTGAGGGGTTTCAGGTAGAGAAGCTTTCAAACCCGTCTACATATCTTAAGTTTAACTCTGACGAACGGATCGCAGGGCCCGCATTCGGCTGTCCATTTGATGGTCGGCGGGTAAGTCGGCTTCTCACTATACGGAATGATACATTCGATACTGAATTGATATTCAACAGCGATCTTGCTGGAACATGTCCTCCCAACGCAGCTGAGGAATGTAAAGACGGCTCAAAGTGGGCACCCAACGATCCTCTGTTCTGGATGCACCACGCTGTAAGCCTTCCCGTCTTCCTTGCTGTTTGATTAACAACATCAACAACGTACATTAATGTCGTTTGATAGATGATCGATAAAGTCTGGTCTGAATGGCAGAGCAAGCACGAGGCGAACTTCATGTCCTTCGAAGGCGGCTCCGTGCAGCGTTTCGAGAACATTATGATACATGAACGATACCCTAATGGAGGCCCTCCATTTCTCCACGTTTGTCTCTTCCTTATAGGAAGTATGTATCGACGTATCTGACTTCTACTTGACCTTTTTGGGTTCCAGCTAGATTCTGCGCTGAGTGGGCACGGACTCTTCCCCGATGGGCGGATCACCGATGTTATGAATACGACCGGCGGATATCTCTGCTACGTATACGAGTAATACTAATAAGATAGGGCAATGGGGTAATAGGCATGGGGTGGAGCGTTGGCTTATGGTTGTTTATAATTAGATTTAGGAAGATACATCGTTTCAATATACTGGTCGTTGCATAACAGAGCTCGACGATTGCATAACTTGAACTTCTTGCAGGTAAGTAGTGGGATAATACAGTTGAGAAACCCCCAAGAAACCCCTTCAAATAAACTTCGTCAATGTAGAAAACTGGGTTGTCTGTTCCGGCGAGACCTTATTCAGCCCGGCCGGTGTGAAAGCGAAGAAGTAATTTATTATATTATATTTGATCCTCCGTACCAAGTAGTCCAGCGATGGTAGTGCGTACTGTGACAATACATCCCACTGGCCCAGCCCGCTAACACTCAACAACGGATGGGGGTTGGACTGGGACACAGGGCGATGAAATCTTCTGCCCGGTCCTTCTCATTCTTCATGGCAGCGTTGCGGATGATCGCAACATATACTCAGGCTGCTGGTAGGCTCTAATGTTGTTACCCCATATGCTCACTCAATACTCCCGTCTACATCATGTTGTCGGCATTCGCAGGGCAGAGGTATACCCTCTCCTGCTTCATGTTGAGCGCACGCAAGCGTCGAATGTCCCTAGCGAGACATTTCCCCCCCCCCCCCCTCTCGCTTCCTCCGTCCCCATCGTCTCTCATCCTCTCCTCGTCTCTTCTCCGGGGTTGTGTTCGTCGTACTTGTCAACGCCGTCAAACCAAATCAAGCGAAGGCCTAACGTTGATGAGGCGTGGCCAATCCGTCACGGTCAAGCTTGGTAGCAGGATTGTCGTTGTATTAAGGTCATATCTGTATTGAGCAGCGAACACGTTAACACCATGAAGTCTTGTCTCAAGTTCCAGGTACGTACCCGATTAACACTATTCCTGCTTCCGGGCAGGCCATTCTGCGGCTGGAGGTGTTTGTTTTCTCATTCTCATTTTCTGAATAGTGTACTGGGTCGGTTCTTGTGACGAAAGTCACAGTTCTGAGCGCCTAAAGAGCAAGTGCTGAGCTACATCTCGAGTAATGATATTATTCTTGGCAGGAATCTGGGAATGCATCAGGCAGTGCATCTTATTTTGGAGAAATCCGCACGAGAAGCGCGAGCGACTTCACGGTGGGCGTTGGTGTGTTGGAAATTAGTGTCCCAAGTTCAGCTAGGCCGCAGTCAATGAACGGGAGGTGGGCTCGGCCGGGAGGGGAATGAATGTTGTACAGAGCAGTGCCCAACTCCATTTGAACGACCACCTGCGCGCCCAGCTACAATCGACGCCTGCAAACTATCTCGCCGTCTCGATTGCGGGCCTTCGCAGCGACTACGAATCGGAGCAAGTCAGCTGACAGCGACTTTTTATTTATTTATATTTATTTTATGTCTGCATTTATATACCGCAACGAGTATGCTAAAGCTACTAAGACGCGGTGTGGGTTGAGTACAACGAATTAACGCTGCACCCGGTTGATATGGGTTGGGCTGGGCAGGTTGGGGTTGGGCCATGTTTTGGAGTAGTTCCCGAGGTGGGCAAGGATGGTGGGCATAATAATGGTTGGTCAGGTAGTGTTGGACATAGAGGCATAATGAAGGAAGTTTAAAGTCATTCCAGGACTCAGGCGTGGATATACCCACTTTAAGCTCCTTTACCAAGGGAGCACCGACAGTGGCAGACACTGGGAAGTTTTCAGTCCTTCCAGGACTCAGCGGGCTTGAACTTCATTTAAGCTCCTTAAAGAAGTACACCCCCGGCAGGAGACTGTGCTGCCTTCCCTCGTCGTCGTAGTGCAAGAGTGGCTTTGAAAGCCTGTGCGTGGCTGACGACGAGCCTCGAGAACTGGGGGGTCAACCGTGGGAAACCCCGAGATGGTGATGGTTCGAGTTCAAGAGCGGCCTGTCAGCTGACAGCGACGGCGACACAGTGGATGGACTGCTGCGCAGACGAGCAAGCATGTTGGCACATTTTTGTTTGTGCGCTTCGCTTTCAATACAGTGTGAGTTTCGGTGAGTTTGTATTTTCTGTTTCTTTCTCTACATGTTAGTCGAGAGTATGACAAGGGAGTATCAACTTGTTCTTAAAGAATCTAAGAGTTCGGAGTCGGGAGATAAAATACAGGAATATTCGGGGCGGACCCTTCGGCCGACACAACCCCCTTAACTTTGCATTGTTGCTAGGGGTTTCTCAACTGTATTATCCTAAGTAGTGCTACTGAACAATTGAATATAGTTTTCGAGAGGCGAGAGGAAGTGGCAGCTATCCGAAGTGTGCCGCCAATGTTAACCTTGAAGCTTGAAGCTTTGAATTGAAGCATGGGCGCTCTATTGCTCCCGAAAACTACGCATCCTCGAGCTGACGTTTGAAAGTTCGATCGACGTTCCATTTCATGAACGCGTAGACGGCAGTCCTATGACGACAGACGACAGCCGTTAGAGCCGTTCCAAGCGAGCCTCCCGGGATGTCAACGACGCTGGATGTGAAATTCGGCGCACGGAAGCGGCAGACTAGACATCGCTAGAAAATTTGCAAGCTCTAGCCGAACATGCGTTGGGGACCCCTCAAACGCTTCGCTTGGTTGGATCCAGAGTGTGATATTGGAATTTGAGGTCTGCTGATGCTCTCCGTATGCGGGGCCAGTATGTGGGACCAGTGGATGGGTACCTACGGAACTCTTGGGAAAAGGGGAGAATCAAGGTAAGTAACTTCCGGCCAAATGAATGACAAGACTGCGTACACATCGAACACTGCGTACACATCGAACATCAAACATCTATAGAGCCCGTGGTAACCATCCTCACACACCGTGTGCAGAAGTTGACCCACCCGAACTCCTCGTTGAAGTACCACCTAAGAGGATCAACGGTTAGAGCTACTCGCCTAACCTCCGTTCTAGAGGGAGCCACGAATGTGAGGGGAAGCCGATCAGGGTCGGAAATGCACCGAGCTGACTTCCATCCTGTTTCTATGTTGTCACCACGAGAACTTGCGAGATGTTGGCGGACATCGCTACATAGATGATTGATTGATTTACCGGAAGATTGCGTTGATGGTGGAGTGCTTCCATAATCACTAAATCCATCTTTGGAGGAGCTTGTGTAGTACTTCCGATAGCTTGAGTGGAACGAGGCGAACAGAACAGCAGGAAGTCGGCGACCTTAGGCAAGAGTTCACGGGATTTTACACGTTCCAGCGAATGAGGCGGGGCGTGTAAGAATAGTTTGACAACGGTGCATAGCAGGAGCCGCCGGCTTGATGCCAAAATACTTCCTCCTACGAAAAGTACCGGCACTGCCCTCGAGAACCTAACACAACAATCGGTCGTTTTGGTGCGTCTGAAATTTGCCCGTGCCCCAGAATGAGGGCTGTGTGATGGCTTGATGCCTCTGGAGCCAAGGTGTCGGCTGCAGACTGCGAAGTTATTAATGACCATGTAAGCTCGCGGCGAGCTTCTATCAAGGTTCAACCTGAGGCACAGACTAGCCCTCTGCCGTCACCAATAGATAACCTTGTCGGTTCGTTAACGAGTCCGGCTGACTGTTCGCCGGCGAGTACGGGGATCAGGCCAGGCGCGAAGAGGTCTCATCGCGTCGGTTCAGCAGATCGTACCTTCATCCACACAATATTAGACCATCGCAGCTTCTGTGAAAGCAACATGGCCATTGGAGATAATGATCCCGTTTCTTTGCCCAAGGCTAGTGAACTGCAGACCACTCATAGGTGAACATTAATGGAATGTCCGTTTCCCAGTACAGCTAGTGGTTTTGATCTGAAAAACCTGGAGGCGGGGGTGTTGCACTGGTTGCCTCTGCTATTATTGAACGGGGAGGTAGATGAGTCGGAGGAAGTGCCCGAGCCGATGAAACTTCGGAGAAGCGATCACGGGGCACGTGATGACAAAGTGCCATTGATGGCGACTATGTAACTGTTTAAAGCCTGTAATTTTGAAGACTGACAATCATCTACACGACCATGAACTTCCCGACCACCATGCAGTACTGGTTCTGGATGCCAGACTGTCGCTCGCCGCAGAATCTGGCATTGCTGCCCAGGGATTCGCTGCTCGAGATCGCTGGCGCTCTTGATTCTCGCACAGATCTCTTAAGCCTAAGCCTTACGGTATGTGCGATGTGCGCTTTGCCATTGAGCCCGCCTTTTGACGATTTGTTTCCAGTCCAAGAGTGCGTACAGCAACCTAACCTCGATGCTGTACTCGACGCTGGTGCTCAACTCTGTCGGGCAATGTGTTACGACCCTCGGCATGCTTGAACAACGGCCGGACATCGCGAGGCATGTTCTGAAGCTCGTAATAAAGCCAGAGGCCAAGCTTGGCACGCAACGGCCCCGATTCCATGAAGGCTTGGCCTCTGCTGCTGTGCGTTCAATTGCGATGTCGACACACCTCGATGCACTGCGCACGTTTTGTGTGGGACGGCGAGGAGATGCCTGGGAACGATGACATGTGGTTCGCGCTTCGCATGTTGTAAGCCGCCCACTTGTATCCCTATACCACGTAACCCACAACCGCTCCGATCGTAGTTGTCCTAGGTTGCGCTCCATTCACACCACAATTGGATCTATCTTACCCAGCGTTAACAGTCATGTGAGTGTGTCGGTTAGGCTGTCCTTTTGTCTCGCTTATTCACAGCACTACAGCTCTTCGACTTCGTGGATTTGGCGGGCTTCTCTCTAACTCTGAAACCCGGATTCTATGATAATCACGTCGACATGTTCCTAGACGAGGACCAACCAGCATCTAGGAAATTCTGGGACATGCTCATCAACCGATGTCCGAACTTAGAGGAACTATCAATAGACGGCATATCCACCCTTCCCACGGACGCTCACAGTCTGGTGAAAGGACGTTGGCCCAAGCTACGCAAACTTAATCTGGGCGATGTGACCGTCGACTGGCGGCCAATGTCTACTTCTGAAAAACGACCATTCATATCCTTCCTCGAGGAGCATAACTCTCTTCGCAGCCTTAGCCTATCTCGACATAATATCCAACCCAGCTACTTTGCCACCAACCCCATTGCCTTCACGCATCTCACCGATTTCTCCGGTACTCTCGAACAGCTGCAGGCACTCCCCCACCTACATGCTTCTCTCAAGTCTGTAACTTTTCGGGATCCGATGCAGACCCGGGAGTTGACGCCACTTGCGGTTGTGAGTGTATTGCAGAGCATGACGGCCCTGACGCATCTGCGAATCTCCTTCGTACTCCATTCAATGTATGATAGCGGCAGTCTGCTTCGTTCCCTCATCCAGTCGTGCCCCCACCTTCGACACCTAGATCTTACATGCACCCACAAGCCTTCCTTTCACCTAGTGAGTTGTCCGCTTGTTTCTGAGCCCCAGTCATTTGTTGATTTCCGATGATATAGGACTCGTTTGCAAAAACTATTCGTAGCTTCCCAAAGCTTCGATCACTGCATCTAACTATCGTCAAGTACCCAGGCGACGAAGACATCTCCGCCGGTGCGGCCCGGATTGCTTCCACCAATCCGCGATTGGAGAAGTTTACGTTGACCTTCGTACCGCCGACACATCCCCTTCCACTACCATTTTCGTTTCCATTGTTCCGAATACTTCCCCCAGTGGAGGCAAGGGGAAGCTACAAGCTCACATGTGACCATCATGGCCTCCCACTCAGCCTCGCCGCCCATGAACACCGTAGTCGTGTTTGGCCATGGGGTCTAGGGGTGTCTTTGAGCACGAAGAATTATGTGCGCTACCTTCGACCTCCCGGCTACCCTGAAAGAGCGAATTCAGTTCTTGATTTGGTCTTCGAGCGCTCGTCGGCAGGCGAGGAGATGAGGATGTTTTTGTTCTGTGGGGTGTTGTTGGGATTATCAATTTGGGGTTTCTTGGTGACGGTTGGATAACTTATAGCATATTTTATTAGTATTCTTTGGATTTGTTATGGATTCGCTGTGTTAGAATAATTGATCTGATTGATAATTGTTTTGTATAGGTACATAAGTACACGTTATAC